>JAOYRS010000069.1:1346212-2019319 GCA_032432895.1 Dryadula phaetusa | reverse complement strand
CTAGGTACTTCCTGTCGTGAAGCTAAATTCACTCTTCATCCCGTATAGCGGAGTAACCAGAGACGACGTAGTGTCAAGACACTGTTTGTTGAAAGCTTTCCGCTCGAAATCGAGACTTCGCGTGTTGAGCGAATGCTGCGCTTTGTAGAGCGGAATGAATTTTAAATATGATCTTTCCTTCATATGGGAATCGAACCCACAACCAATCGCGTTTACAATCAGACTTTGTCGCACTGCGCCGCGAATCTGTATATATATATATAAGATATTATATTAAATTATTTAATTATGAAAAATAATTGAATAATGGATACAATTAATTTGAAAAGAATTAATGGTGTCCATTATAGTTACGTCAACATTGACTTAGTTTTTTTTACCTTCTCTGTGTTGACACTAGGCACTTCCTGTCCACGCTATTATTAAATTTTAATGTTCAAAAGGATTTAACAACATTATCATTAAAAAAAAATAAAAATATTCAAATTCACGACTATACATCGCTAAAATGTCTATAAAGATTACGCGTGAAACCATAATAAGGAAACACTGTTACGCATTTATAATATTCACTCTTCATGCCGTACAGCAGGGTAGTCAGGGACAACCCAGTGGCAAGGCACTCTGTACTCTATTTCCCTCTCGAATTCCGCGATCGTTGTGTATTGTGTTGCGGAGTTCAACGCCGCGCTTTGTCTTAACAGATCAAAAAAAGCAAATTATTAATTGAATATTAAATAGTTTGTGATAAAACATATTAGAGTTTTGACGCAACTGGTAGTAGAACGCATGGCGTAGCGATCAGAGAGCTTGGACAGTTTCCAAGAGGCATGGAGTCGAATCCCGCTGCGTTCAAAATTTTTATTAATTGTTTTGCATAACACTTTAAAAATAGTAAAAAAAATATTTATTTTTTTTTATTCCAAAACAGGTACCAGACGACCTCCAAAACAGTACAATAGCTGACATCTCTCTCACCTCCAATAAAATTTACAACCCTGAAGATTTTACTGATGACTATAATCAGTTAATTCAAGCAATGCCAGAATATTTTAATATTGCTACGTTTTTGTCTTTTAGATCTAATTTTGAGTTTTAATTTTATTTTAAATATTTATTTCATATAAAAAAATGAGGTTTATATATTTCTCTACATATTTGTAAACACGCTGTATATATTTGTATTTCATGTTTAGTTCAAAAGTATTCCTTTGTTATTATTTCAATATCAATTAATTCCTATTAAATATGTTTTTTTTTTTAAATTTCAACTCAAAATTTTTTTTCTAATAAAGAAAGTGATGTTTAAACGTGTTCATTGTTTTGAAATATATTTCTTAAACTGCAGTATGGTGTTTTATTTTTAACACCCTTTTATTTGTAGCCTGTTTTTTAATAACGTTATTTTTAGCCAATTTTCTTGGAAAAGTATTTCCTTATGTATAATTAAAATATATATAATCATAAACATGAATTATAACTCAATCTCTATGTTCTCAATCGGTCCCAATATTCACTCAAATATTAGATCAGTGTCATATCACTCCTACATTATATTAAATTCAAAAAAGGTTTTTAATAATTTTAATTTACTCTTACTTATTCTTATCCTTTCAGAATGATAATTAAAAACAAATAAAGCTGAGTACGGAGTGTCTTGACACCAGGTACTTTCTATCTATATATAAAAGCGTAAAGTTAAAAAAATGGGGCAAATACCTTATAAATATAACATTAATAAATCCAAAAGAACCATTTATAAAACCACTCAAGTTAATTGACATTAGCAAAACCACGAGGGAAATTAAAAAAAAACAAGAAAAAAATCCAAAGAATATATTTCTTAAATCAGTCTTGAAAAACACCAATAAAAAAATATTTACATTACAAATATATATATACGAATAAATTGAAACATACAAATATATATATATATATATATATATATATATATATATATATATATACGAATAAATTGATACATACAAATAAAACTAATTACCAATTTGAACAATTCTTTTATTCAAAAAAAAATCATCCCCCTCACAGGGAGTGTCTATAGACTATGGCAGTTACAATATATCACAAGTGTCAAGTTCAAATATAATTTAAATCAATATAAATATAAATAAAAATCCATATTGCAGTGTTTTTTCATAATTTTATTCGAGATCTACCGAATGTAAATACAATAACTCAACATACTGTTTATTCACATACATATATATGTATATAAAACTCAATATTTTCGTCAAAGGAACAATATTCATACAGCAGCCAGTGGAAGTCCATCACGTCACTCAGAGACGTTAATTAAATAGTAATTAACATTTCTATCAACATGGCATTTAAAAAAAATAAATTATACATAAAAAACCTTATTAATTTTGTTTTAAAATATTTGTTTCAACTGTAAAAAATAATCTAGGCATCTTTCACACTGACTGTGCATACAAAATTCACTCATACATATAGTACAGGAGCTGGTGACAATTTTTGCAAACAAAAAAATCTTAGTAATTTCTAAATGTGAATGTCATGATAAAATTTATACTGAAAAGTACACAAAAATTGTGTGAAAAAGCTTACTTTAATAGAATTACTTAAAATAATAAAAACCATAACCTAAATAGTTGAAAAATATAACATAAAATGCAGTTAACGAATAGTTCGAGCTATCCACTTTAAAGTACAAATAATGACAAGTTTTTCCAGTTTTCTTTACTAAAAAAAAACATTTTTTTTAATATTTACTACACTTCTTAATTCAATACATTATTATTATTATTATAAACGTTAACTGAAGTGTATATTAGAAACGTATAAAAACCGATTGGATTTCAAGAAGTGCGGGTTCGAATCCCGCTACGTTGAATTTTTTATAAGTTTCTAAAGTATATAAATATTTTTTAGGAAAAGACTATAATGAACATATTAAGGCTTATTCTAAAGACAAGAATTAATTCAAATAATCGAGTACTATGCTAGGGGGGTTCTACCTACTAAAACAAATATAAACATTATTATTTTTTTAATTTACACATATTTATATCAATTTGTTATACAATCTAAAGATTTTCATATATTTTTTTAGATATTGCAACAATTCGATGCCTTTTTGTTTTGGTCTTTAGAAGATTTTGTTTTTTAAATTGGACGATAATATTATTTTATTACACATTAAAACGCTGTAAACGCAGTTGCATCGCTTTAATGTTAGTTAAACGATTATTGACATATCTGAGTGCGGTTGTAAATTTAGTTGCTAATTATAATTGAAATAAAAAGAATTCAATAATATTGTGACTTCCATACATTATATAGTATTTAGGAGTAAATTTAAAAGTGACATACTTTCAAAGGAACGACTATAATAAGACACAATAAGAACTTACACGTTTAAAAATTGAAATAAAACTATAGCTCTTTCTAAATAATACATTTTGATACATTTAAAACTAAGCAAAGCATGTGTTTACGTCATTTTAGATTAAATTTAATGTTTATTAGCAATAAACGTGTGAAAAATAAAACTTTATGAACAAAATTCTGGAAACAATTGGCTGGTTACTTCTTTGAAAACTAAAAAGTATATAAAATTGATATAAAGTTTATGAAACACAATATTCTATTTAAAATTAGTGAAAATAACAAACAGAATATTGTATAAGAATATTACTAAATACAGTTGTACCAACTGAAATATGAAAAAAAAAACACAATTATATTCTAAATATGTATTTTCAATGAGATATATTAAAAATTAATTTTAGATAAACAAATACATATTTAGGTTGGTACACTTTACCACAACTACAAACAGCTATAACAAGTCGTTCAAGTGCAAGTGTTTTCAAAGTAAATTTGATACAATCTCTATATATTTAAAAGTGTAAACAATTATAATGAACATTTAGACATGTTCTAGTCAAAAGCACTTTAATGAGACACGTACAGTAAATCAAGTTATAGATGGAAAGCTATTTATTGTAATACATTTAAAAACAGCGTTTTACAAAGATATTTTTTTAAAATTTTAATTTTTTAATACATTATAGAGAAAATCTACGAAAAAATTTCAATCACTCTAAATATTAAAACGTGTGCCATTATTACTTGTCAAAATGAAAAAAAAAACAAAATCAATGAACACAGACTAACTACAACTGCGTACTAGCGTTAAAATAACACAATACTAATAATGAAATATTAAAAAAAAGTAACATTTATTCAACCAACAACCTACACTAAAGTGACTGTCAAACGACTCGCGGCGACCATTTTGTTGTTAAATTTTTTCTTGAAACTCTCTGCTTTTGAATGTAATCTGAGCTTTCGCTTTTCTCTTCTTTATCCAATATAAATTCTGTAAAATTACAACAATCCATTTTAAATTTTCACTGCCGGCTCTTAGACTATTTATATACAATTAAAAGCTAGAAATAGGAAAAATGTGATACAAAAAAACTTATTTTAATTGAAATAATGTTACATTTAAAAATTATTATTCCATGTTTTAAACAATTTTAGAGAAACAGATGTATGGGTTTGTGTTGAGGCGAGTATGAAAGGATTATTTAAAACATTTTATTATATTAACAAACTTCAAACAGTTATTTTAATCAAAATGTACTGAAACTTGCCAAAAATTGACATAAAAAATAATAACAACAATGACCTAACGATATATACATATATGTGTGTGTGTGTGTGCAGGTGACGCTGGCGCGCTCCACGAGGTGCGCGCGGGCGCTGGCGGCCACCCGCTGGCTGCTGTCCGCGGCCCTGCTGCCGCTGTCGGCGGCGCCGTCGCTCGCCAACATGCGGTACATTTTCACGGTTATGCTTCTGATAATGAGTGCAAGTAGTTTTATCAGTGTCAGCTTAGTGAGATATTGGAACTTGTCGGGTGAGTAGATTTTTTATTTCTCGTTTTCTTTATATCATATTAACTTTATACGTTGCGTGTTAGTTAGCTTCTCGCTTTGGCTTCGAGAATTCGAAATATTGCTTGTTGAGTGGCGGAACTCAACGCCGCACTTTGTTTTAGCAGTCTGTTGCTGTCACCCTGCGCCACGACTAGCCTGCTATTTTATGTGAAATTATTTTCATTGAAACGTATTAATCGCATTTAATTAAATATATTAAATATATTTTGGTTTTCGGAAACTATGTTTTTGGAAAGCCGTCGTTCCTTTCGAACACTCTACAGTAGATATAAAATATATACGCAATCAATCTCTTTGTATTATATATATATTTTTTATTTTAAATGAGTAAAATTCGTGAAAATCAAACCTCTCAAGATATTGTTATTTCATTGTGGATATAATTTCTCAGGGACAGCGTCTCACTTTAAACGCAATTGGTTGTGGGTTTGATTCCTACTCGGGGAAAATTTATTTTCATTTTTCCGTTCCGGTAAGCAAAATTGCGGCGTCGAGTTCTGCCACTTAAAAGTACAAAATAGATTGTCTTGACACTAGGTTCTCTCTAACTACCATGGTGCAATGGCGGGATAGAGCGTGAAGCTGTTTTTTTTATTCTTTTTTTTTACTTTACTTCCAGCAATCCAACATTTAATATTAGAAGTGGCAACTAGTGTGCCCGCGACGTTGTTTGGGTTCTCACTTTCGTACAGATTTCTTTTGTTCCTCATACCTATAATGGGACGCTCCGGTAGTGGGTACCCGGATGCTATCATAGCGGCGGCTACTGCGGGCTTGGCAGTCATTGTGTGCTTGTCTGTGGTAAGTATGTTCATATATGTATATATATATATATATATATATATATATATATGTTCATATATGTATATATATATATATATATATATATAGATGCACCATAAGTACTTTGTATAAACGATAGCGTGTCAAATTTATTTTATTTTATTATTCCAATACATATTTGATGCATTATTTTAAATATATATATACTGCACTACTTCTCTGTGTAAACTATAACTGTGCCAAATTTCATACTCCTCTGTTTGCGTTATTTTCTTAAAGGTTTTTACTTTCCGTTAACATTGTTTTTTCGTCTTGAGCACTAAAATGTGACTATAAAAGAGTTTTTTTTTAAATATTCGATTAGAGAAATAGATATATGCTGTAATTGGTAATCGAACCCATAACCAGTCTATCAATTTAGAATTTTTATCATACCGTATTAGGATATTACTTTTTATTGTGTTAAATTCGGTTTACAAATAAGACTTCTTTTATTTTTATATATTTCAGTCGGGAATCGAACTTCTATTCTCTCGTAAGGATATTTGGATTGTTTTATCCACTGGGCTGCTGGGTTGTGTAATTATTATGTTTATCCCGTTTAATCCTTACCGCGGGGAAAATGTCGTTCAAAGACATTACTGGTTTGTAAGTATATTTAAATATTTTTTAACGCTCCACGCTTAATCCCGTATAGCATGATCAAGTGTCGGAGCTTAACGCCGCGCTCTGTCTAACCACAGCGGAGAAATCCTTTTGTCGTACAGTAATCGAAGGCACAAACAATCGTGTTAATCTCTTTTTTTTCTTATTTATTATGTACTATATGTTTTTCTTCTTAATGTTTCTATCTGTTTATTTTTATGTACGAATGATTTACAATTTTTTTACATCTTCAGTTGCAATCTACTTATTAAATCCTATAAGGTATTTTTTCTGTTAATCATTGTAGATCAATAATTCCCTTGGATATTGTTTTTTTTTGAAAAGTTGATTTCAAATCTCTTATCATCTCAATAAAATAAAAATATGTATTTTTTTATATATTAATGTAAATATTATAATATCATTTTCATTTATTACAATTTTTTATTTTTTTTTGCAAATACTCGTATGTAGGCAAAGAGAACCAAACATTACATTTCGTTGTCTATTTTTGTTTATTTTATATATTGAATATTAGGTCGCAGAACTCTACGCCGTGAGGGAATCGAACCTACTACCGATCGCGATTACAGTCGGACGCTGTCCCACTGTGCCACGACCGGCCTTGGACTGTAATTTTTTATTTTAATAATAATATTGTTTCTTTCAGCATACACAAGTGACGACGTTTACTAAAAATTTGACGGAAAAAGAAAAAACTTCAGGCGTTCTTATAACTAAAGTCGACTTATACTCTGTTGAACATGCACTAGATGCCATCAAAAACAGTGCCCTATACGTCAGTGGCGAAAGTGACAGTGACAGTGGCCACGACATGACAGCTGTCAGAATATCTGACAGTGACATAAGGCACATAACAGACGATTGTGAGGAATTCGTTAATTGCAACATGCCGATATATAGGCTGAGATTTTCTAAATTCATGTAAGTAGATACGCGCTTTACTGGTCAGTTATAATCCAGTGGTTCTGAGTTCGATTCTCACTCGGGGGAGGATTATATTCAATTATTTCCATTTCCTCGCTCTGGTTTATCACGTACGTATGTACGTGTACGTTTTATAAAAATGTCATAATTAATTATTTTCCTCAATGGAGATTGTGTGTATTTATCGATACTGTTACTATATTTTGTTTTTGCTTCACGCTTTTGTATGCATAGCAGGGTAGAACGGAGGTATCTAGTGTCAATACAATCCATACTCCGCTTTCCATCGAATTGGAGATATTGCGTGTTGAGTGGTGGAACTCAACGTCGCACTTTGTCTTACCAGAACGAGAATGTGAAAATAATTTAAATATAATCACTCCCCCGAGTGGGAATTGAACCCACAAAAGATCGCGTTTACAGTCAAACGCTATCCCACTGCGCCACGACCGACCTCATTATATACTTCTGTTACTAATTTGATTATTATTGTATTTTAACAGGGAAGGCAGTTTGTTTGTAAAAATGAGCCCTCCCAACCACTTCAACCATTCTCTGCAACTGACAGACAGATCGTGTTCAAAAGAGAAATGTAAAGTGAGCTTCATTTTATATGGTAAATATATATATAATAAGAACTTTGATGATTGATTGCAAATAAATGAAACTATTTTAAATGAGTTTTAATGCCTCGGCATTATTTTTGTTGTATTCGAACACTTTACAGTAGTCCGTGGTCGCTAGACTGAGGTGGTGGTGGTAGATTTTTTAATTAAAAAGAAAACATTTTGATCATTTTTTTTAAATTTATATTTCCAATCCTGTGGTTATTTATATATATATATATATATATATATATATATATATATATATATATATATATATGTATATATATATATATATACATATCCTTTTCCAGGTCCCTCACAAAACACAATAACAATATTACCGCGTTCTAAAGTAACTCTATTGAAGTGGTCCTTCGAGTCGCCGGTAAAGGAAACCATGCTCCATAAAGACAGGCCTCTGTATGTCATAGTGGACACTGTTGGTACATATTCTCCGGATTTCAAGCCTTTGACGTTTGATTTGACGTTTAGTGTAAGTATTGTTATTATTATTTTTAATATTATATGTAATTAAAAAACCAGACGTCGGTCATGGCGCAGAGAGACAGCATCATACTGTGAACGCGACCGGTTATGGCTTCAATCCCCAAGTGGGAGTGATTATTATTTTCACTTTCTCGCTCTGGTAAAGACAAAGTGCGGTGTTGAGTTCCACCTCTCAACAGGTAATATCTTGAATTCAGTGGTAAGCGAAGTACGGAGTGTCTTGACCCTAGGTACTTCCTGTCGTGAAGCTAAATTCACTCTTCATCCCGTATAGCGGAGTAACCAGAGACGACGTAGTGTCAAGACACTGTTTGTTGAAAGCTTTCCGCTCGAAATCGAGACTTCGCGTGTTGAGCGAATGCTGCGCTTTGTAGAGCGGAATGAATTTTAAATATGATCTTTCCTTCATATGGGAATCGAACCCACAACCAATCGCGTTTACAATCAGACTTTGTCGCACTGCGCCGCGAATCTGTATATATATATATAAGATATTATATTAAATTATTTAATTATGAAAAATAATTGAATAATGGATACAATTAATTTGAAAAGAATTAATGGTGTCCATTATAGTTACGTCTACATTGACTTAGTTTTTTTTACCTTCTCTGTGTTGACACTAGGCACTTCCTGTCCACGCTATTATTAAATTTTAATGTTCAAAAGGATTTAACAACACTATCATTAAAAAAAATAAAAATATTCAAATTCACGACTATACATCGCTAAAATGTCTATAAAGATTACGCGTGAAACCATAATAAGGAAACACTGTTACGCATTTATAATATTCACTCTTCATGCCGTACAGCAGGGTAGTCAGGGACAACCTAGTGGCAAGGCACTCTGTACTCTATTTCCCTCTCGAATTCCGCGATCGTTGTGTATTGTGTTGCGGAGTTCAACGCCGCGCTTTGTCTTAACAGATCAAAAAAAGCAAATTATTAATTGAATATTAAATAGTTTGTGATAAAACATATTAGAGTTTTGACGCAACTGGTAGTAGAACGCATGGCGTAGCGATCAGAGAGCTTGGACAGTTTCCAAGAGGCATGGAGTCGAATCCCGCTGCGTTCAAAATTTTTATTAATTGTTTTGCATAACACTTTAAAAATAGTAAAAAAAATATTTATTTTTTTTTATTCCAAAACAGGTACCAGACGACCTCCAAAACAGTACAATAGCTGACATCTCTCTCACCTCCAATAAAATTTACAACCCTGAAGATTTTACTGATGACTATAATCAGTTAATTCAAGCAATGCCAGAATATTTTAATATTGCTACGTTTTTGTCTTTTAGATCTAATTTTGAGTTTTAATTTTATTTTAAATATTTATTTCATATAAAAAAATGAGGTTTATATATTTCTCTACATATTTGTAAACACGCTGTATATATTTGTATTTCATGTTTAGTTCAAAAGTATTCCTTTGTTATTATTTCAATATCAATTAATTCCTATTAAATATGTTTTTTTTTTTAAATTTCAACTCAAAATTTTTTTTCTAATAAAGAAAGTGATGTTTAAACGTGTTCATTGTTTTGAAATATATTTCTTAAACTGCAGTATGGTGTTTTATTTTTAACACCCTTTTATTTGTAGCCTGTTTTTTAATAACGTTATTTTTAGCCAATTTTCTTGGAAAAGTATTTCCTTATGTATAATTAAAATATATATAATCATAAACATGAATTATAACTCAATCTCTATGTTCTCAATCGGTCCCAATATTCACTCAAATATTAGATCAGTGTCATATCACTCCTACATTATATTAAATTCAAAAAAGGTTTTTAATAATTTTAATTTACTCTTACTTATTCTTATCCTTTCAGAATGATAATTAAAAACAAATAAAGCTGAGTACGGAGTGTCTTGACACCAGGTACTTTCTATCTATATATAAAAGCGTAAAGTTAAAAAAATGGGGCAAATACCTTATAAATATAACATTAAAAAATCCAAAAGAACCATTTATAAAACCACTCAAGTTAATTGCAATTAGCATAACCACGAGGGAAATTAAAAAAAAAAAACAAGAAAAAAATTTAAAGAATATATTTCTTAAATCAGTCTTGAAAAACACCAATAAAAAATATTTGTGTGTATATATATATATATATATATATATATATATATATAAATATATATATACAAATAAATTGAAACATACAAATAAAACTAATTAACAATTTGAACAATTCTTTTATTCAAAAAAAAATCATCTCCATCAAAGGGAGTGTCTATAGACTATGGCAGTTACAATATATCACAAGTGTCAAGTTCAAATATAATATAAATATAAATAAAAATCCATATTGCAGTGTTTTTTCATAATTTTATTCGAGATCTACCGAATGTAAATACAATAACTCAACATACTGTTTATTCACATACATATATATGTATATAAAACTCAATATTTTCGTCAAAGGAACAATATTCATACAGCAGCCAGTGGAAGTCCATCACGTCACTCAGAGACGTTAATTAAATAGTAATTAACATTTCTATCAACATGGCATTTAAAAAAATAAATTATACATAAAAAACCTTATTAATTTTGTTTTAAAATATTTGTTTCAACTGTAAAAAATAATCTAGGCATCTTTCACACTGAGGTGAGACGCCAATATCACTATTACATCTAGTACAGGAGCTGGTGACATTTGCAAACAAAAAAAATCTTAGTAATTTATAAATTGTGAATGTCATGATAAAATTGATACTGACAATACACAAAAATTGTGTGAAAAGCTTACTTTAATAGATACTTAAAATAAGTATAAAACCATGGGACTAAAATAGTTGAAACTATACATAAATGCAGTAAAGAATAGTTCGAGATCCACTTAAGTAAAAATACTGACAAGTATTTCCAGTTTATACTAAAAAAAAAAACCATTTTTTTTAAGATTTACTACACTTCTTAATTCATACATTCCTTCTTATTATTATAAACGTTAACTGAAGTGTATATTAGAAAACGTAAAACACCGATTGGATTTCAAGGAAGTGCGGGTTAGAATCCCGCTACGTGGAATTTTTATCAGTTTTAACGTAGAATATTTTTAGGAAAAGACTATATGAACATATACGGCTTATTCTAAAGAAAGACTTAATCCAAATCATCGAGTACTAATTTTTTTTTTGTTTTTGTAGGGGGTTCTAACCTACTAAACAAATATAAACATTTATTCTTTTAATTTACACTATTATTCAATTGTTATACAATCTAAAGCATTTCTATATTTTTAGATATGGCAACACTTTCGCATGCCGTTGTGTTTTGGTCTTAGCAAGATTTTGTTTTTAATTGGACGTAATATTATTTATACACAGTAAAAACGCTGTAAAAGCAGTTGCATCGCTTTAATGTTAGTTAAACGAGTATTGAAATATTGAGTGCGGTTCGAAATTTAGTCGACTACAAGATCTAATTGAAATAAAACGAATTCAATAGATTGTGAACTTACATACATTAGATAGTATTTAGGAGGTAATTTAAAAGGACCATACTTCAAAGGACGACTATAATAAGGACACAAGACTTCACGTTAAAAAGTGAATACAACTGAGCTCTTTCTACATATACATGTTGATACCTTTAAATACAGCAAAGCATGTGTATACGTCATTTTAGATTAAATTTAATGAGTTATTAGCAATAAACGTGTGACAAAAATAAAACTTATGAACAAAAGTCTGGAAACACCATTGGCTGGTTATTTTGAAACAACTAACACGTAATAAAATTGTATAAGTTTATTGAACAAAATATTAGTAAAATTAGTTGAAAATAACAACAGCATATTGTATAGGAATATTACTAAATACAGTTGTACCCACTGAAATATGAAAAAAAAAACACCATGATATTCAAATATGGTTTTTCAATGAGATATATCTCAAAATTATTTAGGAGAACAAATACTATGTAGGTTAGGTAACTTTACACAAACCGCGACAAAACACGTATCAACAAGTCGTTCAGTGCAAAGTGTTTTCAAAGTAATTGATACATCTCTATATATTTAAAAGTTAAACAATTCTAAGGAACATTTAGGCATGTTTCGTCAAACGCCCTGCAATGAGACCGTACAGTAAATCAAGTTATAGTTGGAAAGCTATTTATTGTACACTACATGTAAAAACAGCGTTTTACAAAGATATTTTTTTTAAAATTTTAATTTTTTAATACTATAGAGAAATCTACGAAAAAAAAAATTCAATTATTACATATTAAAACGTGGTCGGCCCATTAGGACTGTACAAACTGAAAAAAAAAAAAACACAATCAATTGAAACAGATCATATAACTGGTACTAGCGTTAAAAAACACATATTAGCTTGATGATAGAATGAATATAAAAAACAAGGTCAAGCTGTTTCAGAACCAAAAAATACACTCAAGTGGACTGTCAAACACATCGCGGCGACCATTTTGGTGTTAACATTTTTCTTGAAACTCTCTGCCGTGTGGTACTTTTGAATGTAATTTTAGCGCTCTCTCTATTTATCCCAATATTAAGGCCTGTAAATTACAAACACCCTATTTTCAACTGGCGTCTTAGACTAATTGATATAAATTAGAAGAGCGAGAAAATAGGAAATTGTATACAAAAAACACTTAGTTTAATTGAAATAATTGTTACATTTGACATTAGTATACGTATTTTAAACAATTTTATGGCGAGAGTATGAAGAAGTCATTAAAACATTTTATTAATAACCAAACTGGAAAAACAGGGAGTTTAACAAAATGTACTGAAACTTGCCAAAAATTCGACATCATAAAAATAATAATAACAGGACCTAACATTAGACATATAGTGGGTGTGGTGTGCAGGTGACGATGGCAGCGCTCCACGAGGTGGCGCGCGGGCGCTGGCGGACCACCGCTGGTGCTGTCCGCGGCCTGCTGCCGCTGTCGGCGCGCCGTTCGATCGCCAACATGCGGTACATTTACTGGATGCTTCTGAGAATGCGTGCAATAGTTTATCAGTGTCAGCTTAGCTGAGTTATGGGACTTGTCGGGTGAGTAGATTTTTTATTTGTTTTTTTTCTCGTTTTTTTGTTATCCTCTTAATTATACTTGCGTGTTACTTAGTTTTCGTTTTTGGCCTTCGAGGGACTTCGCAATGGCTTGTTGATGTGGCGGAACTCAACGCAGACACTTGTTTTACAGTCTGTTGCTGTGACACGTTGCGCCCACGACTAGCCGGCTATTTTAAGTGAAATTATTTTCATTGAAACGTATTTAATCGATTTAATTTATTAATAGATTTTGGTTTTCGGCAACCTGTTTGGCAAGCCGTCGTTCTTTCGAACTCTATCAGTAGATATAAAATATTATACGCAATCTCTCTTTGTATTACTATAATTTTATTTTAAATGAGTACATTCGTGAAAATCAAACCGTCAGATTTGTTATTTCAATGTGGTATATTCTTTCAGGGGACAGCGTTCACTTTAAACGCAATTGGTTGGGGTTTGATTCTACTCGGGAAAAATTGATTTTCATTTTCATTCGGTAAGCAAATGGCGGCGGCGAGTTCGCCACTTAAAGTACAACATAGATTGTCTTGACACTAGGTTTCTCTCTAACACAATGGTTTGCAATGGGGGATAGAGCGTGACGCTTGTTTTTTTAATCTTTTTTTGTACTTTACTCCAGCAATCCAACATAATATTAGAATGTGAATAGTTTGCCGGCGACGTGTTTGGGTTCTCACTTCGTAACAGATTCTTTTTGTCCTAATACTATAAGGGACGCTCGGTAGGGGACCCCGGTCGCTATCATCAGCGGCGGTATGCGGGTCTTGGCAGTCATTGTGTGCGTGTCTGTGGTAAGAGGTACGTATAAGTAAGTGGATATCCTCTAGATGCGACGAGCGTAAAAACCGCGTTGCCATTAGCAACGTGTTTTGCACTTGATTTAACGATAGGTGTCAAATTATTTTATTTTAATTATTCCAATCCATTGATGCATTATTTAATATATTAATACTGCACTATTCTCTATGTAAACTATACACTGTGCCAAAATTTATACTCCTCTGTTTGCGTTTTTATTAAGGTGGTACTTGCTTAACATTGTTTTTTCGTCTTGGGCATGAGATGTGAACTTAAAGCAAGTTTTGTTTTAAATATTCGTTTAGAGAAATAAAAAACAATATCTGCTCTAATGGTAAGCGAACCCTAACCAGTCAATAATTGAGAATTTTTTATATTGTATTAAGATATTACTTTTTATTGTGTAAAATTCGGTTTAGAAATAAGACTTTTTTTATTTTTCTATGCAAATCATTGTTTCAGTCGGGAATCGAACTTCTGTTCTCTCGTAAGGATATTTGGATTGTTTTATCCACTGGGCTGCTGGGTTGTGTAATTATTATGTTTATCCCGTTTAATCCTTACCGCGGGGAAAATGTCGTTCAAAGACATTACTGGTTTGTAAGTATATTTAAATATTTTTTAACGCTCCACGCTTAATCCCGTATAGCATGATCAAGTGGCGGAGCTTAACGCCGCGCTTTGTCTAAACACAGCGGAGAAATCCTTTTGCCGTATAGTAATCAAAGGCACAAACAATAGTGTTAATCTCTTTTTTTTCTCATTTATTATGTGCTATATGTTTTTCTTCTTAATATTTCTATCTGAATATTTTTATGTACGAATGATTTACAATTTTTTTTACATCTTCAGTCGCAATTTATTTTTTATTTATATTAAAAAATACGCTGAGTTATTCTTTTATTAAATCCAATAAGGTATTTTTTCTGTTAATCATTATAGATCAAAAATTAACTTGGATATTGTTTTTTTTTAAAAGTTGGTTTCAAATCTCTTATCATCTCAATAAAATAAAAATATGTATTTTTTATATATTAATGTAAATATTATACTATCATTTTCATTTATTTCAATTTTTTATTTTTTTTGCAAATACTCGTATGTAGGCAAAGAGAACCAAACATTACATTCTGTTGTCTATTTGTCTATTTTGTTTATTTAATATATTGAATATTAGGTCGCAGAACTCTACGCCGTGCAGGGAATCGAACCTACTACCGATCGCGATTACAGTCGGACGCTGTCCCACTGTGCCACGACCGGCCTTGGACTGTAATTTTTTATTTTAATAATAATATTGTTTCTTTCAGCATACACAAGTGACGACGTTTACTAAAAATTTGACGGAAAAAGAAAAAACTTCAGGCGTTCTTATAACTAAAGTCGACTTATACTCTGTTGAACATGCACTAGATGCCATCAAAAACAGTGCCCTATACGTCAGTGGCGAAAGTGACAGTGACAGTGGCCACGACATGACAGCTGTCAGAATATCTGACAGTGACATAAGGCACATAACAGACGATTGTGAGGAATTAGTTAATTGCAACATGCCGATATATAGGCTGAGATTTTCTAAATTCATGTAAGTAGATACGCGCTTTACTGGTCAGTGATAACCCAGTGGTTCTGAGTTCGATTCTCACTCGGGGGAGGATTATATTCAACTATTTCCATTTCCTCGCTCTGGTTTATCACGTACGTATGTACGTGTACGTTTTATAAAAATGTCATAATTAATTGTTTTCCTCAATGGAGATTGTGTGTATTTATCGACATGTTACTATATGTTGTTTTTGTTTCACGCTTTTATATGCGTAGCAGGTTAGAACGGAGGTATCTAGTGTCAAGACAATCCATACTCCACTTTCCACCGAATTCGAGAAATTGCGTGTTGGGTGGTGGAACTCAACGTCGCACTTTGTCTTACCAGAACGAGAATGTGAAACTAATTTAAATATAATCACTCCCTCGAGTGGGAATTGAACCCACAACCGATCGCGTTTACAGTCAAACGCTATCCCACTGCGCCACGACCGACCTCATTATATACTTCTGTTACTAATTTGATTATTATTGTATTTTAACAGGGAAGGCAGTTTGTTTGTAAAAATGAGTCCTCCCAACCACTTCAACCATTCTCTGCAACTGACAGACAGATCGTGTTCAAAAGAGAAATGTAAACTGAGCTTCATTTTATATGGTAAAATATATATAATAAGATCTTTGATTTTTGCAATTTTTATACATTTTAAATGAAACTATTTTAAATGAGTTTTAATGCCTCGCCATTATTTTTGTTGTAATCGAACACTTTACAGTAGTCCGTGGTCGCTAGACTGAGGTGGTGGTGGTAGATTTTTTAATTAAAAAGAAAACATTTTGAACATTTTTTTTTTAATTTATATTTCCAATCCTGTGGTTATTTATATATATATATATATATATATATATATATGTATATATATATATATATATATATATATATATATATATATCCTTTTTCAGGTCCCTCACAAAACACATTGACAATATTACCGCGTTCTAAAGTAACTCTATTGAAGTGGTCCTTCGAGTCGCCGGTAAAGGAAACCATGCTCCATAAAGACAGGCCTCTGTATGTCATAGTGGACACTGTTGGTACATATTCTCCGGATTTCAAGCCTTTGACGTTTGATTTGACGTTTAGTGTAAGTATTGTTATTATTATTTTTAATATTATATGTAATTAAAAAACCAGACGTCGGTCATGGCGCAGAGAGACAGCATCTTACTGTGAACGCGACCGGTTATGGCTTCAATCCCCAAGTGGGAGTGATTATTATTTTCACTTTCTCGCTCTGGTAAAGACAAAGTGCGGTGTTGAGTTCCACCTCTCAACAGGTAATATCTTGAATTCAGTGGTAAGCGAAGTACGGAGTGTCTTGATCCTAGGTACTTCCTGTCTACCCTACTATGAGAGATACAAGCGTGAAGCTAAAACAAGAAGGAACAACTAACTTCACGCTTCATCCCGTACAGCAGGGTAGTTAGCGACAACCTTGTGTCACGACACTCTGTACTCTATTTCTCTCTCGAATTCTACGATCGTTGTGTATTGTGTGACGGAACTTAACGCCGCGCTTTGTCTTAACAGATCAAAAAAAACAAATTATTGAATATTAAATAGTTTGTGATAAAACATATTAGAGTTTTGACACAACTGGTAGTAGAACGCATGGCGTAGCGATCAGAGCGCTTGGACAGTTTCCAAGAGGCACGGAGTCGAATCCCGCTGCGTTCAAAATTTTGATTGTTTTGCATAACACTTAAAATTTATTAAAAAAATATTTATTATTTTTATTCCAAAACAGGTACCAGACGACCTCCAAAACAGTACAATAGCTGACATCTCTCTCACCTCCAATAAAATTTACAACCCTGAAGATTTTACTGATGACTATAATCAGTTAATTCAAGCAATGCCAGAATATTTTAATATTGCTACGTTTTTGTCTTTTAGATCTAATTTTGAGTTTTAATTTCTTTTTAAATATTTATTTCATATAATAACAAAAAAATGAGATTTATATATTTTTTTAAATATTTGTAAACACGCTGTATATATTTTTATTTCATGTTTAGTTCAAAAGAATTCCTTTGTGTTATTATTTCAATATTAATTAATATTAAATATATGTATTTTTTTTTTAATTTCAACTCAAAATTTTTTTTCTAATAAAGAAAGTGATGTTTAAACGTGTTCATTGTTTTGAAATATATTTCTGAAATTGCAGTATGGTGTTTTATTTTTAACACCCTTTTATTTGTAGCCTGTTTTTTAATAACGTTATTTTTAGCCAATTTGCTTGGAAAACTATTTCCTTATGTATAATTAAAATATATAGAATCAAAAACCTGAATTATAATTCAATTTCTATATTCTCAATCGGTCACAATATTCACTCAAATATAAGATCAGTGTCATATCACTCCTACATTATATTAAATTCAAAAAAGGTTTTTAATAATTTTAATTTACTCTTACTTATTCTTATCCTTTCAGAATGATAATTAAAAACAAATAAAGCTGAGTACGGAGTGTCTTGACACCAGGTACTTTCTATCTATATATAAAAGCGTAAAGTTAAAAAAATGGGGCAAATACCTTATAAATATAACATTAATAAATCCAAAAGAACCATTTATAAAACCACTCAAGTTAATTGACATTAGCAAAACCACGAGGGAAATTAAAAAAACAAGAAAAAAATCCAAAGAATATATTTCTTAAATCAGTCTTGAAAAACACCAATAAAAAAAATATCTACATTACATATATATATATATATATATATATATATATATATATATATATATACATATATATATATATATATATATATATATATATATATATACGAATAAATTGATACATACAAATAAAACTAATTAACAATTTGAACAATTCTTTTATTCAAAAAAAAATCATCCCCATCAAAGGGAGTGACTATAGACTATGGCAGTTACAATATATCACAAGTGTCAAGTTCAAATATAATTTAAATCAATATAAATATAAATAAAAATCCATATTGCAGTGTTTTTTCATAATTTTATTCGAGATCTACCGAATGTGAATACAATAACTCAACATACTGTTTATTCACATACATATATATGTATATAAAACTCAATATTTTCGTCAAAGGAACAATATTCATACAGCAGCCAGTGGAAGTCCATGACGTCACTCAGAGACGTTAATTAAATAGTAATTAACGTTTCTATCAACTTGGCATTTAAAAAAATAAATTATGCATAAAAAAACCTTATTATTTTTCTTTTAAAATATTTGTTTCAACTGTAAAAAATAATTTAGGCAACTTTCACACTGACTGTGCATACAAAATTCACTCATACATATAGTACAGGAGCTGGTGACAATTTTTGCAAACAAAAAAATCTTAGTAATTTATAAATGTGAATGTCATGATAAAATTTATACTGAAAAGTACACAAAAATTGTGTGAAAAAGCTTACTTTAATAGAATTACTTAAAATAATAAAAACCATAACCTAAATAGTTGAAAAATATAACATAAAATGCAGTTAACGAATAGTTCGAGCTATCCACTTTAAAGTACAAATAATTACAAGTATTTCCAGTTTTCTATACTAAAATAAAACATTTTTTTTTATATTTACTACACTTCTTAATTCAATACATTATTATTATTATTATAATTATAAACGTTAACTGAAGTGTATATTAGAAACGTATAAAAACCGATCGGATTCCAAGAAGTGCGGGTTCGAATCCCGCTACGTTGAATTTTTTATAAGTTTCTAAAGTATATAAATATTTTTTAGGAAAGGACTAAAATGAACAAATTTAAGCTTATTCTAAAGACAAGAATTAATTCAAATAATCGAGTACTATGCTAGGGGGGTTCTACCTACAAAAACAAATATAAAACATTATTATTATTTTTTAATTTACACATATTTATATCAATTTGTTATACAATCTAAAGATTTTTTTATATATTTTTTTAGATATTGCAACAATTCGATGACTTTTTGTTTTGGTCTTTAGAAGATTTTGTTTTTTAAATTGGACGATAATATTATTTTATTACACATTAAAACGCTGTAAACGCAGTTGCATCGCTTTAATGTTAGTTAAACGTTTATTGACATATCTGAGTGCGGTTGTACATTTAGTTGCTAATTATAATTGAAATAAAAAGAATTCAATAATATTGTGACTTCCATACATTATATAGTATTTAGGAGTAAATTTAAAAGTGACATACTTTCAAAGTAACGACTATAATAAGACACAATAAGAACTTACACGTTTAAAAATTGAAATAAAACTATAGCTCCTTCTAAATAATACATTTTGATACATTTAAAACTAAGCAAAGCATGTGTTTACGTCATTTTAGATTAAATTTAATGTTTATTAGCAATAAACGTGTGAAAAATGAAACTTCATGAACAAAATTCTGGAAACAATTGGCTGGTTACTTCTTTGAAAACTAAAAAGTATATAAAATTGATATAAAGTTTATGAAACACAACATTCTATTTAAAATTAGTGAAAATAACGAACAGAATATTGTATAAAAAAATTACTAAATACAGTTGTACCAACTGAAATATGAAAAAAAAACCACAATTATATTCTAAATATGTATTCTCAATGAGATATATTAAAAAGTAATTTTAGATAAACAAATACATATTTAGGTTGGTACACTTTACCACAAACAGCCATAACAAGTCGTTCAAGTGCAAGTGTTTTCAAAGTAAATTTGATACAATCTCTATATATTTAAAAGTGTGAACAATTATAATGAACATTTAGACATGTTCTAGTCAAAAGTGCTTGAACGAGACACGTACAGTAAATCAAGATATAGATGGAAAGCTATTTATTGCAATACATTTAAAAACAGCGCTTTACAAAGATATTTTTTTAAATTTTAATTTTTTAATACATTATAGAGAAAATCTACGAAAAATTTCAATCATTCCAAATATTAAAACGTGTGCCATTATTACTTGTCAAAATGAAAAAAAAAACAAAATCAATGAACACAGACTAACTACAACTGCGTACTAGCGTTAAAATAACACAATACTAATAATGAAATATTAAAAAAGTAACATTTATTCAACCAACAACCTACACTAAAGTGACTGTCAAACGACTCGCGGCGACCACTTTGTTGTTAAATTTTTTCTTAAAACTCTCCGCCGCTGTTGTACTTTTGAATGTAATTTTAGCGCTTCTCTCTTTTTTATCCAATATTAAATTCTGTAAAATTACATCAATCCCTATTTTCACTGCCGGCTCTTAGACTATGTACGATGCACATATTTAATTTATATACAATTAAAAGCTAGAAATAGGAAAAATGTGATACAAAAAAACTAATTTTAATTGAAATAATGTTACATTTAAAAATTATTATTACATATTTTAAACAATTTTGGAGAAACAGATGTATGGGTTTGTGTTGAGGCGAGTATGAAAGGATTATTTAAAACATTTTATTATATTAACAAACTTCAAACAGTTAGTTTACTCAAAATGTACTGAAACTTGCCACAAATTGACATAACAAGTATTAACAACAATGACCTAACGATATATACAGATATGTGTGGGGGTGTGTGCAGGGGACGCTGGCGCGCTCCACGAGGTGCGCGCGGGCGCTGGCGGCCACCCGCTGGCTGCTGTCCGCGGCCCTGCTGCCGCTGTCGGCGGCGCCGTCGCTCGCCAACATGCGGTACATTTTCACGGTTATGCTTCTGATAATGAGTGCAAGTAGTTTTATCAGTGTCAGCTTAGTGAGATATTGGAACTTGTCGGGTGAGTAGATTTTTTATTTCTCGTTTTTTTTTATATTATAGTAACTTTATACGTTGCGTGTTACTTAGCTTCTCGTTTTGGCTTCGAGACTTCGAAATATTGCTTGTTGAGTGGCGGAACTCAACGCCGCACTTTGTTTTAGCAGTCTGTTGCTGTCACCCTGCGCCACGACCAGCCTGCTATTTTAAGTGAAATTATTTTCATTTAAACGTATTAATCGCGTTTAATTAAATATATTAAATATATTTTGGTTTTCGGAAACTATGTTTTTGGAAAGCCGTCGTTCCTTTCGAACACTCTACAGTAGATATAAAATATATACGCAATCAATCTCTTTGCATTATATATATATTTTTTATTTTAAATGAGTAAAATTCGTGAAAATCAAACCTCTCAAGATATTGTTATTTCATTGTGGATATAATTTCTCAGGGACAGCGTCTCACTTTAAACGAAATTGGTTGTGGGTTTGATTCCTATTCGGGGTGAAAATTATTTTCATTTTTCCGTTCTGGTAAGCAAAATTGCGACGTCGAGTTCTGCCACTTAAAAGTAGAAAATAGATTGTCTTGACAATAGGTTCTCTCTAACTACCATGGTGCAATGGCGGGATAGAGCGTGAAGCTGTTTTTTTTTTAATTTATTTTTTTTCTTACTTCCAGCAATCCAGCATTTAATATTAGAAGTGGCAACTAGTTTGCCCGCGACGTTGTTTGGGTTCTCACTTTCGTACAGATTTCTTTTGTTCCTCATACCTATAATGGGACGCTCCGGTAGTGGGTACCCGGATGCTATCATAGCGGCGGCTACTGCGGGCTTGGCAGTCATTGTGTGCTTGTCTGTGGTAAGTACGTATATATACGTATAAATAAGTGGAATCCATCTAGATGCACCATTAGCGCGTAAAAACCGCGTTGCCATAGCAACGTGTTTGTCACTTTGTATAAACGATAGAGTGTGTCAAATTTATTTTATTTTATTATTCCAATACATATTTGATGCATTATTTTAAATATATATATACTGCACTGCTTCTCTATATAAACTATAACTGTGCCAAATTTCATACTCCTTTGTTTGCGTTATTTTCTTAAAGGTTTTTACTTTCCGTTAACATTGTTTTTTCGTCTTGAGCACTGAGATGTGACTTTAAAGAAGATTTTTTTTAAATATTCGATTAGAGAAATAGATATATGCTGAAAATGGTAATCGAACCCATAACCACTCAATTAATTGAGAATTTTTATCATACCGTATTAAGATATTACTTTTTATTGTGTTAAATTCGGTTTACAAATAAGACTTTTTTTATTTTTCTATGCAAATCGTTGTTTCAGTCGGGAATCGAACTTCTGTTCTCTCGTAAGGATATTTGGATTGTTTTATCCACTGGGCTGCTGGGTTGTGTAATTATTATGTTTATCCCGTTTAATCCTTACCGCGGGGAAAATGTCGTTCAAAGACATTACTGGTTTGTAAGTATATTTCAATATTTTTTAACGCTCCACGCTTAATTCCGTATAGCATGATCAAGTGGCGGAGCTTAACGCCGTGCTTTGTCTAACCACAGCGAAGAAATCCTTTTGCCGTACAGTAATCAAAGGCACAAACAATCGTGTTAATCTCTTTTTTATCTCATTTATTATGTGCTATATGTTTTTCTTCTTAATGTTTCTATCTGTTTATTTTTATGTACGAATGATTTACAATTTTTTTACATCTTCAGTTGCAATCTATTTATTAAATCCGATAAGGTATTTTTTCTGCTAATCATTGTAGATCAATAATTCCCTTGGATATTGTTTTTTTTTGAAAAGTTGATTTCAAATCTCTTATGATCTCAATAAAATAAAAATATGTATTTTTTTATATATTAATGTAAATATTATAATATCATTTTCATTTATTACAATTTTTTATTTTTTTTTTGCAAATACTCGTATGTAGGCAAAGAGAACCTAACATGACATTTCATTGTCCATTTTTGTTTATTTTATATATTTAATATTAAGTCGCAGAACTCTACGCCGCGAGGGAATCGAACCCACTACTGATCGCGATTACAGTCGGACGCTGTCCCACTGTGCCATGACCAGCTTTGGACTGTAATTTTTTATTTTAATAATAATATTGTTTCTTTCAGCATACACAAGTGACGACGTTTACTAAAAATTTGACGGAAAAAGAAAAAACTTCAGGCGTACTTATAACTAAAGTCGACTTATACTCTGTTGAACATGCACTAGATGCCATCAAAAACAGTGCCCTATACGTCAGTGGCGAAAGTGACAGTGACAGTGGCCACGACATGACAGCTGTCAGAATATCTGACAATGACATAAGGCATATAACAGACGATTGTGAGGAATTCGTTAATTGCAACATGCCGATATACAGGCTGAGATTTTCTAAATTCATGTAAGTAGATACGCGCTTTACTGGTCAGTTATAATCCAGTGGTTCTGAGTTCGATTCTCACTCGGGGGAGGATTATATTCAATTATTTCCATTTCCTCGCTCTGGTTTATCACGTACGTATGTACGTGTACGTTTTATAAAAATGTCATAATTAATTGTTTTCCTCAATGGAGATTGTGTGTATTTATCGATACTGTTACTATATTTTGTGTTTGCTTCACGCTTTTGTATGCATAGCAGGGTAGAACGGAGGTATCTAGTGTCAATACAATCCATACTCCGCTTTCCATCGAATTAGAGATATTGCGTGTTGAGTGGTGGAACTCAACGTCGCACTTTGTCTTACCAGAACGAGAATGTGAAAATAATTTAAATATAATCACTCCCCCGAGTGGGAATTGAACCCACAAAAGATCGCGTTTACAGTCAAACGCTATCCCACTGCGCCACGACCGACCTCATTATATACTTCTGTTACTAATTTGATTATTATTGTATTTTAACAGGGAAGGCAGTTTGTTTGTAAAAATGAGTCCTCCCAACCAATTCAACCATTCTCTGCAACTGACAGACAGATCGTGTTCAAAAGAGAAATGTAAACTGAGCTTTATTTTATATGGTAAATATATATATATATAATAAGATCTTTGATTTTTGCAATTTTTATACATTTTAAATGAAACTATTTTAAATGAGTTTTAATGCCTCGCCATTATTTTTGTTGTAATCGAACACTTTACAGTAGTCCGTGGTCGCTAGACTGAGGTGGTGGTGGTAGATTTTTTAATTAAAAAGAAAACATTTTGATCATTTTTTTTAAATTTATATTTCCAATCCTGTGGTTAATTTAAATAGTATAATTATACATATATATATATATATATATATATATATATATATATATATATATATATATATATGTATGTATGTATATTCTTTTCCAGGTCCCTCACAAAACACATTGACAATATTACCGCGTTCTAAAGTAACTCTATTGAAGTGGTCCTTCGAGTCGCCGGTAAAGGAAACCATGCTCCATAAAGACAGGCCTCTGTATGTCATAGTGGACACTGTTGGTACATATTCTCCGGATTTCAAGCCTTTGACGTTTGATTTGACGTTTAGTGTAAGTATTGTTATTATTATTTTTAATATTATATGTAATTAAAAAACCAGACGTCGGTCATGGCGCAGAGAGACAGCATCTTACTGTGAACGCGACCGGTTATGGCTTCAATCCCCAAGTGGGAGTGATTATTATTTTCACTTTCTCGCTCTGGTAAAGACAAAGTGCGGTGTTGAGTTCCACCTCTCAACAGGTAATGTCTTGAATTCAGTGGTAAGCAAAGTACGGAGTGTCTTGATCCTAGGTACTTCCTGTCTACCCTACTATGAGAGATACAAGCGTGAAGCTAAAACAAGAAGGAACAACTAACTTCACGCTTCATCCCGTACAGCAGGGTAGTTAGCGACAACCTTGTGTCACGACACTCTGTACTCTATTTCTCTCTCGAATTCTACGATCGTTGTGTATTGTGTGACGGAACTTAACGCCGCGCTTTGTCTTAACAGATCAAAAAAAACAATTTATTGAATATTAAATAGTTTGTGATAAAACATATTAGAGTTTTGACACAACTGGTAGTAGAACGCATGGCGTAGCGATCAGAGCGCTTGGACAGTTTCCAAGAGGCACGGAGTCGAATCCCGCTGCGTTCAAAATTTTGATTGTTTTGCATAACACTTAAAATTTATTAAAAAAATATTTATTATTTTTATTCCAAAACAGGTACCAGACGACCTCCAAAACAGTACAATAGCTGACATCTCTCTCACCTCCAATAAAATTTACAACCCTGAAGATTTTACTGATGACTATAATCAGTTAATTCAAGCAATGCCAGAATATTTTAATATTGCTACGTTTTTGTCTTTTAGATCTAATTTTGAGTTTTAATTTCTTTTTAAATATTTATTTCATATAATAACAAAAAAATGAGATTTATATATTTTTTTAAATATTTGTAAACACGCTGTATATATTTTTATTTCATGTTTAGTTCAAAAGAATTCCTTTGTGTTATTATTTCAATATTAATTAATATTAAATATATGTATTTTTTTTTAATTTCAACTCAAAATTTTTTTTCTAATAAAGAAAGTGATGTTTAAACGTGTTCATTGTTTTGAAATATATTTCTGAAATTGCAGTATGGTGTTTTATTTTTAACACCCTTTTATTTGTAGCCTGTTTTTTAATAACGTTATTTTTAGCCAATTTGCTTGGAAAACTATTTCCTTATGTATAATTAAAATATATAGAATCAAAAACCTGAATTATAATTCAATTTCTATATTCTCAATCGGTCACAATATTCACTCAAATATAAGATCAGTGTCATATCACTCCTACATTATATTAAATTCAAAAAAGGTTTTTAATAATTTTAATTTACTCTTACTTATTCTTATCCTTTCAGAATGATAATTAAAAACAAATAAAGCTGAGTACGGAGTGTCTTGACACCAGGTACTTTCTATCTATATATAAAAGCGTAAAGTTAAAAAAATGGGGCAAATACCTTATAAATATAACATTAATAAATCCAAAAGAACCATTTATAAAACCACTCAAGTTAATTGACATTAGCAAAACCACGAGGGAAATTAAAAAAACAAGAAAAAAATCCAAAGAATATATTTCTTAAATCAGTCTTGAAAAACACCAATAAAAAAAATATTTACATTACATATATATATATATATATATATATATATATATATATACATATATATATATATATATATATATATATATATATATATATATATATATATATATATATATATACGAATAAATTGATACATACAAATAAAACTAATTAACAATTTGAACAATTCTTTTATTCAAAAAAAAATCATCCCCATCAAAGGGAGTGACTATAGACTATGGCAGTTACAATATATCACAAGTGTCAAGTTCAAATATAATTTAAATCAATATAAATATAAATAAAAATCCATATTGCAGTGTTTTTTCATAATTTTATTCGAGATCTACCGAATGTGAATACAATAACTCAACATACTGTTTATTCACATACATATATATGTATATAAAACTCAATATTTTCGTCAAAGGAACAATATTCATACAGCAGCCAGTGGAAGTCCATGACGTCACTCAGAGACGTTAATTAAATAGTAATTAACGTTTCTATCAACTTGGCATTTAAAAAAATAAATTATGCATAAAAAAACCTTATTATTTTTCTTTTAAAATATTTGTTTCAACTGTAAAAAATAATTTAGGCAACTTTCACACTGACTGTGCATACAAAATTCACTCATACATATAGTACAGGAGCTGGTGACAATTTTTGCAAACAAAAAAATCTTAGTAATTTATAAATGTGAATGTCATGATAAAATTTATACTGAAAAGTACACAAAAATTGTGTGAAAAAGCTTACTTTAATAGAATTACTTAAAATAATAAAAACCATAACCTAAATAGTTGAAAAATATAACATAAAATGCAGTTAACGAATAGTTCGAGCTATCCACTTTAAAGTACAAATAATTACAAGTATTTCCAGTTTTCTATACTAAAATAAAACATTTTTTTTTATATTTACTACACTTCTTAATTCAATACATTATTATTATTATTATAATTATAAACGTTAACTGAAGTGTATATTAGAAACGTATAAAAACCGATCGGATTCCAAGAAGTGCGGGTTCGAATCCCGCTACGTTGAATTTTTTATAAGTTTCTAAAGTATATAAATATTTTTTAGGAAAGGACTAAAATGAACAAATTTAGGCTTATTCTAAAGACAAGAATTAATTCAAATAATCGAGTACTATGCTAGGGGGGTTCTACCTACAAAAACAAATATAAAACATTATTATTATTTTTTAATTTACACATATTTATATCAATTTGTTATACAATCTAAAGATTTTTATATATTTTTTTAGATATTGCAACAATTCGATGACTTTTTGTTTTGGTCTTTAGAAGATTTTGTTTTTTAAATTGGACGATAATATTATTTTATTACACATTAAAACGCTGTAAACGCAGTTGCATCGCTTTAATGTTAGTTAAACGTTTATTGACATATCTGAGTGCGGTTGTACATTTAGTTGCTAATTATAATTGAAATAAAAAGAATTCAATAATATTGTGACTTCCATACATTATATAGTATTTAGGAGTAAATTTAAAAGTGACATACTTTCAAAGTAACGACTATAATAGGACACAATAAGAACTTACACGTTTAAAAATTGAAATAAAACTATAGCTCCTTCTAAATAATACATTTTGATACATTTAAAACTAAGCAAAGCATGTGTTTACGTCATTTTAGATTAAATTTAATGTTTATTAGCAATAAACGTGTGAAAAATGAAACTTCATGAACAAAATTCTGGAAACAATTGGCTGGTTACTTCTTTGAAAACTAAAAAGTATATAAAATTGATATAAAGTTTATGAAACACAACATTCTATTTAAAATTAGTGAAAATAACGAACAGAATATTGTATAAAAAAATTACTAAATACAGTTGTACCAACTGAAATATGAAAAAAAAACCACAATTATATTCTAAATATGTATTCTCAATGAGATATATTAAAAAGTAATTTTAGATAAACAAATACATATTTAGGTTGGTACACTTTACCACAAACAGCCATAACAAGTCGTTCAAGTGCAAGTGTTTTCAAAGTAAATTTGATACAATCTCTATATATTTAAAAGTGTGAACAATTATAATGAACATTTAGACATGTTCTAGTCAAAAGTGCTTGAACGAGACACGTACAGTAAATCAAGATATAGATGGAAAGCTATTTATTGCAATACATTTAAAAACAGCGCTTTACAAAGATATTTTTTTAAAATCTTCATTCAATCATTCAATCACTCTAAATATTAAAACGTGTGCCATTATTACTTGTCAAAATGAAAAAAAAAAAACAAAATCAATGAACACAGACTAACTACAACTGCGTACTAGCGTTAAAATAACACAATACTAATAATGAAATATTAAAAAAAAGTAACATTTATTCAACCAACAACCTACACTAAAGTGACTGTCAAACGACTCGCGGCGACCATTTTGTTGTTAAATTTTTGTACTTTTGAATGTAATCTGAGCTTTCGCTTTTCTCTTCTTTATCCAATATAAATTCTGTAAAATTACAACAATCCATTTTAAATTTTCACTGCCGGCTCTTAGACTATTTATATACAATTAAAAGCTAGAAATAGGAAAAATGTGATACAAAAAAACTTATTTTAATTGAAATAATGTTACATTTAAAAATTATTATTACATATTTTAAACAATTTTGGAGAAACAGATGTATGGGTTTGTGTTGAGGCGAGTATGAAAGGATTATTTAAAACATTTTATTGTATTAACAAACTTCAAACAGTTAGTTTACTCAAAATGTACTGAAACTTGCCAAAAATTGACATAAAAAATAATAACAACAATGACCTAACGATATATACATATATGTGTGTGTGTGTGTGCAGGTGACGCTGGCGCGCTCCACGAGGTGCGCGCGGGCGCTGGCGGCCACCCGCTGGCTGCTGTCCGCGGCCCTGCTGCCGCTGTCGGCGGCGCCGTCGCTCGCCAACATGCGGTACATTTTCACGGTTATGCTTCTGATAATGAGTGCAAGTAGTTTTATCAGTGTCAGCTTAGTGAGATATTGGAACTTGTCGGGTGAGTAGATTTTTTATTTCTCGTTTTTTTTTTAATATTATATTAACTTTATGCGTTGCGTGTTAGTTAGCTTCTCGATTTGGCTTCGAGAATTCGAAATATTGCTTGTTGAGTGGCGGAACTCAACGCCGCACTTTGTTTTAGCAGTCTGTTGCTGTCACCCTGCGCCACGACCAGCCTGCTATTTTAAGTGAAATTATTTTCATTTAAACGTATTAATCGCATTTAATTTATTAAATATATTTTGGTTTTCGGAAACATGTTTTTGGAAAGCCGTCGTTCCTTTCGAACACTCTACAGTAGATATAAAATATATACGCAATCAATCTCTTTGTATTATATATATTTTTTATTTTAAATGAGTAAAATTCGTGAAAATCAAACCTCTCAAGATATTGTTATTTCATTGTGGATATAATTTCTCAGGGACAGCGTCTGGCTTTAAACGCAATTGGTTATGAGTTTGATTCCCACTCGGGGTGAAAATTATTTTCATTTTTCCGTTCTGGTAAGCAAAATTGCGACGTCGAGATCTCTCTAACTACCATGGTGCAATGGCGGGATAGAGCGTGAAGCTGTTTTTTTTTTAATTTATTTTTTTTCTTACTTCCAGCAATCCAACATTTAATATTAGAAGTGGCAACTAGTTTGCCCGCGACGTTGTTTGGGTTCTCACTTTCGTACAGATTTCTTTTGTTCCTCATACCTATAATGGGACGCTCCGGTAGTGGGTACCCGGATGCTATCATAGCGGCGGCTACTGCGGGCTTGGCAGTCATTGTGTGCTTGTCTGTGGTAAGTACGTATATATACGTATAAATAAGTGGAATCCATCTAGATGCACCATTAGCGCGTAAAAACCGCTTTGCCATAGCAACGTGTTTGTCACTTTGTATAAACGATAGAGTGTGTCAAATTTATTTTATTTTATTATTCCAATACATATTTGATGCATTATTTTAAATATATATATACTGCACTGCTTCTCTATATAAACTATAACTGTGCCAAATATCATACTCCTTTGTTTGCGTTATTTTCTTAAAGGTTCTTACTTTCCGTTAACATTGTTTTTTCGTCTTGAGTACTGAGATGTGACTATAAAGAAGATTTTTTTTAAATATTCGATTAGAGAAATAAATATATGCTGTAACTGGTAATCGAACCCATGACCAATCAATCAATTGAGAATTTTTACCATACCGTATTAAGATATTACTTTTTATTGTGTTAAATTCGGTTTACAAATAAGACTTTTTTTATTTTTCTATGCAAATCGTTGTTTCAGTCGGGAATCGAACTTCTGTTCTCTCGTAAGGATATTTGGATTGTTTTATCCACTGGGCTGCTGGGTTGTGTAATTATTATGTTTATCCCGTTTAATCCTTACCGCGGGGAAAATGTCGTTCAAAGACATTACTGGTTTGTAAGTATATTTCAATATTTTTTAACGCTCCACGCTTAATTCCGTATAGCATGATCAAGTGGCGGAGCTTAACGCCGTGCTTTGTCTAACCACAGCGAAGAAATCCTTTTGCCGTACAGTAATCAAAGGCACAAACAATCGTGTTAATCTCTTTTTTATCTCATTTATTATGTGCTATATGTTTTTCTTCTTAATGTTTCTATCTGTTTATTTTTATGTACGAATGATTTACAATTTTTTTACATCTTCAGTTGCAATCTATTTATTAAATCCGATAAGGTATTTTTTCTGCTAATCATTGTAGATCAATAATTCCCTTGGATATTGTTTTTTTTTTGAAAAGTTGATTTCAAATCTCTTATGATCTCAATAAAATAAAAATATGTATTTTTTTATATATTAATGTAAATATTATAATATCATTTTCATTTATTACAATTTTTTATTTTTTTTTTGCAAATACTCGTATGTAGGCAAAGAGAACCTAACATGACATTTCGTTGTCCATTTTTGTTTATTTTATATATTTAATATTAAGTCGCAGAACTCTACGCCGCGAGGGAATCGAACCCACTACTGATCGCGATTACAGTCGGACGCTGTCCCACTGTGCCATGACCAGCTTTGGACTGTAATTTTTTATTTTAATAATAATATTGTTTCTTTCAGCATACACAAGTGACGACGTTTACTAAAAATTTGACGGAAAAAGAAAAAACTTCAGGCGTACTTATAACTAAAGTCGACTTATACTCTGTTGAACATGCACTAGATGCCATCAAAAACAGTGCCCTATACGTCAGTGGCGAAAGTGACAGTGACAGTGGCCACGACATGACAGCTGTCAGAATATCAGACAGTGACATAAGGCATATAATAGACGATTGTGAGGAATTCGTTAATTGCAACATGCCGATATACAGGCTGAGATTTTCTAAATTCATGTAAGTAGATACGCGCTTTACTGGTCAGTTATAATCCAGTGGTTCTGAGTTCGATTCTCACTCGGGGGAGGATTATATTCAATTATTTCCATTTCCTCGCTCTGGTTTATCACGTACGTATGTACGTGTACGTTTTATAAAAATGTCATAATTAATTGTTTTCCTCAATGGAGATTGTGTGTATTTATCGATACTGTTACTATATTTTGTTTTTGCTTCACGCTTTTGTATGCATAGCAGGGTAGAACGGAGGTATCTAGTGTCAATACAATCCATACTCCGCTTTCCATCGAATTAGAGATATTGCGTGTTGAGTGGTGGAACTCAACGTCGCACTTTGTCTTACCAGAACGAGAATGTGAAAATAATTTAAATATAATCACTCCCCCGAGTGGGAATTGAACCCACAAAAGATCGCGTTTACAGTCAAACGCTATCCCACTGCGCCACGACCGACCTCATTATATACTTCTGTTACTAATTTGATTATTATTGTATTTTAACAGGGAAGGCAGTTTGTTTGTAAAAATGAGTCCTCCCAACCAATTCAACCATTCTCTGCAACTGACAGACAGATCGTGTTCAAAAGAGAAATGTAAACTGAGCTTCATTATATATGGTAAATATATATATATAATAAGATCTTTGATTTTTGCAATTTTTATACATTTTAAATGAAACTATTTTAAATGAGTTTTAATGCCTCGCCATTATTTTTGTTGTAATCGAACACTTTACAGTAGTCCGTGGTCGCTAGACTGAGGTGGTGGTGGTAGATTTTTTAATTAAAAAGAAAACATTTTGATCATTTTTTTTAAATTTATATTTCCAATCCTGTGGTTAATTTAAATAGTATAATTATACATATATATATATATATATATATATATATATATATATATATATATATATATGTATGTATGTATATTCTTTTCCAGGTCCCTCACAAAACACAATAACAATATTACCGCGTTCTAAAGTAACTCTATTGAAGTGGTCCTTCGAGTCGCCGGTAAAGGAAACCATGCTCCATAAAGACAGGCCTCTGTATGTCATAGTGGACACTGTTGGTACATATTCTCCGGATTTCAAGCCTTTGACGTTTGATTTGACGTTTAGTGTAAGTATTGTTATTATTATTTTTAATATTATATGTAATTAAAAAACCAGACGTCGGTCATGGCGCAGAGAGACAGCATCTTACTGTGAACGCGACCGGTTATGGCTTCAATCCCCAAGTGGGAGTGATTATTATTTTCACTTTCTCGCTCTGGTAAAGACAAAGTGCGGTGTTGAGTTCCACCTCTCAACAGGTAATGTCTTGAATTCAGTGGTAAGCAAAGTACGGAGTGTCTTGATCCTAGGTACTTCCTGTCTACCCTACTATGAGAGATACAAGCGTGAAGCTAAAACAAGAAGGAACAACTAACTTCACGCTTCATCCCGTACAGCAGGGTAGTTAGCGACAACCTTGTGTCACGACACTCTGTACTCTATTTCTCTCTCGAATTCTACGATCGTTGTGTATTGTGTGACGGAACTTAACGCCGCGCTTTGTCTTAACAGATCAAAAAAAACAATTTATTGAATATTAAATAGTTTGTGATAAAACATATTAGAGTTTTGACACAACTGGTAGTAGAACGCATGGCGTAGCGATCAGAGCGCTTGGACAGTTTCCAAGAGGCACGGAGTCGAATCCCGCTGCGTTCAAAATTTTGATTGTTTTGCATAACACTTTAAAAATATTAAAAAAATATTTATTATTTTTATTCCAAAACAGGTACCAGACGACCTCCAAAACAGTACAATAGCTGATATCTCTCTCACCTCCAATAAAATTTACAACCCTGAAGATTTTACTGATGACTATAATCAGTTAATTCAAGCAATGCCAGAATATTTTAATATTGCTACGTTTTTGTCTTTTAGATCTAATTTTGAGTTTTAATTTCTTTTTAAATATTTATTTCATATAATAACAAAAAAAATGAGATTTATATATTTTTTTAAATATTTGTAAACACGCTGTATATATTTTTATTTCATGTTTAGTTCAAAAGAATTCCTTTGTGTTATTATTTCAATATTAATTAATATTAAATATATGTATTTTTTTTTAATTTCAACTCAAAATTTTTTTTCTAATAAAGAAAGTGATGTTTAAACGTGTTCATTGTTTTGAAATATATTTCTGAAATTGCAGTATGGTGTTTTATTTTTAACACCCTTTTATTTGTAGCCTGTTTTTTAATAACGTTATTTTTAGCCAATTTGCTTGGAAAAGTATTTCCTTATGTATAATCAAAATATGCAGAATCAAAAATCTGAATTATAACTCAATTTCTATATTCTCAATCGGTCACAATATTCACTCAAATATAAGATCAGTGTCATATCACTCCTACATTATATTAAATTCAAAAAAGGTTTTTAATAATTTTAATTTACTCTTACTTATTCTTATCCTTTCAGAATGATAATTAAAAACAAATAAAGCTGAGTCCGGAGTGTCTTGACACCAGGTACTTTCTATCTATATATAAAAGCGTAAAGTTAAAAAAATGGGGCAAATACCTTATAAATATAACATTAATAAATCCAAAAGAACCATTTATAAAACCACTCAAGTTAATTGACATTAGCAAAACCACGAGGGAAATTAAAAAAACAAGAAAAAAATCCAAAGAATATATTTCTTAAATCAGTCTTGAAAAACACCAATAAAAAAAATATTTACATTACATATATATATATATATATATATATACATATATATATATATAAATATATATATATATATATATATATATAAAAATATATATATAAATATATATATATATAAGAATAAATTGATACATAAAAATAAAACTAATTAACAATTTGAACAATTCTTTTATTCAAAAAAAAATCATCCCCATCAAAGGGAGTGACTATAGACTATGGCAGTTACAATATATCACAAGTGTCAAGTTCAAATATAATTTAAATCAATATAAATATAAATAAAAATCCATATTGCAGTGTTTTTTCATAATTTTATTCGAGATCTACCGAATGTGAATACAATAACTCAACATACTGTTTATTCACATACATATATATGTATATAAAACTCAATATTTTCGTCAAAGGAACAATATTCATACAGCAGCCAGTGGAAGTCCATGACGTCACTCAGAGACGTTAATTAAATAGTAATTAACGTTTCTATCAACTTGGCATTTAAAAAAATAAATTATGCATAAAAAAACCTTATTATTTTTCTTTTAAAATATTTGTTTCAACTGTAAAAAATAATTTAGGCAACTTTCACACTGACTGTGCATACAAAATTCACTCATACATATAGTACAGGAGCTGGTGACAATTTTTGCAAACAAAAAAATCTTAGTAATTTATAAATGTGAATGTCATGATAAAATTTATACTGAAAACAACACAAAAATTTTGTGAAAAAGATTACTTTAATATAATAACTTAAAATAATAAAAACCATAACCTAAATAGTTGAAAAATATAACATAAAATGCAGTTAACGAATAGTTCGAGCTATCCACTTTAAAGTACAAATAATTACAAGTATTTCCAGTTTTCTATACTAAAATAAAACATTTTTTTTTATATTTACTACACTTCTTAATTCAATACATTATTATTATTATTATAATTATAAACGTTAACTGAAGTGTATATTAGAAACGTATAAAAACCGATCGGATTCCAAGAAGTGCGGGTTCGAATCCCGCTACGTTGAATTTTTTATAAGTTTCTAAAGTATATAAATATTTTTTAGGAAAGGACTAAAATGAACAAATTTAGGCTTATTCTAAAGACAAGAATTAATTCAAATAATCGAGTACTATGCTAGGGGGGTTCTACCTACAAAAACAAATATAAAACATTATTATTATTTTTTAATTTACACATATTTATATCAATTTGTTATACAATCTAAAGATTTTTATATATTTTTTTAGATATTGCAACAATTCGATGACTTTTTGTTTTGGTCTTTAGAAGATTTTGTTTTTTAAATTGGACGATAATATTATTTTATTACACATTAAAACGCTGTAAACGCAGTTGCATCGCTTTAATGTTAGTTAAACGTTTATTGACATATCTGAGTGCGGTTGTACATTTAGTTGCTAATTATAATTGAAATAAAAAGAATTCAATAATATTGTGACTTCCATACATTATATAGTATTTAGGAGTAAATTTAAAAGTGACATACTTTCAAAGTAACGACTATAATAGGACACAATAAGAACTTACACGTTTAAAAATTGAAATAAAACTATAGCTCCTTCTAAATAATACATTTTGATACATTTAAAACTAAGCAAAGCATGTGTTTACGTCATTTTAGATTAAATTTAATGTTTATTAGCAATAAACGTGTGAAAAATGAAACTTCATGAACAAAATTCTGGAAACAATTGGCTGGTTACTTCTTTGAAAACTAAAAAGTATATAAAATTGATATAAAGTTTATGAAACACAACATTCTATTTAAAATTAGTGAAAATAACGAACAGAATATTGTATAAAAAAATTACTAAATACAGTTGTACCAACTGAAATATGAAAAAAAAACCACAATTATATTCTAAATATGTATTCTCAATGAGATATATTAAAAAGTAATTTTAGATAAACAAATACATATTTAGGTTGGTACACTTTACCACAAACAGCCATAACAAGTCGTTCAAGTGCAAGTGTTTTCAAAGTAAATTTGATACAATCTCTATATATTTAAAAGTGTGAACAATTATAATGAACATTTAGACATGTTCTAGTCAAAAGTGCTTGAACGAGACACGTACAGTAAATCAAGATATAGATGGAAAGCTATTTATTGCAATACATTTAAAAACAGCGCTTTACAAAGATATTTTTTTAAAATCTTCATTCAATCATTCAATCACTCTAAATATTAAAACGTGTGCCATTATTACTTGTCAAAATGAAAAAAAAAAAAACAAAATCAATGAACACAGACTAACTACAACTGCGTACTAGCGTTAAAATAACACAATACTAATAATGAAATATTAAAAAAAAGTAACATTTATTCAACCAACAACCTACACTAAAGTGACTGTCAAACGACTCGCGGCGACCATTTTGTTGTTAAATTTTTGTACTTTTGAATGTAATCTGAGCTTTCGCTTTTCTCTTCTTTATCCAATATAAATTCTGTAAAATTACAACAATCCATTTTAAATTTTCACTGCCGGCTCTTAGACTATTTATATACAATTAAAAGCTAGAAATAGGAAAAATGTGATACAAAAAAACTTATTTTAATTGAAATAATGTTACATTTAAAAATTATTATTACATATTTTAAACAATTTTGGAGAAACCTATGTATGGGTTTGTGTTGAGGCGAGTATGAAAGAATTATTTAAAACATTTTATTATATTAACAAACTGGAAACAGTTATTTTAATCAAAATGTACTGAAACTTGCCAAAAATTGACATAAAAAATAATAACAACAATGACCTAACGATATATACATATATGTGTGTGTGTGTGTGCAGGTGACGCTGGCGCGCTCCACGAGGTGCGCGCGGGCGCTGGCGGCCACCCGCTGGCTGCTGTCCGCGGCCCTGCTGCCGCTGTCGGCGGCGCCGTCGCTCGCCAACATGCGGTACATTTTCACGGTTATGCTTCTGATAATGAGTGCAAGTAGTTTTATCAGTGTCAGCTTAGTGAGATATTGGAACTTGTCGGGTGAGTAGATTTTTTATTTCTCGTTTTTTTTTATATTATAGTAACTTTATACGTTGCGTGTTACTTAGCTTCTCGTTTTGGCTTCGAGACTTCGAAATATTGCTTGTTGAGTGGCGGAACTCAACGCCGCACTTTGTTTTAGCAGTCTGTTGCTGTCACACTGCGCCACGACCAGCCTGCTATTTTAAGTGAAATTATTTTCATTTAAACGTATTAATCGCGTTTAATTAATATATTAAATCTATTTTGGTTTTCGGAAACTATGTTTTTGGAAAGCCGTCGTTCCTTTCGAACACTCTACAGTAGATATAAAATATATACGCAATCAATCTCTTTGCATTATATATATATTTTTTATTTTAAATGAGTAAAATTCGTGAAAATCAAACCTCTCAAGATATTGTTATTTCATTGTGGATATAATTTCTCAGGGACAGCGTCTCACTTTAAACGAAATTGGTTGTGGGTTTGATTCCTATTCGGGGTGAAAATTATTTTCATTTTTCCGTTCTGGTAAGCAAAATTGCGACGTCGAGTTCTGCCACTTAAAAGTAGAAAATAGATTGTCTTGACAATAGGTTCTCTCTAACTACCATGGTGCAATGGCGGGATAGAGCGTGAAGCTGTTTTTTTTTTAATTTATTTTTTTTCTTACTTCCAGCAATCCAACATTTAATATTAGAAGTGGCAACTAGTTTGCCCGCGACGTTGTTTGGGTTCTCACTTTCGTACAGATTTCTTTTGTTCCTCATACCTATAATGGGACGCTCCGGTAGTGGGTACCCGGATGCTATCATAGCGGCGGCTACTGCGGGCTTGGCAGTCATTGTGTGCTTGTCTGTGGTAAGTACGTATATATACGTATAAATAAGTGGAATCCATCTAGATGCACCATTAGCGCGTAAAAACCGCTTTGCCATAGCAACGTGTTTGTCACTTTGTATAAACGATAGTGTGTCAAATTTATTTTATTTTATTATTCCAATACATATTTGATGCATTATTTTAAATATATATATACTGCACTGCTTCTCTATATAAACTATAACTGTGCCAAATATCATACTCCTTTGTTTGCGTTATTTTATTAAAGGTTTTTACTTTCCGTTGACATAGTTTCGTCTTGGGCACTGAAATGTGCCTATAAAAAAGTTTTTTTTTAAATATTCGATTAGAGAAATAAATATATGCTGTAACTGGTAATCGAACCCATGACCAATCAATCAATTGAGAATTTTTACCATACCGTATTAAGATATTACTTTTTATTGTGTTAAATTCGGTTTACAAATAAGACTTTTTTATTTTTCTATGCAAATCATTGTTTCAGTCGGGAATCGAACTTCTGTTCTCTCGTAAGGATATTTGGATTGTTTTATCCACTGGGCTGCTGGGTTGTGTAATTATTATGTTTATCCCGTTTAATCCTTACCGAGGGGAAAATGTCGTTCAAAGACATTACTGGTTTGTAAGTATATTTAAATATTTTTTAACGCTCCACGCTTAATACCGTATAGCATGATCAAGTGGCGGAGCTTAACGCCGCGCTCTGTCTAACCACAGCGGAGAAATCCTTTTGCCGTACAGTAATCAAAGGCACAAACAATCGTGTTAATCTCTTTTTTTTCTCATTTATTATGTGCTATATGTTTTTCTTCTTAATATTTCTATCTGAATATTTTTACGTACGAATGATTTACAATTCTTTTTACATCTTCAGTCGCAATTTATTTTTTATTTATATTAAAAAAATAAGCTGAGGTATTCTTTTATTAAATCCGATAAGGTATTTTTTCTGTTAATCATTATGGATCAAAAATTAACTTGGATATTGTTTTTTTTTAAAAGTTGGTTTCAAATCTCTTATCATCTCAATAAAATAAAAATATGTATTTTTTTATATATTAATGTAAATATTATAAGATAATTTTTAATTATTTTAATATTTTTATTTTTTTTTGTAAATACTTGTATGTTGGCAAAAATAATTTAGCATGACATTTCATTGTCCATTTTTGTTTATTTTATATATTTAATATTAAGTCGCAGAACTCTACGCCGCGCGAGGGAATCGAACCCACGACCGATCGTGATTACAGTCGGACGCTGTCCCACTGTGCCACGACCGGCTTTGGACTGTAATTTTTTATTTTAATAATAATATTGTTTCTTTCAGCATACACAAGTGACGACGTTTACTAAAAATTTGACGGAAAAAGAAAAAACTTCAGGCGTACTTATAACTAAAGTCGATTTGTACTCTGTAGAACATGCACTAGATGCCATCAAAAACAGTGCCCTATACGTCAGTGGCGAAAGTGACAGTGACAGTGGCCAAGACATGACAGCTGTCAGAATATCTGACAGTGACATAAGGCATATAACAGACGATTGTGAGGAATTCGTTAATTGCAACATGCCGATATATAGGCTGAGATTTTCTAAATTCATGTAAGTAGATACGCGCTTTACTGGTCAGTTATAACCCAGTGGTTCTGAGTTCGATTCTCACTCGGGGGAGGATTATATTCAATTATTTCCATTTCCTCGGTCTGGTTTATCACGTACGTATGTACGTGTACGTTTTATAAAAATGTCATAATTAATTGTTTTCCTCAATGGAGATTGTGTGTATTTATCGATACTGTTATTATATTTTGTTTTTGCTTCACGCTTTTATATGCATAGCAGGGTAGAACGGAGGTATCTAGTGTCAAGACAATCCATACTCCGCTTTCCATCGAATTAGAGATATTGCGTGTTGAGTGGTGGAACTCAACGTCGCACTTTGTCTTACCAGAACGAGAATGTGAAAATAATTTAAATATAATCACTTCCCCGAGTGGGAATTGAACCCACAACCGATCAAGCTTACAGTCAAACGCTATCCCACTGCGCCACACCCGACCTCATTATATACTTCTGTTACTAATTTGATTATTATTATGTATTTTAACAGGGAAGGCAGTTTGTTTGTAAAAATGAGTCCTCCCAACCAATTCAACCATTCTCTGCAACTGACAGACAGATCGTGTTCAAAAGAGAAATGTAAACTGAGCTTCATTTTATATGGTAAATATATATATATATAATAAGATCTTTGATGATTGATTGCAAATAAATGAAACTATTTTAAATGGGTTTTAATGCTTCGCCATTATTTTTGTTGTATTCGAACACTTTACAGTAGTCCGTGGTCGCTAGACTGAGGTGGTGGTGGTAGATTTTTTAATTAAAAAGAAAACATTTTGATCATTTTTTTTTAAATTTATATTTCCAATCCTGTAGTTATTTAAATAGAATATATATATATATATATATATATATATATATATATATATATATATATATATATATATATATATATATATATATATATATATATATATATATATATATATATGTATATTCTTTTCCAGGTCCCTCACAAAACACAATAACAATATTACCGCGTTCTAAAGTAACTCTATTGAAGTGGTCCTTCGAGTCGCCGGTAAAGGAAACCATGCTCCATAAAGACAGGCCTCTGTATGTCATAGTGGACACTGTTGGTACATATTCTCCGGATTTCAAGCCTTTGACGTTTGATTTGACGTTTAGTGTAAGTGTATGTAAAAATAAATAATAATAAATATTATATATTATATGTAATTAAAAAACCAGACGTCGGTCATGGTGCAGTGAAACAGCATCTTACTGTAAACGCGACCAGTTATGGCTTCAATCCCCAAGTGGGAGTGATTATTATTTTCACTTTCGCGCTCTGGTAAAGACAAAGTGCGGTGTTGAGTTCCACCTCTCAACAGGTAATGTCTTGAATTCAGTGGTAAGCAAAGTACGGAGTGTCTTGATCCTACGTACTTCCTGTCTACCCTGCTATGAGAGATACAAGCGTGAAGCTAAAACAAGAAGGAACAACTAACTTCACGCTTCATCCCGTACAGCAGGGTACTTAGCGACAACCTTGTGTCACGACGCTCTGTACTCTATTTCTCTCTCGAATTCTACGATCGTAGTGTATTGTGTGAACTCAACGCCGCGCTTTGTCTTAACAGATCAAAAAAAACAAATTATTGAATATTAAATAGTTTGTGATAAAACATATTAGAGTTTTGACGTAACTTGTTTTGCATAACACTTTAAAAATATTAAAAAAATATTTATTATTTTTATTCCAAAACAGGTACCAGACGACCTCCAAAACAGTACAATAGCTGACATCTCTCTCACCTCCAATAAAATTTACAACCCTGAAGATTTTACTGATGACTATAATCAGTTAATTCAAGCAATGCCAGAATATTTTAATATTGCTACGTTTTTGTCCTTTAGATCTAATTTTGAGTTTTAATTTTATTTAAAATATTTATTTCATATAAAAAAATGAGGTTTTAATATTTCTCTACATATTTGTAAACACGCTGTATATATTTTTATTTCATGTTTAGTTCAAAAGAATTCCTTTGTGTTATTATTTCAATATTAATTTATTCGTATTAAATATGTTTTTTTTTAATTTCATCTCAAAAATTTTTTTCTAATAAAAAAAGTGATTTTTAAACGTGTTCATTGTTTTGGAATATATTCCTAAACTGCAGTATGTTGTTTTATTTTTAACACCCTTTTTTTGTAGCCTGTTCTTTAATAACGTTATTTTTAGCCAATTTGCTTGGAAAAGTATTTCCTTATGTATAATCAAAATATGCAGAATCAAAAATCTGAATTATAACTCAATCTCTATGTTCTCAATTGGTCACAATATTCACTCAAATACTAGATCAGTGTCATATCACTCCTAAATTATATGAATTCAAGAAAGGGTTTTAATTATTTTTAATTTACTATTACTTATTCTTATCCTTTCAGAATGATAATTAAAAACAAATAAAGCAGAGTACGGAGTGTCTTGACACCAGGTACTTTCTATCTATATATAAAAGCGTAAAGTTAAAAAAATGGGGCAAATACCTTATAAATATAACATTAAAAAATCCAAAAGAACCATTTATAAAACCACTCAAATTAATTGCAATTAGAATAACCACGAGGGAAATTAAAAAAAAAAACAAGAAAAAAGTTTAAAGAATATATTTCTTAAATCAGTCTTGAAAAACACCAATAAAAAATATTTGTGTATATATATATATATATATATATATATATATATATATATATATATATATATATATATATATATATATATATACGAATAAATTGAAACATACAAATAAAACTAATTAACAATTTGAACAATTCTTTTATTCAAAAAAAAAAATCATCCCCATCAAAGGGAGTGTCTATAGACTATGGCAGTTACAATATATCACAAGTGTCAAGTTCAAATATAATTTAAATCAATATAAATATAAATAAAAATCCATATTGCAGTGTTTTTTCATAATTTTATTCGAGATCTACCGAATGTGAATACAATAACTCAACATACTGTTTATTCACATACATATATATGTATATAAAACTCAATATTTTCGTCAAAGGAACAATATTCATACAGCAGCCAGTGGAAGTCCATCACGTCACTCAGAGACGTTCATTCACTAGGAATTAACGTTTCTATCAACATGGCATTTGAAAAAATAAATTATACATTAAAAAACCCTATTATTTTTCTTTTAAAATATTTGTTTCAATTGTAAAAAATAATTTAGGCAACTTTCACACTGACTGTGCATACAAAATTCACTCATACATATAGTACAGGAGCTGGTGACAATTTTTGCAAACAAGAAAATCTTAGTAATTTCTTAAATGTGAATGTCATGATAAAATTTATACTGAAAAGGACACAAAAATTGTGTGAAAAAGCTTACTTTAATAGAATTACTTAAAATAATAAAAACCATAACCTAAATAGTTGAAAAATATAACATAAAATATCCATTAATATCCAGTGTGGTATTCACTCAACTTATAAGGAGACTAAAAGAAACAAACAAATATAGACTATTAAGCAAGAAGTATTGTAACCCATTAGATGAAATTGAATTTAAATTACTTAGGGACAGGTGCAGGGATATTATTGATACGGACTATAAGAGATATATTGAAAACATAGAAAACAACATTAAAATAAATCCAAAGTTCTTTTACTCTTATCAAAAGAATCTTCGAAACCACAAATGTGACTACCCAGCCTTGATGACAATGGATAATTATAATTATAATGATGGGAAAAGTATTTGTGATCAATTTGCCAAACATTTTTCAAGTATTTATAGTAATTACGATTCTACACATTGCGAAATCTCAACTTTGATATATAATTCAAGTCAATATTCACAAATAACTAAAATAATTATTAATAAGAACGAAATATTAAATAAACTAAAATCAGTAAATGTCAATAAAGGTACAGGTCCAGATAATGTTCCTCCTATTTTTGTCAAGCAGTGTGCATCAGCTTTAGTAGATCCACTTTCAATAATTTATCAAAATTCAATAGATGAAGGCAAATTTCCAAGTTTATGGAAGAAGGCGCGGGTAGTCCCAATTTTTAAAAGCGGGGATAGGAAAGATATAAAAAACTACAGACCTGTATCAATTCTATCTATATTTTCAAAAATATTTGAGTCATTACTGTCTCCTTTTTTAATTTGGCCAATGAAATCACTGATAACACATCATCAACACGGGTTTGTTAAAAACAGGTCCACAATGTCTAACTTGGCCACATTTGTCAATAATATTTCAAATTCTATGGATAATAATTATCAGGTTGATTGCATCTATACCGATTTGGCTAAAGCGTTTGATGTCGTAGATCACAATATATTAATGAAAAAACTTCACGGATATGGATTTAATGAAAACTTGCTTAAACTGTTGCATAATTACCTACAACAAAGGGAAATGAATGTGGTCATGGGTGGATATGAATCGTATACGTTTTCGGCAACCTCTGGAGTTCCTCAAGGTTCTTGTCTGGGTCCCATATTATTTGGTATTTTTATAAATGATGTAGTAAACTGTTTTCATCATAGCAAAATTCAACTTTATGCAGATGACCTGAAAATGTATAGGAATATAAATAGTTTACAGGATTCGGAATTGCTACAGTTAGACTTAGACAGACTTGCAAAGTGGTGTAGGAAAAATCATATGAATTTAAATCAAAGCAAATGTTACATCTTAACCTTCAGCAGAAAAACATCCAATATTATTTATGACTACAAGATAAATGAATTTATTTTAAATAGAATTAACCAAATAAAAGATTTAGGTATAACTGTTGACTCTAGAATGAGCTTTATACCACATATAGACGAACTGGTCAGTAAATCATTAAAAATATTGGGATTTATAAAAAGAAGTACAAAAGCCTTTAAAAAATCAGATTCTATAATAACATTATTTAATGCATTTATAAGAAGTAAATTAGAATATTGCTCCGTAGCATGGAGTCCCTTTTATCAAGTTCATACAGACAGGATAGAAGGAATTCAAAAGAGGTTGCTAAAATTTGTAAAATTCAAAGATAGAAACACGATTATGCTTAATAATTATGGTGCTTTATTAAAACATTACAATATTATAACGCTTAAAACCCGTAGAGATATGCTGGACTTATGCTTTTTACATAAAATAATATCAGGTAACATTGATTGTCCTCAATTACTTAAAGAATTTAAAATAGTAGTACCGAGACCTAACGCGAGGCACACAAATACACCAACTTTCAAATGTCGTTTCGCAAGAACAAATTTAGGAATAACGGCGCCATTAAATAGGGCTTTTAGAACTTATAATAATATTTCTAAAAAAATTGGTATTGATATATATAACGATAATTTAAAATCTTATAAAACAAAACTAAAAAATAATTTTAAAATTTTAACGTAAAATACTTGTTGTAGAGATATCTGCGGAATAGTCCATATACCTTTTACAAAAGAGTTCTATTTTATTATATATTTTTTAGTGTTTTTATTATCTGATCTTTTTTTTTTTTTTTTTTTAATTTTGTTTTTTAAACTACCTACTTAGTTGTTTTATTTTTTTCTCTATTTACTTTTTAATTTGAATCTTAGATTGGTTTAGACTTTATTAGACAAGCATAATGTTGTTTTTTTTTATTGTTTTTATTTAGCTTAAATGATCGTGTTATTTTTATTTTTATTTTTATTTTTGAGTATTTTTATTATTTACAAATTTTAGTAATTATAATTTTATACATATAATAGTTTTTACAAAATTTTCTTTAAGTTGCTTTGTTATATTTTTTTTAACAAGTTGTTTAGATTAAAGTTTATTTTTTTATATTTGCTTTTACTTTTATTTTTAACATGTTTCTATATAATGCATGTAGAATAATTTAAATGTATATATTTGTAAACATGGAGTGAGTGTGAAAAAAGTTTTTTTTTTTTTTGATGTTTTATTACAGTGCATGCTGAGTTAGCCTATAATTGTAATGTACTTTGTAGCTACATATCTTATATTGTAAAACTTTTAATGTTAAGAAAAATTTTAGATCATTGTACATTATGTTGGCTTCCTATTAAATAAATAAATAAAATGCAGTTAACGAATAGTTCGAGCTATCCACTTTAAAGTACAAATAATTACAAGTATTTCCAGTTTTCTATACTAAAAAACAATTTTTTTTATATTTACTACACTTCATAATTCAATACATTATTATTATTATTATTATAAACGTTAACTGAAGTGTATATTAGAAACGTATAAAAACCGATCGGATTCCAAGAAGTGCGGGTTGAATCCCGCTACGTTGAATTTTTTATAAGTTTCTAAAGTATATAAATATTTTTTAGGAAAAGACTAAAAGAACATATTAAGGCTTATTCTAAAGACAAGAATTAACGCAAACTATTGTCAAGTTTGAGCTATTAAATTATAAAGGAAAGTTATACAATAAATTCCTAAAATACGGATTAGATTGCAAGAATAATCGTTCAAATAATCGAGTACTATGCTAGGGGGGTTCTACCTACAAAAACAAATAAAAACATTATTATTTTAAAATTTATACATATTTATATCAATTTGTTATACAATCTAAAGATATTTTTATATATTTTTTTACATATTGCAACAATTCGATGCCTTTTTGTTTTGGTCTTTAGAAGATTTTGTTTTTTAAATTGGACGATAATATTATTATTTTACATTAAAACACCGTAAACGCAGTTGCATCGCTTTAATGTTAGTTAAACGTTTATTGACATATCTGAGTGCGGTTGTACATTTAGTTGCTAATTATAATTGAAATAAAACGAATTCAATAATATTGTGACTTCCATACATTATATAGTATTTAGGAGTAAATTTAAAAGTGACACACTTTCAAAGTAACGACTATAATAAGACACAATAAGAACTTACACGTTTAAAAATTGAAATAAAACTAAAGCTCCTTCTAAATAATACATTTTGATACATTTAAAACTAAGCAAAGCATGTGTTTACGTCATTTTAGATTAAATTTAATGTTTATTAGCAATAAACGTGTGAAAAATGAAATTTAACGTACAAAATTCCGGAAACAATTGGCTGGTTACTTCTTTGAAAACTAAAAAGTATATAAAATTGATATAAAGTTTATGAAACACAATATTCTATTTAAAATTAGTGAAAATAACAAACAGAATATTGTATAAGAATATTACTAAATACAGTTGTACCAACTGAAATATGAAAAAAAAACCACAATTATATTCTAAATATGAATTCTCAATGAGATGTATTAAAAAGTAATTTTAGATAAACAAATACATATTTAGGTTGGTACACTTTACCACAAACCACTACAAACAGCTATAACAAGTCGTTCAAGTGCAAGTGTTTTCAAAGTAAATTTGATACAATCTCTATATATTTAAAAGTGTGAACAATTATAATGAACATTAAGACATGTTCTAGTCAAAAGTGCTTGAACGAGACACGTATAGTAAATCAAGTTATAGATGGAAAGCTATTTATTGTAATACATTTAAAAACAGCGCTTTACAAAGATATTTTTTTTTAATTTTAATTTTTTAATACATTATAGAGAAAATCTACGAAAAAAATTTCAATCACTCTAAATATTAAAACGTGTGCCATTATTACTTGTCAAAATGAAAAAAAAACAAAATCAATGAACACAGACTAACTACAACTGCGTACTAGCGTTAAAATAACACAATACTAATAATGAAATATTAAAAAAAGTAACATTTATTCAACCAACAACCTACACTAAAGTGACTGTCAAACGACTCGCGGCGACCATTTTGTTGTTAAATTTTTTCTTGAAACTCTCCGCCGCTGTTGTACTTTTGAATGTAATTTTAGCGTTTCTCTCTTTTTTATCCAATATTAAATTCTGTAAAATTACAACAATCCATATTTCACTGCCGGCTCTTAGACTATGTACGATGCACATATTTAATTTATATACAATTAAAAGCTAGAAATAGGAAAAATGTTATACAAAAACACTTATTTTAATTGAAAGAATGTTACATTTAAAAATTATTATTACATATTTTAAACAATTTTGGAGAAACAGATGTATGGGTTTGTGTTGAGGCGAGTATGAAAGGATTATTTAAAACATTTTATTATATTAACAAACTTCAAACAGTTAGTTTACTCAAAATGTACTGAAACTTACCAAAAATTGACATAAAAAATAATAACAACAATGACCTAACGATATATACATATATGTGTGTGTGTGTGTGCAGGTGACGCTGGCGCGCTCCACGAGGTGCGCGCGGGCGCTGGCGGCCACCCGCTGGCTGCTGTCCGCGGCCCTGCTGCCGCTGTCGGCGGCGCCGTCGCTCGCCAACATGCGGTACATTTTCACGGTTATGCTTCTGATAATGAGTGCAAGTAGTTTTATCAGTGTCAGCTTAGTGAGATATTGGAACTTGTCGGGTGAGTAGGTTTTCTTCTCGTTTTTTTTTTATATTATATTAACTTTATACGTTGCGTGTTAGTTAGCTTTTCGCTTTGGCTTCGAGAATTCGAAATATTGCTTGTTGAGTGGCGGAACTCAACGCCGCACTTTGTTTTAGCAGTCTGTTGCTGTCACCCTGCGCCACGACCAGCCTGCTATTTTAAGTGAAATTATTTTCATTTAAACGTATTAATCGCGTTTAATTAAATATGTTAAATATATTTTGGTTTTCGAAACTATGTTTTTGGAAATCCGTCGTTCCTTTCGAACACTCTACAGTAGATATAAAATATATACGCAATCAATCTCTTTGTATTATATATATTTTTTATTTTAAATGAGTAAAATTCGTGAAAATCAAACCTCTCAAGATATTGTTATTTCATTGTGGATATAATTTCTCAGGGACAGCGTCTCACTTTAAACGCAATTGGTTGTGGGTTTGATTCCTACTCGGGGAAAAATTTATTTTCATTTTTCCGTTCCGGTAAGCAAAATTGCGGCGTCGAGTTCTGCCACTTAAAAGTACAAAATAGATTGTCTTGACACTAGGATCTCTCTAACTACCATGGTGCAATGGCGGGATAGAGCGTGAAGCTGTTTTTTTTATTCTTTTTTTTTACTTTACTTCCAGCAATCCAACATTTAATATTAGAAGTGGCAACTAGTTTGCCCGCGACGTTGTTTGGGTTCTCACTTTCGTACAGATTTCTTTTGTTCCTCATACCTATAATGGGACGCTCCGGTAGTGGGTACCCGGATGCTATCATAGCGGCGGCTACTGCGGGCTTGGCAGTCATTGTGTGCTTGTCTGTGGTAAGTACGTATATATACGTAAATATAAGTGGAATCCATCTAGATGCACCATTAGCGCGTAAAAACCGCGTTGCCATAGCAACGTGTTTGTCACTTTGTATTAACGATAGTGTGTCAAATTTATTTTATTTTATTATTCCAATACATATTTGATGCATTATTTTAAATATATATATACTGCACTACTTCTCTATGTAAACTATAACTGTGCCAAATTTCATACTCCTCTGTTTGCGTTATTTTATTAAAGGTTTGTACTTTCCGTTAACATTGTTTTTTCGTCTTGGGCACTGAGATGTGACTTTAAAGAAGTTTTTGTTTAAATATTCGTTTAGAGAAATAAATATATGCTTTAATTGGTAATCGAACCCATAACCAGTCAATCAATTGAGAATTTTTATCATATTGTATTAAGATATTACTTTTTATTGTGTAAAATTCGGTTTAGAAATAAGACTTTTTTTATTTTTCTATGCAAATCATTGTTTCAGTCGGGAATCGAACTTCTGTTCTCTCGTAAGGATATTTGGATTGTTTTATCCACTGGGCTGCTGGGTTGTGTAATTATTATGTTTATCCCGTTTAATCCTTACCGCGGGGAAAATGTCGTTCACAGACATTACTGGTTTGTAAGTATATTTAAATATTTTTTAACACTCCACGCTTAATACCGTATAGCATGATCAAGTGGCGGAGCTTAACGCCGCGCTCTGTCTAACCACAGCGGAGAAATCCTTTTGCCGTACAGTAATCAAAGGCACAAACAATCGTGTTAATCTCTTTTTTTTCTCATTTATTATGTGCTATATGTTTTTCTTCTTAATATTTCTATCTGTTTATTTTTATTAACGAATGATTTACAATTTTTTTTACATCTTCAGTCGCAATTTATTTTTTTGTTTATATTAAAAAATACGCTGAGTTATTCTTTTATTAAATCCGATAAGGTATTTTTTTCTGTTAATCATTATGGATCAAAAATTAACTTGGATATTGTTTTTTTTTAAAAGTTGGTTTCAAATCTCTTATCATCTCAATAAAATAAAAATATGTATTTTTTTATATATTAATGTAAATATTATAAGATAATTTTTAATTATTTTAATATTTTTATTTTTTTTTGTAAATACTTGTATGTTGGCAAAAATAATTTAGCATGACATTTCATTGTCCATTTTTGTTTATTTTATATATTTAATATTAAGTCGCAGAACTCTACGCCGCGCGAGGGAATCGAACCCACGACCGATCGTGATTACAGTCGGACGCTGTCCCACTGTGCCACGACCGGCTTTGGACTGTAATTTTTTATTTTAATAATAATATTGTTTCTTTCAGCATACACAAGTGACGACGTTTACTAAAAATTTGACGGAAAAAGAAAAAACTTCAGGCGTACTTATAACTAAAGTCGACTTATACTCTTTTGAACATGCACTAGATGCCATCAAAAACAGTGCCCTATACGTCAGTGGCGAAAGTGACAGTGACAGTGGCCACGACATAACAGCTGTCAGAATATCTGACAGTGACATAAGGCATATAACAGACGATTGTGAGGAATTCGTTAATTGCAATATGCCGATATACTGGCTGAGATTTTCTAAATTCTTGTAAGTAGAGACACGCTTTACTGGTCAGTGATAACCCTTTGGTTTTGAGTTCGATTCTCACTCGGGGGAGGATTATATTCAATTATTTCCATTTCCTCGCTCTGGTTTATCACGTACGTATGTACGTGTACGTTTTATAAAAATGTCGTAATTAATTGTTTTCCTCAATGGAGATTGTGTGTATTTATCGATACTGTTACTATATTTTGTTTTTGCTTCACGCTTTTGTATGCATAGCAGGGTAGAACGGAGGTATCTAGTGTCAAGACAATCCATACTCCGCTTTCCACCGAATTCGAGACTTTGCGTGTTGGTTGGTGGAACTCAACGTCGCACTTTGTCTTACCAAAACGAGAATGTGAAAATAATTTAAATATAATCACTCCCCCGAGTGGGAATTGAACCCACAACCGATCGCGTTTGCGTTTACAGTCAAACGCTATCCCACTGCGCCACGACCGACCTCATTATATACTTCTGTTACTAATTTGATTATTATTGTATTTTAACAGGGAAGGCAGTTTGTTTGTAAAAATGAGCCCTCCCAACCACTTCAACCATTCTCTGCAACTGACAGACAGATCGTGTTCAAAAGAGAAATGTAAAGTGAGCTTCATTTTATATGGTAAATATATATATAATAAGAACTTTGATGATTGATTGCAAATAAATGAAACTATTTTAAATGGGTTTTAATGCCTCGCCATTATTTTTGTTGTATTCGAACACTTTACAGTAGTCCGTGGTCGCTAGACTGAGGTGGTGGTGGTAGATTTTTTAATTATAAAGAAAACATTTTGATCATTTTTTTTTTAATTTATATTTCCAATCCTGTGGTTATTTATATATATATATATATATATATATATATATATATATATATATATATATATATATATATGTATGTATGTATATTCTTTTCCAGGTCCCTCACAAAACACATTAACAATATTACCGCGTTCTAAAGTAACTCTATTGAAGTGGTCCTTCGAGTCGCCGGTAAAGGAAACCATGCTCCATAAAGACAGGCCTCTGTATGTCATAGTGGACACTGTTGGTACATATTCTCCGGATTTCAAGCCTTTGACGTTTGATTTGACGTTTAGTGTAAGTATTGTTATTATTATTTTTAATATTATATGTAATTAAAAAACCAGACGTCGGTCGTGGCGCAGTGAGACAGCATCTTACTGTGAACGCGACCGGTTATGGCTTCAATCCCCAAGTGGGAGTGATTATTATTTTCACTTTCTCGCTCTGGTAAAGACAAAGTGCGGTGTTGAGTTCCACCACTCAACATGCATTGTCTTGAATTTAGTGATAAGCAAAGTACGGAGTGTCTTGATCCTAGGTACTTCCTGTCTACCCTACTATGAGAGATACAAGCGTGAAGCTAAAACAAGAAGGAACAACTAACTTCACGCTTCATCCCGTACAGCAGGGTACTTAGCGACAACCTTGTGTCACGACACTCTGTACTCTATTTCTCTCTCGAATTCTACGATCGTTGTGTATTGTGTGACGGAACTCAACGCCGCGCTTTGTCTTAACAGATCAAAAAAAACAAATTATTGAATATTAAATAGTTTGTGATAAAACATATTAGAGTTTTGACGTAACTTGTTTTGCATAACACTTTAAAAATATTAAAAAAATATTTATTATTTTTATTCCAAAACAGGTACCAGACGACCTCCAAAACAGTACAATAGCTGACATCTCTCTCACCTCCAATAAAATTTACAACCCTGAAGATTTTACTGATGACTATAATCAGTTAATTCAAGCAATGCCAGAATATTTTAATATTGCTACGTTTTTGTCCTTTAGATCTAATTTTGAGTTTTAATTTTATTTTAAATATTTATTTCATATAAAAAAATGAGGTTTTAATATTTCTCTACATATTTGTAAACACGCTGTATATATTTTTATTTCATGTTTAGTTCAAAAGAATTCCTTTGTGTTATTATTTCAATATTAATTTATTCGTATTAAATATGTTTTTTTTTAATTTCGTATTAAATATGTTTTTTTTTTAAATTTCGTGATATTTAAACGTGTTCATTGTTTTGAAATATATTTCTTAAACTGCAGTATGTTGTTTTATTTTTAACACGTTTTTTTTGTAGCCTGTTTTTTAATAACTTTATTTTTAGCCAATTTGCTTGGAAAAGTATTTCCTTATGTATAATCAAAATATATGAAATAAAAAACCTGAATTATAATTCAAACTCTATGTTCTCAATTGGTCACAATATTCACTCAAATATAAGATCAGTGTCATATCACTCCTACATTATATTAAATTCAAGAAAGGGTTTTAATTATTTAAATTCACTATTACTTATCCTTATCTTTTCACATCGATAATTAAAAAAAATAATGCCGTCCGTGGCGCAATGGAACGTCTGTTTCGATTCCCACTGGTGGGCTTAATTATATTTATATGTTTTTAATTTGATCGATCTATATTAAATTTGATTCGATCAAGTAAATCAAAAGCGCGGCCTTGAGCTCCGCCACTTATCATCTCGAATTTGGCGGAAAGCTGAGTTCGGAGTGTCTTGACACCAGGCACTTTCTATCTAAATATAAAAGCATGAAGTAGAAATAAAACATTAAAAAATCCAAAAGAATAATTTAAAACCACTCAAGTTAATTGACATTAGCAAAACCACGAGGGAAATTAAAAAAAAACAAGAAAAAATCCATAGAATATATTTCTTAAATGAGTCTTGAAAAACACCAATAAAAACAATATTTACATCACACACATATATATATATATATATATATATATATATATATATATATATATATATATATATATATATATATATATATATATATATATATATATATACGAATAAATTGAAACTTGCAAATAAAACTAATTAACAATTTGAACAATTCTTTTATTTAAAAAAAATCATCCCTATCAAAGGGAGTGTCTATGGACTATGGCAGTTACAATATATCACAAGTGTCAAGTTCAAATATAATTTAAATCAATATAAATATAAATAAAAATCCATATTGCAGTGTTTTTTCATAATTTTATTCGAGATCTACCGAATGTGAATACAATAACTCAACATACTGTTTATTGACATACATATATATGTATATAAAACTCAATATTTTCGTCAAAGGAACAATATTCATACAGCAGCCAGTGGAAGTCCGTGACGTCACTCAGAGACGTTAATTAAATAGTAATTAACGTTTCTATCAACTTGGCATTTAAAAAAATAAATTATACATAAAAAAACCTTATTATTTTTGTTTTAAAATATTTATTAACTGTAAAAAATAATTTAGGCAACTTTCACACTGACTGTGCATACAAAATTCACTCATACATATAGTACAGGAGCTGGTGACAATTTTTGCAAACAAGAAAATCTTAGTAATTTCTTAAATGTGAATGTCATGATAAAATTTATACTGAAAAGTACACAAAAATTGTGTGAAAAAGCTTACTTTAATAGAATTACTTAAAATAATAAAAACCATAACCTAAATAGTTGAAAAATATAACATAAAATGCAGTTAACGAATAGTTCGAGCTATCCACTTTAAAGTACAAATAATTACAAGTATTTCCAGTTTTCTATACTAAAAAACATTTTTTTATATTTACTACACTTCTTAATTCAATACATTATTATTATTATTATAAACGTTAACTGAAGTGTATATTAGAAACGTATAAAAACCGATCGGATTCCAAGAAGTGCGGGTTCGAATTCCGCTACGTTGAATTTTTTATAAGTTTCCAAAATATATAAATATTTTTTAGGAAAAGACTAAAATGAACATATAAAGGCTTATTCTAAAGACAAGAATTAACGCAAACTATTGTAAAGTTTGATCTATTAAATTATAAGGGAAAGTTATACAATAAATTCATAAAATACGGGTTAGATTGCAAGAATAATCGTTCAAATAATCGAGTACTATGCTAGGGGGGTTCTACCTACAAAAACAAATAAAAACATTATTATTTTTTTTAATTTACACATATTTATATCAATTTGTTATACAATCTAAAGATTTTTATATATATTTTTTAGATATTGCAACAATTCGATGACTTTTTGTTTTGGTCTTTAGAAGATTTTGTTTTTTAAATTGGACGATAATATTATTTTATTACACATTAAAACGCTGTAAACGCAGTTGCATCGCTTTAATGTTAGTTAAACGTTTATTGACATATCTGAGTGCGGTTGTAAATTTAGTTGCTAATTATAATTGAAATAAAAAGAATTCAATAATATTATGACTTCCATACATTATATAGTATTTAGGAGTAAATTTAAAAGTGACACACTTTCAAAGTAACGACTATAATAAGACACAATAAGAACTTACACGTTTAAAAATTGAAATAATACTAAAGCTCCTTCTAAATAATACATTTTGATACATTTAAAACTAAGCAAAGCATGTGTTTACGTCATTTTAGATTAAATTTAATGTTTATTAGCAATAAACGTGTGAAAAATGAAAATTAACGTTCAAAATTCTGGAAACAATCGACTGGTTACTTCTTTGAAAACTAAAAGTATATAAAATTGATTTAAAGTTTATGAAACACAACATTCTATTTAAAATTAGTGAAAATAACAAACAGAATATTGTATAAGAATATTACTAAATACAGTTGTACCAACTGAAATATGAAAAAAAAAACCACAATTATATTCTAAATATGTATTCTCAATGAGATATATTAAAAAGTGATTTTAGATAAACAAATACATATTTAGGTTGGTACACTTTACCACAAACCGCTACAAACAGCCATAACAAGTCGTTCAAGTGCAAGTGTTTTCAAAGTAAATTTGATACAATCTCTATATATTTAAAAGTGTAAACAATTATAATGAACATTTAGACATGTTCTAGTCAAAAGTGCTTGAACGAGACACGTATAGTAAATCAAGTTATAGATGGAAAGCTATTTATTGTAATACATTTAAAAACAGCGCTTTACAAAGATATTTTTTTAAATTTTAATTTTTTAATACATTATAGAGAAAATCTACGAAAAATTTCAATCATTCCAAATATTAAAACGTGTGCCATTATTACTTGTCAAAATGAAAAAAAAAACAAAATCAATGAACACAGACTAACTACAACTGCGTACTAGCGTTAAAATAACACAATACTAATAATGAAATATTAAAAAAGTAACATTTATTCAACCAACAACCTACACTAAAGTGACTGTCAAACGACTCGCGGCGACCACTTTGTTGTTAAATTTTTTCTTAAAACTCTCCGCCGCTGTTGTACTTTTGAATGTAATTTTAGCGCTTCTCTCTTTTTTATCCAATATTAAATTCTGTAAAATTACATCAATCCCTATTTTCACTGCCGGCTCTTAGACTATGTACGATGCACATATTTAATTTATATACAATTAAAAGCTAGAAATAGGAAAAATGTGATACAAAAAAACTAATTTTAATTGAAATAATGTTACATTTAAAAATTATTATTACATATTTTAAACAATTTTGGAGAAACAGATGTATGGGTTTGTGTTGAGGCGAGTATGAAAGGATTATTTAAAACATTTTATTGTATTAACAAACTTCAAACAGTTAGTTTACTCAAAATGTACTGAAACTTGCCAAAAATTGACATAAAAAATAATAACAACAATGACCTAACGATATATACATATATGTGTGTGTGTGCAGGTGACGCTGGCGCGCTCCACGAGGTGCGCGCGGGCGCTGGCGGCCACCCGCTGGCTGCTGTCCGCGGCCCTGCTGCCGCTGTCGGCGGCGCCGTCGCTCGCCAACATGCGGTACATTTTCACGGTTATGCTTCTGATAATGAGTGCAAGTAGTTTTATCAGTGTCAGCTTAGTGAGATATTGGAACTTGTCGGGTGAGTAGATTTTTTATTTCTCGTTTTTTTTTATATTATAGTAACTATATACGTTGCGTGTTACTTAGCTTCTCGTTTTGGCTTCGAGACTTCGAAATATTGCTTGTTGAGTGGCGGAACTCAACGCCGCACTTTGTTTTAGCAGTCTGTTGCTGTCACACTGCGCCACGACCAGCCTGCTATTTTAAGTGAAATTATTTTCATTTAAACGTATTAATCGCGTTTAATTAAATATATTAAATATATTTTGGTTTTCGGAAATTATGTTTTTGGAAAGCCGTCGTTCCTTTCGAACACTCTACAGTAGATATAAAATATATACGCAATCAATCTCTTTGCATTATATATATATTTTTTATTTTAAATGAGTAAAATTCGTGAAAATCAAACCTCTCAAGATATTGTTATTTCATTGTGGATATAATTTCTCAGGGACAGCGTCTCACTTTAAACGAAATTGGTTGTGGGTTTGATTCCTATTCGGGGTGAAAATTATTTTCATTTTTCCGTTCTGGTAAGCAAAATTGCGACGTCGAGTTCTGCCACTTAAAAGTAGAAAATAGATTGTCTTGACAATAGGTTCTCTCTAACTACCATGGTGCAATGGCGGGATAGAGCGTGAAGCTGTTTTTTTTTTAATTTATTTTTTTTCTTACTTCCAGCAATCCAACATTTAATATTAGAAGTGGCAACTAGTTTGCCCGCGACGTTGTTTGGGTTCTCACTTTCGTACAGATTTCTTTTGTTCCTCATACCTATAATGGGACGCTCCGGTAGTGGGTACCCGGATGCTATCATAGCGGCGGCTACTGCGGGCTTGGCAGTCATTGTGTGCTTGTCTGTGGTAAGTATGTTCATATATGTATATATATATATATATATATATATATAGATGCACCATAAGTACTTTGTATAAACGATAGCGTGTCAAATTTATTTTATTTTATTATTCCAATACATATTTGATGCATTATTTTAAATATATATATACTGCACTACTTCTCTGTGTAAACTATAACTGTGCCAAATTTCATACTCCTCTGTTTGCGTTATTTTCTTAAAGGTTTTTACTTTCCGTTAACATTGTTTTTTCGTCTTGAGCACTAAAATGTGACTGTAAAAGAGTTTTTTTTTAAATATTCGATTAGAGAAATAGATATATGCTGTAATTGGTAATCGAACCCATAACCAGTCTATCAATTTAGAATTTTTATCATACCGTATTAGGATATTACTTTTTATTGTGTTAAATTCGGTTTACAAATAAGACTTCTTTTTATTTTTATATATTTCAGTCGGGAATCGAACTTCTATTCTCTCGTAAGGATATTTGGATTGTTTTATCCACTGGGCTGCTGGGTTGTGTAATTATTATGTTTATCCCGTTTAATCCTTACCGCGGGGAAAATGTCGTTCAAAGACATTACTGGTTTGTAAGTATATTTAAATATTTTTTAACGCTCCACGCTTAATCCCGTATAGCATGATCAAGTGTCGGAGCTTAACGCCGCGCTCTGTCTAACCACAGCGGAGAAATCCTTTTGTCGTACAGTAATCGAAGGCACAAACAATCGTGTTAATCTCTTTTTTTTCTTATTTATTATGTACTATATGTTTTTCTTCTTAATGTTTCTATCTGTTTATTTTTATGTACGAATGATTTACAATTTTTTTACATCTTCAGTTGCAATCTACTTATTAAATCCTATAAGGTATTTTTTCTGTTAATCATTGTAGATCAATAATTCCCTTGGATATTGTTTTTTTTTGAAAAGTTGATTTCAAATCTCTTATGATCTCAATAAAATAAAAATATGTATTTTTTATATATTAATGTAAATATTAAAATATCATTTTCATTTATTACAATTTTTTATTTTTTTTTTGCAAATACTCGTATGTAGGCAAAGAGAACCTAACATGACATTTCGTTGTCCATTTTTGTTTATTTTATATATTTAATATTAAGTCGCAGAACTCTACGCCGCGAGGGAATCGAACCCACTACTGATCGCGATTACAGTCGGACGCTGTCCCACTGTGCCATGACCAGCTTTGGACTGTAATTTTTTATTTTAATAATAATATTGTTTCTTTCAGCATACACAAGTGACGACGTTTACTAAAAATTTGACGGAAAAAGAAAAAACTTCAGGCGTACTTATAACTAAAGTCGACTTATACTCTGTTGAACATGCACTAGATGCCATCAAAAACAGTGCCCTATACGTCAGTGGCGAAAGTGACAATGACAGTGGCCACGACATGACAGCTGTCAGAATATCTGACAGTGACATAAGGCATATAACAGACGATTGTGAGGAATTCGTTAATTGCAACATGCCGATATATAGGCTGAGATTTTCTAAATTCATGTAAGTAGATACGCGCTTTACTGGTCAGTTATAATCCAGTGGTTCTGAGTTCGATTCTCACTCGGGGGAGGATTATATTCAATTATTTCCATTTCCTCGCTCTGGTTTATCACGTACGTATGTACGTGTACGTTTTATAAAAATGTCATAATTAATTATTTTCCTCAATGGAGATTGTGTGTATTTATCGATACTGTTACTATATTTTGTTTTTGCTTCACGCTTTTGTATGCATAGCAGGGTAGAACGGAGGTATCTAGTGTCAATACAATCCATACTCCGCTTTCCATCGAATTAGAGATATTGCGTGTTGAGTGGTGGAACTCAACGTCGCACTTTGTCTTACCAGAACGAGAATGTGAAAATAATTTAAATATAATCACTCCCCCGAGTGGGAATTGAACCCACAAAAGATCGCGTTTACAGTCAAACGCTATCCCACTGCGCCACGACCGACCTCATAATATACTTCTGTTACTAATTTGATTATTATTGTATTTTAACAGGGAAGGCAGTTTGTTTGTAAAAATGAGCCCTCCCAACCACTTCAACCATTCTCTGCAACTGACAGACAGATCGTGTTCAAAAGAGAAATGTAAAGTGAGCTTCATTTTATATGGTAAATATATATATAATAAGAACTTTGATGATTGATTGCAAATAAATGAAACTATTTTAAATGGGTTTTAATGCCTCGCCATTATTTTTGTTGTAATCGAACACTTTACAGTAGTCCGTGGTCGCTAGACTGAGGTGGTGGTGGTAGATTTTTTAATTAAAAAGAAAACATTTTGATCATTTTTTTTAAATTTATATTTCCAATCCTGTGGTTAATTTAAATAGTATAATTATATATATATATATATATATATATATATATATATATATATATATATATATATATATATATATATATATATATATATATATATATATATATATATATATATATATATATATGTATGTATATTCTTTTCCAGGTCCCTCACAAAACACAATAACAATATTACCGCGTTCTAAAGTAACTCTATTGAAGTGGTCCTTCGAGTCGCCGGTAAAGGAAACCATGCTCCATAAAGACAGGCCTCTGTATGTCATAGTGGACACTGTTGGTACATATTCTCCGGATTTCAAGCCTTTGACGTTTGATTTGACGTTTAGTGTAAGTATTGTTATTATTATTTTTAATATTATATGTAATTAAAAAACCAGACGTCGGTCGTGGCGCAGTGAGACAGCATCTTACTGTGAACGCGACCGGTTATGGCTTCAATCCCCAAGTGGGAGTGATTATTATTTTCACTTTCTCGCTCTGGTAAAGACAAAGTGCGGTGTTGAGTTCCACCACTCAACATGCATTGTCTTGAATTTAGTGATAAGCAAAGTACGGAGTGTCTTAATCCTAGGTACTTCCTGTCTACCCTACTATGAGAGATACAAGCGTGAAGCTAAAACAAGAAGGAACAACTAACTTCACGCTTCATCCCGTACAGCAGGGTAGTTAGCGACAACCTTGTGTCACGACACTCTGTACTCTATTTCTCTCTCGAATTCTACGATCGTTGTGTATTGTGTGACGGAACTCAACGCCGCGCTTTGTCTTAACAGATCAAAAAAAACAAATTATTGAATATTAAATAGTTTGTGATAAAACATATTAGAGTTTTGACGTAACTTGTTTTGCTTAACACTTTAAAAATATTAAAAAAATATTTATTATTTTTATTCCAAAACAGGTACCAGACGACCTCCAAAACAGTACAATAGCTGACATCTCTCTCACCTCCAATAAAATTTACAACCCTGAAGATTTTACTGATGACTATAATCAGTTAATTCAAGCAATGCCAGAATATTTTAATATTGCTACGTTTTTGTCCTTTAGATCTAATTTTGAGTTTTAATTTTATTTTAAATATTTATTTCATATAAAAAAATGAGGTTTTAATATTTCTCTACATATTTGTAAACACGCTGTATATATTTTTATTTCATGTTTAGTTCAAAAGAATTCCTTTGTGTTATTATTTCAATATTAATTTATTCGTATTAAATATGTTTTTTTTTAATTTCATCTCAAAAATTTTTTTCTAATAAAAAAAGTGATTTTTAAACGTGTTCATTGTTTTGAAATATATTTCTTAAACTGCAGTATGTTGTTTTATTTTTAACACCCTTTTTTTGTAGCCTGTTCTTTAATAACTTTATTTTTAGCCAATTTGCTTGGAAAAGTATTTCCTTATGTATAATCAAAATATATGAAATAAAAAACCTGAATTATAATTCAAACTCTATGTTCTCAATTGGTCACAATATTTACTCAAATATAAGATCAGTGTCATATCACTCCTACATTATATTAAATAAAAAAAAGGTTTTTAATTATTTTAATTTACTATTACTTATTCTTATCTTTTCACGATGATAATTAAAAAAAATAATGCCGTCCGTGGCGCAATGGAACGTCTGTTTCGATTCCCACTGGTGGGCTTAATTATATTTATATGTTTTTAATTTGATCGATTTATATTAAATTTGATTCGATCAAGTAAATCAAAAGCGCGGCCTTGAGCTCCGCCACTTATCATCTCGAATTTGGCGGAAAGCTGAGTTCGGAGTGTCTTGACACCAGGCACTTTCTATCTAAATATAAAAGCATGAAGTAGAAATAAAACATTAAAAAATCCAAAAGAAAAAAAACAAGAAAAAAATCCATAGAATATATTTCTTAAATGAGTCTTGAAAAACACCAATAAAAACAATATTTACATCACACATATATATATATATATATATATATATATATATATATATATATATACGAATAAATTGAAACTTGCAAATAAAACTAATTAACAATTTGAACAATTCTTTTATTTAAAAAAAATCATCCCTATCAAAGGGAGTGTCTATGGACTATGGCAGTTACAATATATCACAAGTGTCAAGTTCAAATATAATTTAAATCAATATAAATATAAATAAAAATCCATATTGCAGTGTTTTTTCATAATTTTATTCGAGATCTACCGAATGTGAATACAATAACTCAACATACTGTTTATTGACATACATATATATGTATGTAAAACTCAATATTTTCGTCAAAGGAACAATATTCATACAGCAGCCAGTGGAAGTCCGTGACGTCACTCAGAGACGTTAATTAAATAGTAATTAACGTTTCTATCAACTTGGCATTTAAAAAAATAAATTATACATAAAAAAACCTTATTATTTTTGTTTTAAAATATTTATTAACTGTAAAAAATAATTTAGGCAACTTTCACACTGACTGTGCATACAAAATTCACTCATACATATAGTACAGGAGCTGGTGACAATTTTTGCAAACAAGAAAATCTTAGTAATTTCTTAAATGTGAATGTCATGATAAAATTTATACTGAAAAGTACACAAAAATTGTGTGAAAAAGCTTACTTTAATAGAATTACTTAAAATAATAAAAACCATAACCTAAATAGTTGAAAAATATAACATAAAATGCAGTTAACGAATAGTTCGAGCTATCCACTTTAAAGTACAAATAATTACAAGTATTTCCAGTTTTCTATACTAAAAAACATTTTTTTATATTTACTACACTTCTTAATTCAATACATTATTATTATTATTATAAACGTTAACTGAAGTGTATATTAGAAACGTATAAAAACCGATCGGATTCCAAGAAGTGCGGGTTCGAATTCCGCTACGTTGAATTTTTATAAGTTTCCAAAATATATAAATATTTTTTAGGAAAAGACTAAAATGAACATATAAAGGCTTATTCTAAAGACAAGAATTAACGCAAACTATTGTAAAGTTTGATCTATTAAATTATAAGGGAAAGTTATACAATAAATTCATAAAATACGGGTTAGATTGCAAGAATAATCGTTCAAATAATCGAGTACTATGCTAGGGGGGTTCTACCTACAAAAACAAATAAAAACATTATTATTTTTTTTAATTTACACATATTTATATCAATTTGTTATACAATCTAAAGATTTTTATATATATTTTTTAGATATTGCAACAATTCGATGACTTTTTGTTTTGGTCTTTAGAAGATTTTGTTTTTTAAATTGGACGATAATATTATTTTATTACACATTAAAACGCTGTAAACGCAGTTGCATCGCTTTAATGTTAGTTAAACGTTTATTGACATATCTGAGTGCGGTTGTAAATTTAGTTGCTAATTATAATTGAAATAAAAAGAATTCAATAATATTATGACTTCCATACATTATATAGTATTTAGGAGTAAATTTAAAAGTGACACACTTTCAAAGTAACGACTATAATAAGACACAATAAGAACTTACACGTTTAAAAATTGAAATAATACTAAAGCTCCTTCTAAATAATACATTTTGATACATTTAAAACTAAGCAAAGCATGTGTTTACGTCATTTTAGATTAAATTTAATGTTTATTAGCAATAAACGTGTGAAAAATGAAAATTAACGTTCAAAATTCTGGAAACAATCGACTGGTTACTTCTTTGAAAACTAAAAGTATATAAAATTGATTTAAAGTTTATGAAACACAACATTCTATTTAAAATTAGTGAAAATAACAAACAGAATATTGTATAAGAATATTACTAAATACAGTTGTACCAACTGAAATATGAAAAAAAAAACCACAATTATATTCTAAATATGTATTCTCAATGAGATATATTAAAAAGTGATTTTAGATAAACAAATACATATTTAGGTTGGTACACTTTACCACAAACCGCTACAAACAGCCATAACAAGTCGTTCAAGTGCAAGTGTTTTCAAAGTAAATTTGATACAATCTCTATATATTTAAAAGTGTAAACAATTATAATGAACATTTAGACATGTTCTAGTCAAAAGTGCTTGAACGAGACACGTATAGTAAATCAAGTTATAGATGGAAAGCTATTTATTGTAATACATTTAAAAACAGCGCTTTACAAAGATATTTTTTTAAATTTTAATTTTTTAATACATTATAGAGAAAATCTACGAAAAATTTCAATCATTCCAAATATTAAAACGTGTGCCATTATTACTTGTCAAAATGAAAAAAAAAAACAAAATCAATGAACACAGACTAACTACAACTGCGTACTAGCGTTAAAATAACACAATACTAATAATGAAATATTAAAAAAAGTAACATTTATTCAACCAACAACCTACACTAAAGTGACTGTCAAACGACTCGCGGCGACCACTTTGTTGTTAAATTTTTTCTTAAAACTCTCCGCCGCTGTTGTACTTTTGAATGTAATTTTAGCGCTTCTCTCTTTTTTATCCAATATTAAATTCTGTAAAATTACATCAATCCCTATTTTCACTGCCGGCTCTTAGACTATGTACGATGCACATATTTAATTTATATACAATTAAAAGCTAGAAATAGGAAAAATGTGATACAAAAAAACTAATTTTAATTGAAATAATGTTACATTTAAAAATTATTATTACATATTTTAAACAATTTTGGAGAAACAGATGTATGGGTTTGTGTTGAGGCGAGTATGAAAGGATTAATTAAAACATTTTATTGTATTAACAAACTTCAAACAGTTAGTTTACTCAAAATGTACTGAAACTTGCCAAAAATTGACATAAAAAATAATAACAACAATGACCTAACGATATATACATATATGTGTGTGTGTGTGCAGGTGACGCTGGCGCGCTCCACGAGGTGCGCGCGGGCGCTGGCGGCCACCCGCTGGCTGCTGTCCGCGGCCCTGCTGCCGCTGTCGGCGGCGCCGTCGCTCGCCAACATGCGGTACATTTTCACGGTTATGCTTCTGATAATGAGTGCAAGTAGTTTTATCAGTGTCAGCTTAGTGAGATATTGGAACTTGTCGGGTGAGTAGATTTTTTATTTCTCGTTTTTTTTTATATTATAGTAACTTTATACGTTGCGTGTTACTTAGCTTCTCGTTTTGGCTTCGAGACTTCGAAATATTGCTTGTTGAGTGGCGGAACTCAACGCCGCACTTTGTTTTAGCAGTCTGTTGCTGTCACACTGCGCCACGACCAGCCTGCTATTTTAAGTGAAATTATTTTCATTTAAACGTATTAATCGCGTTTAATTAAATATATTAAATATATTTTGGTTTTCGGAAACTATGTTTTTGGAAAGCCGTCGTTCCTTTCGAACACTCTACAGTAGATATAAAATATATACGCAATCAATCTCTTTGCATTATATATATATTTTTTATTTTAAATGAGTAAAATTAGTGAAAATCAAACCTCTCAAGATATTGTTATTTCATTGTGGATATAATTTCTCAGGGACAGCGTCTCACTTTAAACGAAATTGGTTGTGGGTTTGATTCCTATTCGGGGTGAAAATTATTTTCATTTTTCCGTTCTGGTAAGCAAAATTGCGACGTCGAGTTCTGCCACTTAAAAGTAGAAAATAGATTGTCTTGACAATAGGTTCTCTCTAACTACCATGGTGCAATGGCGGGATAGAGCGTGAAGCTGTTTTTTTTTTAATTTATTTTTTTTCTTACTTCCAGCAATCCAACATTTAATATTAGAAGTGGCAACTAGTTTGCCCGCGACGTTGTTTGGGTTCTCACTTTCGTACAGATTTCTTTTGTTCCTCATACCTATAATGGGACGCTCCGGTAGTGGGTACCCGGATGCTATCATAGCGGCGGCTACTGCGGGCTTGGCAGTCATTGTGTGCTTGTCTGTGGTAAGTATGTTCATATATGTATATATATATATATATATATATATATATAGATGCACCATAAGTACTTTGTATAAACGATAGCGTGTCAAATTTATTTTATTTTATTATTCCAATACATATTTGATGCATTATTTTAAATATATATATACTGCACTACTTCTCTGTGTAAACTATAACTGTGCCAAATTTCATACTCCTCTGTTTGCGTTATTTTCTTAAAGGTTTTTACTTTCCGTTAACATTGTTTTTTCGTCTTGAGCACTAAAATGTGACTATAAAAGAGTTTTTTTTTAAATATTCGATTAGAGAAATAGATATATGCTGTAATTGGTAATCGAACCCATAACCAGTCTATCAATTTAGAATTTTTATCATACCGTATTAGGATATTACTTTTTACTGTGTTAAATTCGGTTTACAAATAAGACTTCTTTTTATTTTTATATATTTCAGTCGGGAATCGAACTTCTATTCTCTCGTAAGGATATTTGGATTGTTTTATCCACTGGGCTGCTGGGTTGTGTAATTATTATGTTTATCCCGTTTAATCCTTACCGCGGGGAAAATGTCGTTCAAAGACATTACTGGTTTGTAAGTATATTTAAATATTTTTTAACGCTCCACGCTTAATCCCGTATAGCATGATCAAGTGTCGGAGCTTAACGCCGCGCTCTGTCTAACCACAGCGGAGAAATCCTTTTGTCGTACAGTAATCGAAGGCACAAACAATCGTGTTAATCTCTTTTTTTTCTTATTTATTATGTACTATATGTTTTTCTTCTTAATGTTTCTATCTGTTTATTTTTATGTACGAATGATTTACAATTTTTTTACATCTTCAGTTGCAATCTACTTATTAAATCCTATAAGGTATTTTTTCTGTTAATCATTGTAGATCAATAATTCCCTTGGATATTGTTTTTTTTTGAAAAGTTGATTTCAAATCTCTTATGATCTCAATAAAATAAAAATATGTATTTTTTATATATTAATGTAAATATTAAAATATCATTTTCATTTATTACAATTTTTTATTTTTTTTTGCAAATACTCGTATGTAGGCAAAGAGAACCTAACATGACATTTCGTTGTCCATTTTTGTTTATTTTATATATTTAATATTAAGTCGCAGAACTCTACGCCGCGAGGGAATCGAACCCACTACTGATCGCGATTACAGTCGGACGCTGTCCCACTGTGCCATGACCAGCTTTGGACTGTAATTTTTTATTTTAATAATAATATTGTTTCTTTCAGCATACACAAGTGACGACGTTTACTAAAAATTTGACGGAAAAAGAAAAAACTTCAGGCGTTCTTATAACTAAAGTCGACTTATACTCTGTTGAACATGCACTAGATGCCATCAAAAACAGTGCCCTATACGTCAGTGGCGAAAGTGACAGTGACAGTGGCCACGACATGACAGCTGTCAGAATATCTGACAGTGACATAAGGCATATAACAGACGATTGTAAGGAATTCGTTAATTGCAACATGCCGATATATAGGCTGAGATTTTCTAAATTCATGTAAGTAGATACGCGCTTTACTGGTCAGTTATAATCCAGTGGTTCTGAGTTCGATTCTCACTCGGGGGAGGATTATATTCAATTATTTCCATTTCCTCGCTCTGGTTTATCACGTACGTATGTACGTGTACGTTTTATAAAAATGTCATAATTAATTATTTTCCACAATGGAGATTGTGTGTATTTATCGATACTGTTACTATATTTTGTTTTTGCTTCACGCTTTTGTATGCATAGCAGGGTAGAACGGAGGTATCTAGTGTCAATACAATCCATACTCCGCTTTCCATCGAATTAGAGATATTGCGTGTTGAGTGGTGGAACTCAACGTCGCACTTTGTCTTACCAGAACGAGAATGTGAAAATAATTTAAATATAATCACTCCCCCGAGTGGGAATTGAACCCACAAAAGATCGCGTTTACAGTCAAACGCTATCCCACTGCGCCACGACCGACCTCATTATATACTTCTGTTACTAATTTGATTATTATTGTATTTTAACAGGGAAGGCAGTTTGTTTGTAAAAATGAGTCCTCCTAACCACTTCAACCATTCTCTGCAACTGACAGACAGATCGTGTTCAAAAGAGAAATGTAAACTGAGCTTCATTTTATATGGTAAATATATATATAATAAGATCTTTGATTTTTGCAATTTTTATACATTTTAAATGAAACTATTTTAAATGAGTTTTAATGCCTCGCCATTATTTTTGTTGTAATCGAACACTTTACAGTAGTCCGTGGTCGCTAGACTGAGGTGGTGGTGGTAGATTTTTTAATTAAAAAGAAAACATTTTGATCATTTTTTTTAAATTTATATTTCCAATCCTGTGGTTAATTTAAATAGTATAATTATATATATATATATATATATATATATATATATATATATATATATATATATATGTATGTATGTATATTCTTTTCCAGGTCCCTCACAAAACACATTAACAATATTACCGCGTTCTAAAGTAACTCTATTGAAGTGGTCCTTCGAGTCGCCGGTAAAGGAAACCATGCTCCATAAAGACAGGCCTCTGTATGTCATAGTGGACACTGTTGGTACATATTCTCCGGATTTCAAGCCTTTGACGTTTGATTTGACGTTTAGTGTAAGTATTGTTATTATTATTTTTAATATTATATGTAATTAAAAAACCAGACGTCGGTCATGGCGCAGAGAGACAGCATCATACTGTGAACGCGACCGGTTATGGCTTCAATCCCCAAGTGGGAGTGATTATTATTTTCACTTTCTCGTTCTGGTAAAGACAAAGTGCGGTGTTGAGTTCCACCTCTCAACAGGTAATATCTTGAATTCAGTGGTAAGCGAAGTACGGAGTGTCTTGACCCTAGGTACTTCCTGTCGTGAAGCTAAATTCACTCTTCATCCCGTATAGCGGAGTAACCAGAGACGACGTAGTGTCAAGACACTGTTTGTTGAAAGCTTTCCGCTCGAAATCGAGACTTCGCGTGTTGAGCGAATGCTGCGCTTTGTAGAGCGGAATGAATTTTAAATATGATCTTTCCTTCATATGGGAATCGAACCCACAACCAATCGCGTTTACAATCAGACTTTGTCGCACTGCGCCGCGAATCTGTATATATATATATAAGATATTATATTAAATTATTTAATTATGAAAAATAATTGAATAATGGATACAATTAATTTGAAAAGAATTAATGGTGTCCATTATAGTTACGTCAACATTGACTTAGTTTTTTTTACCTTCTCTGTGTTGACACTAGGCACTTCCTGTCCACGCTATTATTAAATTTTAATGTTCAAAAGGATTTAACAACACTATCATTAAAAAAAATAAAAATATTCAAATTCACGACTATACATCGCTAAAATGTCTATAAATATTACGCTTGAAACCATAATAAGGAAACACTGTTACGCATTTATAATATTCACTCTTCATGCCGTACAGCAGGGTAGTCAGGTACAACCCAGTGGCAAAGAAATCTATACTCTATTTCCCTCTCGAATTCCGCGATCGTTGTGTATTGTGTTGCGGAGTTCAACGCCGCGCTTTGTCTTAACAGATCAAAAAAAACAAATTATTAATTGAATATTAAATAGTTTGTGATAAAACATATTAGAGTTTTGACGCAACTGGTAGTAGAACGCATGGCGTAGCGATCAGAGAGCTTGGACAGTTTCCAAGAGGCATGGAGTCGAATCCCGCTGCGTTCAAAATTTTTATTAATTGTTTTGCATAACACTTTAAAAATAGTAAAAAAAATATTTATTTTTTTTATTCCAAAACAGGTACCAGACGACCTCCATAACAGTACAATAGCTGACATCTCTCTCACCTCCAATAAAATTTACAACCCTGAAGATTTTACTGATGACTATAATCAGTTAATTCAAGCAATGCCAGAATATTTTAATATTGCTACGTTTTTGTCTTTTAGATCTAATTTTGAGTTTTAATTTTATTTTAAATATTTATTTCATATAAAAAAATGAGGTTTATATATTTCTCTACATATTTGTAAACACGCTGTATATATTTGTATTTCATGTTTAGTTCAAAAGTATTCCTTTGTGTTATTATTTCAATATCAATTAATTCGTATTAAATATGTTTTTTTTTTAAATTTCAACTCAAATTTTTTTTTCTAATAAAGAAAGTGATGTTTAAACGTGTTCATTGTTTTGAAATATATTTCTGAAATTGCAGTATGGTGTTTTATTTTTAACACCCTTTTATTTGTAGCCTGTTTTTTAATAACGTTATTTTTAGCCAATTTCCTTGGAAAAGTTTTTCCTTATGTATAATTAAAATATATATAATCATAAACCTGAATTATAACTCAATCTCTATGTTCTCAATCGGTCCCAATATTCACTCAAATATTAGATCAGTGTCATATCACTCCTACATTATATTAAATTCAAAAAAGGTTTTTAATAATTTTAATTTACTCTTACTTATTCTTATCCTTTCAGAATGATAATTAAAAACAAATAAAGCTGAGTACGGAGTGTCTTGACACCAGGTACTTTCTATCTATATATAAAAGCGTAAAGTTAAAAAAATGGGGCAAATACCTTATAAATATAACATTAAAAAATCCAAAAGAACCATTTATAAAACCACTCAAGTTAATTGCAATTAGCATAACCACGAGGGAAATTAAAAAAAAAAACAAGAAAAAAATTTAAAGAATATATTTCTTAAATCAGTCTTGAAAAACACCATAAAAAAATATTTGTGTGTATATATATATATATATATATATATATATATATATATATATACGAATAAATTGAAACATACAAATAAAACTAATTAACAATTTGAACAATTCTTTTATTTAAAAAAGAAAATCATCCCCATCAAAGGGAGTGTCTATGGACTATGGCAGTTACAATATATCACAAGTGTCAAGTTCAAATATAATTTAAATCAATATAAATATAAATAAAAATCCATATTGTGGTGTTTTTTCATAATTTTATTCGAGATCTACCGAATGTGAATACAATAACTCAACATACTGTTTATTGACATACATATGTATGTATATAAAACTCAATATTTTCGTCAAAGGAACAATATTCATACAGCAGCCAGTGGAAGTCCATCACGTCACTCAGAGACGTTAATTAAATAGTAATTAACGTTTCTATCAACATGGCATTTAAAAAAATAAATTATACATAAAAAACCTTATTAATTTTGTTTTAAAATATTTGTTTCAACTGTAAAAAATAATCTAGGCATCTTTCACACTGACTGTGCATACAAAATTCACTCATACATATAGTACAGGAGCTGGTGACAATTTTTGCAAACAAAAAAATCTTAGTAATTTCTAAATTGTGAATGTCATGATAAAATTTATACTGAAAAGTACACAAAAATTGTGTGAAAAAGCTTACTTTAATAGAATTACTTAAAATAATAAAAACCATAACCTAAATAGTTGAAAAATATAACATAAAATGCAGTTAACGAATAGTTCGAGCTATCCACTTTAAAGTACAAATAATTACAAGTTCAGTTTTCTATACTACAAAAAAACATTTTTTTTAATATTTACTACACTTCTTAATTCAATACATTATTATTATTATTATAAACGTTAACTGAAGTGTATATTAGAAACGTATAAAAACCGATTGGATTTCAAGAAGTGCGGGTTCGAATCCCGCTACGTTGAATTTTTTATAAGTTTCTAAAGTATATAAATATTTTTTAGGAAAAGACTATAATGAACATATTAAGGCTTATTCTAAAGACAAGAATTAATTCAAATAATCGAGTACTATGCTAGGGGGGTTCTACCTACTAAAACAAATATAAACATTATTATTTTTTTTAATTTACACATATTTATATCAATTTGTTATACAATCTAAAGATTTTTATATATTTTTTTAGATATTGCAACAATTCGATGCCTTTTTGTTTTGGTCTTTAGAAGATTTTGTTTTTTAATTTGGACGATAATATTATTTTATTACACATTAAAACGCTGTAAACGCAGTTGCATCGCTTTAATGTTAGTTAAACGTTTATTGACATATCTGAGTGCGGTTGTAAATTTAGTTGCTAATTATAATTGAAATAAAAAGAATTCAATAATATTGTGACTTCCATACATTATATAGTATTTAGGAGTAAATTTAAAAGTGACATACTTTCAAAGGAACGACTATAATAAGACACAATAAGAACTTACACGTTTAAAAATTGAAATAAAACTAAAGCTAAATAATACATTTTGATACATTTAAAACTAAGCAAAGCATGTGTTTACGTCATTTTAGATTAAATTTAATGTTTATTAGCAATAAACGTGTGAAAAATAAAACTTTATGAACAAAATTCTGGAAACAATTGGCTGGTTACTTCTTTGAAAACTAAAAAGTATATAAAATTGATATAAAGTTTATGAAACACAATATTCTATTTAAAATTAGTGAAAATAACAAACAGAATATTGTATAAGAATATTACTAAATACAGTTGTACCAACTGAAATATGAAAAAAAAAACACAATTATATTCTAAATATGTATTTTCAATGAGATATATTAAAAATTAATTTTAGATAAACAAATACATATTTAGGTTGGTACACTTTACCACAAACCGCTACAAACAGCTATAAGAAGTCGTTCAAGTGCAAGTGTTTTCAAAGTAAATTTGATAAAATCTCTATAAGTTTAAAAGTGTAAACAATTATAATGAACATTTAGACATGTTCTAGTCAAAAGCACTTTAATGAGACACGTACAGTAAATCAAGTTATAGATGGAAAGCTATTTATTGTAATACATTTAAAAACAGCGTTTTACAAAGATATTTTTTTAAAATTTTAATTTTTTAATACATTATAGAGAAAATCTACGAAAAAAATTTCAATCACTCTAAATATTAAAACGTGTGCCATTATTACTTGTCAAAATGAAAAAAAAAACAAAATCAATGAACACAGACTAACTACAACTGCGTACTAGCGTTAAAATAACACAATACTAATAATGAAATATTAAAAAAAAGTAACATTTATTCAACCAACAACCTACACTAAAGTGACTGTCAAACGACTCGCGGCGACCATTTTGTTGTTAAATTTTTTCTTGAAACTCTCTGCCGCTGTTGTACTTTTGAATGTAATTTTAGCGCTTCTCTCTTCTTTATCCAATATTAAATCCTGTAAAATTACAACAATCCATATTTTCACTGCCGGCTCTTAGACTATTTATATACAATTAAAAGCTAGAAATAGGAAAAATGTGATACAAAAAAACTTATTTTAATTGAAATAATGTTACATTTAAAAATTATTATTACATATTTTAAGCAATTTTAGAGAAACAGATGTATGGGTTTGTGTTGAGGCGAGTATGAAAGGATTATTTAAAACATTTTATAATATTAACAAACTTCAAACAGTTAGTTTACTCAAAATGTACTGAAACTTGCCAAAAATTGACATAAAAAATAATAATAACAATGACCTAACGATATATACATATATGTGTGTGTGTGCAGGTGACGCTGGCGCGCTCCACGAGGTGCGCGCGGGCGCTGGCGGCCACCCGCTGGCTGCTGTCCGCGGCCCTGCTGCCGCTGTCGGCGGCGCCGTCGCTCGCCAACATGCGGTACATTTTCACGGTTATGCTTCTGATAATGAGTGCAAGTAGTTTTATCAGTGTCAGCTTAGTGAGATATTGGAACTTGTCGGGTGAGTAGATTTTTTATTTCTCGTTTTTTTTTATATTATAGTAACTTTATACGTTGCGTGTTACTTAGCTTCTCGTTTTGGCTTCGAGACTTCGAAATATTGCTTGTTGAGTGGCGGAACTCAACGCCGCACTTTGTTTTAGCAGTCTGTTGCTGTCACACTGCGCCACGACCAGCCTGCTATTTTAAGTGAAATTATTTTCATTTAAACGTATTAATCGCGTTTAATTAAATATATTAAATATATTTTGGTTTTCGGAAACTATGTTTTTGGAAAGCCGTCGTTCCTTTCGAACACTCTACAGTAGATATAAAATATATACGCAATCAATCTCTTTGCATTATATATATATTTTTTATTTTAAATGAGTAAAATTTGTGAAAATCAAACCTCTCAAGATATTGTTATTTCATTGTGGATATAATTTCTCAGGGACAGCGTCTCACTTTAAACGAAATTGGTTGTGGGTTTGATTCCTATTCGGGGTGAAAATTATTTTCATTTTTCCGTTCTGGTAAGCAAAATTGCGACGTCGAGATCTCTCTAACTACCATGGTGCAATGGCGGGATAGAGCGTGAAGCTGTTTTTTTTTTTAATTTATTTTTTTTCTTACTTCCAGCAATCCAACATTTAATATTAGAAGTGGCAACTAGTTTGCCCGCGACGTTGTTTGGGTTCTCACTTTCGTACAGATTTCTTTTGTTCCTCATACCTATAATGGGACGCTCCGGTAGTGGGTACCCGGATGCTATCATAGCGGCGGCTACTGCGGGCTTGGCAGTCATTGTGTGCTTGTCTGTGGTAAGTACGTATATATACGTATAAATAAGTGGAATCCATCTAGATGCACCATTAGCGCGTAAAAACCGCGTTGCCATAGCAACGTGTATGTCACTTTATATAAACGTCAAATTTATTTTATTTTATTATATCAATACATATTTGATGCATTATTCTAAAAATAGATATATATATATATATATATATATATATATATATATATATATATATATATATATATATATATATATATATATATATATATATATATATATACTTCTCTATATAAACTATAACTGTGCCAAATTTCATACTCCTTTGTTTGCGTTATTTTCTTAAAGGTTTGTACTTTCCGTTAACATTGTTTTTTCGTCTTGAGCACTGAAATGTGACTTTAAAGAAGTTTTTGTTTAAATATTCGTTTAGAGAAATAAATATATGCTCTAATTGGTAATCGAACCCATAACCAGTCAATTAATTGAGAATTTTTATCATACCGTATTAAGATATTACTTTTTATTGTGTTAAATTCGGTTTACAAATAAGACTTTTTTTATTTTTCTATGCAAATCGTTGTTTCAGTCGGGAATCGAACTTCTGTTCTCTCGTAAGGATATTTGGATTGTTTTATCCACTGGGCTGCTGGGTTGTGTAATTATTATGTTTATCCCGTTTAATCCTTACCGAGGGGAAAATGTCGTTCAAAGACATTACTGGTTTGTAAGTATATTTAAATATTTTTTAACGCTCCACGCTTAATTCCGTATAGCATGATCAAGTGGCGGAGCTTAACGCCGTGCTTTGTCTAACCACAGCGAAGAAATCCTTTTGCCGTACAGTAATCAAAGGCACAAACAATCGTGTTAATCTTTTTTTTATCTCATTTATTATGTGCTATATGTTTTTCTTCTTAATGTTTCTATCTGTTTATTTTTATGTACGAATGATTTACAATTTTTTTACATGTTCAGTTGCAATCTATTTATTAAATCCGATAAGGTATTTTTTCTGCTAATCATTGTAGATCAATAATTCCCTTGGATATTGTTTTTTTTTGAAAAGTTGATTTCAAATCTCTTATGATCTCAATAAAATAAAAATATGTATTTTTTTATATATTAATGTAAATATTATAATATCATTTTCATTTATTACAATTTTTTATTTATTTTTTGCAAATACTCGTATGTAGGCAAAGAGAACCTAACATGACATTTCGTTGTCCATTTTTGTTTATTTTATATATTTAATATTAAGTTGCAGAACTCTACGCCGCGAGGGAATCGAACCCACTACTGATCGCGATTACAGTCGGACGCTGTCCCACTGTGCCAAGACCAGCTTTGGACTGTATTTTTTTTATTTTAATAATAATATTGTTTCTTTCAGCATACACAAGTGACGACGTTTACTAAAAATTTGACGGAAAAAGAAAAAACTTCAGGCGTACTTATAACTAAAGTCGACTTATACTCTGTTGAACATGCACTAGATGCCATCAAAAACAGTGCCCTATACGTCAGTGGCGAAAGTGACAGTGACAGTGGCCACGACATGACAGCTGTCAGAATATCTGACAGTGACATAAGGCATATAACAGACGATTGTGAGGAATTCGTTAATTGCAACATGCCGATATATAGGCTGAGATTTTCTAAATTCATGTAAGTAGATACGCGCTTTACTGGTCAGTTATAATCCAGTGGTTCTGAGTTCGATTCTCACTCGGGGGAGGATTATATTCAATTATTTCCATTTCCTCGCTCTGGTTTATCACGTACGTATGTACGTGTACGTTTTATAAAAATGTCATAATTAATTGTTTTCCTCAATGAAGATTGTGTGTATTTATCGATACTGTTACTATATTTTGTTTTTGCTTCACGCTTTTGTATGCATAGCAGGGTAGAACGGAGGTATCTAGTGTCAATACAATCCATACTCCGCTTTCCATCGAATTAGAGATATTGCGTGTTGAGTGGTGGAACTCAACGTCGCACTTTGTCTTACCAGAACGAGAATGTGAAAATAATTTAAATATAATCACTCCCCCGAGTGGGAATTGAACCCACAAAAGATCGCGTTTACAGTCAAACGCTATCCCACTGCGCCACGACCGACCTCATTATATACTTCTGTTACTAATTTGATTATTATTGTATTTTAACAGGGAAGGCAGTTTGTTTGTAAAAATGAGTCCTCCCAACCACTTCAACCATTCTCTGCAACTGACAGACAGATCGTGTTCAAAAGAGAAATGTAAACTGAGCTTCATTTTATATGGTAAATATATATATAATAAGATCTTTGATTTTTGCAATTTTTATACATTTTAAATGAAACTATTTTAAATGAGTTTTAATGCCTCGGCATTATTTTTGTTGTAATCGAACACTTTACAGTAGGCCGTGGTCGCTAGACTGAGGTGGTGGTAGTAGATTTTTTAATTAAAAAGAAAACATTTTGATCATTTTTTTTTTAATTTATATTTCCAATCCTGTGGTTATTTATATATATATATATATATATATATATATATATATATATATATATATGTATATATATATATATATATATATATATATATATCCTTTTTCAGGTCCCTCACAAAACACATTGACAATATTACCGCGTTCTAAAGTAACTCTATTGAAGTGGTCCTTCGAGTCGCCGGTAAAGGAAACCATGCTCCATAAAGACAGGCCTCTGTATGTCATAGTGGACACTGTTGGTACATATTCTCCGGATTTCAAGCCTTTGACGTTTGATTTGACGTTTAGTGTAAGTGTATGTAAAAATAAATAATAATAAATATTATATATTATATGTAATTAAAAAACCAGACGTCGGTCATGGCGCAGTGAGACAGCGTCTTACTGTAAACGCGACCGGTTGTGGCTTCAATCCCCAAGTGGGAGTGATTATTATTTTCACTTTCTCGCTCTGGTAAAGACAAAGTGCGGTGTTGAGTTCCACCACTCAACATGCATAGTCTTGAATACAGTGGTAAGCAAAGTACGGAGTGTCTTGATCCTAGGTACTTCCTGTCTACCCTGCTATGAGAGATACAAGCGTGAAGCTAAAACAAGAAGGAACAACTAACTTCACGCTTCATCCCGTACAGCAGGGTACTTAGCGACAACCTTGTGTCACGACGCTCTGTACTCTATTTCTCTCTCGAATTCTACGATCGTAGTGTATTGTATGACGGAACTCAACGCCGCGCTTTGTCTTAACAGATCAAAAAAAACAAATTATTGAATATTAAATAGTTTGTGATAAAACATATTAGAGTTTTGACGCAACTGGTAGTAGAACGCATGGCGTAGCGATCAGAGCGCTTGGACAGTTTCCAAGAGGCGCGGATTCGATCCCGCTGCGTTCAAAATTTTGATTATTTTGCATAACAATTTAAAAATATTAACAAAATATTTATTATTTTTATTCCAAAACAGGTACCAGATGACCTCCTAAACAGTACAATAGCTGACATCTCTCTCACCTCCAATAAAATTTACAAACCTGAAGATTTTACTGATGACTATAATCAGTTAATTCAAGCAATGCCAGAATATTTTAATATTGCTACGTTTTTGTCTTTTAGATCTAATTTTGAGTTTTAATGTTTTTTTAAAATATTTATTTCATATAAAAAATGAGGTTTATATATTTCTCTACATATTTGTAAACACGCTGTATATATTTTTATTTCATGTTTAGTTCAAAAAAATTCCTTTGTGTTATTATTTCAATATTAATTTATTCGTATTAAATATGTTTTTTTTTAATTTCATCTCAAAAATTTTTTTCTAATAAAAAAAGTGATTTTTAAACGTGTTCATTGTTTTGAAATATATTTCTTAAACTGCAGTATGGTGTTTTATTTTTAACACCCTTTTTTTGTAGCCTGTTCTTTAATAACGTTATTTTTAGCCAATTTGATTGGAAAAGTATTTCCTTATGTATAATCAAAATATATGAAATAAAAAACCTGAATTATAATTCAATCTCTATGTTCTCAATTGGTCACAATATTCACTCAAATATTAGATCAGTGTCATATCACTCCTACATTATATTAAATAAAAAAAAGGTTTTTAATTATTTTAATTTACTATTACTTATTCTTATCTTTTCACAATGATAATTAAAAAAATTTCATTCCCAATGGTGGGCTTAATTATATTTATATGTTTTTAATTTGATCGATTTATATTAAATTTGATTCGATCAAGTAAATCAAAAGCGCGGCCTTGAGCTCCGCCACTTATCATCTCGAATTTGGCGGAAAGCTGAGTTCGGAGTGTCTTGACACCAGGCACTTTCTATCTAACTATAAAAGCATGAAGTAGAAATAAAACATTAAAAAATCCAAAAGAATAATTTTAACCCACTCAAGTTAATTGACATTAGCAAAACCACGAGGGAAATTAAAAAAAACAAGAAAAAAATCCATAGAATATATTTCTTAAATGAGTCTTGAAAAACACCAATAAAAACAATATTTACATCACACACATATATATATATATATATATATATGTATATATATATATATATATATATATATATATATATATATATATATATATATATACGAATAAATGGAAACATACAAATAAAACTAATTAACAATTTGAACAATTCTTTTATTTAAAAAAAAATCATCCCCATCAAAGGGAGTGTCTATAGACTATGGCAGTTACAATATATCACAAGTGTCAAGTTCAAATATAATTTAAATCAATATAAATATAAATAAAAATCCATATTGCAGTGTTTTTCCATAATTTTATTCGAGATCTACCGAATGTGAATACAATAACTCAACATACTGTTTATTGACATACATATATATGTATATAAAACTCAATATTTTCGTCAAAGGAACAATATTCATACAGCAGCCAGTGGAAGTCCATCACGTCACTCAGAGACGTTAATTAAATAGTAATTAACGTTTCTATCAACATGGCATTTAAAAAAATAAATTATACATAAAAAAACCTTATTATTTTTGTTTTAAAATATTTGTTTCAACTGTAAAAAATAATTTAGGCAACTTTCACACTGACTGTGCATACAAAATTCACTCATACATATAGTACAGGAGCTGGTGACAATTTTTGCAAACAAAAAAATCTTAGTAATTTCTAAAATGTGAATGTCATGATAAAATTTATACTGAAAAGTACACAAAAATTGTGTGAAAAAGCTTACTTTAATAGAATTACTTAAAATAATAAAAACCATAACCTAAATAGTTGAAAAATATAACATAAAATGCAGTTAACGAATAGTTCGAGCTATCCACTTTAAAGTACAAATAATTACAAGTATTTCCAGTTTTCTATACTAAAAAAAAAAAAATTTTTTTTATATTTACTACACTTCTTAATTCAAAACATTATTATTATTATTATTATAAACGTTAACTGAAGTGTATATTAGAAACGTATAAAAAACGATTGGATTTCAAGAAGTGCGGGTTCGAATCCCGCTACGTTGAATTTTTTATAAGTTTCTAAAGTATATAAATATTTTTTAGGAAAAACTAAAATGAACATATTAAGGCTTATTCTAAAGACAAGAATTAACGCATACTATTGTAAAGTTTAAAATATTAAATTATAAAAGAAGTTATACAATAAATTCATAAAATACGTGTTAGATTGCAAGAATGATCGTTCAAATAATCGAGTACTATGCTAGGGGGGTTCTACCTACAAAAACAAATAAAAACATTATTATTATTTTTTAATTTATACATATTTATATCAATTTGTTATACAATCTAAAGATAATTATATATATTTTTTAGATATTGCAACAATTCGATGCTTTTTAGTTTTGGTCTTTAGAAGATTTTGTTTTTAAATTTGGACGATAATATTATTTTATTACACATTAAAACGCTGTAAACGCAGTTGCATCGCTTTAATGTTAGTTAAACTTTTATTGACATATCTGAGTGCGGTTGTGAATTTAGTAGCTAATTATAATTGAAATAAAAAGAATTCAATAATATTGTGACTTTCATACATTATATTGTATTTAGGAGTATATTTAAAAGTGACATACTTTCAAAGTAACGACTATAATAAGACATAATAAGAACTTACACGTTTAAAAATTGAAATAAAACTAAAGCTCCTTCTAAATAATACATTTTGATACATTGAAAACTAAGCAAAGCATGTGTTTACGTCATTTTAGATTAAATTTAATGTTTATTAGCAATAAACGTGTGAAAAATGAAATTGAACGTACAAAATTCCGGAAACAATTGGCTGGTTACTTCTTTGAAAACTAAAAAGTATATAAAATTGATATAAAGTTTATGAAACACAATATTCTATTTAAAATTAGTGAAAATAACAAACAGAATATTGTATAAGAATATTACTAAATACAGTTGTACCAACTGAAATATGAAAAAAAAACCACAATTATATTCTAAATATGTATTCTCAATGAGATATATTAAAAAGTAATTTTAGATAAACAAATACATATTTAGGTTGGTACACTTTACCACAAACCGCTACAAACAGCTATAACAAGTCGTTCAAGTGCAAGTGTTTTCAAAGTAAATTTGATACAATCTCTATATATTTAAAAGTGTGAACAATTATAATGAACATTTAGACATGTTCTAGTCAAAAGCACTTTAACGAGACACGTACAGTAAATCAAGTTATAGATGGAAAGCTATTTATTGTAATACATTTAATACATTATAGAGAAAATCTACGAAAAAAATTTCAATCATTCTAAATATTAAAACGTGTGCCATTATTACTTGTTAAAATAAAAAAAAAACAAAATCAATGAACACAGACTAACTACAACTGCGTACTAGCGTTAAAATAACACAATACTAATAATGAAATATTAAAAAAAAATAACATTTATTCAACCAACAGCCTACACTAAAGTGACTGTCAAACGACTCGCGGCGACCATTTTGTTGTTAAATTTTTTCTTGAAACTCTCCGCCGCTGTTGTACTTTTGAATGTAATTTTAGCGCTTCTCTCTTCTTTATCCAATATTAAATTCTGTAAAATTACAACAATCCATATTTTCACTGCCGGCTCTTAGACTATGTACGATGTACATATTTCATTTATATACAATTAAAAGCTAGAAATAGGAAAAATGTTATACAAAAACACTTATTTTAATTGAAATAATGTTACATTTAAAAATTATTATTACATATTTTAAATAATTTTAGAGAAACAGATGTATGGGTTTGTGTTGAGGCGAGTATGAAAGGATTATTTAAAACATTTTATTATATTAACAAACTTCAAACAGTTAGTTTACTCAAAATGTACTGAAACTTGCCAAAAATTGACATAAAAAATAACAAACAAAATATATATATATATATATATATATATATATATATATATATATATATATATATATATATATATGTATATATATATATATATATATAAATCAGAATTATATAATTTCTAACTCATGTAATAGATTGAATATTTGTTTTCAACACCTCGGAGGGATATGCCACTTTTTCTCTTTACTACAGATTATAGCTGAGAGGACAACTCCTCAACCCATAGAGGTAGTTTATACCACTTACAAAAATAAAAAAGATATATATTTATTTCAAATCAAGTACAAAAATTAAAAATAATTATGCAATTCATCTTAAAATAAATTTAGTTAATTATTTATTACAATATTTCTTATTCTTTTTTATCGTAGAAACATACTGCAAAGTATTGCCATATCTATGTTTCAAAAGTTTTAACTGTAAAATATGTCTTGTGTTGTTTGTTTCTCACATTCAATTTGCATTTGGAAGCAACAAGTCCCATACAAACATGTACATATTGAAATATATATAATATATTTATTATCAAAATACATTATATAAATCAAATTTAATATATCATAGCGAATTCCATACAAACCTCAATACACCCCAAAATAAACTACATACATGATTTAAAAAAAAACATTTCTCATATTTCGTCACTTTATCCAACAGTATGCAAAAAATATTTTGACAAAATAACTATATTCATAAAAAATATAAATATATTTTAATGCCCATATAAATAAAAGTATACATTTAATAAGGAAGAAATATGTTATTGATATATGATTTACAGTAATCCTCCTTATAACACGGTACTGTCTTATAACGTATTTTTAGCCCCACATATAACACGGATTGCCCCCCATATAACACGGTTTGCCCCCCATATAACGCGGGTAAATAATCGAGGTAATTGATTTCAAAATTAACTATTTTATTAGTTACATATGTATGGGTTCTTTGTGTTAACGTTGATGACGTAGTATTTTTAAACATTCGATTTAGACCCTTTATGGGGAAAATTTTAATGAGTAATTTGTACATAAAGCATTAGAAAGATGTATTAATTGAGAATTTTCCTATAATTTCTCTTCCTATAACGCCGGACCAAACTGTCGTGTTATATGGAAGTTACTGTACACACAATTTAAATGTTCAGATAGCTTGGACTGTAAACAAGTGGTAGCGAATTCAAATCCTTTATTAACAAAACTTCAAACAAAACTTGTACATTTATATAAATTTATCATAAATTATTATTTTATACATATTTTTTACATACTGCCTACATGTTTTATATCTAACTTATGAATATATATATATAATAGATAACAGTCAAATATTAGAAAAAATGACTAGGTCTTATCACATTTCATTGTTATCATACTATAAATAATTGCAAAGAATAAAAACGCCATAGTTTTTTTTTTAATATACATATAAACTGAAAATTTGACAGATTGCCGCAAAAAAACATATTATACATTAGTCTTTATTTTATTTTATACTGGCGTTTATTAATAAATTTCAAATGTCATAAAAGAATATTTCAAATATTTACACGTTTAATTTAGCACTAATTTTGTATGAAATTATAAATATTTTCTTTGCATTAGAGGTTGTGGGTTCGATTTCGTGGTTGAATTAAAAGTTAAATACTTTTAATCATATATAAAATAATTAGTGTATTGTATATTTTTAAAAATTGATACTACAAAAATTAATTCCTTTAAAGGATAATAGATTAATAAAATAATGTGAGTTTCTTAACACTTTTTTCTCAACAACTTTATTTAAACAGATCCTTGTAATGTATTCTAAAAATGTATTTAGTTTCAAAGTAAACACACACACACATACACTTACAAAAAATGCATATTTCATGCTAAAATTATGTTAATTAAAAAATCAAATGAAAAACTGAAAACTTGATTTCTAATAAATATTCGAATAACGAAAAAATCGGTAACTTACTTAATCAATGTTTACTTGGAAACCATTTAATTCACATTTTGTTTAAATATATAAAATATTGTGTATAATATTTTTATAATCTATATATCTTAAAACTAACGTACAGACTAAAATACAAAAAAATATATACAATAAATATATAAATATCACAGAATTATAATTATCACAGTAATATATTACGTTGATTTTTAGAAAATCGAGATGCTTTAAAAGGTTATTTACCGTATATCCTTTAATTTAATTAAAACTAAATTATATGTACGTCAAACATGTAACCTCATTATATTTCCTCATCGCTTTCCTCTATATAACGACACTCCCTAGAACTGTCCATGGAAGGTAATGCACAATATACCTTTACATTACGAATATATTTAACAAAAATTGTGGGGTAGTCCGAGGGAACGGGGCGCCAAACGCTACGGTCTCCTCTTTCGCCTCGTCCTCATGCTTTACGTGACTTTCCCCTCGTCCTCATGCTTTACGTGACTGAAGGTCACCCGAGGTTAGCCCCCGACCTCTCGTCACTTTCATAAATCTTTCTTATCAAAATAACTAGTAATTTATAACAAAATATTCATTTAATTTTTTTTTACTTCACCTATAATATACTATTTTAGTTAATATAAATAAAATAGTAGAAAACTAGAGGCGTAACTCAACCATGCAATATGTTCACTAGCAACATCATTTGCGTGAAATTCATAATATTTATAACACTATTTGTTATTTTATATTTTTTAATATTATTAAAACATTTTTTTTTGTTGGAATATTTCAGAAGTAGTGAAGCTTCTCTGTTAGTAGTTTATATAAGTCGTCTATCAGTCTGAGACTGACAAAATAGTTTTAATAATAATTTTTTAACACATTTTATTATATATTTTTATGTATTTAACTATAGTAAATAATAACCTCGCAAAAAGAAAACACCCTGTATTCCGTCTATTATACGGAATTCATTCTTTCATATAAATAAACAAATAAAAATTGTAAAACTAGAAAAAAATAAATAAAAAAAAATTATAACAGCTAATGCCAAAATTCAGGGGTTCGAATCCAGCTACACTCATTTCTTTCTATATATGTAAATAATTTTTTTGACCAAAGTGTACGGACACTTACAAAAAATAAACCTGAATAACTTTAAAAAGGAAATTTACATAACTTTAAGTATTCCATAATTTTTTTCTTAGACCACTTTCCATAGTCCCTGTATAAATGAATGTATTAATTTATTACCTGAGCTGATTACCATTTTGACAGTAATCATAAAAGTTTACAACTATTTACGAGGTCACTTTTAATAAGACTAGCATTAACACTAACTATGTTCCCGACTTTGTCCACGCAGACGCTTAAATCTCTGCATATTTATTTTTTGTCTCTCAAATATAATCAATCCTGAATTACACCTAATTACACCAGAGACTGGCATAAACAAACCGACAGACAGACATACGGAGAAATATTGTAATAATTTTGGATATAATGGTAATCCCCTACAACTAACGGTTACCGCCTTAATATGTAAATGTATACGTAGTAAAGGTATTCCTTTTATAATTTATTTCCATTAAAAATATTTGACGGTAATCAATCACCTATAAATATTTGACGTATCGTTTAACAGGTTACTTTGCAAAGATTGCTTATTATATAGTATCACACACGAATTATTACTATCCCTTCATTACGGTACATCACAGTAAATTGATGGTAATCATTTGACACGAAGGAAACTATGGTAATCACCCAAAATCTATTTGATATAACACGGTTATAGCTTAATACCGTTTGACGAGGTCAAAGTAATCAATTAAAACGGTAATCACCCACAACAATACGAGATATAACATCATATAGTAATTAGGGAAAGTAATACACGGTAATCAACCGAGAAACACACAGAGGATAACAAACGGTAATCAATCAATTTAGAGCATCCCATTATTACCTGTACATCCTGTCCGGCTAATGCCTTCAATCTTGTGTCAGTCATGCCGAACGGCAAGTTCTTCACGTCGGCCACGTGTCCGCCATTTTTTTCTTCATCCAAAATGACATTATCATTGTCGGAATCGTAATCGTATTCAATTTGTGCATTTTTCACAACAATCCTCGATTTCTCCCTTATGGCCGTGCGGACGGCTCTACTGAATATACCGGGGTTCGGTTTGGAGGGGTCCGAGGTGGTGGATTCGATTCTGTTGAAGACCGATTTGTCTGATTTGCGTTGTAATATAACCCTTCTGTTTGGAAACTTTTTGTCGTCTGCTTGTTTCGTTTTATCTTCTTTTTCTTGCTGTAAAAAAACGTTTAAAATATACATTCAAAAATGTTGGTTAGATTGGTTAGATAATTATTTAATGTGTAATGCTTTTGTAAGACAAAGTGCAGCGTTAAGTTCCGCTATTCAACCATAACAGAGACATTAAATTTTAAGAGTATAACATATATTGGAATATTTAAAATATATTTACCTCTTTATCATCAAAAGTAATTTTCTGTCTGGATTTAATTGGACTCGCATTCGACGCTTCTTTTGAAATCGCCTAGAACAGGTTATAACCATATATAACTTATTGTTTATATGAAAAAATACATATACTAGAGAAATACATATAAAAAAATACCTTATCAGTTTTCGCGTTCGCTTTATCAGTATTTGACTTGTTAGCACCCAAAACAGTTCTGCGCGCTGGTGATTTTTCTGAAATCGGAAAGGAAAAAAAAGAACATTATGCTTAATTCAATACAAAAAGTTAATATAAAAAACACTCTTGAAAACAGCTATCACAATTTTTAACACAGCGGGATTCGAGCCCGCGTCTCTTGTTCCCCGACCAAGCATTTCCCGACCGCTAAGCCATGCGTCTTATACGTTTGTTATTTACGTTGTCAGCATCTCTGTAGACAGATTTTAACTTATTTCTGCTACACTAAAATTATTTCTAAGAAATAGTCATTGGCATGAAAGAATGCTATTTATTATTTACTTAAAAAATAATTTATAAATGTCCCTTTAAGATATAAATCGATATCCCAACGTTCTTTTCCTCAAGACAAAGCGCTGCGTTCAGTTCCGCCACTCAACTCGCAATCGAACAAAGTTTATAAGGATTTTTGTACGTTTTTTCAAAATAATCTAATCTAATCCTAAATGTGGAATAACACTTTAAAAATTGTAAATATTAAAATTAAATAGCAATCTCTCTTGTTAAATGATTGTTTCTTAATAATCTTTAAGTAGCAGAAATTTATAAAAACCTCTTTACAGAGATGCTAACAACATAAATAAGTTGCAACAAACGTATAACAATATCGACGCAGCTGGTAGTAGAACGTATGGCTTAGCGGTCAGAGCGCTTGGTATCCAAGAAGCGTGGGTTCGAATCCCGCTGCGTTCAAAATTTTTATATGTTTTTTCAAAAATGTTTTCTAGTCCCAAGTGTGGAATAACATTTTAAAAATAGTAAATAATAAGGATATATATTACCTTTCTTTTTCTTTTCCTCGTTGGGTTCATTGAATACAATCTTTTGTTTAGGTCTCTTGGGTTCCGCTGGTTTCGGGGGTAGCTTTGAACGTAGGTCCACTTGTTTCTTCGGAGGTTCCTCCACTCTGAAAGGAATATAGAAATACACATACAAATTAGAGGTTAATCGTGGCGCAGTGGGACAGCATCTGACTGTAAGCGTGATGGGTTTTGAGTTCGATTCTCACTCGGGGGAGTGATTATATTTAAATTATTGTCACTTAATCACCCTGATAAACAAAAACTGCGGCGTTGAGTTCCGTCACCCAAACGCAATATCTCAATTTGGTGGAAAGCGTAGTACGGAGTGTCTTGTCACTAGGTACTTTCTACATACCCTGCTATGCGAGGTAAAGAGCCTAAAGCTAAAAAAAAAATATTAGAGTGTCCGTTTGTAACATTAAAGTAGACTGCTATTATCAAAAACACGGTACAAATTCAGAGATGAAATGTATTGCCGAATTTGTGTCCGTTTGTTCTGATCGAGATTTCACTGGCATATAAATAATATAATAAAAAATAACTTTGGATATATTTATTTTACAATTATAAACTAATGGTACAGAGTCGCGAGCCCAGTTTGAATTAAATATAATTTTTTTTAACCTAAGAAAAGGATATTTTTTTGTTCTTTGTTTCCCTCGTTGTGTTACGAAAGTAGCATATTGAAAATAATAATTATTTTTTATTAGTTCAATTCCCACATAAGGAAATGATTACCATTACATTTTCCAATTTTTCTCTTTAGTGAGATATAACGCGGCGTTGAGTTCCGCTACTCAACTTGACACTAGGTTCTGTAGGAACTTACTATGCGTGAAGTTGCTATCGGTACTCACTTCTTAGTTTTCTCTTTAAAGCGTCCACTGTCATCGTCATCTGACAATATATCATCTATGTCATCTAAAATGAGGTCTAAGTCGTCATCTGTGTCCATTTGTTTATCGGTCGGCAATGGCGGCGTTAAGTTCCTCTCTGGGGACGTTTTGGGTATGTTTTGATGTGGCGGCGTTAGATTTTCTAAGGAAAGACATAAATTACAATAAATAAATATATGCATATTATTAAAAAAATCATAATCATTTAAAAAAAAGCCTATAAAATAAAAAAAAAATGAAATACGGCTAACCTATGGCTTAGTGGCCAATTGGCATTGGACAGTTTCTATGAGGCGCGAGTTCGAATGCCGTTTGGTTTTAATTTTTTAAATGTTTTCTAGAAATGCTTAACTATATTAAATCCATAACAAGCGCACACACACACACACACTCAAACGCGCGCGCGCACGCACGCACGCACGCACACACGCACGCACGCACGCATGCACAATATAGTCTGTACATATCTTCAAATTGAAAGGAAACCAAAAAAACATCTCACCACAAGTAGAATTAGCCTCAGCGCACTCCACCTTTACGGGGGAGCGGTCCCTCTCCACTCTCTCTTTCTCCGTCTCCGGTGTTTTCCTCGTGGTGTCCGGTTTCTCCTGTTCGGACTCCATCGTATTCACCGTTGATGGTTTATTCTCTTTTTGCTCTGGCGATTTGTTCTCTTCTTTTTGTTGATTTATTTCTTTTTCCCTGGAAATTTATTATAATATTTACTATTTTTTAAACTGTTATTCGACACTTAGAATTAGAAAATATTTTTGGAAAAACGTATAAAAATTTGAACGCATCGGGATTCGAATCATCGCCTCTTCGATACCGTCCAATCTCTGACTGCTAAGTCATGCGTTCTACTACCAACTACGTTGAAATTTTAGGGTTCGAATCCCGCTACGTTCAAACTTTTACACGTTTTTTCAAAAAAATATTGTAATTTATTGAATAAACTATAACTAAATATATATATATATATATATTTCTAAAATTGAGATATCAGGATTCCAACCTGGGCATTCTTTGATACGGAGTTCGACACAACTAAGCTATACACTCTTATCGAGTTGCGTCGAGTATATTGTGTTTAAAAATATTTTTGCTATCCTAAGCGTGTACAGGCATAATGAAACATTATAAGTAAGTGAATAAATAGTATTTTACGCCTGGTTCGAGATATTGTTTTTAGCCTCACGCTCTATCCCGAACAGCAGGCTCGTCAGAAGCAACAGAAATGGAGGCGCGGGTTCGAATCCTGTTACAGTCAATATAGTGTTTTTTCAACTTACTTATCCAACAAGTGTTTTTGCAAAGCCACTGCATTCTTTCTACGCCTCACTTCTTTTGCGCGGAGAACTCTCTCCCTCAAATTCTCTTGTTCGCGAACTCTCCTTCTATATTCACTTTCCTACAAAAAAAAATTCAACATGAATATATTATTTACTAGCTACTACGCCCGCGATTTCATCCGCGAGGCCTTTAACATCTCTGGATATTTATTTTAAAATTCTAAAATCAAGTAAGCAAAGTTACCATTTATTACATCAGGTACCTGCCAGTTCCAGTCGGAACAAACAGACGGACAGGAAAATGGATAAAAATTGTAAAAAAAAAAACTATTATTTTGTCATTGTGTTATGAACCCTGTACACATACATGTAAATGTATTTAGTGAAATGTAAATTTTAAATGTACACAAATACACTCCTTCCTTATGCAACTAAAGAGCACTCCACAACTCTACAAGGAACCTTCTTTGAAAGTAGTTTTCGATGTGGTTTACAAAATAAAAGATCGATATCATTATTATCTGCTTTAAATGTATTCAAATTATTTTAACAAAACGCAGCGTTGGGTTTCGTCAACTATTTACATAAATAACTTTCAAAAGAAAGCGGTCAACTTTTTTCTCATCTTGTAATACAATAGAGTGTCAGACTACTAAATAGGATAAATGTCTGGAAATATATATATATATATATATATATATATATATATATATATATATATATATATATATATATATATATATATATATATATATATATATATATATATATATAATATCACCTCATCGAGCGGTCTCGGTCTTCGTTCAGGACTTCGTCGCGGAGATGGAGACCTACGGACTGGAGACGGAGATCTCATACTGGAACAAAACACACAGTTATATTAACGATAACATTAGTTAGTTAGTTAGTTAAAAAAAAAATATTGTACATTGATAAAATAGGTTACATAGGTTTAAAAAAGAAGAACAATAAAATGCACAAAGGCGGCCTTATCACTGAGAGTGGTATCTTCTAGGCAACGAAATTATAAGGAGGTGAATTAGTGCTGCTAACACATGTGTATTACAATACAAAATTTAAAAAAAAAACTAACTTCGATAAAGCTATCGCGCATAGCAGGGTAGTCAGAAACAACCTAATGTCTAGACACTCCGTTAACTTTTTTTTTTGAAAAAACGTATAAAAATTTGAACGCAGCGGGATTCGAACCCGCGCCTCTTGGATACCGTCCAAGACTCCGTTAACTATTTTCCTCGCCAAAATGAGACATTGCATGTTGAGCCGCTTACTAAATAAACGCCGCGCTCTGTCTTACCAGAAGGGAGAAATAGAATTTACTTATACATTTAAAAGAATTATATGTATAAGATGTAAAATATATCTACATAAATATAAAAGAATCTACCAAACTAATATTACATTAGTACTAAAAGTGGGAGTACAGGCAATGTTAAAAGAAAAGGAGAACGGAGTGTCTTGCCACTAAATTTACACTTTACCTACTGTTATTTAAAAAAAAATATTAGATATAATATTTTATATACAATAGTACAAATTTCTATCTATTTCATATTTAAGTGACCATAGTGACGCAGTGGCGCTGCATCTAATTACAAACGCTATAGTTGTAGGTTCGTTCGTCAATCAATTCTTAGTCTACGCTCAAAGTGTATCGAAGTGCCATGACACTATACTATCTCCGTGCTCCATTTTTTTTACTTTTTTAATTATTTTTTTTAATATTATTCCTTACCGTCGCCTTAAACCAGCTCTGTTGGCATTAATAAATTCCTCCTGCCTCCTTAGAAGGTCATCCTCCTCACTGTTACGTCTCATCGGAGGTCGGACTAAATCATTTTCTATTTCAATAGTTGTATTTTCTATGTACCTGCAAATATTTTTAAAAAATATATAAACGTCATGTGTTTAAAGTAAAACTAGCAAGATTTGAACCCGTAGTCTTAAAAATGAGCTGACTCTATTAAATTAAGGTATACATATGATTTCTCTATAAATGTTAAAAGAAACATTTTCAACAAAAACAAATATCTGGTAGAAATAGTTTCAAACAAGATACCTTAAAATGAAATTACCTTATTATATACGAACAGATTGAAATAAAACAAACACTAACTGCCAAGGGAAGGTTACCAAAACAATATAATGAAGACAATAGTGAAAACTGCATTAAAAACGGTCAAACTATTTCCAAGATTAGCGTGCACAAACACACAGACAATCATACAAACATTTTAAATCATTATTTTGGATTTTTTTACGTTAATAAATGTTCCCAATAACACTGTTCCTCATACAAACTTTCATGACTTGCGACGTGAAATTTAACATCTCAGGCTCTTGATTTTATAATTCTAAAAACTATTACGTATTATAACATTATCGGTAAAAATCAGTTTCAGAGATAAACCGAAACAGACAGACAGTCAAAAATGCCTATTTTGATATATGTATCGTGTGCACATACATATGCATTTAGTAATTACCTTTGTGGTGAACGTCTTGGTAGTTTTCTATTAGCAGCTCGAGCTAAAGCGTTTCTTTGTTCCGCTATAAACCTCTCGGCCGCATCGTCAATATCTTTTATTGGACCTAAAATGAAAACCCAATTAATGGTATAAAAATTAAAACAATAAAAAAACAACTAGGATGCAATACAAAAATAATACTCTATATTATTACAATGTCAACAGATTAAAAAATTAACACATACGAAAAGCCTACATTAAAATAAAATCTGTGCAAACTGACACACAAAGCTCAAAATAAATATTGAATAATAACACACAAATAAATGTCATAATTTCAATCTATATATATATATATATATATATATATATATATATATATATATATATATATATATATATATATATATATAAGTAGAACAGTCAATTCTGTACATGAAATATTTATTAAAAATTTAAATTGCACATGTTAAAATACCACTTTTTTTAAATTGGTATTTCTGTCTGTTCAGAGACGTACATAATAGTTTTTATACTGAAAACTAACTCATGTGTGGTAGAGTGAAATCACATGTGGACCATGGTGTCATGTGTGGACAAATGGAACATAATGGATCAAGACGTCGTTTATGGATGAATAAAATCACATGTGGATTATGATGTCATATGTGGAGGAGTGAAATCACATGTGCACCATGCTGTCATGTGTGAATAAGTGAAATCTCATGTGGGCCATGATGTCGTATGTGGATGAATAAAAAATCACATGTGGACCATGATGTTGTATGTAGATAAGTGAAAACACATTTGGATTATGACATCATATGTGGACGAGAAACACCATATGTGGACCGTAAACTCATATGCTGACAACTAGTCACGTATGGACCATGTGAGAAAAATGACATGTGGACTATGATGTTATATGTAGATGAACGATATCATATGTGGATCATGATGTCATATGTGGAGGAGTATAATCACATGTGGACCATGATGGCATATGTGGACCGTAAAGTCATATGGGGATGAGAAAAATGACATGTGGACTATGATGTCATATGTGGATGTGTGAAATCACAAGTGGACCATGATGTCATATGTGGATGACTGAAATCACATATGGAACATGATGTCATATGTGGATGAGTAAAATCACATGTGGACCATGGTGTGACGACAAGTGAGATTATAAAAGTTTAAGGACTCTCCAAGTTTATATTAAGTCTTAGGGATTTTTGCTGCTTAAGTAGGAACAGACTTTATTATACAGCCGACTTAAAAAATGTATAACAGCTTTTGCAACAATACGTGTATATTAAAAGTATCTGAAATATATCTTAGAAACGATAAGCCCTAGTAGTAACATAAGAAAATAATAGCCACAATTTGGTATATGGAGAAATTTTACAAAAACAACTACTTCTCTTAGTGTAACATAGTTAAAAAATTTCTATTGATTTAGGTATGAAATACCATATATATTATTTCGTCTTCACTACATATATATATATTATTTCGTCTTCACTATTTCGCAGACGAAGTCACGGGCGATAGATAGTATGTAGGTACATAAATTGTATAATTTTTAGGTATGTATAGATTCGAATTTTAAAATACGTTCGTAGGTGGGTTATTTATAAGAATTATTATTAGTTTTATAATTCGATATAATTATAAATTTTGGCAGTCTGGGATTAAAGGAAGAACGCGGGCAGGCAAGAGAACGAAATATAGTATAGTCACGCGTTTGAAGCCGCGAGTGGGCCGCTAGTACTCAATAAAATTAAAGAAAAAATGATATATATAATATGAACAAGAAAAACTAAATATATATAACTAAGTTTTTAAATTAAATGAATTTTAATTTAATTAAAAAAATATAGAGACAACGTAGTGCCAAGACAGTCGCTTGACTGATTTCCGCTTGAAATCGAGATATTGCACGTTGATTCAATGCCGGGCGTTTCTCATATCAGAGAGGAGAAATGAAAATAAAATTTAAATATATATATATATATATATATATATATATATATATATATATATATATATATATATATATATATATATATATATATATATATATATATGTGTGTATAAAAAGCAGTGTTTAATTTTAAACAGAAAAAATATTATAATTTACATTAATGATATATAAATAACCCTTTGTTAATTATCATATATTGTAAATGTTTAAACGTAGTTAGTTTACAATACGATACATTCCCATTTATTAACTAATTGAGCCACAAAAATAAGGATTAAAAGAAAAAGATTCTAGATACTATTTAAATAAAACTATTTTAAACGCATTAATGGCGTACTATATTATGGTATTCGAAAATACAATTTTAAAAACACGACGTTACGAACACTTTGCAGTAGTCCGTGGTCACAGGTACCTTATCGTACCTGTTCGAATAACAAAATATACGCGATTAATCCATTTTAAATACTTTCGCGAAAATCAAAGATCTTATTATTATTGATATAATTTTAGATCTTAGTCCATAGATTAAAAAAAGAAATATGTATTAAAACAATATATTAGCAACTTTAAAATATATAAGCTGTTAAAATTATAATATGAAGTAATTTCAATATTATAATCTCCATAAGAAATGTCACTTTTGTTATTTATTGGTCAACTTTACGCTTTTACCCATATGCCTAGTGGACAGAACGTAATGTCAAGATACTCTGTACTCAGCTTTCTGTCGGATTAAAGACATTGCATGTTGAGTAGCGGAACTCAACGCCAACTCAACGCCGTCAACAAATAATTAAACATAATCGTTCTCCCGAATGGGAATAGAACCCTGAGACGCTGTAACATTATAATACGTGAAAAGCCGTTTAGATCCCTTTTTTGTAAAAATAATGCGAACTGAATAAAAAACTTAGAACAACTTAAATATTGTACGGAGAAGTTCATAAAATCAACTATTTTTCATATTAATATGTTAAATTAATTACCATTAAATACCATTAATTTAACTACCATTTTATTATGTGCATACCGTTTTAGGATAGTATACCATAAGCGTTGCTAAGGCAACGCCTGTTCTACTCATCAACGAGGCTACGAATACTTTCAAGAAAATAAAAAAAACACGTAAAAAATCCGATATGCGTATTTAGTGCAAAGCAATATATAATTTATGTAATTAAGTATGTATGTATAAGTGCTAAACTACAACACAGGTATAAAGGTAAAATGCGCTAAACCATATTTTTAAACAATCATACTATATGTATTATTTTTTTTTAATATTTTCGAATAATTATATGTAATGAAAAAAAAAACAAAAAGAAAGAGGCCGTACTTTAATACATTACTGATTTTTTAAGTGTTATTCCACTCTTAGGATTAGAAAACACTTTAAAAGAGACGTAGAAATTTAAACGCAACGGGATTCGAACCCGCTCCTCTAGGAAAACGTCCAAGCGCTCTGACCGCTAAGCCATGCGTTCCACATCCGATGAAGCCATATTTTTACATTTACTAGATCTAAATATATTATAACTGTGAAAGGTGGATATTATATAGACAACCTATGACATTTTTATAAAGAAAAAATCGATTCAGTTTCCAAACATTAGGAGAACGGTGGAGTAGGAAATTTGGCACGGTTACAATTTATATGGAGAAAAAGAAATGCATAATGTATTAGAAATACATTAAAATAATATAAAAAATACTGCGCACACGCACAATGCGCTTGACATACACTTTTGTAAAAAGTGACATACACGTTGCTATGGCTACAGGTATTTGACGTGTCAATGCCTTGTTTAATATGTGTATTTGGCCAGTTTGAATCAAATCTTGATTTTAAATAAATAATTAATGACTTTTCGCTTGTTATATTAAAATTTTACTATGAGGAAAACGCATAAAGGTACTTTTTTTTTAATTTATTCTGAATATTACAACAAAAATTCAAATAAAGAGCCAAACTAAAATTGAAAAACAGAAAAAGGGACTATTCACTATAAGAAAAAAATCTTAGCCAAGAAAATAACTTAAATTTGACTTAGCACCTTTTGCCTTTACATCCATGATAAATTACAAAGAAATTACCGAATTTGCTCTCCAGTGTAGGGCTTATAGGCGGCGATTTTTGTATTCTCGTAGGTATATACGTCGGTATGCCTATGTCGACATAAACCAATATTTAGAATTATAAAAAAATATTTTACGCTTTCATCCCGCATAGCACCCTGCTATGGAGACAGGAAATACCTAGTGTCAAGACACTCTCCGTTACGCTTTCCGCCGAATTCGAGACATTACTTGTTGAGTGGCAAAACTCAACGCCGCACTTTGTCATATCAGAGCGAGGTAGTGAAAATAATTTAATGACAATCATTACTCCGATTGGGAATCGAACCCACAACCAATCGCGTGTTTATAGTCAGACGCAGAGTCACAAAAAAATCTCTATCAAATATTAATCTCAAAAACAAATATCAATGCCGACTGCATATGTTTTTTTGTATTGTTTATACGTTTTTTTAAAATTAATTTATAAAAAGGGAATATTAAAAAAATCAAAAATTATAGCTCTCTCATGATATGTTCTATCACATGACACTTACTTAAGTATACGAACAATGATTTTTTCTAATATGAATATTTATTATGATTTTTTTTTCATTTTTTTCAATAAAAACCCTTAAAATTCGTTTTTATACAATTGTATGAAGAAATAAATGAATATTATTTTTATTTAAAAAAAATAATATTGATTTAATTCTTTTATTAACTTTATATGACTTTTATTTAAGTAACATTTTAGTACAAAAATTCCTTCATCCTAAATATTTTCCATTTTATTTATCATATACTATTTAGAACGAAATATATAATTTTTAAATTTTTAAATTGAAAGCTTAAAAATAGCTTAAATAGTAGATTCAAAAACATATTTTTTTTTAAGTATTAGGCCACTTCCATACAATGAAGTATAATATAACTTACACTCATTTAATAATAAATAAAATAAAAAAAAACACATACCTTCAACAGGCGGTTGGAAATTCCCTTTAAAGTGTGGATTGATCAACACTTTCTTTCCCGCCAAGCCACTTGGTAAATTGGGTAAATGTGGGGTAAGAACGGGCAACATTCTTACCTCAGGCTCTCTTTTAGGTAAGGGTAACACTAAAGGTTGTCTAATTACTTGAGGAAAAACTTCATTTGTAGGAAATCTTGCGTTATAGGGTCTAGGGAAAAACATTTGACGGTCAAAATTAGGTCTAACATTGGGATTAAAATCGTCTCTAAATGGGAATCTCTGATTGAATTCATCGGGGGGTAAAATCGGGCGATCTGGGGGTAATTCTGTACCCATTTGGGGTAAATCTGGCAACAATTGGGGTAGTTCTGGACGTAAATCTTGTAGGTCTGGTCTAATTTGAGGATTCATTTGGGGGCGTATTTGTTGTGGTGGGGGGAAAGATGGGCGCTGGTTGAAGTTACCCTGAAAAAAATAAAAATATCTTACATCAGTTTAAATTAAGTAACACATAACATTTATAATGGTTTTATTTGATAATTTGTCACAAAAACGCATTTGATTATATTTAATGAATATAAATCTCAACTGCAAGCGGCTTAAGATTTTTGCAGATACTCTTATTTAATTTAGAACAAACAACACTGAATTACTTTTTCTCGCACGTTTGCTTACAACTTTCTATCCCGCATAGCAGTACCCTGCTATGTGGGGTTAACACCAAGTTGTGTATGACGGTAGTCAGTCGGTAGTCAATTTGGTGTTAAGACACTCCGTTGATTGCTTTCCGACCGAAATCAAGCAAATGCGTTCCAAGTGAAACTCAACGATGCGCTTTGTCTCACCAGAGTGGTGAAATGGTAACAAATCTTTAAATATGATCGAACCCAATATCAATCACGGTAACATTGAGACGTTACAATTTTTATACAATAAACAGCAATGAAGTTATATGATTATTTTTCACGTGTATACTTCATCCCGTATAGCAGGATGATGAAAAATCAGAGTGCCAAAACACTCCGTTATGAACTTTCCACCTGAAATCGAATCATTGTATATTGGGTTCTCGCGAGCGTGGTTTAAACTCACAATTACACGTACAAAACTTTTCACTTAATAAATAAACAAATATTAATAAAAATATCTTACCCTAAAATTGTAATTATTACGCCTGTACGGATGATTTTGTCTGAACTGAGGGTTTCTCCAAGAACGGCCTCTGTTGAAACCAGGCCGGGGGACAAATACTTTATCTGCAAAATAAAAACCATAGTGTATCGTGTCATATAATTTTTATTGTTAAAAGCACTTTCTTTTGATACTCATATTAGGTAGGGTTGTACAAAAATTTATAATCCGCCATTTTGTTACGGCAGCCATTGTAGATTAACAAGAAAATAGATTATATATAATGTCATTGTCATCAGAACTTAAGTCGTATTCAAAATGTCAGCTCATTTGGACACTGGGAAATGGGTCAAATTGAGCTTACAAGATTTCAAACCCACTACCTAACTAACACGGCAAGTTAAATAAAAACTTGTAAATATGGAATCTGTAAAAATTTATTTAATGAAGAATACATCGCAAAATTTAAATTTCTTAATAGCATAGGATTTAAATTATCATTATACTAGCTTCCAGTAGAACTGACAATACTGGTATTATATGTTGATTGACGATTTGAAATTACTTCCAACAACATATTTCACAACAGAAAAGCAGCTAGCGAGGCGTAGTGTAACAGAGTCTGACTGTAAACGCGACCGGTTATGGCTTCGATTCCCCCTCGGGGGAGTGATTATATTTCAAATTATTTTCACTTCCTCGCTCTGATAAGACAAAATGCGGCGTTGAGTTCCACCACTCAACACGAAATGTCTGGAATTCAGTGAAATGCGAAGTACGAAGTGTCTTGACACTAGGTGATTTCTGTTTACCCTGCTATGAGGGATAAAAAGCGTGATGCTAAAAAAAGAAAAAAAAATCTTTTTTTAAAAAAAATAAAAACAATTACCATATTAAAGAGAAAATTTGTTGGTATTCAAACATATATTAATTAATTTAGTAAAAACAAAAACAAAGAAATGATTTTTTTGTATAGTCTATGCGTACAACTATAGATTAGTAATATTTACGAGAAAAAAACAACAAACATCTTTACAAACATGCACATGTATATATAGAGATAATAGAATAGGGTGTCCATATTTTTTATAAAACGATATTAAATTATTTTAAAATCAATAGTAAATTATTATTTTTCATTTAATTTCTAGTACCATTTCTTAATTATTATCATAGTTACCTAATGAATCTGGTATATTTCTGGGTAAAGGTGAGCGTTGAACGGGTCCCCTTTCTACTGCAGCGTCACGGTTACCCTCTGCATCTGGTGAAAAAAAAAATCACTTTTACAATTAGTATAGATATGCATTATTATGATAAACCGTTTGTGTTTACAAAAATTAAACTTGTGTTTCTTATATATTTGTATGCAAAACAGCAAAGTTGGTGTCTTTACGTAAGAGATAATGTTTGTGAGGCCGGTGGTGTCTCATTGTAAACGCGATCGGTTGTGGGTTCAATCCACACTCGGGGGAGTGAATATATTTAAATTATTTTCACTTCCTCGCTCTGGTTCTTTACCAGTGCGGCGTTGAGTTCCACCACTCAATGTCTAGAATTAGGAACTTTCTATCTATCATGCAATGCAGGATAAAAGCAATAAAACAAACAAAATGTCTGTGAAGAAAGTAGATTACTAAACAATATGTTTACAAAACCATCAGTATGTTATTTTAATATGGATTAATTGCGTCTGGCAAACGCGATTGGTATTGGAGGTGTGGGTTTGAGTCCCACTTAAGGAAGTGATTATATTTGAAATTTATTTTCATTTCTCTTCAAAATTATAGTGTAATTTCTCAAAAGTTACAATATCACTGTTCTATTATGGTGTTTCTTCTTAAATACTTTAATACTCACCTAAAGCAACCGTCATTTCTGATGGAACAATTTGTGGTGACTCGATTGGTGCTGCGGGCTGGAACACAAGGTAGATAATTTATAATGGACTATTTTGTATAAAGATATATTTTCATATATAGTTTTTATTGGTGAAGTAAACGTAATGGTGCATTTCTTGAATCAACTGTACAAACTATTAAATCCAACAATAAATCATAGATACTTTTTTTCAAATTGTATTGAATATATGTTAATAGTAATAAAAACAAAAAAAAAACCTTGTCACGATAAACCTAATAAGAAATTTTTAATTTTAAGAAATTAAAACTAAATTACAATATAAAATAAACTTTATATACATTTTTAGCTTCACGTTTTTCGCACATAATAAGGAAATACCGCATGCAGCATTTTGTCTTAGCAGACCAAAGTAATGCATAATAAAGTAGCAAAAAATTGCTCAAATCTAAATCATATGTTATAATAATATGACATATCATTTTCACATATTCATGTCTTAATTATGAACATTTACAATCACTTACAATAGCTGGTGGCACAGTTCTCTCTTCATAAGGTTCACTAAACGATGTAAAAGAACAAGGTTCCACTTGAACGTTTGGTACCTCTACAGTTATGTTTGGAACAACGCATTCTGTTTCTGGCTGTATATATGTTTGCGGAGGCTGAAATAAGAAATAGTTATAAGAACTTCTTTTTTTTTGAATGTCTGCATCATTTGATTACTATGAGCAGATTTTTTTAAATATGAAATTTAATGCACTACAGACTGGGTCTGTACCTTTTTTCCTTATTGTTGCTTACTTCTCATTTACATATTATTATAATCAGTTACTTAGAACTAAAGATCTATATTTAAATTTAAGCAAATTTTTGACAAAATTAAATTATCTTAATGCTACAAGTTTATTAAAGTTAATTTTCATTAGTAAGTAGTGGTTTATTAAAATTATTTTTCATATTGAACATATAAAATTAAACATATGAGCAGATTTGTAAGTATTATGTTTTGCTGGTGCAAGATCTAGAAAACAATTTGTTGTATCAAATACTTCATTACAGTAATGTTGAAAGAAGAATCTTTACAACAAGGAAATGTTGTGAAATTGAATATAGATAACTAATAGAATGTTATATACACTTTGTATAAGTATTGAAAAAACATTATGAAACAAATGTGTTTGACAAATGTATTCATAATGTAAAGGTATATTTTGCAATAACTTTTAAGGGCAGTTTAAAGAGTTTTCTAAAATTATGTTAAATCAAAAAAGTTGTTGTTGATATAAACATAACATACTTTTACATATTACATGCAAGTACATATTATTAATAATTTACAATATTTATGTTAAATATATGAGTGACATATTGTTCACTTGATAATTCATAGATATTACAACATTTTTATACTTTAATTCTAAATACATATAGACGAAATATTGTTGTCACTAAATATTTCTATGAAATTAAATTATAAATAAACAATTTAAAAAAAATAATACTTGTTTAAACATGTTACTATGTATTACTTACCGGATTATATTCTATGTTTTGTCGAGGAAACTCTGTGGGCACTGGTGCGACTGACTCACTATAAGATCCAATAGATGTTGGTACATTTTGTGAGGGGCCATTGTCATAATCATCGGCTAAGAGTTGTTCCTCTTCTTCGTTTCCTAAATTATAGTCTGCGAGACTATGATCACCTAAATCATCGCCGAGTAAATCCTCGCTGGAAACGAATTATATTGATCTTAAGACAAGCATGGAAAATTTCTTAAGCATATTAAGTATATTTATAAGATTTTCACAATAAACTTTATATTATACAACTTTATATACTTTTAGTGTAATAAGTTATACATTTAATTGAGTGAAAATAAGGTTTAATACGATTTTTATAAATAAATAACAAAAACACTAACTTGTCCGACATGTTGACAAAAATACTTGCGTTCTAATTTTGTTCACAGATTAAATATATCAAATGATGTTTCTAGAGATTGTACCATGTAGATAATTAAACTTTTAGATTTCTTTTAATATATTTAAAAAGATGTGTCCATTAAATCACCAAAAATATTTTTATAATATTAATAAAAATACGTTAACATAATTAAATTTATATTATTGTTCTTGGCTACAACTGTCAATATTAGAATAACAGGTTAAAATTATATTTTAATCAGTATAGTATATCAGTTAAAAGAAATATTGTCATATATATTAGTTTTGATGTTGTTACAATAACTTTAAGCAATTAATTCCATAGACAATATTCTTAATGCATAACTCACTAGAGGGCACCATAATATAATGTACATGTAATATAATTTTCATTTCATATTAGGTTTGAAATGCAATGGTCTCTTAATAATTTCTTTATATATTGTGAGCATGTTATGTTTTTGACTTTTACAAGACTATTATTTTCAAAAAATAAAATTAAATTATTGGTAATAAACATAAATAATACAAATTTATTTTCAATACAATATTTTAATTAAACAAAAAAAACGTAATAAAACAAATCAAACACCACACATGATACTAAAACAGTAATTTTTAAATAACAACGGCATTTCGTGATCAGTTATAAAATTTCTATCTGGTCGCACACTACAAAAAGGATTTAGTTTTGGATGGGAAATAATTTTGAAATCGATTTTCGAGCATTCTTTAATTTTATCGATATCTCTTTTTATCTCATTTAAACTGTAAGAAGTTAGTAGAAAGGGCACACGTTGTTTGAAAATCCATTTTAAAGTCATCGGCCATATATCATCCATTTTATAAGTAGATGTTCTTTGAATATTGGGGTTAAAAGCACAAACTGAAAAAAAAATACAATCATTATGACAATATCAAGAAAAAATAAGTTTTTATTATAAATTTTATATTTTTTGAAACTTTGTCACATTTTCATATATTAAACATAAACTTATAACTACGACTTAAGTAATAGAATTTTTATTTATTACGTTCGACATACGCATAAGAATTGTTGTTTTTTTTAGCTTTGCGGGAAAGAAGGGTTCTTTCCCGCAAAGCAGGCTAGACAGAAAGTACCTAGTCAAACAATCTGTACTCCGTACGTACGTACTTTCGGCTAACAGTTCATTTCAGTTCCTTGCTCTGGTAATACAAATTGCGGCGTTTCTGTTCCGCCACTACATACTCAAAGTCTTGAATGTCATGTTATGTTTTAATAAATTGTCTAATTTTCCAGACATTACATCTTTGACGGTATAGTCTTTTATCACATTATTCGAATTAGACGCGAAAGTACCGAATTATTTTATTAGAAATTTCTGTGTTTTAGCTTTTCGACGTATCAGAACTGGCATAGATAATCACTCCATTTCATTTTACGCTTTGAGATGTGGCGAGTTAAATGGCGAAACTCAACGCCGCTTTTCTATTTTGATTTAAATTAATTTCTTAATATTTGCTTTTTAATCATTGACATATATTTTTAAAATATTCTACGCAGCTTACCAATATCTGGTGTAGTAAAATCAACGCTGGAATAATAGTCTTCGTAAGATTGTTTATCATGAAATTCAAAAATAACGCGACGTTTTTTAACTGTACAGTTTTCACAAAGCCTGAAATATTTATAAAAATGTAAATAGGAAGTTTCGTTAATATAATAAATATACAAAAAATACTAAATAAATGTATAAGAAAGTCGAGATTAAAACCTAGTATTATTGTAGAATCAAAAAAATGTATTTAATTGTAAATAATTATTAAAATTTGCCACAAATAATAACTTTTAATTTTAATATTTACTATTTTTAAAGTGTTATTCCACACTTACGATTAGGAAACATTAAAAAAAAAAACGTATAAAAATTTGAATGCTTTTGGGTTCGAATTCCGCTGTGGCATAACACTTTAAAAATAGTACATATTAAAATTAAAAGTTATTATTTGTGATAAATTTTAACATTTATTTACACTTAAAAACATTTTTCTTAAACACATTTTCACTTAATCGCAGTAATACATTACGATTGTACTTTGTAACTACAAATTGTACCTACTTTTATAGTAGTCAAAGAAAACCTAGTGTCATAATCTTTGGCTTTAAATATAACTTATATAAACCTATTCCAACGAGCGAGAATCGAACCCATAACCTAATAACGTTTGCATTCCATAGCTTTACTGCATATTTAGTAAAATCTTCCATTAAAAATAAATTTACAAACAGTTTTAAAAACGGCATGAATTAAAACGAAATTGCATGTCATACATAAATAAAAGCAAAATACGAATTCACTTTATTGAACTATAATTCCTTTGACATGAATCTAGCAGACAGCGAGCCAGACATTGTGGAGACGAATTTATGACCGACAAATAAACTGAGCTACTATTTTATATTCATAATGGAATATCACAGAGTTGAATTACGGTTTTACTATAGTTCTTTAAGTAATTGCTAGACTAAGTTGTTTTTTGTTAACAAATACTCAACTCAACACGCTTTTATTCTGCCTAGCAGGGTAGACAGAAAATACCTGGTGTCCATTGTTTGTTGAGCGTTGGAACTCAACGCTGCACTTTCTCTTACCAAAGCGGGGAAGTGAAAATAATTTAACTATAATCACCCCCTCTCGAGTGGGAATCGAACGTACAACCAATCGCGTTTACAGATGCTGTCCCACTGAACCACTACCGGCCTCCTTCTTGATTCTTATAAAAATGTTAAATTGTGACACGTTTACGTTATGTATCTAATTAAAAAGTAAAGTGAAGTAGAAGTAGTAGTAACGATTACGTATCTATTAGAAAACATTTTTAAAATAAACATTTTTAGAAAATTTCTAATCCTAAGTGTGGAATAACACTTTAAAAATAGTAAATAAACGTATCTATTATTAAAAAGTCTTTACTGTCAAAGACTTCCTATTACGTTTTAATACTTTATAAATATTTCATTCAGCGGTTTAGTGGCTCGATTTTCGGAACGTTGTTCAATTGATAATATTTAGAATAGAAAGAAAGCATTTGTTTTTAGCTTAACGCTTTTATCCCGCAGAACAGAGTTCGGAGGAAGTACGTAGAATTATTATAGAAACAAATCAAGACACTCCATACTCCGATTTCCGCCAAATTCGAGTCATTGGGTGTAAAGTAGCGAAACTCACATCGCGCTTTGTCTTACCAGAGCGAAGAAATGAAAATAATCTGAATATATGAATTCCCCCGAGTGGGAATTGAATCTACAACCAATCGCCTTTACATTCAGGTAATATTATGATGATATAGTTTAACACCGTACTTTGTCTAACACGAAAAAGAGATAACGAATACAGTATAGATATAACAAAGTATTCAGTATGAGGATAGAAAGTATAATTATGATATATTTACCAATGATGTAGACTTTTTTTACCTGATTTTACCAAGAATATCCAAAGGTAAGTTGTTAGGGTTCAAATCGGTTCCAACAAGCACTACCCTTAAATTCTGTGTGTCGATAAAATGGAGGAAAAATATTTCCCATTTGTTAAGAAAATCGGCTTCGAATTGAACGTCGTTAGCTATAGAATGTATAGTAAATGTTGATTTCTGAAAAGTTGAAAGTGATAAGGAAAAAAATACTAAAAATTCATCATCAACGTAAAGACCAGACCAAAGAGTATCAAAATTCCATTCTTTCTCCCAAATTTCTAACTGTTCATTAAAATATTAATAAACAAGTCATTTAAATGTCTAATTTTATCTACAAGTACTTATTTATGAATTTAAACAGCTTTTCAAAAATTTTAATTTACACTATATGAATTGTTTTCACTTCCCCGCTCTGGTAAGGCAAAAGGCAGCGTTTAGTTCCGCCAGCGCGCCTACATAATGACGTATCTCGACACTAGTTTTTTCTTTAATCACAATTTACCTTACTTAACCCGTTAGTGTTGATCGAGTCCATTTTATTATTGTAAAGTTGGTAACTGTAAGCAGTTGTCAAAGGCGCCGTAGCTATTTGTGTGAGTGCGGCGTAATTAATATCATCCATATCTAATAACAAAATAATTTATAAAATTAAACTCAAAAGAAAACGCTCAAAATTATTTCCATTTGGTCGTTCCTGATGTCCTTGATCAGGTCCATATTGTATATATAATACAATTAAAATAGCGAATGAGGCAAAATAGCGTTGCAAGATTCTTCTTATCGATTTATAGATAGATATTTAAAAAAGCTAATATAGGTAATTGAAAACATTTACTTAATATTCATTTTACTTATGCTGTTAGGAGATAGTGGGTTCAAATCTCGATTAATAGGTTAATTGTAGAAGTGTTCAATATGATCATTCTAGGACTGGTAAGTTTTGTATGGGTTGGAGTCCGTTGTGGCGCAGTGGGACACTGTATGACTGTAACCACTACTAAAAACGCTGTAAGGCTAGTTGTGGAACCAATTTCCACTTGGAGATTTATATTTAAAACTTATTTTTATTTCTCTGACTAAGGCAAAGTGCGGCGTTGAATTTGCCACTTAACAATCAATGTTTCGATTTCGGGAGGAAAGCATTCAACGGAGTGCTTTGACACTAGGTTGTCTCTGACTACCCGACAAAGCGGTATAAAGCGTGAAGAAGAGGCAGAAAGCAATTACAAATTTATACAGTAAGGTAGCGACTGCAATTACTAAGTTGAAGTACGTAGGTTCGAATATTTGTTGTTTTCTAAATAAAAAGAATAAAATAAAAAGTAAAAGAAAATATTCATTTTTTATATTATATCTTTATAAGTCATATATACTGACTTATTCCTTGCATTTTAGCGATACAAATATCATCTAAATAAATATAGATTTCTATTTTTGGCAAATTTTCAAGTTGTAATTGAATTAAATAAATGAGTCAAAGTGCTGTATAGAAAATTCTGGTAGTTAGTATTCAAAAATGAGTGACTTCGATTGATAACCACGTTCTCCGTTTTAATTATTTTTATATGAATTAAATATATTTGCTCATATACACATTATTTCAGGCAATTGTAGCTGGGAAAACGGCTAACTGTAAGCGTGATTGATTGTGGGTTTGGTTCCCAGTCGGTGAAATTATTGTATTTAAAATTGACTGTAAATGCGATTGGTTGTGAGTTCGATCCCCACTCGGGGGAGTGATTATATTTCAATTATTTTCACTTCCTCGATCTGGTAAAGAACGTACAAAGTACGGCGTTGAGTTCCGTCAACACGCAATGTCGTGAATTCGGTGGAAAGCAAAGTACGGAGTGTGTTGACACTAGGTACTTTCTGTTTATCCTGTTATGAAGGATAAAAAATATTGCTAAGCAAGCGTGAAGCTAAAAATAATATTTTCGGAGCTGATTTCGCCACATGATGTCTAGATTCCAGGCGGAAAGCAGTCAACGGAGGGCACTAGGTTATCTCTGACTACATTACTATGCGGGATAAAGCGTGAAGCTGCCATTGTGTAACTAATATTATAAGTGTAAACATTCCATTACACAAATCACAATCACGTATTAGCTACAATTTAAGCAGTTTTACTATATTTTAAATGAAATATTTTAAACGGATTAATCACGTATGTTTTGGTATTCGTAAATATATTTTTGTACACCTGACGTTTCTAACACACATGGTCTACCTGTGACCACGGACTACTGAATTTCCGAATATCAAGATCCATTTATCATAGTTTCATTTAAAAAGTCAAAAAATCGTGAAAATCAAATAATTTATTAGATTTGCTATAATTAAGTCATTACAATATATCTGGGAGACATAACATTTTGAATATTATCAAAGGTCCACTAAACCAATTTAAATAAGTTTATACATTTCATTGTTATTAGATACAATCAAAATAACTATAAGTAAGTAGGTGTATTAAAAATACTTTTAGGTTATGCCAATGTATCAATAAAGACATCTTGTCTTCAAAACATATTAAAAGATTTTTTATTTCTTACCAATTTTCTCCTCATACATGGATCCTAAGACCTCATTCAAGTTTTCTGGCATATGATAGTGGGTTAACACTCTTGTTGGTAGTTTTGGTTCCAACCTGCCCTTCGTCTGCTGGTATTTTACTATCTTTTGATACAAGGCATATGATTTACACCATTGTTTGTGAGTCACTGGTAAATGCTCGGGATGATCTATGCAATATGATATCTGAAATAAAAATATATAGCCCTGTTGGTTTACTTAATGGAAACAAAGATTAAATTAATATATCTTTGAGAAGAAAAAAATCATAGCATATATCCTTATCTCTTAACAGGGTAGGCAGAGATAGTTCTGGGAAAAATAATCTCAATTCCCATGCAAGATATAGAGATATAGTATATGGTGAAGCCCTATGAGATATAAATTCTTAAAGAATTTAATTGGAATGGAAAAATGAAAATATTTTTAATAGAAATATTGCATTTGGAACTTGGACCCGTAACCATCGCGTTAAACTACACTGCGTTATGTTACGTTTTGAAATTAATTTATAATATTCAATTATTATTTTCCGTCTACGTGATGCCACCTGACAAATTCAAGTTCATTCAAACTCTCTTAATACACTGATGCTAAACAGGAAGTCCTGTCCAATTCTTTTTTGTTACCTGACCACATCCCTCACAGTCCATCAGCTTGCTTTGCTTCCATTCCCTACATCCAACATCGCCGCACATCCTGGGATAGAGAAGTGCTTCCTGTTCCCAAGGCACTAACTTCCGTTTCATAATCTTCTCACAAGAAATAATCATTTGCATACGGAGTACTCTATACTCGTGTCCAGTTATGTTTTGTGTATCGGCATAAATGAATTTTTGCTCTGAAATATTTCTTTATATGTTAATACGTTTTTAGGTATGTATTGTTTTTTTTTCTAATTTTCGTTTATAATCCAAATTCTTGTAAAAATTAGTAAAATATTTTTTTCATAATTTTTTTTTTGAGTATTAGACGATGATGATGAATTGACGTATACGTAGAACACTTTAAGCTTGTCCAAGCTAAGTGTAGTAAGTCACTCTGCCTTAATCTATGTGCTCCACAAGTTGCAAAGTAGCGCCATACTTTGCAAAGTAGCGCCATACTTTATCTTGCTTGTCCGGGTCAGTAAAATATGTATAGTATATAATAAATTTAATATAAGTTTAATGAAATAATATAATTGAAGCCGGTTGTGACACAGTGGTACAGTGTCTGACTGTAAACGCGATCGGCTGTGGGTTCGATCCCCACTCGGGGGAGTGATTATATTTAAATTATTTTCACTTGCTCGTTCTGGCAAGACAAAGTGTGGCGTTCAGTTTACATTCAACACGCAATTTTTCGAATTCGGTGGTAAGCGAAGTACAGAGTGTTTTGACACTAGGTATTTTCTGTCTACCCTGTTATGAAGGATAAAAGCGTGAAGCTAAAAATAATACCTTTTAAATGAGATATAGTTGAGACCGCAAAACACAGAGACTGATGTTTCGTCCAGTCATCATCCTTGTGTTTCTGACTACAATAAAATACCAACGAGCAGAACTTGCAAGGCACTCTCTGTATCAAATCTTTTTTGCACAATTGACATGTACTTTGCAAGAAAACGTTGCGAAAACTGTATTTGTATACAAGATTTTCATTTTCGTTATGCATGTAGGAAAAATCGTCTTGAGCATTGTCTTGTTTAATAAGCTTTCTTGTTTGTGGACTGTGTTGTTTACTGGCCTTCTCGATATTATTAGAATCTTTTATCTTAACCTTCGCTTCTATAGAACTTGGAGGTTTATTCTTCTCTTTTTTAAAATCATTCTTATTCGATGATACAGGAATATTTGGGCGGCCTAACAAGTTTTTTGGCTGCGAAACCGGATTTTTAGTTTTAGCATCTGTTCTTTTGTCCTCCCCCTCTTCGGAGGGAGCGATTACGTTTATCTGTGGAGTATTCTGGTACTGCATATGTTCTGTGGCTTGATTGGCTTCATTTGCAATGATATCAAATGTTTTATTGACGTCTTCTGCGCTAGAAGTCAGTGCATCCTCAAAATGCTCGATAGGTTCGAAAGATAAATCTAAGCTTAGGTTCTTTACACTTTCCCCACTAGTCTTTATGTCAGAAGATTGTTGCTTCCCCTTTTCTTTAGAAGAGCTGTTACTATTATCAGTTTTTTGCGGTGATTTATCAGAAGTTTTGGATACTTCACTTTGTGAACCTTGACCGGAGCTGCAGGATCCTTGTGCTCCTGATGTATTACTAGTGTTGGTTTGCAATTGTTCTTTTTTACCTTTTTTCTTAGTTTTACCTTTACTTTTTGACCTGGCCGGACACACTGGTATAGCGTTCTCTTGATCGACTTTTTCAGTTTGCATGTCTAATATTTTATTAATATTATTATTCGTGTTACTTGATGTCCCTTCTTCTGCAATAACTTTTTGCTCAAAGGTTTTTATACTTTCCGTTTCTGTTACTTTATTATTTTTATCCATTTCTTGAACACGACATTCGTGATGTTGTTGAGTTAACTTTGATTCTTCTCTCACCTGACTTTGGAATAATTCTTCAAATTCCGTATCTACTTTATTGTCACATGGTTCTAATCCTGTTAGTTCTGCTAAAGATCGTTCAATCGAACGTCGCAATTCTTCCATTTCTTTATTTACTTCAAACATTTTTGATTTAATATCAGTCTTTTCATTACCATCTTTGTTAATTTTAGGCTTACATACAGAAAGTTTTATAGGCTCCTCTGTAATCCTGACCTCTGGTGTTTCTCCTGATCCTTCTATAATTGGTGTAGATACGTTCAAAGGAATGCCTAACTTAATTTCATCTGAAGCGGTAATTTCTTGAATAAGTGTGTTATTATTATCATCAAAGTTTAGCTGACTTGTGGAACGCGGATATTGAATTAAATCTGGGGTAGCAATTTTTAAGCCCTCTAATTCTTCTGGGTTAACGTTTTCTTCTATGTCTATATGTGTTATGTCAGAAAGTAAATCAGTTTTTTCTTGTACATGTTGTGATACATCCTTATTTGTATCTGGAACTGTACTCGATACTTCTGGCACAGTAGTTTCTACAATTTCATGAACCTCCTTACTAGAATGTATTTGTTTTTTCTTATTTTTTCCACTTTTTTTAACCTCTATGAAACCAGAATTATCATCTGGTATTTCTAGTTTTTCTAATAAATTGCTATTGTCAACTTCTATGGTTTTATTCCCTTCTTCACCCAAATTTGTAACTTGTCTCTCAACAATATTATCTTTATCAATTTCTTTTTCTTTAGGAAATTTACTAGGATCCTTAATGTCTATATTATCATAATCTGTATTATCAGAAGTGTCATGTATGTTTTCTAAATCAGATCTAGCTTTACGTTTTTTCTGTACAGGTTTGGCTATTTTTGCTTTTGGTTTTGAATCCAATTCTTCCAGAATTATATTTTCTTCTATATTTTCTGAAACAATTTCGGATTTTATAATATCTGGCGTGGAATCAATATTTTCCTCTCTATTTTGTTTTATGCCTTGTACACTTGTCTCTGTTTCAATTGAAACATCTTTATTTTTTTTATGTTTTCTTTTACCTTTTAAATTTTCTTTATGTTCTAATTTAGGTATAGGAGTCTTTTTGGATGACGAAATGGGAATACTTATGATATCAACTTCGTGAAGTTGATCCAAATCAGGATTTTGTGAAGAATTTTCTTCTTCATTTTCAACTTTTGTTGATTCTAATAACTTTTGAAATGCAAGAGTACAATCATTTACATCTGATTTTTCAGAATCGTTACGGTTTTTCTTCTTTTTCTTTTTTTTAGTAGCTGTTATTTCAGGAGATACTGCCTGAGAACCTACATTTGTTTTTATTTCACCTGCCAAATTCTCATCAATTTCCAGCTTAGTTTTATTTTCGGAGGCATTTTCTTCTAAAACTTCACTTTTTACCGTGTTTGTATCAATTTCAATTTTTTTACCTTTATTTTTCTTTTTACGTGCAGGAACTGTTGCTAAAATGTCTTCAATCTCAATTTTAGCATCTGTGCTTTCTTCGTTTAACTTTTCTTTGCTGTCCTGTACAGGTTCTTTTTCTTCGATCCCCTCATCCGCTTTCTTTTTACCTTTTTTACGCTTAGGTTTTTTAGGTACATCACTAATTGATATTTGTTCCTGAACCGTTTCTTTGATGTCACATTTTGTTTCTATTGATTCGATAATTTCTTTTTCAATTCCACATTTTATATCTTCTTCTTTAATTTGACATTTCGTTGTTGTTTCGATGTTTTTTTCATTATTTGAATTTTCAAATTGTACACTTTCTTTTTGGTCTGTAACGTCTAAGTTTTTAGAAATATCCTCATTTCGCGTTTCTGAGACATTTTTGGGTGGTTTAGCGCGATTTTTGTTTTTATGCTTCTTCGTATTCATTTCGTGTTCCACAGAATTTCACCAGAAACAAATCCACTCAACTTAACTAATCACTATATATCTTTAAGCGACTGAACAAATTCACTTTCTATGTTCATCTGATCGAATTGTGTGTCACTTGTTATTCTTATCCGAAAACTTCTACATGTCGTGGCATAAAATGTCATCTTAGAAATGAATATCCGAAAATCAATCTTAATTATCGTTGCATAAAATCCAATATCGGTTGCGTTACCTACATTTTTGAGATGCCATAACCAACGAGGAAGCGTACGTTGCCAAAAGTGCATTCTAAAAATAGTGAGGGATTATTATCGATGAAAATACACAAATATATATATATATATATATATATATATATATATATATATATATATATATATAAGTTAGAATGTGATAATTTTGTTGCCTCATATTGGTATTGCCTTATTACAGTTCTTGATAAGGTTTACATAAATTAATTGAAAAGTTAAATCGATACGATTATTATTTGAACAAGTTACTTTGATTATTTAAGAAGTTCACTGATAGTAATGGTTGCTGTAAGAATTATGAAATAATAATTAGGCTCAAGTTAAAAAAAACTACTTCAGGCCACTACACCTTTTTCAAATATATTAATATTTTTTAAGAATGCGTTACTGTACTTCAGGCCACTAGGCCTAAAGTAGTTACACAATATATCTACACCATGTAGACATTACATAGATAGATACATTTCTTATGAAAATAAACAATGCACCTCCTTTAATGGTTTTAACTGCATTCAATAACTCCGAGAATTAAAAATATTCTAAAAAAATACTATTATTCGTACTTAAGTATTTGATTATTATTGTCATCCCCCTCTTTACATGTCATTTTTGACCCAGTCAAATCCCTGACTTCAGAACTTTGGGGCTAATTCCATATACTTAAAGGTAAATATAAACTATAAAAGCAAAAAGACGCATATATTTCAAATATATTAATATTTTTTTAAGAATGCGTTAATGTACTAAATATATCTTGCAATGGTTTTTTGCCCCCATTTCTTGTTGTTCGATTTGCATCATTTTTTTTTATGACAATACAATATTATGGTAACGTAAACCTGATGTCTACGTGAGAGCGATTAAGCTTGTAAGAAAATAATTATGTTCCTTTTAGTTTCTTTTTAAAGTTTATTTATTAACTATTGATCTGTATGCAAATATATTTAATTGTATTGTATTGCATATACCAAAAATAGTATTTCTTACAATTTTGCCTATTTTTTCCGGCTAATCTTTGGCTGAACTGAATTTGATAGGACTTACTGGCTGATGTCATAGTAACTTGGCTACATTTATTTTAGAATTATAAAATAAACATCGGGGTAATACCTTATATTATATATAACACAAAAAAAACGTAAAATTACGTAAATAATAATATTGTTTATTGAACAAAAAAGCTGCCGGCCGTGGCGCAGTGTGACAGCGTCTGACTGTAAAAGCGATCGGTTGTGGGTTCAATCCCCACTCGGGAGAGTGATTATATTTAAATTATTCTTACTTCCTCGCTCTGGTAAAGACAAAGAGCGGCGTTGAGTTCCACCACCCAACACGCAATGTCTCGAATTCGGTGGTAAGCGAAGTACGGAGTGTCTTGACACTAGGTACTTTCTGTCTACCATGCTATATGGGATAAAAGCGTGAAGCTAAAAAAAAGAACAAAAAATACCAATTCAAAAAGATTAAAGTTGCATGGATTACGAAACATTTTAAATTATTTTATCTCTACAACCATTGAAACGTAATGGGGTGGATCAAAAATTATCAATATGAAGTCAACAATAGTCGAATGTTAAAATAACAAAGGCTTTTATCTGACACAATCTGTCTTGCAAATATAATCGGGATGACCCATTAATCTTTTATACTATACTGAAGTGAGTATGTCGATATTTGGTATGGAAAAAAAAATTATATCAAGTTTTTAGAATTTTATATCGTATACGTTGTATACAGGGGGTAATGTTGAATTGATGGGAGTTTCACATTCGATCGAGTGGCCCCCGTTTTAAAATGTTAATGAAGAAGGGTTAGTATCCCCCTCGATTTGTACTCCAGGAACATGCCAGTTTTATAAGTGTATTTTATAAAAAAAATATTTTAAATACTTTTTTTAAACTAAATAAAAAAATCCATGCAAAGATTTTTTTTTTATATTTATATAAAATTGAAAATATTGAAGTAGATATTAATCATTTTAATGTTATATTAAACTTTTAATTGGGTATTTTACAAAAAATAATTTAGGTTAGACAGAAAAGAAAAGAACAGAGTTAGATGTCAATTTATTAACTGTTATTATATATATATATATATATATATATATATATATATATATATATATATATATATATATATATATTCTAAATAAAAATTATACATACACACATATTTTATATGCATAAATTCTACATGTACATATAACATGAAAAAAAAACAAAAAAATAAGAAATATTTAATTTATTTTTATTTTCCAAGTCATCTCATAGTCTACAGGGGCCCGTCCCCTGGCAAGGGAGATAAGGGACACCGCATAAACTAATTATAACTGCGCACACGCACTCGGACACGCGACCTATTTGCACGGAAAGAGCTTTTATTAAAATTATTTATTTTTATTTTTTATTAATATTTAAAATACGTTATAAAGTACATCTACTGAAAAAATGTACGAAGCGAAAAGAATTTTCTTAACATAATTAACTTATTTATTATTATGAGCTTATTAACGGAGTGTCTAGACACTACAGGTTCTCTCTGTCATGTTAGTATTTTAGAATTAGGCTGGATACACTAAGAAGTTTATGTTTATAAAATAGAAAAAGTTTCACTTTTCCCGCATAGCAAGGTGGTCAAAGACAACCTAATGTCAAGACACTCCGTTGACTGTTCTCTGCTTCAAATCGACACTTTTCGTGTTAAGTGTTTCAATTTAATAGCGTCTTGTGCTATAATCTAAATATGATCAATAAATTAGTTTAAAAGGAACACGCTTTCTTTTTTTTAATGCCATAATAATAATAATAAAATGGCACGTTAAGATTTTCTAACATACCTAGATAGAAGTAAAGCTAAAATAACGTATTAAACGCGACAGTGAATGTGTATTATCCGGGTTTAAATTCTTAATTAACCGTTTAACATTTCCCACTAAGCCAAAGCACACAATTGTTTGAAATAACCGCGGTTTGAACCCACAACTAGAGCAGTGATAGTCAATAAAACATATAAGGTCATAAAACTGATGTTTTATTCATATAACCTAACAACTTTAAGTTATATCTAATGTAGATCACGAAACTTCACCTTCACAAAGCTTGTTAAGCTTATGAAAAGTTCTCTCCATATTTGTCGATAGCCGTGATATGAAATCCGCACATGTTTGGCACGAGCGGCTGTACAGTGTAATGATTTTTATATCAAGATATTATTAAAAAATATATATTAAAATGTTTTTTTTTATTTTAATAAAAAATATGCTTTTAGTTTATTTATCTACTTGTATACAAAGGTTACTTTAAATTCGTATGTATGTACAGTTTTGATTTGAGCGCTCATTGATAACTAAAGAATCATCAATTAGAGTGTTACAACATTAAAGTGTATTTTAAATCGGATAATTTTTAAATGGGAAAATAAAGGCTGGTCGTGGCACAGTGAGTGTTGTGAATTCGACTTCGATTCGGAGGAATTATTTAATTTCTTCGCTCTGGTAAAACAAAATGCAGTGGTGAGTTCCGCCACTTTATACACAATATCTTGAATTCAGCGAAAGGTGTAGTACGGAGTGGTTGACACTGGATACTTCCTGTCTACCCTGCTATACGGGATAAAAAGCGTGAAGATAAAAAAAGATCGAGTTAAACATGAGTCCACTCATGTTTAATTCTAAACAGACAAAAAATTCTTAGCTTAGGTGACGTTTTCACAGAAAGAATTTCTTTAGCTTCCTGTAATGAATTTATATTGTGTATGTATAAGTTGAAAAGCGGAGAACGGAATAATTTGTTACTTTTTATTTTCGACGTTATTATTATAAAATGCGTAAAGTATGAATGAAACGCATTTAGTAACTCATCACGGAGTGTGGCAGAAGCGCTTTGGTTATAGATTCGATTTCGCATTGGGAAATAAATATTCTTAAGTTATTTTCATTTCTTAGGTAAGTTAAATTACGGTAAGTTTTTCTATACCTACACACCTAATGTTTTGCATTAAAGTAGAAAACGAAGTGTCTTACCACTAAATACTAATCTGCTAATCTGCCCACCTTTGCCCACTATATTTAATAAAAAAATATAGATAAAAAATATAGTAAACGGCGTTGAATTCCGCCAATCAACACGCAACATCTCGAATTCGGCGGAAACTGGAGTATGGAGTAACTGGAGTTAAACATACTTACGTTCTTCCTGCTATGCGGGATAAAAAAAAATAAAAATATAAAATACATAGATACTAAAACCCTAACCTACTCTGTACCGCTATGTAAATGGCATGCACGAAATATTTATGTCCTGTTGAATAATTCAGCGCATTAAAACACCGTGTGCGTGACTATTCCGTAATGTAGGGCTTAAGTTCGATTCCCGCAGATATTGTTACGTACAGCTGACCCTGTGACAGATTGTTTTTATGTTCAAACATGTTACTGTGCGAGTTATTATAAGTTTTCATAATAAATATAATAAGGGTGTGATTTTTGTATTATTTTTATTGCTTATATAAAATTTTAATTATAATGATACTGACTATCCCGCTACGGATTAAATGTGAAGATCAAAAAAAATATACTGTTTATCCGGTTAAGGATAAAACGTGAATTAAATAGAGAAATCTCTGTATTACTTCTTATAGTGAAGTGTTTTTTTTTAACTTTATACTTTTACAAGGAGTTCATTTTTATTATAATTATATTTCAGTTTTATTTATTCATTTTTTAATTAATGTAACTTTTTTTTCATTTACATATAATTTTTTTTTGATATTTATCAAGAAATCAACTTCATAATTAAAATCTATAAACTAGAACTATAACCTAGAAACGCCATAAACTCGAAACCAAACCAAGAACTAATACTTCACTAAATCAGCAACATTATGTACTAGTTAGTTAGTTAGTTAAAAACTTTATTGCATATCGATAAAATAATACATAGGTTTAAAAAAAAGAACAATAAAATGCACAAAGGCGGCCTTAACACTGAGAGTGATCTCTTCCAAGCAACCAAATTATAAGGATCTACCATAAGGAGCAGGCATGATGCGGTGCAAAACAATAAAATGAAAAAAAATAAAGAAAAAAAAGCAATATTAAAGATCTTAAACTAAATAAATTATATATATACAAAAACATACATATACATACACACATACACATATACATACACACATACACATATACATACACACATACACATATACATACATATATCACACATATCTCATCCGCACTTGATCTTACTGTTTGGGATTACCCAAATTCAAGACAAACAGAAAGGTCTATACCGGTCCGTTTATTAAAATAAATTGAAAATAAATTTTGAAATAAATATTAAAATAAATTTTTGTAAATAAACGTCAAAATAAATTTTGAAATCTCGCAATCGTCATATATTACATTAGACAGGGTAGGCAGAGAAAATGTAGTTATATTTCAAAAAATATATGAAAATACTGTAACTTTTCTTATTTCAAGATGTTTATTTTTATTTCATTTGTTTCGTATATAAAACTACGTTTAAATAACACCTAAGTGAGTTTTTGTCTTAAATAAACCTAGTTTGTTCTCCTCTTTTGCCAGTATGATTTTCTTTTAGATTCACGCTTTTTATCCCGCATAGCAGAGTAGACAGAAAGCATCTAGTGTCAAGACACTCCGTACTTCGCTTTTACACCGAATTCGAGACATTGCTTATTGAGTACTGGAACTCTACGCCACCTTTGTCTTACCAGAGCGAGAAAGTGAAAATAATGTTAAATATAATCACTCCCTCGAGTGGGGATCAAACCCACAACCGATCGTGTTTACAATCAGACGCTGTCACATTGCGCTACGACCGACCTCAATATATTTCGATCATAGTATATATTATTAAAATCTTTGATTTGTTCGATTTTACCAAATTTTAAATGAAACTATTTTAAACGGTTAATTGCGTATATTTTGGTATACAAAAATACATTTTTGGAAACGTGACGTTTCGAACACTTTACAGTAGTCCGTGGTCACAGGTACTTAGGTTGAGTCTACCTACGACCACTTTCTAAAATAGTTTCATAACAAAAACAAAATAATTAAGAAATATTTTTATCTAACTAGGAAATTTTGATTCAATAGCATTACGAAAATAACACTTGTATTCGGCCTACAAAACTGAGTGCGGGCGTTGACCCTAGGGGTGGCCACCCTGATTGAGTCTGTTTCCATTATATATACCCTCAAATTCTGAGGCCATCGTGGCGCAGTGGAAAAGCGTCTGCCTATAAACGTAAATTATGTTTATTTCTCCGCCCTGGTGACATCTGCATACAAAGCGCGAGATAAAGTTCGCCACTGTCACTTCACAAACGGAATTGTTAAAGTACAAAATTTATGAAGAAATAGATATAAGAAGTCAAATCTGTCAAAAGACATTGAGATAATGTCAATTTTAATCCCCATTGCAGGGTAATTAGGGACAACCTAGTGCTAAGAATCTGTTGTGTGCTTTCCACCCGAAATCGAGACATTGCCTGTTGAGTGTTGAACGCCGCAATTTTATCTTACCAGAGAAAAAAGTGGGAAACAACGGTTCCTATAGTTATTATGTATATAAAACAATCAAACAAGTAAGGCGAAGGATGAATTTTACACAGCAAACGCAGTGTCTTGACACTAGGTTGTCTCTGCCTACCCTGCGATGGGTAGATTAAATTACCCAAATATTTTCTAAGTCTATTAAGTAATTGTATTCTTTCAAAATTAATTTAGTTATTAGCAATTATTAAAGGTAACCCAATTAGAATCGGATTATATAAGCACTTCGCTGCTCCTATTCAGTTTAAGACAGAAAATTGATATTTTCGACTATTAACTTGTTAACTAACTCTTTAATTTAAAACGCACAATTCAACCCGTTATAACGTTTCTTGAAGTATTAAAAAAAATAATATTGATGTCATGTTTACAATTTTTACTATGGAAACAAACAACCCCCTTTATAGCGACTGAAAAAGCCACTAACACCCTAATATAGACATTTGCAATGAAAAATCAACCCTATTATTGTATATTAAGAGTGTTTTCACTTTGATGTTAAGAAAAAATCATTAAATTACCTAGAAATATTGCGCAATTTATTTTGAACCTACTTTTAAAGGCTCTATGTGTTATTTTAGAATAAATAAAACGCTATCTTGTAGCGTTACTCTAAAAGAAACCTTAATAGAATGGAATAAAACTTATTTTATATAAATGAACGTTAATAGATTTTGTGATATACGTAAGGGAAGAAAATGTTACAATTCCTCGATAACGATTTGTAAAGAACAAAAAAGAGCTATCTCGAGCGAATTTAGTTTTAAAATACACTGAATATCTAGTTATATAAATATCTATATATAAATATCTATATAGTATATGAATATCTAGTTATAATTATAACCAAGAAAATAGAGATGAAGGTTTAGAATGCCTTCCTGCATCAAGCGACCGGAAACAACATAGAAAATCTAGTGTTAAAAGTCTCTGTTTTCCGCTTTAAGGTTATAATAAAGACATTGTGAATTAGCTAAAGGTATTTACGCTGCGTTTTGTCTTACCAGATCGTTAAAAATCTATCTCAACTATATATATAAACTGTCTTAGTTAACTATAAAAACATCCCATTGTAGGTGTTTTCTCTGTTTTAGTTAACTAAAGATTTTCTTTTTTTATATATAGTTCATATATCTAAACAAAATTAAAAAAACGTGGAAAACAGAGAATTGAGTAACTTACGAAGTCATTGCATTGCCTCAAACAATGTAAAAGATTAAAAAAACTGAGTCCCGTGGTGGTGCAGTGGGATAGCGTCTGACTGTAAACGCAATAGATTGTGGGTTCGATCCCCACTCGGCGGAGTGATTATTTATAAATTATTTTCACTTTCTCGCTCTGGTAAAAGGCAAAGTACGGCGTTGAGTTCACCACTCAACACGCAATGTCTCGAATTCGGTGGAAAGCGAAGTACGGAGTGTCTTGACAATAGGTACTTTCTGTATACCCTGCTATGCGGGATAAAAGCGTGAAGCTAAAAAAATAATAATAATCTACATTATTCATTTTTTATTAGCTCGAATATAAAATTATCATATTAAAAACAAGAAAAACAGAAAAGTGATAAAATGCCATTTTAAAAAACACTAGAGCCTCTTTCACATTTCAGCACTGTTCTATGGAACACGGTATATAACGAGAGGCTTTGTAGAGGCGCAGTTAGAACTAAATTACCATTTAAATTGTTTCACATACAGGGTGATGCGGATTAAATATTATATAATTTTAATCTTTTCAAAAGAAAATTAATTATTAAGGCCATGGTGCATACCAACAGCGAATACAGTCGAAATATGTACTATTAGAGATTCACATTTTATCTCGTGGACCAGGTTAGCCGGAACGCCCTATTAAGATCTGTTCACTTCTTTCCCTCCTAAGCCTTATCCTATAAACGTAACTTAACACCGCTTTCGTTCCATCAGAGTTCCAATTCATGACGATTAAAAACTGATTCCATACAAACATATATATAAATAAAATTCTATATGAATTGTTTATTAATAAAACTTATAGTAAACAAATTTTTCTATTATTTTTTATAAAATGAACACGCTTTATAACACTCGAACAGGTAAAATTCCACAGAGTAATCTAACTTGCAAAGCGATTCGGGGAGACATCTATTTATACAGCGCTACATGTATTGAACGCCTGCGGACAAATGAAATCGTTAGCGTATTAACTCTTGTAAGAATATAATAACACCGTCGTGGCACAATTGTGAAAATGTCTGGCTTTTCTGGACGGTTGGAGTTCTATTCCTAGTTGGAAAATTATTTAACTAACATATAGCTTGAGGCAGCGTCTGACTGTTAACACGATCGGTTGTGGTTTCGATTCTCACTTGTGTGACAAAGTGCGGCGTTGAGTTGCTTGGCTTCACACAATGTCTCGAATTCCGCGAAAAGTGAAGTACGAAGTGTCTTGACACTAGGTACTTCCTGTCTACTCCGCTATACAGGACAAAAGCGTGAAGCTAAAAAATAATATTATATAGATCATTTGTAATACGATTTAGTTAAAAACCTGCGCACGTGTCCGGATTCGATATTAATACTATTTTTTCCATAATATTTTCATCCCATTAAACTGATTTATAACAAGAAAATATTTTTCATTTGTTAAAAGCCATTTCCGTATTTTTTTTCTTTAAAACATTGTTTAACGAATGTTAATTCCTAAATTTCTTATAACTTATGATATTGTGATTTAATAAGCGTAAACTAACGCCGCGCTCTATCTCACCAGACGAAAAAATGAAGTAGTGTACAGTAACTTCTCTACTGAACCTGTATAACTAACGCTAACAAATTATCCATACAAAACCACTTTCATCGGGTTATCTTTTAAAAATATCAAATCTTTTAAATGAAATTATTTTAACCGGATTAATCGCGTGTCCGTAGATCGTGGTCAGCTACCTTTGACCACGGACTACTGTAAAGTGTTCGAAACGTCAGGTGTCCAAAATGTATTTTCATATACCAAAATATACGCGATTAATCCGGTTAAAATGGTTTCATTTAAAATGTGTAAATATTGCGAAAATCAAAGATCTTACTAAATATAAAATTAATTATAATAATATTCTATATATTTTTGGTTTTTACAATTTATTTTTAAAACCGGCTTATCTTTTAAAAAAATCCGCCCTTAGCCAATGATAGTATTAATAGATAAGAACGCTTATATATATTTTGCACTTTGCAGGCTCAAAACACTCCGTAACCCGCTTTCCGCCGGATTCTAGACATTGCGTGTTGAGTAGCGGAACTCAACACCACGTTTTGTTTTACTTGAGCGAGAAAATGGAAATAATTCAAATAAAATCATTTCCTCGAATCATAATTATACTCAGACATAAATATAATATATACTTTCCGTTAAGCGAAATCGTTTAGAAACTCTACACTCGCTCCATAATGAAATATTATACTCGTGGGTGTAAAACTGTAAATGCCTTTTAAAATATGATAAAAAATAAGGCTTTTTCAAACAATAGAGTAGTATAAAGGAACCTAGTGTGGATTTCTCTCTTCTCAACACTATATTATACACTGACGCGTTTCCATAACAACGTGTATGTCAAACACATGGTAGTGTGTGTTACATTTACTTTATTAATTTAATATATTTTTATGGATTATTTAAAAAAAAATATGATCATTCTGCGCTCCGTCTATATATAAAGTATAACTGTGCCAAATTTCATACTCCTTGGTTAGCGTTATTTTCGTAATAAGGAGGACAAAGACTTTGTTTCACGTCTTAATATATAGATTATAATATTAAGTAATACTTACAATTTCTAATCGATTATTTTATACATTGTTTAATAAAAAAGTATATAAAACGCACCATCGTGGTACAGTTATACTTATATGCATTTTAAAGGTGTATATAAGTTCATATTCTGTACGAGATTTTTTTTTCATAAATGTCACTGACAGCTCTTGTCAAAAGAACGAGCTAAATAATACGGAAGCAATACATTAAAATAGGCGCTCTATATCTTTTTAAATTAATATCAAAAATAACTTATTAACAAGTGCTTTAAAATCATCAGTTAACAGAAAAATGTCAGTATTGTCAGTATTGTCAGCTGACTAGAATGGATTGAATTAAAAGTATGCTAATAATGCCTTTTACTTGTTAGATGTAAATAAATATACGTATATACTTATGTATGGCTTACATTTGGCAGCATGTTTTGGCTGGGACCGACAGCCTGCGTCGGTAGCCTTTTGGGCACCGTGCCATGAACCAAATTATGAAGATATGATTGGCTGCTCTTTAAAATTTCCATTTGAATATAAATTGTGTTATATTTATGGTACTCGCATATATTTTTTTATATCAAAGCACAATATAAAAAATAGATATAAAACTACACATTCCAATAAATAATAATTATTTGTATATTTGAATGTTTTTAAATATATATTATAATGATAAGATTTTAACCCACAATATGAGAATTGAATTTATAAAAAGCCTTAATTCCTCATAGGGAGAGAGAGTGTCAAGACACTCCATTGACTGTTTTAAGATCGAAATCAATATATCGCGGTTTGTTTTACTTATCGGAGTGGAGAAATGAAAACAAACTTTAAATATAATTATATCCTCGAGTGGGAATTGAACCCACTATCAATGACGTTTACAGAAAGTGTATAGTCATAACTTTTTACATTTTAATCAACTTTAATCATTCATTGATAAAAATTAATTTAGTAATATTTACTAAAATGGAGTGAAATTTTTTTCTTCTAAAGCAGACAAACACACAGAGCTGATTAGGTTCGTACTAAGTAGGTATTTATAACTATTTGTGTAACGTGGCGCAGTGGGACAGCGTCTGACTGTAAACGCGATCGGTTGTGGGTTCGACCCTCACTCGGGAGAGTGATTATATATAAATTATTTTCACCTCCTCGCTCTGCTAAAAGACAAAGTGCGGCGTTGAGTTACGCCACTTATCACGCAATGTCTCGAATTCGTAACACTAGGTACTTTCTGTTTACCCCGCTATGCGGGATAAAAGCGTGAAAGCTAAAAAATAACAAATATTACTTCTTTTATAATCTCCCTTAACCTTCTTCTTTTCTTCCCATCATGTACTTAAATACATAAGTAAAGAAGCGAGTACCATAAAATAATTGTCAAAAATTTTCTTAATATTAAATTTTTTTTTAGATAAAGTCACAAAATTTTCAACCTTCTCAAAGACATCAATTAACATTTAATTGTCACTAAACTTGTAATATATATATATATATAAATTTAGTATAAATTAAAAGCTAATTTACATTCCTGAACACGGATTAGAGTAGAAAACACACCACTAAGGGAGTTTTGACCTTTCAAAGCAGTCCAACTTTCATACAAGCACCACTGACCTTATGAACTATATTTTATACTTATATTCGATATTTTTTAATAGTATTTTCTTAATATTTTATTGTTTTTAGCAACTGCATACCTAGTGTCAAGATACTCCGTTCTCCACTAAAGAAAATCTAGACATTGCGTATTGAATTGTGAAACTCAACGCCGCGTTTTTTTACCGGACCGGAGACATGCAAATATTTAAAATATAATAATTCCTTTGAGCGGGCATAGAAATCTCAATCACTCGCCTTTATAGATACGCTTTTCCACGGAGTCATAAAGGCCTTACGTAATATATTCATTTATATAAAAAAATACATATACATATATAATCTTAAAATCTGTTTAATAACAGTAACTTGGCAAATAATTAAATTTAAATATAATTTTAAGTTTACTCGAGAACCTTGTATATTTTATAATAAAGATATACCTTAGGCCAGGTTAAACAAAGACCTTTTGAAATGAACACACGCGCAACGAATGCTATGGGGTAAGGAAGGAAAACATTATTAGATTGTTTTTGTTTGCACCAATAAAAATAACAATATATTATATATGTCAAGAAAAAAATATTTATAAAGATTCTATCTGTTCATGAAATTTAATTAAAGTTTAAAAAATCCAAAATAAAAATGTTACTGTATTATAGTGATGAAATAAATATTATAACTAATAATTTTTCATTTTCAATTCCTCTAGTAAATAAGGCGCGGTGTTAAGCTCCGGCACTGAACACGTAACATCTCGAATTCAGCGAATAGCGGCGTTCGTAGTGTCTTGGCACTAGGTACTTCCTGTTTAACCTGTTATGTGATATAAAAGCGTGAGTCTAAAAAATGTTATAATTTATTGTAATTTATTCACTTAGAATATATATATCAGATAGTATCATTTGCAATCAACGAATTTAAGTCTTTTTATATAAAAACACGATTCTGTTAGCGTCAGCTGTATTTATGTGTATTATTTTATTGCACCCGTTATAATCCTATATAATTTGTATAAACCTCCTGCCAAATAATACAATTATAGAAAAGAAACAATTCAACGTAATAAATACTAACACTTTAGAGTTGCTCCAGAAATCTTTGGGGTCACATTTTATTACTGAAATATCAAGGAGTGAGCTTTTTAGGTCGTTGGGATGGGTGAGGTGGCTAATTTCTTTGTCCTTCGCGTTTAAGGTCGCTTTTCCTGTACACGGTGGATGCTAGCTGCCGGTGCCTAGTTCCGAGCTCGCTCCCGGGATAAATCGATCCGTTATATCTGGTTTTTTCGGACACTATACCAACGAGGAGGGGTGAACGAACCGGGTTATGTAAGGCGGATCAATAGCCCGGGCATGCGCGCACCCCGCTTCCAACCCTCGCATAATCGTTCTTGCGGGCCGCCGTAACGGACGTGCCGTGTTTTGTTTTTACCGCGTTTTGTTTCCCTTTCGTTCTTTCCGTTTATGATTTAAGCCACCATGTCGAAAGGCGACGGTGAACAGCAAAATGGCTCCGGCGAGGAGTCCAAGACCAACCTCATCATCAACTACCTGCCACAGAGCATGACCCAGGAGGAAATCAGGAGCCTGTTTTCTAGTATCGGTGAAGTCGAGTCCTGCAAGCTAATACGCAATAAGGGAGCGGCTTTTCCGGATGCGTTAAACCACGCACTCCACGGTGGCGGACAGAGCCTGGGTTACGCCTTTGTTAACTACCACCGCCCTGAAGATGCGGAGAAGGCCATTGCGACCCTCAACGGACTGAGACTGCAGAACAAAACTATTAAGGTATCATACGCGAGACCGAGCAGCGAGGCCATCAAAGGGGCAAATTTGTACGTCTCCGGCCTACCAAAAACTATGACTCAATCTGAGTTAGAGAGATTATTCAGTCCGTACGGCCGTATCATCACATCGCGCATTCTTTGTGAAAACTCAGGCGGGCGACCTTTCACCGGAGGAGAGCAGGGGCTGTCAAAAGGAGTCGGGTTCATCCGTTTTGATCAAAGAGTGGAGGCAGAGAGGGCAATTCAAGAGTTAAACGGGACAGTGCCTAAAGGAGCGACGGAGCCGATCACAGTGAAGTTCGCAAATAACCCGAGCAACAATGGAAAAGCACTGGCGCCGCTAGCCGCGTACCTGCCGGCTGCGCTGCGCTTCCCAGCACCTTTGGGCAGATTCAGTTCAGGCAAGTCCCTTCTCGCTATTAACAAAGGTCTCCAACGTTACAGTCCGCTCGCTGGCGAGCTACTAGGCGGCGTACTCCCAGGCGCCGTCGGCTCCGAATGGTGCATCTTTGTTTACAATCTGGCCCCGGAAACGGAGGAGAACGTCCTCTGGCAGCTATTTGGGCCTTTTGGCGCCGTCCAGAGCGTAAAAGTGATTCGCGACCTGCAAACGAACAAGTGCAAGGGGTACGGGTTCATAACGATGACGAACTACGACGAGGCGGTGGTCGCGATCCAGTCCCTCAACGGGTACACGCTTGGGAACAGAGTGCTTCAGGTCAGTTTCAAGACGAACAAGATCAAGACGATCTAAGTCGTCGAACACGGCCTAGCAGGACGCTAGGACGGCACTGCAGGCGCGCACCCATACATACACATTATACCGGCGGACATCATCACCGCCAAGGACCTGATCAGACTGTCTTCCCGACTAGACGGCCCACTAGGGCATTTTGTACATTAATTGTATATTTAATTGATTAGCTCATTGTACCTCTTTGTTCGACGCCCGCCATTTTCTCTCAACTGGGTTAAGTGTTACGGAAATCAAAATGGCGTGAGGCCACCGCGCATGTCCGGACGACCTCCGGGCGACGTGGCGGGCGCCGGACGGAGAGCTCGAGCGCGCAATAATAATTTAAGACGAAGCATCTAATGCTCTGATGATGACAACCATACATATTAATAGTCAATAACGTGACAATCAACTTCGCTTATGAAAGGTTGTGGTAATCGAGAAATAGTTATCGATTAATAAAATATTTAGCAATAATAGCCTAATGCTACTCTCACATGGCGATCATATCGTGTGTACGGCGGCCGGCTCGGCTCTAGTAATGTTTGCCAAATATATTGTCATTATTCGTCACTGTCGCTCACGGTACGTTTAGATAGCAGACCGGCCAAAGCCTCCGGCGAGGCGCTCGACCCAACTAAAATAGAGTTATTGTTAAAGATTGGAAAATATATATTATCTATACTTATATTTTAATCATATATTAATCTAATTAAGAATGAAAACTAATCAAAAACTGTGATAGGTTTTGATAAAATTTTAAAAAAATAAATGAAAGAACTCGGGATATGAATAGCTGTCGGCGTCGCGGGTGCAGCACGCGACCGCGCGACCACGAGGGCGTAGTAGGTTAGTTTTTGAGAAACATTTTGAGGTGACTAGAAATCGGATTACGCTTAAGGGCGGTGTCAGATGGCACGCGCAATCAAAGGAAAATCGATGGAGCTCTCCCGAGCCTGGGCAAGGGAGATACAGGGAGAGGGGTGGTGGGAGGTTAGAGGGGGGAGTAGGGGGTGTAGAGAAGGGGGGGCGATGGGGGTGGTTGATGCGAAGGGGTGGCGTCTACCTCGCGCCGCCCGCGCGCGAGCGAGAGGGAACTAAGCCGGTCACACGGTGACGAGAATGGTCCGTTCGCGGAACAATGGTGCATACTAGTCTAACGATGTCGTTTCGTAAAAAAAATCGATATCTAAACATATTATGATCGGTACCTGCTATATTAATAATGTATGGATGCGAACCTGCGTCTATTCGAAGTAGGCTTTAATTGTCTTAGTATAAATGAAAATTTGTAAATAGAGAAAAGTTGTTTAAATATATATAAAGTAAAGCTCTCGCGTCAGCGTCAGACCGCCAGCGAGCGCCACCGATCACAAACAATGACTTCAACCCGAACAAACATCGAACGTGAATAGATATATTATCGTGCCGTCCTAACGACCCTACGATTTTTGTAAAAAAAAATATATACTTAATATATAAAAAACAGTTTTGTAACATTTCAGATATTAATAAATAGGTACTCATTACTTACCAAAGATGGAGATTTAAATTTACAAGTATTTATATATTTATTATAAATGTAAAACGTGCAATAACTGATAGCCAGTAATTAATAAAAATATATTAAAGAATATGACTCGAAGAGGCGTCGGTGGACATGTAGTGTCTGTGGGTGCGTGTGCCGCGTTTGTTTACTATTTATTGTAAACTACGTTTAACCGAGCGAGCCACCATTTCGATTAATTTTATCTAATTAATTCTATATATTATTAATGAAAAATTTAAAAAAAAAATCGCTTTATTTCATTCAGCTTTTATCCGCTTATTCCAATTTAGTCATAATATGTTTTATTATTAGATGTACTGTATTAATTTAGATGAATTGTGAGTTACCTTTAGCCGCGCGTCGTTGCGTTGCTAAAAAAAAAACTTTGCTGAACTTCACATTTTTTGTGAGAAAAAAAAAATGAAAAATGTTACCAACATTGACAACAGAACGGCGCGCGGTAAATTTATGTAAATGTTTGATTTATTTACTGATATGGTAATAAATGATACTTGGTACAGTTGGTAAAACTGGAGTAGGTACGGAGTTTGATGCACAAGTTTTGCAGACTAAGTAATTATATAATATTATAAAAGTCGTGTTTAGGTTTAAATAATTGTTGTGTTTTGTGTTGTCTGGACTCAGTATATAATCTAGTCAAAACCGTTCGCGGTGATCACCTTCAGGTGAAACTGAGTCAAATGTTGGCAAATAATTGTAATAATCAGTTCAGTCCTTGTTCTTAGTTCTAATAGTTCTCTCATTCATTTAGTGTATGTGCAATTGTATAAGTTATTCGTATTTATATGAGGCGTGCGTTTAAAAAATATAATTATTTTAATATTTATAATTCGTCGTGTAAAGAAATGTGAATTAAATTGATTTATTTATTAGGGAAATATATCGGGCGATTAATCAACGTTCTCTAGTTACGTTTGTTTGGAATGTAACGTTTCGTTTTCGATGTCCGCGCGTTGTTTTAATATACCTAGTGTTCTCGCTTATCGTTTGTTCACAATTTATATTGTAAAATGTACTGTTGAATCGAAATAATAACACCAAATTATTGTAATGAAAACTCATCGACTTTTTAGATAATAAATAAATAATGTAAATTTTGAAAACGCAAATATTTTGGAGCGAACTGTTGGTTAAGATTTTGGTAGGTGATGTAACGGTCACTTAGTGTCTAAATATTAGTAGAATGTTTTGTGCATTACCCCTCTTCTTTCGGACATAATTAATAAACTTATTGTTAATAATAATGTTAAATTAATAATAGTGCTCAATAAGTAGAAGGCGGGAGCCTTTGTCTAGATTATATGGAAAACTGGAAAAGCAATATTATGATAAAATGTGAATTTTTAAATCATAACACACGGGTAGGTATGCTACAATATAATTAACTTAATATTTTTATATGTATTTTAAATATACTGTAAATCATATCTTCATAGATGTAAGCGGCCGATACGCAAAACGTTCTACTAATAGCGTGTGATCGAGGCGTTTATGACTATCGACTTACTGTCTCGACTTCTCGACATAAGTATAGAAAAAAAAAATTAAGAAGGCTGTTTTTAAAAGCAATAAATTTAAAATTTAACACCGTTTGGAACTTTTAATAGTTCATATTTTTCGTAACGGATTTGAACCGAAATTGAAATCGGTAGTCATTTATGCTTTAGTATCGCAATGCACCCGTGCCGCGCGGGTGCAGTCGAGTGTAACAACCCCGGTAGCTGACAAGGGATTATCACACCTATTACCAATAGCGTAACGGCTAATTTTTGAACGGTGTTTTGATGCATTTTTTAAGAAATTAAAAAAAAATACTATTATTAAAAATAAACGTAATTATTGGCAATCCAGAAACAATACTCTAATACGCATAGGCTAATTGACATTGAGGCTGTGAAATTAGCAAAATAAAAATAAAAAATACACGAGGCGAATGATCTTTATAAATAAAGTATGGTAAATAAGTGGTGACACAGAATGGTCGAGTATTTTTCTAATATTCGGTAGAAATGATATGTGAGAGTTGAGCTTTCGCGCCTTTTTTGACATTGACACACGAATTGACAGGTGTCACGTGTCGGCGTGTAGTGTTGTGCGCGAGCGTGTGTGTGGGCCACGTTCCATTACGCTCAGATGACATTTCTACTTTCGTTCTGTGTATGGAATCATACAATCACGCGTACAAATACAAGGTTAATGGCCCATATTTAATAAGTAAATCAATTGACAAATCCGATGATATTGCGTGAACCGTTGACTGTCCAAATATAAATAGTGATGGGAAAAGCTGATAGCGTTTTCTATTCAGTAAGCTTAATCATGATGTAGGTGATATGGAATAGCCTTAGCCTCGGACACGGGCACAAAATACAAAACGGTGGCCGAGTCGTACGCTATTCCGTTAGTTAAGACACAAATTGAAGAAATGAAATCTTCCATAGGAAATAATACGTAAGTTAAAAGTTCGCGGGTGAGAATATTCCAATGAATAGTGATGTAACGTATCGTATATACTCAATGCAGTGATTCTAGTCAAATGCTCAATATTTAAATGTAGCATTTAGTGTTGCGAGACGTCCGCTAGCCGCCAGCGCGCGCCGGCGGGTTGCAATATTTCCACGGCGCGACCACTCGAGACATCGACTAAATGTGTTACTATTACTTCATACGTCAAAGTGCTAGTGAAATGATTGAATTGCACAACACCTACTTTTAGAACCTGTGAAGGCTATATTGTTGTAAAATTATTAAACTTCCCAATATTATTGCTCATCAAATACTTCCTCGTGGTTTTTGTTTGTATCTGTTCTATCATAGTTAGCTTGGCGTACGCTCCTTAATAGTTTTATAAATTATAGCCGTTTCCGCGCCGAACTCCTAGCGCATGTTCATTATCCTTGTGAGGACATACGACAGCGTTTTTAAACCGAGCCAATATCAAGCATTATTAAAATTTAAAAAAAAATAGATTCTATTAAAATTTATAGACTTAAGATAAATAATCACATTATAAATGCATTTTGTATTGAAATTCCAATAGCAAATCGGTGCCGTATGTAATCGCAAACATCATTATAGACAGTGAATGATCAAAACAATGATACCGGTGCAAGTATGTTTAAGGTAATATGAACATATAAAAACGATATCTGAACGTAACATTAAAATATTTATAGAATATTTGGTTAAACAAAAGTATTGCAATAAATAAGTAAATAAACAGGCATCGGAGCAGCTTCGGGTGTAAAGCCGAATAGTTTCGAATTTAAAAAAAAAAAATAAAAAAAATTTAATATCATGTAATATCATTTTCACTGTCTATTTATTAGGTTATTTTCGGTGTTGATTCCTCTTGATTGCACAACGGTTCGTTCCCATTTCGTGATAGAACAACGAAACGCGACCGTTTAAGGTCGCACGGGTTTTTGAAAATATCGCTGTCTACACACATATTTTATATAGATAACTTTCGAGGCCTAATATATGATAGACGGGCACACAACGGGTAACGGGTAACGGACAACGGGTAACGGAGCGCCGACGCGATGGGAACAAACTCGTTCGCAGTGTAGAATGTGATACCTAAACAATATAAAATAGTTCATTCATATTCATCGCAATGGCCGAAGGTTGCAAATGGCGTTGTACCCAACTTCCACTTTGTATAAGGCTAGCGAGTAATTAGAAAAAAAAAAAAATGCAACGTAAGATAAAATTTAAGTAAGTAAGTATTTTACCAAACTCCAAGTATGTTCTAGAAGCAATCATATTTATAATGTGAATAACGTCAGCTGTTCCCGGTTAGGCGCGCTGATAACACTTTGATACAAATACGTATTTTATAAAACGTGCGTAAAAATTAGGAAAAAAAAAAGAGATGTCTTAAGATCTTCCGAAACTCAGTGGCGTTTGATTTCGTCTATTTATTAATTAAATTTAAGATGTAGGTGTCTGTGTTGGTCATATTAACAGATTTAGTTGTTGTGCGCGGCGGTTGCGTGCCGCGCGCGCGCTACCGGCTGCGGTGTGCCGGACGGCACGCGCGCTGTACGTTCGGCCGCTTACCTAATATTAGGTATTTCTATATTCTTATTGTCTGTTTAAACGATTACCTCTCTCATTATAGCTTTTGTGATGACGTTTGATTTGCACAAGATACAGTAGTGAGATTAAGTATGAAGCTAAACCTGAATTTGTGACGATTTCCCTACAGAATCGTGTAAGCCAAGTCTTTCCTCTCGAAAGCAAAAAGTTAAAACCATTGAGTATAAAATATAAAATTGATATAACACGATTGATTAATGTGAAAGTTATAAAATAACTGAGAACAGTATTACTACATATTAGAAATCAGACGAGTGGAGAGACAGTTCACACGATACTGCCGGAATCGCATACCAAATTGTTCCTCAACATATTTTCGTATATAAAATAAAATTACGTAACGGAAATAAAACGGTTGCTTAATTATTATATGTATACAAGAGATGAGACATCACCCCCAATGGATTATATATGTTTATGATAGAGAGCGAAAACAATCGAGTACAAACAAAGTTACAAATATTATTTTTGGATTGTAAAAATGAATTTTCCAAATTTTAGGTCACCGGGTCACGCAACCGTTTGTTTCCCGTTGAAAGCTGAAAACTCCCACTACAAGTCAGTTTTAGCGTCATCTTAAGGGCTTCGTACAAACTTACTTAGTTATGAAATAGATTAAGGCACAGCTACGGCCGAGTGGATGCGAGAAGAGGGCACGGAGGGATGCGTACCTTGACACTTCACAGCCGTTAGCTCTGCCGTAGTGTATTTAACAACTACGAGATAGTACGGGGTCTGTTAGACTAAATGTTGTTCCCTATATTTTGTAAGGCTGTGGTATTCCAAAAGCGCAGAGCCCTAGCGGGTGTGCATTATACATGGTGTTGCGTTTTGGAACACCGCACGACCGTTCTTTGTTTGAAGTTCGGTAGAAATTTTTAAAAATACTCATTCCTAAAGTAAGGCATTATTAATCAAAATATTTACATCTGTAGTTACTTGGCTGTTTTAAGTATTCATTAATTAATTCATTAATTAATATTTTCACGTAATTTATGTGTCTATGGTTATTAATTTATTGGAATTAATTATAATTGAATAATAATTAAAAAAAAATAATAATGAAAAATTATCACATTCTCTTCACTTTATACAATAGTTTTTACAATATGATATTTAATATCCTCAATGGTTGTAACTATACATTTCTTGTTCTAAATATATAAAAAACCCGACTTTCTGTCATTTTATTTCACACCTTACCCTCTAGTACATTAAAATAAAACAACGAATTTTCAATGATTACACTGACATTGTTTTCCGTTTGCTTGAAATTCATTTCGATATCAAAATTTCATATTTATGATATTTAGTTTTTAGTTAACATTAACTATATTTATTTAAATGTGTAATATATAGATATGTGTATAATTTATACTTAATTGTAATACTTTAATAAACATATTAATAAAACGAATGTAGTTTACATAATCGTCACAAACTATACGAAAGTAATTGTATAAATGAATAAAGCTCAATTTTGTTTCATTTCAAAATATATATATTCAAAAAAAAAATTAAATATTATCTATACTTATTTAAAAAAAATAATAAATGGCATTTTATATATGTCTTAGTTAATAATATTGAGAAAAAAAAAAACTAACTATCTTTTACCTATAAAAGTGCAAGTCTATGATATTAATAACTACTAATAAAGAAGATATCAAAAACCCTTATAAAGGCATTCATTCATAAAATAATTCGTTGTATTGTAAATATTAATCAGGCCATTGAAATCGTCATGGTTGAGAGAGTATTTGAATGTGCAATCGCTGTGGGTTCGATTCCCACTTGGGGCATAATTATGTTTCTAATTATTTTTATGTTCTAGTAAAATAAGCAATTAATCATTTCTTCATACTGGATTCTCTCAACATACCCACATACATATGTATAGAATTCGGTTGGGAGTAGAGTACGGAGTGTCTTGACACTAGGTACTTCCTGTCTATCCTACAATACAGGATAAAAATGTGAAGCTAAAAAAAATCATACAAGTCAAAAAAAACCGGTACTTTTAGTAATGAAACATAAAAGTTGTAAAAATTATTAATTCAATTCTTTTAAGGGAAAGTTAACGTTCATAAATAGCAATATAAGTATGCAGGCCGTTTCTTCTCTTCCGTTGGTCTTCAACAATCAGTACCCACTGCAGTATCAGGGTCAGAAAGTAAGTATCTTAGAAGGACAAAAGAAGAAAATAGAGAAAAATAATTAATAATTAAATCTATATTTGATTTATTGTGAAAGGGTTATGAGCATAACATCAACTCAAATGTTAGAAAATACAGGAGTGATTAAATAAGTTATAAAAACTTTTTATATACTCATACAGGTCAAGTTGTACCTTTCAAAAAAAATATAAAAGATGATACAAGCTCGTGAAAGCAAAAGGCTCTTTTCTAATTTTTTGTAAAGTTTTTTTTTAAACAATGAATAATGAAAATAATTTGAAAATGAATACTAAATGTTAATGAAACAGTATATATTTAAATAAAGTTAAAGTTTCCAGTTTTCCATAGAACTAAATGAGTGAGGCAAATGGAAATAATTATAATAGTAATCATTTATAAGCAAAATTTTATTACTCCCAGATCTCTATCATATACCAAAAAATGACACACACTTACGATTCCCGTTTGATAAAATTTAAATTCATTTCTGCCATGTTTGGTATGAAGAAAGCGCGGTGTTAAAGGCACTATACAAGTAATATAAAAAAATGAGGTGAAATGTTGAGAAATTAGTGTTTTATCACTAAGATCTCTTTGTCTTAGTTTTAGATATTTTTATCAGATTATATAATAATAAATTAGCATAATAACTAAGCTCATTACAAGCTTTTATTTAACTTGCTATTTAGAGGTCTGTGTGTACACAAGTTGGCACCAAACCGGATGTTCTGTTCTACGTTCCGTGCCCGTTTTGTATGTTTTACGAATATCCAATAAAACTGGGTGTAACAGGTTCACTCCCCGCTACTGCTGAAAACCATTTGAACTTTTGAGGCTGGTCGGGGCGCAGTGTGACAGCGTCTGACTATAAACGCGCCCGGTTGTGAGCTTGATCCCCACTCACTTTCCACTTCCTTGCTCTGGTAAGACAAAGTGCGGCGTTGAGTTCCACCATTCAACATGCAATGTCTCGGTGAAAGGCGAAGTACGGAGTGTCTTGACACTAGGTACTTTTTGTCTACCCTATCCTATACAGTATAAAAAGTGTGAAGCTGAACAAAAAATTAAAAAAGAAAACTTGTCGTGTTACTTAGTGTGAGTGAAATTTTTCAACCTTAATTTGACCATTTCCCGATGTCCGATTAAACTTAAATTTGGGTTACTACTTTAGTCTTGGTCACAATGAAAATACATATAATGATCATGTTATGTTATAATGATCTGTTAATCTAAAATGGCCGCCGCAACAAAATGGCGGATTATAGTTTTTTGCACAACCCACCTAATATGAGTACCAAATAATAGGGATTGTTTTGTAGAATATACTATGAAAAAATCATTTTTTTATTATAATTTTTTTATTTTATTATAAAAATATACCGTACATAAACACTGAACGCTAAAAATAACAGGCTAAACAGAAAAAGATAGTCTAGCCTTCGTAGTAAGGTCAGAGAAACGGGTCAAGACTACGTTCCAGATTTAGTTTTTAATTTTAAACGATATTTCAAATTTTTCAAATAAATAGCTAATGTGACAGAAATTATATTTTAAATTTATTTACAATACAAATATAAGTGTGATTTTTTTAATTTGTATTTGTATAATATATATTATATAAAATAATTATTCGTCCTTATACAATTTGCAGAATTTAATTGCTTGAAAGATAATATACGTTTTTTCAAAAATGTTTTCTAATCCTAAGTGTGGAATAACACTTTAAAAATAGTAAATATTAAAATAAAATAGCAATCTCTCTTGTTAAACTATTTTTTCTTAATAATCTTTAAGTAGTAGAGATTTGTAAAAATCTCTTTACAGTGATGTTAACAACATAAATAAGCTGTAAAAAATATATAAGAATTTCGACGCAGTGGGTAGTAGAACGCATGGCTTAGCGATCAGAGTGATTGGACGGTATCCAAGAGACGGGTTCGAATCGCGCTGCGTTCAAATTTTTGTATATTTTTTCAAAAATATTTTCTAATCCTAAGTTAACTTTAAAAATACTAAATATTAAAATAATAAGTAATATACTCAATAGAAACGAGACATCGATTTTGTTTTCTATTCTTTCAATCGTCATCAGCGGAGAAGGCAAGGCATTCCACATTTTTGACGTCGCTCATTAAAAAAAACCTTTAAATACCTCATTTTTATGTTTGGAAAGCGGTGAGATACGGCTTCACTTCGGAATATTCAAACAAAACCTCACGTGATTATTTTTTTTTTGTATATACAGACTAAAACCTTTATGATAGTACGCCATATTGAATATCAGAGCTTCGTTATTCTTACAGTTCCTAGCAGCCATTCACGTAGTAGTAGTAATAGTAGTTTTCAAGCGATATAAATATGTTCCATTAACGGCGTTTACATGTTCCGTATAATTGGACTCACTGCCGATTAAAATATATCCATATTGCGCGCAATTTTGTACTCTTTCAATAAATTGAAGTAGTAACTTAGATTGTATGTTAACGAACTTACTACATAGTTATTTGTTACCTTGTAAAAATAAATTCCTTTGTATTTTAACTAGAAATGGCTAAATCAGCTTTATAAATGATGAACGACATTTATATATGACATTTTTGTGACACTTTTGCAAGTATTAAACCCAACATTAATACAACCAAATGCTTTAGAAAAATGTAACAAATAGATTTAGAAATAAGTTGAGCAAATTTTTTTTAGCTTCACGTTTTTATTCCGCATAACAGGGTGGACAAGAAGTACCTAGTGTCAAGACGCTCCGTACTCCGCTTTTCACTGAATCGGAAATATAACTGATTGAGTGGAACTCAACGCCGCGTTTTGTCTTATCAGAGCACGGAAACGAACATAATTTAAATTTAATCACTCTCCCGAGTTGGAATCGAACCCACGACGCTTCGCTGTCCCAATGCGCGACGTCTTAATATTAATTATATTTACTATCCCCAAAAATATAATGTATGAACCCTATGAAAAAAAATACATTTTTGATAAATATAACAATCGATCTACACTGGACGCGATCTCGGGTTGTTAAAAGTGTATTCCCCTAATTAAAAAAGAAACACCAAAAGAATTGACAACCCTTGTTCGAACCTATAACCACCTAGAATAGAAGTCTATATACTAGTTTAATAAACTGATTTGCGCACACCGAACACTAACGAATGCTAAAACATCAAAAACTATATAGTATTCACATACATCGATGTACAGATGGATCTCCCTAAAATCGAATATCTAACAGCAAAATGATATTAATAAAGTCACCCCAAATAAACCACCCCTCGGCGCCACCCCTGCAAATTAATTATTGACAGATTTATACGTATCGTATATGTGCAATGTGGTATAGTTTGTCTGGTGCGTTTGTGTTTTGCTTCTGACTTCATAACAAACACTGATTTACGAATAACTAGTCTTTGCAGGTGGTTTTGTTCGTAGAATTAATATTGGAAATTTATTATCAAAAACCTAAATGTCACCTCTTTCTAGGCCGGTCGTGGCGTAGTGGGACAGCGTCTGGCTGTAAACACGATCGGTTGTGGGTTTTTTCTCGCTTTGGTAAGACTAAGTGAGGCGTTGAGTTCCGCCACTCAACACGCTATGTCTTTGATGATTATTTGAAGAAAAGCATAGTGCAAATTTTCTTGATACTAAGTACTTCCTGTCTACCCTGCAATGCGGAATAAAAGCGTGAAGCTAAAAAAAATATTTTTTTTAAAAATCATTTCTAAGTAGATACTTAGGTCGCATGCAATGCTTGTATAAATTAGATCTCGAACGGTCCATTATACTTGTAGGTGTATGTCAGAAATGCCACAGTTTAAACATTTTTATTTTAAATAATATTATAATGTCTTTTTTTTAGCTTCTCGCTTTTATCCCGCACAGCAGGGTAGACAGAAAGTACCTAGTGTCAACACACTTCGTACTTCGCTTTGAATCGAATTGGAGAAATTGCGTGATGGAACTCAACGCAACTCAAATATATTGTTTGCTAATTATTTTTTCTTTACTTATTTAGTATAATATGTTCTGAGAGACAGAAATTTATGCTCCGTTTTATCTTACAAAACCTGTTAAATTAAAATATTTAAAAAAACAATCCTTTACCCAAATTCTGAATCGAATTCATGACCGTCACCTTTACAGTCACTCTGTTCTCCTACTGTACTTTTACATACACATACACACAAAATAATTATATGTTATCCAATATTATAAAAAAACAGAAGCTTTTTTCAAAATTTACAAAGCTCTGTGTCTGTTGGTTTAAAACGCTTCCGGCTAGCTTTAAAATGACGGGGTTGATTCATGGAAGGGAAATTCTGTTAGCCCTAGCCTCGAGCGGAAACCTAATAGTGTACCTCCCCATTCTACCGTCCCCTATCTGGGTGTATATACAAGTGAAGCACGCAGCACAGTGGTGGATATGTCAGCTAGGTTATGAGAGATTCGAATACTTATCATAATATTATTGTTTTTTTATATTTCTCCAGCACTCAGATCTTAAAATCTGATGTTAAGACATTCTATTATAATTTATTTTAAAACTATTTCTGACTTAGTATTAAATTATAGCTTCACGCTTTATCCAGCATAGCAGGCTAGACAGAAAGTACCTAGTGTCAAGACACTCCGTACTTCGATTTCCACCGAAGTCGAGACATTGTGTGTTGAGTGGTGGAACTCAACGCCGCACTTTGTCTTTACCAGAGCGAGGAAGTGAGAATAATTTAAATATAATCACTCCCCCGAGTGGGGATCGAACCCACAACCGGTCGCGTTTACAGTCAGACGCTGTCCCACTGCGCCACGACCGGCCTCAAAGTAATATTAAATTATATGTTTTATTAAAAGATGTTTTCAAATCTTAAGTATGGAATAATAATTTTTATTAATTGATAGCATTATCTCTTGCCAAACGATTGTTTCTTAGAAATTACCTTTCGGCAACAGAAATATTTATAAAACTTTGTAAAAGGAGGCGTAGGTATAAGAATTAGAATCGACGCAGCCAGATGTAGAACGTATGTTCGAATCCCGATGCGTTAAAATTTTTATACATTTAAAAAAAATGTTAAGACACTCTGTTGGTCATTTTTCACGTTGTTTTGAGTGGAGGAACTCAACACCGCGCTTTGTCTTAAACAAGGCGCGAATTTTAGGTTATTTCTCAATATATTCATTCTACTGAAATACATGTATCCTTTATTTAATCGTCGTCAGTGAGGCCGAACAACTCGCCTATTGCGGGCCCCCGTCGATTTCACAGCGCTCTAGGCTATAGATTTTCTCTAACTGTTTTCATTCTTTCCTATCATGCGTCTTCTTAATCCATTCTCTCCTGAAAATTTTATAAAAGTCGTAGTTTACAGTTCTTTTTTGACTTTCCAGGCCTTCTTTTGTCGCTTGGAGAAATCTCGTCCATCTGTTATCTGTAATCTGGGTAACATGCCTTGCCCATTTTCATTTTAAACTTTTCTTAAGTTGTACGTATCTTTTTCTTTTTTTTTTAGCTTCACGCGTCATCCCTGGCGGGGTAGTCAGAGAGTGCGGAGCGCCAAACGCTACGGTCCCTGCATACCTCTTTCGCCTCGTCCACAGTCATTATCCTCTTCATGCATGCCCTTCTTGCATTATCAATAGTTAAAAAAAAAAATTGATTAGTTAACAAATTGTTTAAAATATTTATCATTTCACGCTTTATCCTGCCTAGCAGGGTAGGAAGAGGGAACTTAACAGTGTCAGGACACTCCGTTCTCTGCTTACCGCCTGAATTCGAGACGTTGTGTTCGAGACAAAGTGGTCCGTTAAGTTCCACCACTCAACACGTAATGTCTCGAATTCGACAAAAAGCGAAGTACGGAGTGTCTTGACACTAGGTCCTTTTTGTCCTTTTTCCGACTTAGGTGTATTACCTAAAACTATTATATTAACGATTATTGAAGATAAATCGACATATATTTTTATTCATGGTCCCCTAAGCGCATTGGTAATTATTTGAACTATAAACTCTAGGTTCCAGGTTTGAATGAATTCAAACCTCGAATCGAATTGAAATTCGGGGTAATATTTCTGTCCCAGACAGATAATACATATGAGTTAAGTTGTGTCTCAGAATTCACTGTTACTTACTTAATGGCAATAAATTAACAAAGAATTCTTTTATACATCTGACATACAGCGTTAAAAAATTCAGACATGTGTAGCGTTTCAAACGAATTCGAGCTAACAGATTTTTTTTTCTTAATTTACATAATAAATCAGTCTTCGTTATTATGGAAAAATGTATTAAGATCAAGGTAATAATATAACACCATAGACGCAGTGCGACGGCGTATGACAGTACACGCGATGAGTGTGAGTTGGATCTGATGGCTATTGGCCTTCCACTAAGATTAGGTGATCATGGATAACAGAGTGTCTTGACACCAGGTTCTCTCTGCCTGTCTTGCTAAATTAATAACAGCATAAAATTTTAATTCAAACGTAAAAGTCTTGCATATAGTTCTTATTGCACACGCATACAAGATTCCACCCCAAAAACTGATAATTAAGAAGTCAACCCCTACGAAGGGCCATTGACCTCGGACAATGACCCCTTAATGTATCTGCGGAAATAAGATCCTTTGATATTATTTCACTGGGGGAGATTCGAGATTAAAAATATTAGTAGTTTTCGCTATATTATTATACACTATCTATATATACCGTTGACGCGTTAACAATATGTTGCCATAGCAACGCGTATATAACTATATAAACGGGGTTTTAGAAATACGTTATAGCGCTGATTATTTTATATTAGTTTGATATACTTTTACGCATAATTTAAAAAAAAAATCTTATTCTGCATTCCTTCTAAATTTTTCTATGTTCTCATATAATGTATAATTGTACTGAATTTGCCATCAACAGGCCGTTATGGTGCAGTAGGACAGCGATGGTGGGTTTGTTCCTCTTTGGAATAATGATTATATTTAATTATTTTCATTTCTCCGCTCTTCTTAGACAGCACAGTGTAGAGTTCCACCACTTAACACGCTATGTTTCGTTACAGGAGGAAGGTGGAGAGCTTAGTGTATTGGCACTATCTTCTCTCTGACTATGAGAAGTAAGTTATATATATACTTAAAGATAATATGATTAGTACATACTTCAGTAGATTTTGCTCTGAATGTCCCATCTCTCTGTGTATAAATCATTAAGTAATTCAACAATTTTCTGCAATTTAAATTGCTTTTTTCAGATTAAAACTTCACCCATGAATAATCCTTGAATCAATACCTGTTTTTTCATTTTTCGCACAAAATTGACATTGCGTGCTGAGTGGTCGAGCTCAACGTCTTACTAGAGCGGAGAAATGCAAGTATTCTAGTTTAAGAAGTCATCGAGTGAGAATCGAACTCGTACCCAATCGTGTTTACAGTCTGACGATGTATCACCATGATAGTTTTAATTCTTGTTTTTCAACTTGTCGAGTATGGTCTCGATACAGGGTGTCCTAGTATAGATAAGTAAGTGTCAAGATACACCGTTATCACATTTTGTCTTACCACATCGAAGAATTAAAAATAAATAATATTTATTATTATTATTCCGTATAGGAATCGAACCCACACTCAATAGTGTTTACAATCAGACACTGTCACTACGACAGCTGTGATGACTAAAATTATAGAATTAACATAAACTAATAGCCCCCTTTCTTACGTATACTACTTGTTACCATAGCAACGTGTAGCTTAGTTTTTTCTAATTTACAAAAAATGAGTATGAAACACACGGTACTGTATTTTTCTTTTCAGTTTCACGCTTTGTCCCATATGGCTGGGTATTTAGGGAGAAACTAGTGTCAAGACACTCCGTTGATTGAGACTGATTGAGTGTAACACTTATTAATTTTATTTATTTTGTAAATATATTATTTTTATTTCACTTCCAATTATTATGAACTGAGATAATTTATCAAAGGGTAGAGAGATTTTCTATAGATTTTCCTCAATAGAGAGTAAATGACAACTATGTAAGCTAAAATAATAAATCCTATATTTATTCATGGCGCAGTGGGACAGCATCTGGCTGTAAACGCGATCGGTTATGGGTTTCGATTCCCAGTCGGGGAAATGTGGCGGAAATGCTAAGATCAAATGCAGCGATGAGTTCCACCAATCGACACGCAATGTCTCTCGACACTTGACTCTTGGTGCTTTCTATCTACTCTGCTATGCGGGATAAAAACGTAAATTAAAAAAAATGATTTTTTTATTAAAATCAATTGCACCTAAGCGTGTATAGATTGAATCTAAATTTTAAACTACCCCCAGTTTAGTGTAGAGCAAGGGTTGTCATAGTAAAATATTCAATTATGGGACGCAAATAAGGGTCGACACTAATTACACAATTATGAGGGGTGGAACTGTATTGTGGAACATGAAACGAAGGAAGGTAGGTAGGTAAAACAAGTTTTGGCACGTGACTCTACTTGATTTTTCAATAAAACTAAATTAATTTTGTAGCGAGGACAGTCGTGCCGCAATGGAACAGTGTCGGACTGAAAACACGACGGGTTGTGGGTTCGATTCTCATTTGGGGGAATAATTTTAATTACATTATTATAATTTCCTCCCTCTGGTAAGACAAACTGCGTCGTTAAGGTCCCGTAACTCAACACATAATATTCCGATTTCGGGCAGAAACGGTGTGTCTTGACAGGTTCCCAGGTTACGCCTATTTTATGCATCAATTTTTTTCTATAAGTTTAACTAGTATGAAATCAGAATTAAATTGAAAATAAAATAACATCATAGATTAATATTTTTATTTGACAATTAATCGATAACAATCAATTGAAATACAAAATGAGAAAAAGTTTATTTTTGTAAATGGAGGTACTGTGTGCCTCTTTGCTAGTTTTTCTAACCAATGGGAACAATTGTTGGAACAACAAGTATTGATATGCTTGGCCCAACACGTATTTTCCACGTTTTTCCAGCAAATCAAAGGGAAAATAGCGTTATTTTTTTAGCCTCCCTCTTTATCTGTTGCGGGGTAGTCGGAGAGAACGGAACACCAAACGGTACGGTCCCTGCACACCTCTTTCGCCTCGTCCACAGTTATCAACCTCTTCGTAGATGCTGTTATGTTATTATAACAACTAGTGTCTTTTTTAATATAAAATTTAATGGACTTCAGGCTAAGTCTGAAAATTTAAATTTAAGCGAATTTTCGATTAAATTTGACAAAATTAAATTATCTACGAAGTATATTTATATAAATTATTTTTTATTATTCTATTAAACATATAAAAGTTAACATATTTTGTAATAATCAATAACAACTAAGACATACAGCGATCTATATTCGAATTTCAGTGACAATTGCAGTCCCAATGCAATATTTAGCATTAACTGATTGCATCATACGTCAATGTATTAACAAACAAGGAGGGTGGGACTCCTTTCGAGATTTAATCCCGCGGGATTTATATATAATATTAGGTATTTTATACATAGGTACGTACATTATAAGGCCAGTGTGTCGCAATGGAACAGTGTGAATGTAAACGATTGGTTGTGGGTTCGATTCAACTGGGATATAATTTCCATTTCGCTGTCTACCGATTTTAGGTAGAAATCAGCTAACGAAGTATTGACACTAGATTCTCTGACTATCCCGTTATGCAGGATACAGCGTGACAATTATATATATATATATATATATATATATATATATATATATATATATATATATATATATATATAAACACGACAATGCTATGACCGTCGAGCCTTTTCCATTTACAATAATGGGTTTCTATCAGCTAGTATTAGGGTGGTTATCTCCCTTTTCATCCCTTTAATTTTCAAAATGAAATAGACAAAGGGTTCAATGACTAAATGAACGTTTGATGTGGTTTTTGGAAAGTAATGAAAACTTTGCATTATTTGCTCTTTGTTTAAAATTAACTTTAATTTCTCCGCTCTGGTAATATAAAATTTGTTGAATTCTGCTCCTTAGCACGCTCTGCAATATAGCTCGGTTTCGGGTGGGAAGCAATCAATGCCTTGGCTCAATGAATCAGTGAATCTGAATCAATGAATCAGTGTCTTGACACTAGATTGTCTCTAAACACCCTGCTATGCGGGGTAAAGCGTGCAGCTATTTTGTTATCCTTGTGGAATATTTTTCTTATCGAAAATTATAACATAGTTAATTTGAAAATTGATGTCCTAGCTTCGTACCAAAACAACATCGATAAAGCTCCTTATTGTCTGCTTTTATGACTTTAAAGGAAAAATCTAATGCTTGTAACTATATTAAAGAGAAAAGCGACAGACTTGGTTCATTATATATAGGCTACGTATTTAATCAGTTTTTTTGATAATTAGGTTATATCAATGTACATATATATATATATATATATATATATATATATATATATATATATATATATATATATATATATATATATATATATATATATATATATATATATATATATATATATATATATATATATATTTAAAAAGTTTGCCATTCAACGTACAATGAATCTCGATTTCAAGCTGAAAGCAGTCAACGAAGTGTCTTGACACTAGGTTGTCTCTGACTACCCTGCTATGTGATACCGTGAAGCTGTGAAGCTAGACAACGTCAGTCATATGCAGTTTGTTTAGTAAAGTTACACCAATTGTATTATATGGTAGAGATCATTTTTAGTTAATTTTAAATTTACCGTTCTCGAAATAATGAACGCTTATAATGTATTCATATTCTAAATTTTATATACATATATATATATATATATATATATATATATATATATATATATATATATATATATATATATATATATATATATATATATATATATATATATATATACATATATGTCTTTGAGGCCTCGATGGCATGGTGCAAAAGGAATAGGTCTTTCCATAAACACGATTCGCTAAGGGAGTCGATTCTCATTTGGATAAAAGTTATGTTTTTTGCTCATTTGGATTTCCTTGGCGTTGAGTTCTGCCACTAAATATGCATTACCTGGTAAATAACTTGCAGTTATCGGAATGGTGTTTTTCATATAAACCAGCTGCGCTTACGACTAAGTGGGATATTGATTATAAAAAATAACAAAAAAGCCTTAGTCATGCCAGTGAAATCTCTCTCAACAAAATAAGTCAAACCATTTTAGAGATTAATCAGAGTAATGAGAAAAGCAAGCATTTTAAAGTACCTAATGTCAAGACACTCCGTGCTTTGCTTTCCACCGAATTCGAGACATTGCGTGTTGAGTGGTGGAACTCAACGCCACACTTTGTCTTACCAGAACGAAGAAGTGAAAATAATTTTAAATATAATCACTCCCCCGAGTGGGGATCAAATCCACAACGGATCGCGTTACAGTGAGACGCTGTCCCACTGCGCCACGACCGGCCTAGTAACATTAACTATATTTTTGTATATGTACTGTGTATTTATTTTAGCTTCACGCTGTTAGTGATAAAAATGCGTGAGCACAGCAAGGTAGACAGAAAGTACCTAGTGTTAAGACACTGAACTTCGCTTTAAACCAAATTCGAGACATTGTAAGTAGAGTGGTAGAAATCAAAGCTGCACGTTGTCTTACCAGAGTGAATAATCAGCGAGGATCGAACGCGTTTACAGTCAGACGCGGTCCCACTGCGCCACCACCGGCCTATATTATAAATGTAGGGTAGTCAGGGAGAACCTAATGCTACAATAAGATACTGCGTTCTGTCTCATCAGGCTAGGTAGATTACACGAGTTGCCAGTTACTCCCACAAAAGGCTACACAGGTTTCTAAGGAAACCTCCAAGGTACACGTCCACGACTGTGGACGACGATGACCATCATGGGCACGGGCTGGGAACCCACAACGCTTTCAAGTTGTATCCCGTATAGAAGACAACCCAGTACCTAGACATTGCGTGTTGAATGGTTAAACGCCGCACTTGGTCTTACCAAAGAAATTTAAATCATCATCATCAAGTTAAAAAGATACACAATAAAATAATAAAAATCAATTTATTTATCGTCAAAAACCGTTCAATAAACCAATATATTTTTCACGTTGTAAAATGGCTTCCCACTTCACACTTGAAAGTTTCAGTACCTGTTAACAAATAAGAAATATATTATATTTATAAAATGTATTTTAACACCATTAAGGTACAGTGGCATACGCTGATTGTACACGCCAAAGGCCGTAGATATATATATATATATATATATATATATATATATATATATATATATATATATATATATATAAAAATAGCCTAAGTTATCTCTTATAACATCAGCTGTCAGTGAAAATCCCACCAATATCGGTTTAGCTATTCATCATTAGCCGGAAGAAACAGACATACAGACAAATAAATTAAAAACAATACATTTTGGTATACATACCATGTATGTATAAATTAGAAAAACAATTATTTTAATATTACAAACAGACACTCCAATGTCATTTATTTGTACAATTTAAGCAAAAAAAAATACTATATTAGTTTATTTACATATCAAAAAATCTTTGCCATATTTTAATATTGCAAGAATATAATTATTTTATTAAATTATTTATCTTTCATTTTATGTAGTAATTAATTTTCTGCCCACTGTGGCGTAGTGCGAGTATATACAACTTGAAACGTAATTGGTTATGGGTTCGATCCACTCGGGGTAAATTAGCCACATTCCCCGCTCCCCGGATGTTCGCTCTACGCCGTAACGTGTACGGCTTTGTGTAAGACAAAGCTCGGCGTTAAGTTACAATATGAAACATCTGAAAAGGGTAAAAGTGAAAACAAAACATCCAAAAAATAAACATACCACTGTGAGTTTTAACGTGTAGCCTCAAATTCTTTATACTCAGGAACTGTTCTTGACAGATCCTGCATTTATAATGATATTCTACAGACTGAAAGAAATAATTATTATTTTTATTAACATTTAATTAAAGTAAAAAATATTTCCAACTTGTATTGACTTTCTAAAAATTTTTTTTTGGAAGAAAACATGAAATATATATGTAGCTATTTATTTGTAGCTCCCTCCGACCTTCCCGCCATCCCGGAAATGGCTTGTTGGGTCACGATCCCCAACACCGTTTATAAATTATATATTAAGAGAAATATTTGTGCGTTTCCCCTGTGTGGGAATCGAACCCACAACCGATCGAGTTTACAGTCAAACGCCCACTGCGCCACGAACGACCTCTAATACTAATTATTTATTATATTAACAAATTAATAACTTAACAATATTACTAATTTTTTTTATTTTACTATTTTTAAACTTTTTTCATACTTAGGATTCAGATCCCGCTGCGTTTAAATATTTATTTGTTTTTTTTAATATATTTTATTATTTTGATATTTTTTTTATTAGTCAATAGATTTTTTTAGCTTCACGCTTTTACTCCGCATAGCTGCCACCGAATTCGAGACATTACGTGTTGAGTGGTAGAAATCAACGCCGCACTTTGTCTTTACCAGAGCGACGAAGTGAAAATAACCTAAATTTAAACAGTCCTCAAAGTGGGGATCGAACCCACAACCGATCATGTTAACAGTCAGACGCTGTGCCACTGCACCACGACTGGCTGGTTAACTATTTTATATTAAATATAAAAACAATTAATTTAAACCACACTAAGATGTACTCACCGAGGCTAAACTCCTGGAGAGAGCCCGTTTCCTCATTTTAATTTCTTCATCAGTATGACATTTCAAATGTGCTAGCAAATTATAAACACTGATGCAAGGTCTACTACACACTTGGCACAATATGTTTTCTGTAAATAAAAATAATTATATATGAATAAAAAATTTGAAAAAATATCACAATATTCTTAACTTTCAAACCTTAGACCTCTTCATAGACGGATGGGAAACATTTTATATCAATGTACAAAAATATAACGTTTTTGTATTACGCGCCATCTTTATTTCTAAGTAACCTTATTCATTTCTAAAGGTGTGAAAAGTGAGCGTTTTTTTGTTTAAATTTTATCTAATTTAGCTTTACATTCTTAAAAAAAACATACAAATTTGAACGCAGCGGGATTCGAACCCGCGCCTCTTGGATAGCGTCTGTATTAAAATAAAATAGCAATCTTGTTAGACGATTATTTCTTTAATAATATTTAAGTAGTAGAAATTTATAAAAATCTCTCTACAGAGATGCTAAACAACATAAATAAGTTGTAACAAAACGTATAAGAATTTCGACGCAGCTGGTAGTAGAACGCATGGCTTAGCGGTCAGTCTACTTCGACGGTATCCAAAAGGCGCGGGTTGGAATCCCGCTGCGTTCAAATTTTTATACGTTTTTTGAAAAATGTAAAGCTAAATTAGATAAAAAAATTTCTAATCCTAAGTGTGGATTAACACTTTTTTATACTAAATATTAATTTAGCTTTATTTAATTTAACCAATTCCTGAAAAGTTGTAAATAGTGGATCAATTTTCGAGAAGTGATGTCATAAAGAAATGTCATATCATTTCTTAAGAAGTTTCACTTTTTACGTGTATATACTAATACATATAATTGAGGCCGGTCGTGGCGCAGTGGCACAGCGTCTGACTGTAAACGCGACTGGTTGTGGGTTCGATTCCCACTCGGGGGGAGGGATTATATATAGATTATATTCACTTCCTTGCACTGGTAAGACAAAGTGGTGCGTTGAGTACCACCACTCAATACGCAATGTTTCGGATTCGGTGGAAAGCGAAGTACGTAGAGTCTTGACATTAGGTTCTTTCTGTCTACCCTGCTATGCGGAATAACAACGTAAAGTAAAAAATAAATAAATAAAGACGACACTTAATATAAGATTCGATTAATTAGACTAATTTTTGTTACTAGGTATTCGGATAATTGAAAAAGAGGGTATTGGAATGTATGAAGAGAAACTTTTTTTGTATATATGTATTATATCATAAAACATATTGTTAAGTATTTATTAAACAAAAAAAATGAATCAAACATATGCACAAACATCTGTGTTAATTAAAACAACTAAAGTCATATATAGTTATTTGTTCGGGTTTGATAATCCGGATAGTCGCGAATCCGTATAACTGAAGGCCGGATAATCGAGTTGCTACTGTAATGTAGATTAAAATTCAATAAGATATTTTCAATGAATAAAAACTTCTTTTGTTAAGGCTTTTGACCCCCATAACTCTTGCTGTTAAAGATTACGACAAAAAAGTCGCTATTTCATACATAAATATAATTAAAAAACAACCTTTGGAATGTATGTTTTGTTTTTAGAGTCTAGAGAGCACTAAGTTTTTAGAGTAGAGGGATTTCTCGAAACTTCTATGAAAACGGAAATTATCTGGCCTTTACCCCTAGAATGCTTTAAATATAATAATTTACCAAGCAAGAATTGAACCAACAACCATTGTATATATAACAGTCAGACACCCACTGAGTAGCAATATTGTATTACTTTACTCACTTTTATCATTTTTCTTAAAACCCCTCCAAGATGTTTGATAGCAGGGCGCACATGTCTTACAACTCGCTATTTCTTTCAAATACTTTTTGTCCTCGTCATCTTTATCAATAATTTCGTCACTGAAAATTAAATATGTATATATTAATTTAAATTAATTGTACTCAGAGATGTTAATTTGCGTTGCATATAATAATTCTACAAAAAACAATATAATAATTCTATAAAACCCAAGTTAAAACCACACATATATATTCATAACTAACATTTTTTATGTTATAAAGCAAATATCAGAAGATAAAGCACCCCTGTATTTTAATTAGAAACTAGCCTAAAATAATACTCAACATATGTTTAATAAGAGCATCTCTGGTCACTTTAAAGAAAAGTATATGTGAAACACACAAACTGATAGCCATTTACAGACCATCAGGTCTGTCATGGCGCAGTAGGCCAATGTCTGACTGTAAACGTGATAGGTTGTGGATTTGATAACCACTCGGGGGAGTGGTTATATTCAATTATTTTCACTTCCTCGCTGTGGTAAGACAAAGTACGGGGTTAAGTTCCACCTTCAAATATGCAATGTCTCGAATCAGGTGGAAAGCGAAGTACAGAGTGTCTTGACACTAGGTTTTTTGTTTTCCTTACTATGCAGGATATAAAGCATTTAATTTTATCAATTTAATATATTTCTAATAATTTATAATAAAAATAAAGCATTTTTGCACACATTTTCATAAAAAGAAGTCAAAATTTATTCCTTCATATTTATTATAAAGATAGAAGCAAAGACAACATGAAAAAAGAATTTTATATTCTTTTTATTTACAAATGTTGCCACCAAAAAAAAGTATTTAAATTTAAAAAATAAATCAATTGAATGAGGAGGTTGTGACACAATGGGGCAGTGTCTGATTGTAAACGTGATAAATTAAAATGTAATCTCTCAAATTTGGCCAAAACCAGAGTATATAGTGCTTTAACACTAGGTTCTTCTTGTCTATCTAGCTATTAAAGCGTGAAGCTAAAAAAAAAGAAAATTTAAAACTCACCCTGCTTTTTCAAACATTTTGTATATAAGTGACAATTTTTCCTCCGGCTTATATACTACTAGAGTCTCTACATCCTTGTTAACCTCTTTGTTCAACAGCACTTCATCTCTTTGGACAAATGGCCTTCGTTTTCTACCTTCTAGTAACTTAATTGTATTTAAAACTTTTTTCTCTCTATATTTGGGTAGAACAGATTGAACGACTTCAGACTTTTTGGCCTCAGTTTTATTTTCAACACATATTTTGCTGTACAATGTTGTTTCTAATTTACCTTAAAAATATTTTAGAAGACTTTATTAAAATATGAAAAACATTTTATTAGCTTATATTCAGAACAAATCTGTTAAAGACAAGATTTTTAAATTTAAATAAGGCCATTTTAAATGGATTTGCTGAGTATACTTTGAGTCCTCTTACTATGGACTAAAGTGTTTCAAATAAAGGGTTTTAAGAATGTGTTCTCAAATACCACAATATATGCAATTAATTTATTTAAAGTAGTTTCATTTAAAATTTTTAAAAACTGCAAAAATAACAAATTTTAACATTTGTTATTTTTGCAGTTTTTATTTATATATCAAATGTACTCTATATTCACGAGGTTGCCACTGTGTTGATACTTTCTCTTTAACTCTACTTTGGGAAATTATTATATTAAAATTATTTCTTTTCTCAACTGTTTTTTAAAGCAATGTAGAGTTTTATCACTCAACATATCTTAGCATCATAAGATCTTTGATTTCCGCGATTTTTATACATTTTAAATGAAACTATTTAACCGGATTAATCGCGTATATTTTGGTATTTGAAAATACATTTTTGGACAGTCTACCTGTGACCACGGACTACTGTAAATTGTTCGAAACGTCAGGTGTCCAAAAATGTATTTTCAAATACCAAAATATATGCAATTAATCGGGTTAAATAGTTTCATTTAAAAAATATCTTAGCATCTTCAGTTCAGGTGATGGTCTACTTTGCTCAGCTAAAAATCATGAAGCCGATGTAATTATTAAATAACATGATCATAGTGGCTTTCAAATACACAACATCAATACATTTATATATAAAATCAGTGTATGAGGTGATTTTACACGTGAATGCCACTTGAAAATTTCCACTCCAAAAATGAAGAAAAAAAATATGTACAATTAAGCTTACTAATTAATATATTATATAATATTACCTGTCATTTTATTAAACATATTCCTTAACACAACAGTTCTTTTAGATGACACCGTGGGTTCCTTCTCAGCTCTTAAAGGGTTATCATAGTTTTTAAAGTGTTCTAGACAAAGATTGTTCCAGTTTCTTAGTTTCCTCGCATCCCACTCATCTCTCTTCAGGGCACGGACAGGCAAACACAATGGATCATCATAATCAGGAACCTTTATATCAAACTTCTTACGATCTATGAAATTGGTTTTTGTAACGTATTTCTTGGGCTTTCGTACTTCTTTTACATCAGTTCTGTATATATAAGACGAATTAGGTGGACGCCCACGAGGAGCGCCTTGACGTGGGAAAGTTTGTTGACGCTTTTTTCTGCCTCGTTGTATGATATCTTCGGAGGGATCGTAATCTGAATCTTCTTCTTTCTTCCTTTTCCTTCTTGGTTTCTCATTTTTAACACGTTCTACAAGCAGAGTGGTTTCAATAAGAGGTTTCACTACAGGCTCAACATCCACATTGTGTACGCATTGTTGAACGATATCCGCGTCTTCATCCAAAAATTCTATTTCACCATCATCCGACATATTTCTAATAATAAATAATTAAAAAATATTTGTTATAAAATGTGAGTTTTATTTATTATGTACCGACGCCGTATTCGTATATGCGTTTCTAAGCTGTAAATGTCAATGTCAACCGTCAAAATTGAAAGACTTATTGTCAAATCGCATATAATTTCGTTCGGAATTTTCACCAAAAGCTAATATTTTTATTATAAAATATATATATTTATAATTATACTTTATTATATATGATAAATAAATGAAATACATATAACAATACTATTTCTACAGTTCTCATTCAGTAAATATTGGCTATAAGCGGTAGTTAGTCAATATTCATTGAAAATAAAAAATTAAAATATTGAGTTTAAATTATACTTAAAATACATTTGTTTTGGAAACTTTTGTGATGCTTAAAAATGATAATATTACAAAATAAAAAAAATACAATATAAATTATTCTTAATAATTGAACATTTTTCTTTTTTTTCACTGAATGTTAAAAATAAATTGTATAATTTCACTAACCACACTGTATATTACATATTGTATTTCTGATTACTATGATAACATAAAAACGTGAACGAACTCTAATAACTTTTTATTTCTTCAATTTGATTTCATAGCTGATTTTGAAATTTACATCCACTTTGCGCTATAAAACTAACGATCTTTATTACCGTATTTGTAATAATGACTTCACCACGAGGCAGGAGTGCGTAACGTCAAAGGCCAAACATATATCTTGTAAAAAATACATTACATTCTTACTTAAAATATTTGACTTCTTGATTTTTTTCCATACAAAATCGCAATGGTTAATTTTACTCTTATGTTTATAGGGGTTGAAATTTCTAGCCTACATTTAAATAAAGATTTTTTTAAACAGTAATATTTCTTTGTTATACTTAACATGAAAAACTCGCTTAATTAATAAGAATGAAAGATGCCAAGTTCCATTGTTTTTGCAAAATTAAATAAGTATGCTATGGATATTTTTATTTTACCTCTAGCTATATGGTACGAGGAGAAATTCAACACCTCATATTATCCGACAAACAAGCCGAGGAAAGTTTTATATGAAAATTCACTGTTTTTTAATAGGTACGATTAGAACCTATAAACGCATACGCGCATTCACTTTCTATTATGTACTACGATGATGTAAATAATTTCAAGTTTCATATTCATATTCAAAACGCCTTTGTCATTGACCTAGGGTTCATTATATTTTTGCTTTTAAAAATTGACGTTAATGCTTATTGCGAACGAAAGAGTATCATTGTTTTATTTGAAAAATATAATTTCGTAATTATGAATGATGAAAGAATTTGAGACAATTGTAATGCATCTATGTGTGAACATGCATAGCATGGGTACGATAATACCTTATATTGTAAGCTAAAGTCAAATATATTTTTTAAAAAGTAACGTACCACAATAATAGCTAAATAGTATCCACAGTAGTAATAATATTCATCATTTCCAAGAAGTACCTGCACTTCAAACTCAGTAGGCCATATTTTTAGCTTCACGCTGTGATCCTGCATAGCAAGGTAGACCCTTAGACCGTTTTCCGCCGAAATGGTGATATTTCTGGTTGAAATGCGATTGTAAGCGCCGCATTTTGTCTTACCAGAGCAAAATTAATGATACATACATTTCTTCTTCTTCTTTAAATACAATCATTCCCCCGAGTGAAATCAAACCCACAGCAGATCACGTTAATTGTCAGACGCTTTCTCACTGCACCAGGATCGGCCCCATGAATAATCCATAGAATAATTACATAAATAAGTCATCTTTATTAGTTACAATGTTGCTTTTGAAATAGACTGGAAGAAGTATTTCGATTCCCAAGGTGTGTTATTACATATAAAATATCTAATTAGGTAAATAACTATGGTTTAACCCACAAACGCCATTTCACAACTTTAAAATTGTGACATAGACAATTTTTGGACGTTTTCTGGGATCCTATTGCAAAAGCGTACACAATGTCCCTTGAAAGAATTACTGACCCGATGCAATAGCTAGAAGCTTGATATATTATATATATACATATATACATATATATATATATATATATATATATATATATATATATATATATATATATATATATATATATATAATATCTAGAAGTTTTTAAGGCCGAAGGAAACTTTATTTAATAATAAAAAAGATGACTTTAATTGGTACATCCAAATGATTATTTATAGTTGATCTTTGAGAATATGTGTAAACAGCCATATTACTACAGACTTGATAACTATTGCCAAAAAATATATTTTTTATCTTCATTCTGTATCCTTGGCAGGGTAGTCGGAGAGAACGGAGCGCCAAACGCTTCGGTCCCTGCATACTTCTTTTGCCTCGTCCACAGTCACCTCTTTAAACACGCTCTTCGCGAGGCCCTCATGCACGCGACCTTCCTCCAGTATCTTCGATACTGTTTTTGTTGAAGATCTCCCTAGGTAGGTCTCCTTCGACCTATATAGTCAAATATTTATGGTTATAAATCCCCGCTAGGAATAAAGTGTGAAGCGGATGAAAAACAAAGTCCTCTACGTTACTTCATCAACAATGAATGTAACTCATGATGAAATATAGTATATTAAATAAAATATATTAAAATTTTATTATTTTATTAATTGTCTAAAGAAACGAACAACAAAGTTTCTTTCAACATTTAATAAAAAATGCATATTCATAAAAATTATATTTAAATAGTAAATTCTTTATTACATGTAGATAAATACTTAATATATAGATATAAACAACGCGTAGATTAGACATTAGGCGCTGTAAGCCATCGTACATAGATTATACATAAAAATCTCACGCATTTTTAACGTTACTACCGTTTTTTGACGGCTAGGGCACTCCGCAACGCCCCATAAATTTATATTTCCAAGACCGGCAACTCTCTAGCCACTCGTTAGCTCCTCTGGTGTTACAAAAGGTCGTGAGCGGTGGGGATCATTTACCATCGGGTACATCTCTTGTAGTACCTATTAGTGTCTAGACACTCTGTTCTCAAAGTTCTAGCCTTATAAAATTTAAATTCATGTGAATTAACATATATGTTTGTATAACGACTGTTCAGTACTCATACACGTTATTTAGCGTTTAAACGTCATTAAACTGGATACAAATCGATACAAATACACCGAGTTTGGTAATACATGATATAACTACACTTTATTAGTCTTAAATAGACCGGAACAAACAGTCAACAAGAAACTACTTGTTACTTCTAGGCTTCGAAGATGTTTTTCAGTCGGGCAAAGCAATTGTGATATTATTGCTTTTTACAATTATATACTGAATATAGAGGCCATCGTGGCGCAGTGGAACAACGTATGACGGTAAGCGCGATTGATTATGAGTTCGATTTCCACTCGGAGGAATAATTATATTTTGATCTCTGGGGGCGTAAGCGTGAATGTCATAGTAAGAATGGAGAAGAACGTGCTCAGGTGGTTTGGGCATGTTGAGAGAATGAGTGATGAAAGAATGGTAAGACAGATTTATAAAGCCAAGGTGAGTGGGACGAGAGGTCGGGGCAGACCTCGGTTGACCTTCGAATACACAGCATCGAAGATACTGGAGGAAGGTCACGTAAAAAGCATGAAGGGCATGCATGAAGAGGATAATGACTGTGGACTAGGCGATAGAGGTATGCTCCGTAATCTTTGACTTCCCCGCAAGGGATAAAGCTTGAAATTAAAAAAAAAAGAAAAATCTCTGGTGAGATAAAGTGCTTTCTGCAAAACTCTGAGGCAATTAGCGGAGTGTCTTGACACTAGGTTGACTCTAACTATCCAGAGAAATTAAGTTCACGCTTTAGCTGTAAATAATGAAAAATCAACTAACTTCCTTGTATTTGAAAAATTATTTATTTATATAGTTTATATAATAATTGACAAACCCAACGGACCGTCTCTAAAGGTAGCGAGTTCGAATCCTGTTATGTTAAAATTGTTAAAACTATTTTAATGATGTCGATAACACTTTAAATTTTTTTTCAATTATTCTCTTATAAAATAATCATTTTTAAAAATAATCTGTGAATGGCGGGAGTGTTTGGATGAAATTGTAATATTTGAATTTAAGACTTTCCTTATAGTATAATTCTTGGGTAGAACAAAGTGAGAATTATTTATTGTATTTATATGGTTATATTATAATTGTTAATGTATAGAAGGGTAGGTAAATAGAATCTCTGCGGTTTACAGAAAGATCAGTTGTTGTAGGGATGTATGTTGTTGTAGGGATTTTAAAAGTTTTAAAAGGATAAATGGGGAGGCCTACATCTACCAAACCGGAGTCCTAGAAGTCCATAATCCCAAGTCCATAATCAGGTAAGTATCAGCTATATATAAGGTTAAGACAATTCACTAACCATTGTTTTTTGAAAGGTGGAACCCAAGTCCGCGGTCTGTCTTGAGTACCCGACAATATTTAGTAAAACCACTTAATGTTTAATTAAAAAAAAAGATAAGATACAATTTTTTAAACGTTAACTGACGACTCTGAGTGCGGCTTAGTACGTTTTATATAAAATATAGGCAATCTGTTACTATTATTCTACAATAATAGTTCTTTTGCAATGGTATGAAATGATTCTACTAAGTACGTCGTTAGGCAAAAGGCGGTTTGAGTTGTATTAACAAAACCCAGCCGCTCAGGTCAGTCGTGTCGTGAAAAATGAGGTTTTTATGCGTAAGTCAAGTTTTTTTTAAATCGGTTATAAGTTTTCTAAGTTTTAATTGACAATTAAGTGTTTTATAGTGTTAGCTTTTAAAATATTTTCCAAATATATTTATTTGTGGTAAAGTGTTAGCTGAACAAAATTTACCTGTCAAAAGAAATCGAATCCACGATCATTGTGGTCAGTCCGTACAACTGAGTTATGTTATATATAATATTTTTTTTTATTTTATTTTTTCTTTTCGTACTTGCTGCTTTGAAATGTGTTTTAAGACGTGAACTGAAAATACGGTTTTGATAGGTAGTTAGTTACAAAAAATAGTAGTTACACGTGTTATTCCGCATAGTACGGTAATCAAAGATAACCTAGTGTCTAAACACTCCGTGACTGCTTTTTGTTAGATAATAGATAGATATAGATAAAAGATAGATATAGATAGATATAGATAAAAGATAATATATTTAAATAAAATCTATAAAAATTATTATCATGATGCATTCATACTTAAATAATTATTTTGTTTCTTTAAATATCTTACAATGTAAGTGTTGCTATTTTGACCTTCTTAACGTCCGTTTTGCTTGAAATATTGAACACATGTCAGGAGGGAAGACTAGACCAGAATAGCGAGAAAATAATTTTAGTTACTTTTACAAGCTAATTTATTATTTTTAACTTCACGCTTTTATCCCGCATAGTGTAGTAGAGAGCAAGTAAGTTCTCCACGTGTTAAGCGGTGGAACTCAACGCAGCGCTTCGTCTTATCAGAACAAGGGAACCCCGAGTGGGAATCGAACCCACAACCGATGGCGTTTACGCCACGACTGGTTTTTTGTTATACTTACAAATATAAGGACCCCGTTGCAAGTTATAGAACGATTGCATAGAACGATTTGGACAATCTGTTGGCGATTTGAACTCAGAACCCTCAGTAGATAGAGCCGAAGAGATTTTCTATTGCACTTTACATTTCTTATTAACTAAACTCACTTTCATACTCTAAGGATTACACGAATAGGTATTTCACGTCATACCGAAAACCGACCAAAAGTAAATAAAAAAAAAAACTTAATTTTTTCACCAATCTCTATTGCTATGAAAGGGAAATGAACCCACGACCCGGTTTAGGAGTCAGCCTCGCTATCCACAAACACATGTGTTAGTCGATTTGATATTTTAGATAAATGGCCATGTATTAATAGAAAACCTTTACGATTTGAAATTATATTCGAACGGATAAATAACCTATGATCTCTTACAAAGTATACTTTAATAAATACTAAATATGTTATACAGTTTATGAATTAACTAGTTATTGCCTGCAATTTCGTTTACGTAAAGCTAGTGTCTTTGCCTAAGTTAAATATTAAAATTTCGAAAAATTCTCTCTTCATACTTAGGCCATCAGGACGCAGTGGGACAGCTTCTAATTGTAAACGCGATTGGTTGTGGGTTCGATCTGGCGAACTATTTTACTTAAATAATTATTATCATAAAACACAGTGCGGCGTTGAGTTCGCTTGTCAACTCCCAATGTCTTGATGTCGGGCAGAAATCAGTCAATGGAGTGTCTTGACACTAGGTTTTCTCTGACTTGATCCGCCTCTATCTATATATATTTTTATCGTAACCAGACCGATCTCATTTTTTTTATATATACTAGATGTCCCATTGACGTGTGACCTTCAATAACGTGTATGTCAGTATATAAACGTGTATGTCAAACACATGGTAGTGTGTGTTACATTTATTTTATCAATTTTCTTATATTTTATGCATTATTTTTGAAAACAGTTTGCGGTTTGCGTATATATATACGTATATATATATATATATATATATATATATATATATATATATATATATATATATATTTCCATTGTTTAAGTAGATTTTTTTTATATTGAAGCATTATACCACGAAAATTACTAGTTATCTCCATGAACTATACAATTTTAAAGTTTTGTTTTTAATTTTTTTATTATTTGAACTCGTTATCATCATTCAATCTTCGTCACAACTGCGCAATGAGGGTCTTTTTGTAAGTATATATAAAAATATATAGTACCCTATAATTACTCGATTGCATTTCGCGTACTTGATTTGTATTCACCAACGAACATTTGAAACTCAAGGTCGGTGTTACGAACGTAACCGACTTGAAAGAGATATCACGTCCTCAGTTATTCTATGTATTGCTTGTACGATTTAATTATATCTATATAAATAACTATAAATAACTATCTACTATTAACATCTCTAGATTTTTATAATTATAAAACAAAAGTAGGCCTAAGCGCGGCGTTGAGTTCCGCCACTCAATGTTTTGAATTCGGCGGAAAGCGCAAAGCTTAATACTAGGTACTTTCTCTCTACCCTGCTAAACCCTGCGGGATAAAAGCTTGAGAGTAAAAAAAAAATGACCAAGTTACTCCTTATTACAATAGCTATCTGCTAATTAAAGTCCTGTCAAAAGCGATCTAGTGTCAAAGATTAGCAATATTAAATAGACAGACAGACCAAAATAGTAGAAAATATTGTTTTGCTAAAAATAGGTATTAAGTAAATATATTTTAAAAGATATTATAAAGAGACACACAAATTTACATAAATTATACGAGAAATAAGTTTTTCCAGTCCTTTTTACGAAAATGATGTGGTCGCAGAGTATGAAATTTGGCACACAAGTGCAATAGGTCGACATTTTTAAAAAATATTAGATATTCAAATTAAATGAAATTAATAAAATAAATACTCTACACACTACTACGTTTTTGAAACACACACATATAGTTATTATGATCAATCGTGTAAGAATATATTTCATTTGACTTTCAACGCATGAGAATTATTATATTTCAATTATTTTCCTTTGTTCGCTCTAGTAAAACAAAGGGTGGCGTTGAGCTCCGCCAGTCAACACGTAATATCTGGAATTCGGACAGAAAGTGAATATCAGAGTCTCTTGACACTAGATTTCATGGATACCCTGCTGAGCGATAAAGCGTGAAGCTGTAAAACATAATTAATGTATTATTCTTATTATTAAAATAATTGTTCTTTTTTGCAGATTCTACTCTACCTCTGCGTTCTCAATTACGAAATATCATCAGAGCCAGCGGGACCTATCGGCAACTTCCTTCAAACAAATTTAGTGGGATTTCCCGTGATTCATGAGACCCAATCGTGGGTTTTCGATCCGAATGTGTCTTTGAGACGTAGAAAACAGTTCATAGAATTGCATGGGGATAAAGGGGAGAAACTCATAGAGAGACTAGGGTTGGGTATTGATGGATATGCAGATGAGAGATTACAGCTTCAAAGGAAAAGAGATTATGGCCACCTTGGAGGCTTAAATGCTTTAAGACCGTAGTTACCTTATATGTACGAATGTGGATGTACTTTTTATGTTAATATATTATTATGGGTTTGTTTATAATTAAGTTATAATAAATTTTAGTATAATTGTGTTCTTGTTGCAATCTTTTTATTTAAACATTAATATGGAATGTATAGACTTTGAAAACTCAAAATTTCCACTTAAGGATCGGAATGATTATAATTAAATTATTTCCATTTTCTCGCTCTGGTAAGACAAAGCGCGGCGTTGAGTTGCGCACCTACGCTGCGCTACTCAACATACAATATATCGAACTATGTGGAAAGTGGAGTACAGAATGTCTTTATAGTAGGCACTACCTGTCTACGCTGCTATGCGGGATAAAAGTGTGAAGTTATAAAATAAACCGACTTCCAGAGCACAAAAAAATTATACGTAGCAAAAAAAATAACAAATGTACTGGAACCCACTATGATTTTTAAAAATTCCTCTCTTATAGGGAATTCGAAAACACGATCGTCAGATCTTTACAATATCTCCAACGAAGATAGAATTGAGAAACCTCTTTTTCTAAAATCGGTTAAAAATTAAGAAAATATATCTGTATAGTCTATCTAGTGTCAAGACACTCTGTTGACTACTTTCCGCTCAAAATTCACTCAACTCTGTCTTACCAGAGCGCAGAAATGACAATAAATTTTAAATGTGATCATTTTCACAAGAGGGAGAGTTCACCAACACAACAAAACCAAGATGACTTTATAAACAAAATAATTTTTAATAACCTGTAATATATTTTGAATATACTTAATATTTTTAATTTTAGAGACATTGTGTGCTAGATGGAGGAACAAAACGCCGCACTTTGTTCAACTAAACAGAATCACGGTTTTCCCATATATATATATATATATATATATATATATATATATATATATATATATAAAGTTAGGTAGAAAAAGAGTATCAATTGAGACATCAAGACATTGTGCATATTGAATACTGAAATTATCATATCATATTATATAATATAACATCTGAGCTTTTTCTTACCTGAAAATAATTTAAACATAATCGAACCCATAACCAATAGCATCTACAATGAAACGTATAACAGTACCATAATGAACTTTATATGACTATGTTAACAAAAATATTAATTTATTAATTATAAACGCGAATCAGAAATGAAGCCTTGTGGGTAAGATACTTTCTGGTTAAAATATTTATTTTGTTGAAATCTGTTTACATTTAAGTTAAAACAAGTTAAGACTTTATCTAAACACGCCTTGCCCATAAAAGTTCGTGATTTTTCTTAGAAATATAAGAAACTAGTACAAAATATGATAAGACGAGGTTACTTAGTAAAATATCTGCGTTCAACTTTCAAGGCAACCTACATAAAAAGATAAAATTGTATTAAGTATAGTATTTTGCAAGAAAAATCTAAAGTAATCTAATATTAGAATATTATTTTGTAAGAATTTTTTTAGAAGGCAGTCGTGGCGGCTTGGGACAGCGTCTGACTGTAAACGCGGTTGTAAGTTCGATTCCTATCGGGGAAGTGATCATATTTGAATTTATTTATACTTCCGGCGTTGAGTTCCACCACTTAACAGGCAATATCTTGAATTCCGCGGAAAATGAAGTACAGAGTGTTTTGACACTAGGTACTTATTGTCTACCCTGCTATATGGGATAAAGCTTGAAGCTAATAAAAGAAGATCGTTTACTATTTGTAAAGTGTTATTCAATACTTAGGATTAAAAAACATTTTTGAAAAAACGTATAAAAATTTTAACGCAGCGGGATTAGAACCCGCGCCTCTTACAAACCGTCCATACGCTTTGACCGCTAAGCCATGCGTTCTACTATGAGCTACGTCGAAATTCTTATACGTTTTGTTGCAACTTATTTATGTTGTTAGCATCTCTGTAGAGAGATTTTTACAAATTTCTACTACTTAAAGATTATTAAGAAACAATCGTTTAACAAGAGAGATTGCTATTTTATTTTAATATTTACTATTTTTAAATTATTATTCCACACTAAGGATTAGCAAACATTTTTGAAAAGCGTATAAGGATTTTTAACTTTATTTGCTTGGACTTTACACCCCTTGTAATACTAATCCAATTTACCATTAAATGACAAACAGCTTCACGCTTTATCCCTCACAGTAGAATTTTTTATTGCTGTAATTATCTTCATTGGACAGACACACATTTTTAACTATTTTATTATAGTTTAGATTATTATATTAGGTATTTTAAATGAAACTGTTTTAAACAGATTGATTGCGTATATTTTGGTATTCGCAAATACATTTTTGGAAACCTGACGTTTCGAACACTTTTCGTTCACAGGTAGTCTACCTATGACCACAATCACCCTCATATAAAATGACATTATTATGTTAGATGTTATATCTAACGAACACTAAGTAAACGACAGAAATGCACAGTAGAATGTAAAAATGTTTAAACTAATTTTGAACAATTCATAGACATAAACTATACTAACGAATGTTTAAGTACGTTGAAGCAAATAATTTTCCTAGCAACGTATAATTTTCCAATTTGTACTCATATAAAGTCCTTTCTTTTTAGCTTCAAGCTTTTATCCCACATAGCCGAGTAGACAGAAAGTACCTAGTGTCAAGACTGTACGTCGTCCTTTTGATGCGTTGTATAAATGCTATCATGTCTTAGTGGGATGTCTGACTGTAAATGTGAATGGGTGCGATTATTACTGTCATTTCACCGTATCTTATAGGCCAAAACGCGGCGTTAGGTTACACCACTTAATTGACAATATCTGGTAAACGAAAGAGTAAAATTAAAAGAGTGAGTATGTATAAAACGATATTAATTTAATGAAAATACATTTTAATTTTTTAGAAGTTTTGAAGAAGCAAATTTTTAGTAAGGGATTTTAAGTTTGGTTCCTTTGGGAGAAGTTATTATCGAATTAAAAAATTGGACGGATTCGAACCCCCACCTTTCGGTATCTGTCAAACGCTAGACACTTTGGCTATATTAATATATCTAGCTAATATTATCTTAAATGCACTATGCATTTATTATTACTTGATAAACGGATAAACCGTTCGAGAAAACCTCGTTGAGTTTCTTGCGCCGGCACTTCTCAGGTCTGAGGCAAGTCATTCGACGTGAAAAAAATTGTCATTTTGAATACAATTATTTATCTTTAACAATATTAAAATTTCTAATAATCAAATTCACTTAAACGTATTGAGTGAACAAAAGGAGGGAGCGCAAATCTTTAAAACTTATTTAAGATATAGGTTATCTAGATACACGAGTTACAATTCCAACTGTATCCCAATTATAAATAAATAAAATTCTATGTAATCAATGTACAAGCAGCGGTTTATTACAGCAGGGTAGTCTATGACAACCAAACATCGAGACACTCCGTTCTCTGTTTTCAGTCTAAATGTAAGACATGTTAAGTGGTCAAACTCACCGCTGCACTATTCTTTTCGGTATAGAGAAGTGAAAATGATTTAAATAGAACTTTCTCGCGTTTATAGCCAAATGCTATATGCTGTCTCACTGCGCCATTTGATGGCTTTAAAATCTCTCTAATAAATATTAGATATAAAAGTTATGAAAAGTGCTAAACAAATTCTTACGCGGCGTTGAGTTCCGCTACTCAACACGCAAGGTCTCGAATGCTGTGGAAAGCGCAGTACGGAGTGTCTTGACACTAGATACTTCTTGCCTACCCTGATATGCGGGATAAAAGTTTAAAGCTAAAAAAAATCTTACGCATAAAGGTAAGATAGCTTCACGCTTTATCCCGCATAGCAGGGTAGTCAGAAACAAACTAGTGTCAAGAGACACGTTGTTCAACGCCGCTTAACATGTCAAGAGACATGTTGAGTGACGAACTCAACGTGGCACTTTCTCCTTACCAGAGCGATGAAATTTCCGTGTCGGAATTGAATCCACAGCTACTTATGTTTACAAACAGAAACTGCCCCACTGCGCCCAGAAGGCCTTTTAAGATAAAATAGAGGCCAGTTATTTAAAGGTTATCTGGAATATATAATAAATTTTTATTATTCGTCGTTTGTTTAATTAAACATTTAGAATGTTTATTATAAATATTAAACTAATTATCTATCCCGGTTTCAAACATATAAAATATAATTTCTTTTTAAATCTTCATTCTATATGCAAGGCAGGGCCGAAGAGAACTCAGTTTCAAGATGAGAATGTCTCATTTTACATCCAAAATTCTAATTGCGTGTTGAGTGGCGGAACTCAGCGCCGCATATTGTTTTACCAGAGGGCGGAAATAGAGATTCAACACACATTATATCAGGCTTGCAGCCAGACGTTTCTCATTTCGACATGTTAGCTTAGATAAAGTTTTTTTAATTATTAGAATACTTTATAAGAAATCTTGTTTTTAGATTTACGCTTTTATTCTGTATACAGCAAGTAACTAGTGTCAAGACATTCCATACTCCGCTTTCCGCTAAATTCGAGACATTGCATGTTGAATGGCGGAAATCAACGTCGCGCTTTGTCTTACCAGAGCGAGGAAATTAATATAATTTAAACCGAAACGTCGATAGCTTTAAATGATTTTATTGAATGGAATTAAAATTAAGACTTTTATATCAAGATACTAACAGGAACAATAACCGGTATTATGACGTGATTATAATATATATTTATAGTTGAACAAACTAGAATGTTTTTGCAGAGGACGCTAAATAAATGCATAGAAAAAGATTTTTGTGAGTTTTTAAACGTTTTAAATGAGTCTTTTGAACGGATTAATCGAGTATATTTTGGTATTCGAATTAAATTTTATGAAAACCAGACTTGTTTCAGAAAATCCGTGATTAAAGGTATACTATACAAAATATACGCGATTAATCCATTTAAAATAGTTTCATTTAAAAACAATATATATTTTTTGATATATATACTGTTATTTATGTAAGTTAGAATTTATAAGTATAGTTTAAAATTTTTTAGTTAATTTATTACAAACAGATGTACTCAAACATAATATTTTATCTATTTCCACTACATATCGAATATTATATAGTCAGTATACTTTACAGTGTGGCTTGCAAGATGGCGCGAGTGCTTACTGTTTTTTATTTAATTATATTATCGATTCTCGTTAAAAAAGTTCACAATTTGCCGCCATGGATTGACACCATTAGGCTTAAACACAGTTTGCCTGAATTTTATGATTATTTCTGTAAAAATAATCAATTTCTAGCGGTGACGTACGATACGTCGGTACCTATCAAGTACTATGTGTGGATAAAGGATGTTCTTAAAGATGGAACGGAAATAACTGTTCAATTTGATTCCGAACCGACTGTTAGTGTTGTAAGTATGTAGAGGCTTTTATTTTTTTTTTTTATATTTTTAATATTGTTATAGTTGAAATACTCGAATGTTAGTAACGTTTTAGTATTGTGTGTTGTTTTGATAATAAAATATAAGAGATAAATAAATAATTTATAATGTTTCTTGTAATAAATAAACATAAATATAAAAAATAGATGAAGTGTACAAACATTTGTTTTGTTTTTCAGTATTAAATATAAGGCAAATAGTATATATATATATATATATATATATATATATATATATATTTATATATATATATATATATAAGTCCTTACTTCCAAATAGAAATCAAGGAATAGTACTATTCATAAGAAATTAAAAATAAGCTAAATATTTTGTTTGCTTTTTTGTTAGTACGCGCGAAAAAGTGTTTTAATATATAAATATATATGACCGTCACATTTATGAGATTATATAAAATTGCATTTAATTACTTGGTTAGCTTTAATTTTTTTATTTTTAATTTAATTAATTTAAAAAATAATTTTATCTAAATTATTCGCAAAGTAAGTCAAGGGCCATCGATCAGTTGCTGCGTTGATAAATTTATAAGTAACATTTCATCCAATTTTAAAACGTTTTCTGAAATTATTTTATATGGAAAATAAATTATTATTATAATATCTTAGCGTTAGTACATTTATTATACTCGCCATGAGATTCGCCATTGATCTAATATTATGTATTAAATGTAAAATACAAAGATATTCTATTAGAGTTGCATTTAGTAAAATATATGAATATTTTAAGAGATTATTTGAATGTCTCTAACATAGTGTTTAACTCTCCTCTTATACCGCACAGAGTATAGCCCAATTATGTATAAATTTTTACTTACATATTTCAGTATACCAAAGCATATGACAACTTGGCTGATTTACAATTAAAATGGGAGCCAGATTTAATAAACAACATATATACATTTGTATATAGGAATGTAACGAGCGATCTGCGAGGGCTTTTCTCCGTGCAGGGTGAGAGACCTCCTCACCATCCGCCTTATATAACGAGTTTCAAGATTAACGGAAAGGAACAATGCCCAGAACCGATCTTGGTATAATACTTATTATAGATATATAAATAATAGATATATAGCAAGACTCTCCGTATTTCGTTTTCCACAAAATTCAAGACATTGCGGATTGAGTGGGGGAACTCAACGCCACATTTTGTCTTACCAGATCTGGGAAGTATAAATAATTTATATATAATCACTCCCCCGAGTGGAATTCGAACCCACAAATGATCGCTATTACAGTCAGACGTTGTCACACTGCGGCACTACCGGCTGCATTAATAATAAACATATAAAACAAAACATATTTTACTGTATACATACTTTTATGTGATCATTACCTCCTAAAACCATGTTCCACCACAGGACTTCTTCGGTCAAGGTAACGTAGCAGTCGTTGAATATTATCCTGACGCTCCAGACAAATATTGTGGCCGAAGGAAATTGAGCACTCAGAAGGAGCCGAAGCCCCTAATTGTGACGGGATCGTCAACAAAACCTGGCTGGTGGCCGTGGCACGCTGCTCTGTTCAAACGACTAAAACACGACTCGGTTTACTTTGGTGGAGGAACGCTTTTATCGAAACGTGTTATTTTAACAGGTATCATTTTTGTATTAAGCTAAACTGATGGCGATGTAGGACGGTGTCTGATTATCAACGTGATTGGTTATGACGTCTATTCACACTCAGGGGAATGATTATGTATAAACTTTATACATTTCCCCGCTCTGGTAAGATTGAGCGCGGCGTTGAATTTGCCGCTCAACACCGCTCAAAGCAGTGAACGGAGTGTCTTGACATACGGTTGTCTTTGACTACACTGCTATGTGGAATAAAACATGAAGCTGAATAAATAAGGCTGTCATGCCAGCTGCTAAGGTAGGGAATGAGGATTTTTTTCTCAGGAAAATATTTATTCATATATTTAAATTTTACATATTTCAAATTGGTGGCATGAATGTAGAGATCGAAATTATTTGCCCATGTCTTCATCTTATACTATTAAAAAATAAAGTCTTTCGTTTATAATAGAAGAAATACGAAAATATTACACGTGAGCCCGCAGATTCCTTTGTGTGATCTGTAGGTAGTATGTAAAATTTCCGTTTTTCCCAATCCCGTAGTCTTGTGTAAACAACCTGTGTTCCCCGAGGAACACGCATGCCAACGTGCGTTGTCTGTTATTCAGACAACATAACGATATTTTTTATTAAAAAAATGAACACAGAATTGTAAATCAGTTACGATGTAGTAACATTTTATATAATTTTATAGTAAAAAACTTTTCCTTCCTTCCCCATAAGCTGCCCATTGCGTAACGGTGAACGGCGAGCCTGCAAATCCAGACGTATTTGAAGTGGCTCTCGGCAAATACAATCTGTTTGAAAATGAAACAACCGCTCAGCTTATTAAGGTTGGTTACATATTTTATCTTTTGTTAAGACGTCTATTTAAGATACACATCTCTAATAGCAGCGTACCAGTCGTCGATTCAAATTTCAATCGGGGTTATGTTCTCAGTTAATTTCTTAAAAGTTTTGGATAAAAGATATTTCTTCTGGTGTTGAAAATGTTCTAATTGCTTCTAAGTTGTTAAAAACTGATAAATATATATTAGTTATACCCTTAAGATTAGAAAATATTTTGCTCGGTTTCGGTCACAGCGCTGGGAACGTATCCAAGAGGCGCGGGTTCGAATCCCGTCGCGTTCAATTTTTTATACGTTTTTTCAAAAATGTTTTCTAATCCTAAGTGTGGAATAACACTTTAAAAATAGTAAATACTATAGCCATGTAGCCTTATCCTGCTAAAATATTTTATAAATATTAACATGCCGATCGTCGTTCTTTCATAATGCTTGTAAAGAAAGATAGAAATTATTATAAGAGCGAAATATATATTTAATATAAAAATATTTTAGATGCCAACATGACTTTATCTTATACTATTAAAGAACAAAGTTTTATCAATATCTTCACATTAACTTGCATGTGTTTTAAGTGAATTCATAGTTAATTTAAACATATTTAAAAAAAAAAACAAAATCCATACCATCTTTCTTTGTCAATACTCCAAATAGTAGAGGCTCCCGTAAAGTAATATGTAGTTATTTAGTATTATTTTAAAAAGGCTGACTGTGACTGCAAACGTGATCGGTTGTGAGTCCGATTCCCACTTGGGGAAGTGATTATATTTAAATTATTTTCAATTCTTCGCTTTGGTAAGACAAAGGGCAGTGTTTATTTCTACCACTCAATACGAAATGTCTCGAATTCAGTGAAAAGTACAGGGTGTCTTGATACTATTTTATATTCCGTCAATCCTGCTATGCGGGATAAAAAGCGTGAAGCTTAAAGAAAGTATTAAAGAAATATTCATTAAAAATGGCATTATACTATCTTTTCTAATAAAGAACTATATTTTTTACATAATTTCAGGTAGCCGAAATAATAGTCCACGATAAGTTTTACTACAGGCGTCTCAATAACGATATAGCCATATTGAAGCTGAGTGCGGAAGCCCGCTTCAACAACTACGTGCAGCCAGCGTGTTTGTGGTTTAATGGAATCTACGATCACATCGCCACTTATGATATCACAGGCGTAGTATGTCTTTATATTATTATTATTTTACGTTCAGGCCCTGTGCCTAGCGGGGAATTGAGAGAGAACGGAGTGCCAAGCCTTATGGTGCCTGTATATTTCTTTCACTTCGTGTACAGTATTAACCTCTCTACTGTATTATTAATTAACCCTGCTACTGTGTTATTAATACTGTATTTTCGAATATCAACTCCATTCTTCTAGTACCTCTCATATTTTCTTTCTATTAATTTAAAATAAATGTATTAATAGAAGGCTCTATAAAGGACAGCCTCTGGTTGTGGACCCGATCTCCACTCGAGGAAAGTATTATATTTGAATTATTTTCCTATTATTTTTCTAATTTAATAAGACAAAAATAGCTATGAATTATGCTACTTATATGCGCTACATTTCAAATTCACTATTTCAAAACATCGCGTTTCTTGACATTTGGTCAGCTGTGTTTCCCATTAAGTGAACAACCGGTGAAGCTGTAAAAGATTCATACGTATAAGATAAATTTAGTATGGCACATGTTACCACCTCCCCAATGTATCTGGAGTATTGTTCTGACTCTCCGCTTCACTTTGGGATTGGGATCTATTATCACCTCCTCATCTTGCTGCAAGCAACTTTGATAGTTATCTGAACGTAACGAATATTACTTACAGGTAATATAAAAGTTATTAGATATAATATAGTGTTAATACCACCTTTTTTCATATTCCGACTAAAACCAAGACATTGGCTATTAAGTTACGGAACACAACGCCGCGTTTAATGCAAACAATTATTACTTACAGGTAGTCGGCTGGGGTTTCGACAAAACTGATAACGTGACAAACGCGTTACAGTTAGCGAACATGCCTCAGATACCGGACTCCACGTGTATTCTGTACCAGCCGATATTCTACTCCGCAGTTTTGGATGGAAAAAAGTTTTGCGCAGGATCTCAATATGGGCTCAGATCAGGTAATATTATATATCAGAAATTGTAGTCCATATGTTATTCTGAAGTTAAATGTATATTATGTTACTGTACAGTTTACTACCAATCTTTTAACTTTATTTGACCTGCTTCACGTTATTTATAAAAATAAAAAAAAAATCTTAACTTATTTAGACGTTATTTTTATTAGGATTATTTAAAAACTAGTAATTTAATATAAATAAATTAATTTTTTAAATATATTACATTTCAAGTTCCCAATGTGCCTGCATTATGTAGTATTGCAACTCTAATTCTAATTATATAAACTAAACTAAAACCTAATTGTATAAACAGGGGTTGTGGTATCGGTTCCCAATCGCAAAAGACCCTAAGGTCTTACTATAATCTGGTAATCTCTCCGCATCCCACGCTAAATGTGGATGATGTTAGATAAAAAACAATATATTATGTTTTTTGAAAAAACGTATAAAAATTTTGAATGCAACAGGATTCAAACCCGCGCCTCTTGGATACCGTCCAAGCGTTCTGACCGCTATGCCATGCGTTCTACTACCAGCTGCGTCGAAATTCTTATACGTTTTGTTACAACTTATTTATGTTGTTAGCATCTCTGTAGAGAGATTTTTACAAATTTCTACTACCTTAAGATTATAAGTAATAATCGTTTAACAGGAGAGATTACTATTTTATTTAATATTTACTATTTTTTAAGTGTTATTCCCCACTTAGGATTAGAAAACATCTTTGAAAAAACGTATAAAAATTTTGAACGCAGCGGGATTCAAGCCCGCGCCTCTTGGATATCGTCCAAGCACCCTGACCGCTAAGCCATGCGTTCTACTACCAGCTGTGTCGAAATTCTTATACGTTTTTTGTTGTTTTTTCAAAAATGTTTTCTAATCCTAAGTGTGGAATAACACTTTAAAAATAGTAAATAATATATTATGTATTTATTCACAGGCACCCCATGCAATGGTGACAGCGGCGGAGGCTACGTAGTACTAGTTAGCGATGTATCTAGACAATATTATAACCCTTTTATACTGCGTTCGGTAGTAGATGCTGGAGCGTGGTACGTGAAGGGAATCGTATCGATGACTCTCAGTAGAGAACAGGGAAACGTGTGCGATCCCAATGGCTACACAGTGTTCACAGATGTCGCACAATACAGGGACTGGATCCTTACATATTTACAATCGGACACTTAAATAATAAAATTCCACTGATAATTGAAAAATATTTGTTAAAGGAAGTAAACAATGAAATATATAAGCGTGTTATCATTTTACTGTTTCATATTATCCTTACTGATTACTTGATATTTTTTAGGCTTCACGCTTTTTATCCCGCATAGCAGGGTAGACAGAATACTCGAATATTTGAATTGTAAGTAAATACCCATATTCCTGTATGGCATTTCTAAAATTATCATTCTATCTTAATCATATTTTGCCATATAAACTATACGTCTCAAAAATTTTTAGGTTAATCGGATGAAATAAAAATAGTTTGTTTGAAAAACATTTATTTTTACTAATTTTTTAATACACATTAAATTATACGTAAACGCTGTTAGGTTTTGCGGAGCAAGCTCTATACCCTTCCAATCATTTTAAAGACAGATGATGGTGTAGATTCGCCATTTAACACCTAATGTTTCGAATTCGGACCGACAAAGAGAACGAATTGTCTCAACACTATGTTCTCTTTGCCTATCTGATGTGGAAGACAAGGTTTCAACATGTATTGTGTAGAATTAAAAATAAATAGCAATAAGAAAAAAATGTACAGAAAAAAGGCTCAGTCTGTAATGCAATAAATTTTATATATAAAAAACAACATAAGGTCGGTCATGGCGCAGTGTGAGAGCGTCTGACTGTAACGTTATCGGTTGTGGGTTCGATCCTCACTCGGGGGAGTGATTCAATTTAAATTATTTTCACTTCCTCACTCTGGCAAGACAAAGTGCGGCGTTGAGTTCCATCACTCAACATGCAATGTTGAAAAGCGAATTACGGAGTGTCCTGATACTAGAAACTTTGTCTACCCTGCTATGTGGGATAAACAGCGTGAAGCTAAAAAAAATTTTAACACCTCTTATCACATTTAACACGTAAGATAAATTTGGGATTCAGTAAAAATAATATTTTTCTGTACAGCATGTTTTTAAAATGACTTTCTTTGAAAATACAGAGGTTTAAAAAAAGTGGGAGAGTAGTGTAGTGTGGGGTCATGCGTACGTTTCGAATGGCAGCGAGCTAGGAGCGGAAACCTAAAAAGGGTTACCTAATCTGTTTTTGAGTATAATGAATAAACATTAACAGTCTTTTCATTTTAACACCAAACAGAAAAAAAATTGTCAACGTAATATTCAAAGTAGAGGTTAGTTATTAAAATTTGACGATGTTTTTTTAAGTAAGTCTGTATTGCTTGATTGTTGGTATTTAAAACTTAAAGAGAAGTAGTCAACCACTCACGATCTTCCCATGAATTGTAACATTTATTTAAAATAATAATTAAATAAAACTATAAAATTAAGGAATATTGATTGGCATGCGGTACTTTGTCAAAGCCAAGTTCAAGATAACAGAATTGAGGAGCAATGCTGTGTGTATATTACAGGAAACACGTCAAATTTACTACTGATTGAATTTAAAATGAAACTATTTTCAACCACCTGAGACTTATAAAAAAAAAATTAAAAAAATAGTCTCATATCTACCACACCAGAGACAAAGATACAGTCTGCTCATTCTACAAGAATTCAGGCAGTGCAATTAAGAAATAGATGGTGGTGGTGCGATATAATTAATTTTTGTATCAACCATCAGACAAATGCCACCTCAGTCTACCTATGACCACGGACTACTGTAAAGTGTTTGAAAAGTCTGATTATACGCGACTAATCCGTTTATAATAGTTTCATTTAAAATGTGTAAAAATCGCGTAAATCAAAAATCTTGTTATACGTTAATATATGTATGTTCATAAACGTGATAAATAGAAAATGATTAAGAAAACCATTGTTAATAATTTTTGTAAATCCGGGTAAAATTCAAAAATTCTTCACTTTTATCGATGGTTATTAGTAACTTAACGTTAGGTCCGACAAATTTGATGATTTTTTTTTAACGACGTACGTACGTATTTTTTAAAAACGTAGAATAATTATTAGCACGAGTCAAAACAAAATTCGACTTTGATATTCGAGTATGAAATTGCTATAAATTAGATTAATGCTCTTATAAAAAAAGTTAAGTGGTTTGTAAAAATAATGCAACCAGGAAAACTTAATTTGTTCATTTTTTAAAAAAATGAGATTTTGTTTTAAATTTTATTATATAAAAAGATAAATCTTATAAATGTACACTCTTTTCATTATTTTTTTCTATCAAAATGGCAATTGTAAAATAATTCAAGTGTACCATAAACTAAATAATAATTACAAAGTATCATTTAATAAAACCAGCAAAAATTTGATTTATAGTTCTTGGAAAGACCACTTCCATGCACTGTAACAGGTAAGCCATGAGTTCTGTTTCTGGCTGCGTCGAAATTTTCATACTTTTCGTACAATTTCTGCTATCCACATTATTTTAATGATGACGACCAATGAATGCCCAACGTGCATTTTATACCCTAGTAAACAAGGAAAATTGTCGACCGAAGAATATTGTGCTATTTGTGGACAAACAAATACTTCATTGTTTTGCTACTCACATCTTTGCGTTAAATTAGCTCATGGTGTCATAGTTTCAGCTGCTTGGGATCGATTAAGTAAAATAATTTTTATAGAGAATGTTAATACGTAGTATTTTACTTCTTGAACTTTTGTGATTTGGCCTCAAATATATAAAAAGGAATCAGCATCGTATTTTTACATTTTATTAATGATAACATTTAAAAAATGTCTAATAGCTATCATTAACTCGTGTGCCGTCTAGAGGTATCTTGATAATATATAAAAACTCCATGACATACCTGGTATATTCATATATATTAGAATTGATTGAAAATCCAAAATTCGACAGATTAGTCATTTACAGATTACAAAAGCAAACTTTTAAAAAATATTTCATGGCTTTTATGCATTATCGAAAACATCATAAAATAACACTTAACATAGAGAACAAATGTTGTTTGGTTAACTCATATTATCAAGTAAATGTTCATTTTAACAGCACTTTTCCTTAATCGCTTAAGGAAAAGTGCTGTTAAAGTGCTGATCCAATCATGGGATTACTGGGATTCGGTGTGGTAGGTTTAGTTGCAGTGTAGGCTCTTCCTTCCCACCTAACATCCTGACGTTCAGGTTGATGCAGATGTTAACGAATGCCTCGCTTGGACCTCATAACGATAAGGCTTGATGGCTGTAGCTTGTAAGGATCATTAACCAGTATGGCTCTGCTATATAGCATCTATGGGCTAGGCTCATTGCAAGTCAATTATCTCATCGTAGAAGGCCACAAAGTGTGTAGGTGCGTTCAATGCAAATGCAGACCTGCTCTTTCGTCGTAGATCAGCAAATAAAAAAGGTGGTATACGCATTTGCAACTCCACCCTCTACCCTAGAGGAGCTTAGCGAGGCTACATGTGCTCTGGAAGAAATCCTGGAGCAATCCACAACGGTGGCCCGTAATAGGCTGGCCCTCCACCAAATCGTCATAGTGCAAGCAGCTCTGCTACGTCTCCTGTAATTGGACGAAGTCTCCGTTAAGTTTTAGTGGGTAGTATCTGGATTACCGGACTGTCGTGCGCTTTTGTTTGATACATCTCTTAACAATGTCCATTTTAGAATATTGATAAAATCCTTATCAAATTGATACATTTATTGTGTTTGATGTAGTTGAAATTTGTCCATAGTCATTGGGATGGATAGTTCAAAAGTTATCACTATAAAAATGATACGAGCCATTAACTGACTAGTGTATATTTTACCATATATTACAACTATCGTTTGACACGTAAACCGTTATATTAAAAATAATGCGTGTTTAGAGTATTTTTAAAATCATCATATTATCAATACTTCTTAATAAAGCTTATAATTTGCCCCCACAAATTGGTACATTATTTTTTTGTAAAAATAACCCAAATTTTGTAATAACTTTTTTATCTTAGACACCTTTAATTGTATTACGTGTGGGTGTACTATGACCTGTAAGATGGAATAAAAATAACAGTTCAATTTGATTCTGAATTCTTGTAAGTACAAAGAAGATTTTTTCGACTCTAAGTCTGATGTGTGGAGTTCATCCATTCTTATATAATTGGAGAAATAGCATTCTTTCTTGTCAAATATATCTTAAACATAATCTTTACATTTAATATTTACTTCTAAGATATATTTTTTTGTATAGTAGACTTTGTAAGAATCTCTCTACAGAGATGCTAACAACATAACTAAGTAACAAACGTATAAGAGTTTCGACGCATGGCTTAGCGGTCAGAGTGCTTGGATGGTTTTTAAGACGGAAACGTATATAATTTTAATCTTAATTAAAATTAATATCACTATAATATATTACAATATAATACATAATAATAATAATTTCAAATTATTATTATGTATTATATTGTAATATATTATAGTGATATATATAGATTAGAATTACTTACACGTTTTAATTATTTCTTGTTTAATAAATATGTCGATATCTTATGTAAATTGTAATCTTAATTAATAAATAATAAACAACATATACACATTTAACTATACAACCTTATCAGAACATAAGCGACCGCTTTTCTATATACAGGCTAAAAGATTTCCTCAACATCCTCCTTATATAACGAGTTTCAAAATTAATGGAGAGGAAAAATGCCCAGAACCGTTCTTGGTATGATGGACATTATTGTAGATGTTAAAACGGTTCTAGGCCCGTCGTGGCGCGGTGGGACAGCGTCTGACTGTAAACGCGATCGGTTATGGGTCACTCGGGAGAGTGATCATATTTAAATTATTTTCACTTCCTCGCTCTGGTAAAAAGACAAAGTGTGACGTTGAGTTTGAGTTATAATCACTCCCTCGAGTGAGGATCGAACCCACAACCAATTACGCTTACAGTCTGACCACTACACCTTGATCGGCCTCAACTTCAACATCATATATATATATATATATATATATATATAAATATATATATATATATATATATATATATATATATATATATATATATATATATATACATATAAATAAAATATTTTTTTCTCGTTTTTCACAAGCTGTTTATTGCGTAACGAAAAATGGTGAGCCTTCAAGCCCAGATCAATTTGTAGTCAGTCGTGGAAAGTTTTATCTATATGAAAATGAAATAACTTCTCAAAAAATTGAGATTGATTTGTATATACTTTCATGGTAAGAATTAATACCATTGGGACATTCATATTTACTAAAGTACTTGTTTAAATATAAAATTTCTTTAGTAACTGCTAAACATGTGAACTAATTTTGACAAATATAGATACGTATAGATACATCGTTAGATTCGCCTTAAAGGCGCGAGTGTCACTGGATATACAAAATTACTGAAAAAATGGTGGATTTTAAAACATAGTTTTTAATAGCAGTCGGATATTAAATTTTTAAATTATTACTTGCACTTTTATCGATGTTAACTTAAGTGTATAGCAGAGACTATGAAATTTGTAAAGTTACAATCCTCCTCTCGACTCGACTCGATTAAGTCTGTTTTATATTAATATAACAACAACAAAAATACATCGCACAAAACACCGTCTGTCTGTAACTGTTGAAAATATCATATATTTTTTAATATTTTCAGGTAAACGAGATAATTGTCCATGAGAATTATACTTACAAGAATCTTGATATCGATATAGCATTACTAAAGCTGAGTGCGGAAGCCCGCTTCAACAACTACGTGCAGCCAGCGTGTTTGTGGTTTAATGGAATTTACGATCATATCGCTACTTATGATATCACAGGCGCAGTATGTTTTTACAAGATTTTATTTAACTTGCTGTTTTAGTAGAACATTAAATCCCTGGGACCAATACGGCCAGAGTGTGATGCGCTGATTTGATGATTACATTAGTGGCACGCTGGTGATGTGCAGTTTGGTGGACAACCATTCCTCGTTAGCACCTGTACCAAGGTAAACGTCAAAACTACATAACTTCCGTCGAGGCAGCGTTCTAAACGAGGCCGGACCGCCTCAACTGTCGCCAGTTCAGCCACCGGGGACCCCAAATCCAAAAATGATTCGGTGAGCCACGTTCCACGTTCGATCCGTTCGCGTTGCGCAAGAGCCGCGCCAAGGCCGACGCCGTCTTCAAAAGCTTCGGGCCAAGGTGGCAAAGTGTCCCCGAAAACTCCACCTCCCGTCCAAGACGAGTCCGAGGTACTTCATTGTCCGGGCGACGTCGATTCTGACACCGCCGACGACGATGTGGGCGCCGTTGGAAGGAGGGCCCTTCCGCAGAGCATGAAAGCAGACAGCCTCGGACTTGTCAAGGGTGACCTCGAGACCCAGACGCTGAATCCGCCCGACCACCTGGGCCACCTCCGGCGTTGCGAGCACAGCGGCCTCGCGAAAGGTCCTCTGCTGCATCAAGACCAGCGTATCGTCGGCGTAGCAGAGGATTCCCACTCCTTGTAGGGTGCTGCCTCGCAGCACCCAGTCATAGCCGATGTTTCACAGGAGTGGACAAAGAACCGACCCCTGTGGAACGATCACTGACCTCCTGGAGAGGTAAGCTTCGATGACGCGGCGCAGGTATGGAGGCACTCGATGGTAAAACAGTGATGCAGGGGCATGGTATGGAGATGAACGCGTTAGCGATCTCTAAAGACACCGCCAACACCCCATCACCACGGGCCACCGCTTCCTGCGCATGGGACTTCACCTTTAGGATGGCATCCACAGGGGAGCGTCCGCTCGGAAGCCAAACTGACAGTTCGAGAGGTCCGGACCTGTCCGCGCGAGGTGCTGGATTAGCGTCTCCGCCACCACATGCTCGAAGAGCTTGGCGATCTTGCTCAACAGCACGATAGGCCGATACACCGAAACCTAATCCGCCAGGCGCCCCTCCTTCTTGATGAGGATTAGTCTGCCTGTCTTCCACGACTATGGAATTATGGACTGATCCAGATAGGCAGTAAATAGCCCTCGCACTCTCGGCCCCAAGATGGAATGGACCAGAGTGATTACGTGCCCGGGTATGCCGTCGAGCCCAGGGGCGGTGTTTTTGCCCCTGGATCGCCTCACTAGCTCTATTAGACCTAACCTAACCTAACCTAGTAGGAGGAGTTGAAATCGACATTCCCCTACCTCCTGACCTACAACGGCGAACCGGGTTTTTAGTTGCGATAGCACTTCGCGGCCTCAATGTAATGATTAATTTGCTGAAGAGACTATCGTAGACTAGTTGATCTCACTATTTATCATTGACCTCACTACACTTGTTACTACCAGCGAATTATCTGTTGCAGATTACCGAAACAAATGTGGAGCATGGTCAGCACCTGTACTGTCCATTGTCCCTTTTCTTGTCCATCTAGCTACGTTACTGACTCCAATACCTTATGTTTTGGGAATATACATTATATTTCACTTATATTGTAATTTAAAAATAAATATTAAATAAGCTAAATTTCTGTATAAATTAAAATTATAAACACTTAACAAAATAATAGTTAAGGACTTTATTTGTAATGAATGTCGTACAATAGCAAATATAAATATAAAATAATTGATGATTTACAAACTATAATGACATTATGGCGCTGTCAGACTCTCTACTCCTGTGTATAGACTGTCAATTTGTCTGTACGGGCAATAATTGGTGGATCAATCCCAACTTGGGGAATAATTATGTACATTTTCCTCGGAGAGTGAATATCCCTGTTGTGGTAGGACAAGTTCCGTTGCATTTAGGAAATAAATAAAAGTTATAAAATATAATATAGTGTTAATACCCCATTTTTCATTTTCCGACTAAAACCAAGACATTGGCTATTAAATTACAAAACATAACGCCACGTTTAATGTAAACAATTATTACTTACAGGTAGTCGGCTGGGGTTTCGACAAATCTCATAACGTGACAAACGCGTTACAGTTCGCGAATATGCCTCAGATACCGGACTCCACGTGTATTATGTATCAGCCGGTATTCTACTCTGCTGTATTGAATGGCAAAAAATTTTGCGCAGGACATCAAAATGGGCTTAGATCAGGTACATGTTACTTGTTTCCTAGATTGATCTAGTGTTAAAAATCTCCTTTTTCCACTGGTTGCGCCAATTCGACATATTACGTTTGCAATAACGTAATTCAACGCTGCGCTTTGTCTTATATGTTGTTTAAATATTATCGTTCTCCCGAATGTGGATTGAACATATACGTAACTATTGCGCGTTCGTTTGCAGACGCGGTGTTTCAGTAGTAAGATCAATGCTATAAATAAATCAACGTAAATATAGTAAATTGAAGAGAGCAAATTGATATTCAAGTAACACAACATTACTCTTCAATTGCATTTTAATTAAAGTTAAATAACGATATAATGAAAACTAAAAAAAATATATGTTTTAAAAAAAATATGGAATTCATACACTTTCAGATAAAATATATTTGATATGATTAAATAAGAAAAAATTAGGATTTAAGGTGGATTTTGACAATGGGCAGGCGACTATGGCGATCGTGTTAGCAATTGCAATCAAATACTTAATCAATATTTTTAACGGAAAATAACAGACAGAGTGTCTTGACACCAAGTTTTCTGCTTAGCTAAAGAAAGTATGAAGATACTTTAATACTTAATGATGTGTAAATTTACAGGCACACCGTGCAATGGTGACAGCGGAGGAGGCTATGTAGTACTAGTTAGAGATCCATCTAGACAAAATAATTCTCTTACCCTTAATGTAGCAGACGTTGGAGCGTGGTACGTGAAGGGAATCGTATATATGACCCTAAGTATATACGATTCCCTAAGTATATACGTGAACGTGTGCGACCAACCGCTACACAGTGTTTACTGACGTCGCATAGTACAGGGACTGGATATTTAAATATTTACAATTGGATACTTAAAATTATAGTGTAAAAATAAATGAAATGAATTATTTAAGAAATAAAATAAGTGTATCTTATTTTTGTTGTATTCTCCCTACGAATTCAATTAGACACCTCATGTTGGTTGTAGTGGGACAGCGTCTGACTGTAAAATCAATTGGTTGTGGGCTTCCTATTCCCAGTCGGGGGAGTGATTATGTTTAAAATTATTTCCATTCCTAAAATATATCTATAAAATATGTCTATAAGATGTCTTATAAAGTTAGTTTGCATATTCCTAGTGAGAATGTGCAGGCATCCCAACATCATCACTTTATATGTTTTACTAATATCGAAGTAATGTACCTATACTAATTATATTTTTTTTAGCTTTATGTTTCTTCCTTGAGCAATAGTTAAAGATAATGGAGTGCTGAATGCTATGTTCCTTGTATACTGATGTCCCTACGTCCACATTCGTTAACCCTTTCATATAAGCCGTCTCCAGTATTTTTGATAGTCAACTAAGGTTTTCCATCACCACACCCTTAACGGACCTTTTGCTACACATATATTTCTAAACTTTTATCACTTATCGTCTTAACATGCCCAAACCTGAGCCTGCTCTTGTTTATTTTTACTTTAATTATCATTTGCAACAACATCACGCTCACAATGATGTAAGCAACAAAAGTTGTAATTAGTTTGACTTAATGCCAATTAATCGTTAATTATATTCTATGCGTGGAGGTAGTAAGTAGTTACAATTAAATACACATAAAGTATGTTAGTAGTGTGAAACAAATTATAAGTTTTTGTTTAAATTATTAATACTGATATCCGTGATCTTTGATCCATTCGGGATTACAACTACTTAATTCTTAAATTCCTTGTTGGTGATATAAAATATAGAAATAAATTCGGAAATATACTAATATTTCCAATTTTGTGACTATGTTACTGAATTTGTGCTTATCAGTTATTAGAAACCGATAATATAAAAACTCTAAATCTATCCAGAGGTTCTTAAATAGTGGGAAGATAATAAATCCAAAATGTTTCTAGAAAAGGATGGTACGGCAGTGCTTTGCTTCAATAGACAGGCCCACTGCCTGTCTGATGATCCCATAAGGTAAACAAACTTTAGAAAACATTTTTGAAAAAACGTATAAAAATTTGTACGCAGCGAGATTCGAACCCGCGCCTCTTGAATACCATCCAAGAGGCGGGTTCGAATCACGCTGCGTTCAAATTTTTATACGTTTTTTCAAAAATGTTTTCTAATCCTAAGTGTGGAATAACACTTTAAAAATAGTAAATATAAATGAACTTTATTTGTCCTGAATATTATTTATAAAAACATAAAACATATTACAACAATTTCTAATATTATTTCCTTTTACAACTTAGGATAATATAATAAAGCCTAAGGTCTGACTTGGTAGGTTTCCATATAAATTTACGATAGGTTTTGCCAGTGAAAAAAGTTAATGAAGCTATCTCTTAGGGTTGGGCTGAAACCTTGATTCGCCAACTAGCCATTCTGTACTTCGTCGACAACCATAGCTTATATCATAATTTTGAACTAGGCTCCCATATCTTTATGTTTTTGATAGACCAAACATATTTCCGGTATAAATATCAGTAGCATTAATTTCACTAAAAACTGCGTTTAATTAAGAAAAAAATGGAGGGAAGTCGTAAGGTATGGCAACACTGTATTTATATTACGATCATATTATACATATTCCTTACTTTAATTTAGTTTTCTAATATTCCAAAATGATTGCGATTAAGAAGCTGCAAATTATAATACTATTTTATTTTATAAGTAAAGTGCAATCTTACTATCCGCCATGGATGGAAGGATATTCTAAACAGGCACCTGTTTGGAAAACGCGATATTTTTGTAAAAATAACAGTGATTTAATTCTTTCATATAGAGGACAGCCTTCTACTTATTATGTGTGGATAAACGAAATATTAGATACCAAAACGGAAGTAACAGTGAAATTTGATGCGATACCTTCCTTATTTGTCGTAAGTAATCCCACATTGTTTTTCAGTAACATTAGAAGTGAATAATTGATATTTTTCATTACAAGCAATTTTCTTAAGCATGTCCACTGTATCTTTCTGCTTACATATTTTTGAAGGAAATCTGGAGAGCTATAGTCATTCTTGTATGGTATATATTTTGTACCATCTAAACACATCCTTAATCTACCTTCATTCTTAATATATCATCCTCACTTACGCTTACCATTCCGTATCCTTCCATATCCTACGAATAGCCATATGATGCAGTAGATGGAAGATATGATTTATTTATTTATTTAGCTTAACGCTTTTATCCCGCATAGCAGGGTAGACAGAAAGTATCTAGTGTCAAGACACTCCGTACTTCGCTTTCCACCGAATTCGAGACATTGCGTATTGAGTGGTGGAACTCAACGTATTATATTACGTATTATCAAATATATTTCTCATGTGTACTATAACTTCACTGAAACACTTCACTTTTAAATATTTTTTTGTTAGGACCCAGAAACTATTAACCTTAATATAAAGATACGGCTGAGTAATATTTTTTTAAACTTTAATTATTATAATCAAATTTATTATTTGTTTCAGAACAACAAAGATATTACCAAAATTAATTCTAGTATTTTAAAGAAAAGAGATGACACTAACAATATTTATATATTTGAATTTGTTAATCACACTCAGAAACTACAGAAACTTTTCAGAGTAGAAGGAAACACGCCTTACCATCAAACACATATAATAAGCCTCAAAATTAATGGAACTGAGAAGTGCCAAAATCCAGATCTGGTAAACAAATGTGTAAAATTTTGTTAGTTTGAAAACCCGATGTCTTAAATATATTAAAGTAGTCGGTAACAAGACGATGATCAAGTATTTTTAATATACAACATATTTTTTTATAGTTTCACGAAAGTACTTAGTGTCAAGATACTTCGTACTACGCTTTCCCCCGAATTCGAGACATTGCGTGTTGAGTGGTGGAACTCAACGTCGCACTTTGTCTTGTACCAGAGCGAGGAAGGGAAAATAATTTAAATAATCACTCCGCCGAGAGGGGATCGAACCCACAACCGATCACATTTACATTCAGACGCTGTCCTACTGCGCCACGACCGGCCTCGATATAAAACTCATTTAACATTTCAGGCAGTTTTTGAAAATCATCCAAACTACCAACTTCTTCCTAAGGCACCCGATAATTTTTGTGGCAGGCGAAAAATTAGGGAGATATCTGAAGAAATCCCCCTTACTTTAACTAGACCTGGTTCCTGGCCTTGGCATGCTGCTATATATATCGTACATAACGCCAAAAGTTATTATATTTGTGGAGGAACTCTTATTTCAAAAGATTTAATTTTGACTGGTAAATAATGTTAGTTAAATATTTTCACAAATAGTAACGTACGTTACAAGTTGAAATACAACACCATATTAATTAGCTAGACCAAAAAGTAAAAATAATTCAGTCATTAAACTGGTAATCCAAAAACGGTCAGTTTTCGACTTATGACGGGGTTGGGTTCCACAACTTCGAACGTATATATATATATATATATATATATATATACCAAAGCGAAGAATAATAATGGCTTTTATTTTTGATTTTTAATTATTATTTTTAAATTTTTATGAATTTTTTTCGTCGCAAAAGCAAATGGTCGAGGTCGAGGTATCCGTAACCCGAGAACTGACTGTAATCTCTAATAATAACCATCATGATTTATTTGATATTAAATATACAGTTTCAAATGGTATATGGCCAAAAGGTACGAATTCTTATCGGATCATTTTAGTTTTTTATATTTAAAATTTACTACTTTTAGCTGCTCGCTGCGTTACTGTTGGTAACGAAACGCTTGCTCCAGAAGTACTAGAAGTAGTTCTTGGGATAAGTTCTCCTCGCGAAGAAGGTGTGAGGATATCCTTTAAGGTTTGATATTTTATTAATTGTGAGGAATAGAAATATGTTTCCTATTTAAAATTTAAGCAATACTGGTACATTGGGGCGGCGTCCTACCTACCGACCTGTACCTACGATAGCAATGTTTGTGGCTTCAATACTGGTATACCCCATATGAAAGTGATATTTAAAATAAAATCATTTCCCTGCTAGTTAGACAACGATGTGTGTTGGGTTTCTGACACAATTTTCTTCTAACAGGACAGATAGAAAAGAAGGTATTATACATATAAGCACATCTCTCTTAACCCACAAACACATAATATTAAAGAAATATTTACATGCAAATATTGCATGTAAGGGTTATAACATATTATACTGCTATGTACGTTATTATATTATCCTATAGAAAAAATAACAGAATATGACTTAGAAAATAAGAAATTGTATTATAATTATAATGAAATCTAACTCTACCCTAAATAATGTAAGTATTTAATAATAAGTTAAAAAACCTTATTTTAGAACAAAGCAGAATAGTCATAGTAAAATCTGTGTATAACGACGATCATTCTGAATTCAAATCCCACTTAATATACAAAAGTGGCAAAAAGTGGAGAACAGAATGATTTATGTATAGCTACCAATGTATCAAATAAAACAGAATAAAATTTTTACATCTGAATAGAACAATTTTTTTTAGCTTCAAGCTTTTTTATCCCGCATAGCACGGTAGACAGAAAGTACCTAGTGTCACCACACTTTGTACTTCACTTTCCACCGTATTCGAGACATTGCGTGTTGAGTGGTGGAACTCAATGCCGCACTTTGTCTTTATCAGAGCGAGGAAGTGAAAATAATTGAAATATAAACACTGTCCCGAGTAGGGATCGAACCCACAACCGATCACGTTTACAGTCAGACTCTGTCCCACTGCGCCACGACCGGCCTCAATAGAACTATTAATAATAAATCCAGTAAAATAATACATTTTATTCTCATATAATTTTAGGTTAGTGAAGTAATAATCCATGAAGAATATAATTATACAATATTAAATAATGACATTGCTTTAGTTAAGCTAAAGGATGAAATAGACTACAATAATTATGTGCAACCAGCCTGTCTGTGGTTTGATGGAGCCAACGAAGAAAGTGATGACGAGGATGTTATGGGCACTGTATGTATATTATTTTAATTTCAAAATATATCTTTATGAATTTAAATGAAACTATTTTAATCGGATTAATCGCGTATATTTTGGTATTTGAAAATACATTTTTGGACAACTGACAGTAGTTCGTGGTCACAGATAGAGTGAGGTTGCATTCGTCTGTCAGTTAATACCAAAATTAATTATATCAATCTACCGCCATCTGTTTCTTAATTGCCTCGCATACAAACCTGGTGTAGTGGTTTGAGTTATTCATTGTATACTGACAGACAGCTGATTGCAATAAACGCCCATTCTTGACATCGGATATGTGTTTCTTCATACTAACCCCGAAGCTCCTCTTTGTTTGACCAAGTACGACAGGCCACAGTCTCAATCTAGTTTGTATAGACCTGTACACTGCAAAGAAATTTTACACTTCACGGGTCGCAAGCAATAATCCGTTTAAAACAGTTTCATTTAATGCTCATTTGCAACTAATAATCGAAGTTACAACGGAGTATAGTGTCTGGTCACTATAATTCTTGTCCTAATTCCGTTAAATAGAGAATATAATTTTTAATACATATTTCAGATTGTGAACACGGTTTTAGATAGAGACAACATAATGAATGACACTATAAGCGTTGCGACTATACCCATAGTACCAGACGTTACTTGTCTTCTTTACCAACCTCTATTCTATCATATTTTGTTGAATGGCTTAAAATTTTGCGCAGGACCACAGAATGGTAAGCCTATATATAAAGTATTAATTTATGATTATAAAACTATAAAATATTTTTATGGGGACTCCATTGTAGTAAAGATATTTCTCCTTGATATGGCGTTCAAAGAAAAGCATACGGATACATTCAGGATTTGAGAATAAATTTCAATTATTTCCTTTTAGTTTTCCAAAATAATTTTGTAAGAAAAACAAAGAAAACCCAATGATGAGGCAATCTATTCACTTTTTAGTCAATCCAAATCGAGGCTTAAAATATCTAAATCATTAAACGTTTTCTTAATCGTGAAGTGAATCCACGATCACATCTTATCATCTATTAATTTAAAGTATATAAATATAGATAGAGCTTTGTTATTTTAATACATGAATATATATACATTTCAGGTACAGTACCATGTATGACTAGTGGAAATGCATTAATGGTATTCATTGAAGACTACAAACCACGTAAAAGTTTGTTTGGTTCTGAAACCCTGAAAGGTCCAGGAGCCTGGTACGTAAGGGGGATAGTATCGGCTACTCTTAAGAGTTACGAGGATAATGTAGTTGGATGTGATCCTGATGGATACGCCGTGTTCACAGATGTCGCTATGTATAGGAGTTGGATTCTTAATTTTTTATAATAATTTAGTTAGCAAATATTTATCTTTCATTGGACCTATATTAAAAACACTAAAAACAGTCTTGACTATATTATCGTTTGATTTTAATCCCTCTCACAAGGGTGAGCAGAAAAAAATTAGTGTTGATACACTTTTATTTCTGTCTATTTAGCAAGACTAGGGTAAAAAAAATATTTTTTATCATCGATCTCATTTAGGGATACAAAAGTCACGTCTTATTTAATCATGTATCGCCTTTCTCTACAAAATTAACCAAAAAATGATTGACATTCGGTCAAAATAAACTAAACTCAGTCCAAGCCAAAACCCAAAAATAAGTATTTCTAGCTGTGCCCACGACTTTGCCCACGTGTACTTTAACATCTCTTAATCTTCATTTTTTCAACAATATGGTAGCCTAAGTTAGTCCTTGTTACATGAGCTATCTGCCAGTGCCAAATCCCGTAGAAATTGGTCAAGCCATTCCAGAGATTACAAACAAAGGGACAGACAAAAGTTTAAATAATATTATTTCATGTGTTTACATACATACATGTGCATATAGGTTAAATCAGTTATTTTAATATTACAAAGAGACACTACATTTTCATTGATACCTATACTTTAAATCTGTTAAAATATTTTTAGTTAAGAAAACAATGCAGTAAATGCTGGAAATATTTTAAATTAAAAAAAACTGAGGCCGGTCGTGGTGCAGTGGGACAGAGTATGACTTTAAACGCGATCGGTTGTGGGTTCGGTTCCGGGAAGTGTTTATATTTAAATTATTTTCACTTCCTCCCTCTGGTAAAAAGACAAAGTGTGGTGTTGAGTTCCACCACTCAACACGCAATGTCTCGAATTCGGTGGAAAGCGAAGTACAGAGTAACTTGACACTAGGTGCTTTCTGTCTACCCTGCTATGCGGGATAAAAAGCGTGAAGCTAAAAAAACTGAATTAATTTATACATATTAACACAGAGTTTTTAAAGCTTCATATAAAAAAACCAAAGGGAAATTAATCAAATAACCTTATTTAAGATATTTTATTATAAAATTTCTATATTTAGCAACATCAGTGAATACATTGTAGCAGTGGGCGTTACAAAATCTAAATCTTCTGCGGCTAATGTCACTGACACGATGCCTTTCACGTACCAGGCTCCAGGTCAGGTCAGGTCTTTTCTCTGGTGAATAGGAAAACGAGAGTGTCCTGACATCAGGAACGAAAACCACAAATTCGCCCCCACTGTCTCCATTACATGCTGAAATTCCTGAAACGATAAAATAGTATAAAGTATAGTATAAATTTATCAAAGCAACGCTGTTAGTTTGTTTGATTTTAATTAAAAGAGTATATAAATTCGATATACAAATAAATAAATTTATATCAATATGATTCTATAGCCTGCTAAGGCAAAGGGTGGCTTCGAATTCCACCACTTTGGGTTTAATACGTATTGTTTCCAAGGTAAAGCTTAATCTAACTAGGCCAGGCTAATTTCAATAGCTTTTACATAATATAGCTCTACATAGCGCATATCAAAAATATATTGTTTTTTATACCGTTTTGGTTATAGTCGTGTCAGTGATATATCAAACTAAACTTTATTAGTGTATATTAAGTTGTGAATAAGCTCGGAGGGAGGGAGGGAGCTCTAGACTTAGATCACGGTTCAAGGCTTTTTTCCCACCCCCCTCCCTGTTAAACGAAGGAGCGTCTCCTCGTCCTCTGTTACCTCTATCCGAGAATCATTCCTGACGGGTACTGACCTACTCCACAATAGCATACCCGCAATTAAGGTATATGAACTACGTGTAAATTTTATATATATCATTACATAAAAGGTTAAATATTTCCGTTACTAATTTATTAATAAAGAATTTCTTTCTCTAACTCTGGGACCAGAGGCATTGTTGTTTCACGACGATCGTTTGCGATTATTCATGAACAAGTTCACGTTACTTCAACGTTTGGAAATTGTCCAAATTTTCTATCAAAATTCGAGAAGTATTGTCTCTACTCAAAGAGCATTTCGTGCAAAATATGGTCGTCATGGTGCACCGTCTGAGCTCGCTATACGTCGCATAAGCCAAAAACTGGAAAGTGAATATTCTTTGCACGATAGTAGACCACCAACACGACAGCGGATAGGCCGTAGTGAAGTAAATATGGCCGCCGTATCAGCCAGTGTCGAAGAAAATCAAAATGTTTCCGTTTCACGACATGCACAAGAATTGAACTTATCCAGAATGACAACCTGGCGAATTTTACGTATGGATCTTGGCCTACATCCATACAAGATTGTGTTGGCACAAGAATTCAAGCCAGCAGACCATCGATTACGTCGTGAATTTGCTGATTGGGCGCTTAAAATGATGGAAACGGACACTGAATTTCATAGGAAAATCATCTTTTCAGATTAGGCTCACTTTTGGCTCAATGGTAATGTGAACAAACAGAATTGTCGTTACTGGAGTGAGTCAAATCCAAGAATGGGTCATGAAACACCTGAAAAATTGACTGTTTGGTGCGGATTATGGTACGGTGGAATCATTGGCCCGTACTTTTTAAAAAACGACGAAGGCCGTACTGTTACTGTCAATGTCGACCGTTATCGTGACATGTTGAACGACTTTTTTTTTCCTGAAGTGTATGAAATCGATGTGAACGACATTTATTTTCAACAAGATGGTGCAACATGCCACACTGCGATCGTCACAATGGATTTATTGCGTAATAAGTTTGGTGAGTCGGTTATTTCTCGCAACGGTCCTCACAATTGGCCACCAAGATTATGCGATTTAACACCCTTGGACTATTTTTTGTGAGGGTATGTTAAATTTCAAGTGCATGCCAATAAAACAGCTACGATTCAAGACCTGGAACGCAACATTCGGGCGACTATAGCGGCCAAACCAGCCGAAATGCTACACCGAGTCATCGAAAATTGGACCGATCGTATTTACCAGCGCAAAAAAAGTAGTGACGGTCATTTGAACGATATTTTATTTAATCATAAATAACATAAAATTTCCTATCAAATAAAGCCATTAAACACGAAGTTCAAATATATATTACATATTTTATTTCAATTTCAAAACATATTGTTTTTATTGGGAAACCCCATATTACTGGTAGACATAAAGGTTTCTTATACCTATAAGAAACTAATCTTGGATGTTATTTTTTTTAATATATGTTTAGCGTCACGCTTTTAATCTGCAAAGCAGGGTAGATAACTGAATTGAAATTGAATTCGAGACATTGTGTTTTGAGCGGAATTCAACGACAGTTGAATTCCGCTCAAAACACAATGTCGCCAGAGCGAGGAAATTAAATAATTTAAATATTATCATTCCCCCGAGTGGCGTCGAATCCACAGCCAATCGCGATTACAGTGAAACGCACGCCACGGCCTCTGTTTTATATTATGTTTAAGAAATGTATATAATATAAAAAATATAATATTTTTCAAACAACTCACCGCTTCTTTTACTTCGTAAGAATCTAGCTGATCGTAAACATCGTCGAACCATAAGCACGCTGGTTGGACGTAGTTGTTGAAACTTGCTTCAGTGGCCAATTTTATTAAGGCGATGTCGTTGTTCAACCTTTTGTATTCGAAGTCATCGTGGACTATTATTTGGAACACCTAGATGTAGATTGTGGATGGTATTATATTGGTACACTCTGAGTATACAAAAGAGAATAAAGTTTATAATGTATCCAAAAAGAAATTAAAATTCTATACTATAAAACGACTTTAGCATGTAGATTACAAAAAAATAACAATAGAACTAAACTAAACATTGAGGCTAATTGTAAAAACGATGTTTGTGGGATCTTGTGGGTTGTGCTTGGGAAAGTGATTATATTCAAATAATTGCAATTTCCCCGCTCTGGGAACACAAAATGCGGCGTTGAGTCCCACCACTCAAAAAAGTGCAGAATAGATTTTCCTGATTCTAGGTTCTCTCTCACTTCCAAACTATGCGGTGAAGGGGAAAGCTTAACAAAAATTTTAGCGTTAAGTTTATAAATATATACGTACGAGTATAATATTTATGTTACTTCTTTTTCTTGAGTCGTCACTTCTGCATCAAAGAGAGTGTATTTTCCTAGAACCACACTTAGTGTTTCTACGTTTATTTTCGCCCCACGGCTTGTAACGCAATGAGCAGCTGCAATTAACAATTATTTATTGATTATTATAGAAATGTATAATTATTTTTTATAATAGAAATGCCTATATTATTTAAAAAGTTCTTGTATTCATGAGAAGTTCATGTATACCTGTGAGCACTAGAACAGCAGACAATAGAGTACCTCCACATTTTTATTTTGGTAAGTTCAGATCCAAATGGAACAAAGCCACATGCCAGGGCCACTTGCCAGATTTAGTGATTGAGCCGCTCACTCAGTGTGTTTTTTATACACCTTACGTCTTCCACAGAATTAGTTTGGCGCACCAGACCAGTAGTGTTCAGACCAATACTTTTCAACTTGTTCTGAATTGAGTGCATGCTAGAAAATTTAAAATTTTATCGTTAAAGCAGCATGGAACAAAACATCAGATACAGATTTATGCTACTTTTTCGTAGCCGTATTTAGTATTATTTAACTTATCATTTACAAAAACTACGTAATACGGTGTTATGTACGTAACTTGAGCATTAATATAATTGCCACTACATATGGAAACTGAGGAAATCCAACCTGCAGTAGTGAAATGAACACTGAACGAAATATATATTAATAAAAACAGATATATCAGTTCCGCCATTGTTTTATTTAGTATATACTAATATATAAACATGACGCAACGACAAGCAAAGTAGTGCCTTTGCTTAAATGCGACAGGCGACTGAGAATAACTTAGACTAGTTTTCCTCATCATTTATTTTCGTAACAAAACATAATTATTATAAACATTACTTTTTTCTTTATTTGTTTTAAAATTATTGATTTCTTCATAAAAGACACTTTAGATATTGGGGTCCCAGTAGTAGCTGTCAAGTAGGAGCATGGAAGGTTTTAGTGGGAGGCCTACATCTACTAAGCCGGAGTCCCACATAACCTGTCCCGAGTCTCCAATTGATAAGGTATCACAACAGATATTCCTCAGGTAAATAAAATAGTAGGCACTTTAGATACACTCTTTAAGTAGTAGAACCACTTTTAAACAGTTTAACTCTAATTAAAAAAAAACTCTGTTGACCTTTTCCTTTTTTCTTTTAAAATGTTAAATTTTAATTCTTCTCTATATGAATGTTAAGTATACTAAATTTTATATTTTTCCTGTCACATTTTCGTTAAAGTTGCTCAAATTTTTCCCTATACGTTTCAATATTAACTCGATGCTCTGTTAACGCGTTGATGTCAAACACATGGTAGTGTGTGTTCTATTTATATTATTAATTTAAAAGATTTTTAATATATTATTTTTAATAAATATTACCATTTTGCAATCCTTCTCTATATAAAGTGCAACTGTGCTGATATTTAAATTTTAATTTCAGTATAAATATTATTATTATTTAATCATGAATTTATTTAATTAAAAAATGCATACAGATATTTCCTGTGAGGGGATGGGGTAGAAAACGATTCCCCTCCACTGCTAGGTACTGTCCTGTGAGAAGTGGTTACCCCAGTAATTTGGTGATAAGAAGTTAATCCTCCGACTGGCTATCCGCTAAATATCTGATGATATGTTCCGGTTCGATATCATGTAAGCCATCTTTCCCTATTCCCTCCTAACCTTTTCTTTTTCCTCATCTTCTACCACATCGATCAGAATGCGGGCAACTCGTCTACAACTCTGTCTACAGTCTGTTGTGTGAGATATTCATAGCCGAAAGTGACTATTGATTACTTTATAAATGTTAGGAAATGTTTACTTGTCATCAGGTTGCCCTTCAACTTGTTTGCCTCCTTTTTCTATATAAAAACATATAATAAATATAGAATTTATTAGTTTATTTTTATATTATACATAATGCTTTATTTTTCCTACTTTTGAGTTTTTGCAAAGCTAGCTTGTGTACTAAATAATCGCCCCATAAAAAATCATTCCGAAGCGTAATAATGTTAGATTCTAAACCGGTAAAAACTGGCTTTGTATAACGATTTACAACAAATTCCGATCGTTTGATCTATGTACGTATGTTGTCAAAATTAAGTTTTTTATTGTTACATGAAGGTCACAAGTTCGATTTTAATACACAAATACGCGGACTAAGTCTTTTTCTTAAGTTATTTTTATTCCGGTTACAACCCGTTCAGATAAAACTTAGTGTCATAATAATCCGTTCTCCACTTTTAATCGTCTAACTGTAAATGTGATTGGTAATAGGTTCGACTCCAATTGGGAGCTAAGATTATATTTTATATTATTCTCATTACCGGAGTGCCAGCAAATCAAAATAAGGTTTTGAGCTTCGCCTCTCAAATCTCATTTTATATTCATACAAGCAATATTGATACGTCATATCTTCTTTTATCGTTTTTGTAGTTAATTTGTAGGTATTGGAGAAAGTGCTCTTTGAAAGGTAGAGAAAAATAACTACCCAACCGCTGGTGCTAAGATAAAACAACATGCATAAAATCAAAAAAATCAAAATATTCTTCACTCAACTAGGCTATTGTACAGTTTTGAAACAAAGTAATAAATATCAATTTGTGGATATTGCCCGTCCTTCGTGAAGCTGTTACCGGCTCGGAAAGCGCATAGAAGGGCGAGCGAAAGCTTCACCAGAGTTGTTGAGAGAATCTGGCTCGACATCGTCATTTATAAACAAATCGTTTTTGTTTTTTAATTCACACACAGGTTGGCCACAACCTTCACTGTCACTTACCGTTATGAATGCCTCCACTACCATGAATTTTTCGAGGTGTTTAGAAAATATATAAAAAATATGAACGCAGTGGTAGTAAATAAACCTTTGAAGTTCTGTTTTCAGTGAATTAAAATCTCTGATATCCGTCAAAAGCAATTATATATCTCACTTTGATTTTTAATCTATCTCAGTCTTGGTTACTTTCTAAATGTCTGGGAAAGGTCTAATGTCATCGGCATTAAAAAAGCGGTGAATGTTGTTCCTACTAACTACCGTCTAATAAGCCTATTACAATCCTCGGGGATGTTTCCTTGTTATCGAAAAGGTTTTCGACACTGTTAGGCATGATATACGCTTGCATAAATTAATCAAGGTTGATATTTCCTTACACCTAGTTGAATTAATTAAATCTTGCCTAACAATAGAAGTTTTTTGGTTTTTATGGGAAATAATTAGTGTAAAAGGATCGATTCTGGGGCCCTATTTATTCATATCTTTCTTATATGCCAATACAACCTGTCGCTTGTTTTCCGGATGATACTGCATCTTATATATCTTTCAATGGTGTTGTTCAATGGAATTATTACATGAATATGTTACAAAATGGGAACTCAAATTAAAAGAATTGAAAACGGTAGCTATTTTGTTTACCCGTCTGCACCAGTTGCCTAAATTCCTTAAAATCGGACGCTATGTAAAAAATAAGGTAAATCAAAATCCACTAATATTTTTGATACTTCTAGTACAGATCTGTCGTATATCGACAGGTAAAGAATGTATCGCTTGCCACATCACTATCTATTGCTTCCACCCGGCAACGTCACATACTTTTTTTGAATATTTTGCTTAGTGTAGAATTACCTTAGGAGAGTTGGGTAATTATAATGTAAACCTCTGAATTGAACCGTATTAAAAATATATATTATATTTATATATAACCGCCGCGCCGGTCGTGGCGCAGTGTGATAGCATCTATCTATAAACGCGATCGGTCGTTGGTTCGATCCCACTCGGGGGAGTGATTATATTTAAATTATTTTCACTTCTTCGCTCTGGTAAAGAAGACAAAGAGTTGAGGAAGAGTTGAGAGGGCGTTGAGTTCCACCACTCAACACGCAATGTCTTGAATTCGGTGGAAAGTGATGTACGGAGTGTGTTGACACTAGGTACTTTCTGTCTACCCTGCTATGCGGGGTAAAAGCATGAAGCTAAAAAACAGCATGTAAAAGTCACAAAAAACTGGTGACAAGCACGAGAAAGCAGAGTAGTGGGGATGTATAGGTAGCTAAATTCTCAGGATTTGAAGTGAGCAACGTGCATTTTATGTAAAATGACGGTTCATGCATAATTGAGTGGCGTCTATTTTGCTCTTGGATTAGTTTACATGACTTACACCAATATCCGAGTGAAAGTGTGATCAGTTTACGGGTTAGAACATCTGAGTCCTCGGGTTCTACGTTGTCCAAGGTCAATAATAACGGAATAAAATATAAGCGAAGTTTCGGCATCTGTACGGCGCGATCCCCAGCAATCAGAAAAGAGATCCGTTGAGCTTGGTATTCAAGGTCATTTTTAAGGCGTATTTTAGCAAAATATCTTACATTACACCCGTGTTTTAGTAAGTTCAGGAATAGACACCAAATGACTGCCTACTACGTCGTGCATTTGCCAAAATATTATTTGAACTTTTTAAGGGCTTTTTAGGATTTTCTGGGGTTATCTTGAGAATCATGTTTACACCAATAAGCTGCGCCTTTAAACAATAAATGGTTTTAAACATTTTAAACCTGTAGAAGGATCTACTTGCAATGTTCTTCCGAGCTCTACAAGCGTCTGACATGGATCTTGAGCAGCAGTGCGTCCAGTTCTTCGTCTTCAAAATTTCGTTGCTCCAGAACGCTCTTCATCTTAAAGGTCAAAGTCACTACTTTTAAAGCGCCTATACCAGCCTCTATAATCTTTGAATATGCCAACAAGAACTTCAACTGCATATTTCTTTTGAATAAAACAGTGCAAGAAAACTCCCCGCAAAGACTTTATTCGGTATAGAAGTAGACGTCAGTTACATTTTCTAAGATATAAGTTCACATATAGTATTACTTAGTTGATGGGCTATAATACGAAATTCCAACAGAGTGCTGCCATGCTATTTTAAATAAAATAGCGAGAACAAGCTCGTGTGGAAACGCCTAAGTGTGGAATAAAATTTGAAAATAGTAAACTATTAAAATAAAATAGCAATCTCTCTTGTTACACGATTGTTTCTTAATAATCTTTAAGTAGCAGAAATTTGTATAAACCTCTGGCTTAGCGGTCGAAGCGCTTGGACAGTTTCCATGAGGCGCGAGTTCGAATACCGCTGCGTTCAATTTTTTTTTATATTTAGCTTCCTGTTGGGCGGATAATATTCACTATTTCTTACATTTTAATTTGTTTGTTGTTTATACATGTTATTTTATCTTACCACCAGCGGTAGGGTAGTTATTTTTCCCTATCTTTCAGAAAGGGCTGTTTCCAATACTCAACGAGGCAGAAAGAACTCAACGCCGCGTTTTGTTTTACTGGACTAATATAACGTAAAAAAATGACTTACCTTCACGTAACAATTAAAACTTAATAATAACCACATACATACAAACAAACGATCAAACGATGGGAATTAATTGTAATTCTTTGAAAAAGACCAAATATTCACCGGCTTACGCTTCTCGATGAGTTTTTGGAGATTATTTTAGTAGCAAAAGTTCACTTTGTAAACACTTTAAAGTAGGAAAAATAAAGCATAATTATTAATACTAAGTAAAGTGTATATCTTATATTGATATGTATATCCGTATACATTTTTAGTCAAATAAATAAATTAATAATTAAATAATAGTAATAATGATAAAACTTAGTTTAACATTTCATTGAAATCTTACAAATATTTTATGTCATGAAAAGACAAAACGGATAATTTAAGTTACTCTATATATCAATACGTGAAGCAAAAAACTTCTCAAAGTTCCACCACTCAACACGCAATGTATCGAATTCGGTGGAACGTGAAGCACGGAGTGTCTGGACACAACATACCTTCTGTCTACCGTGATATGCGTGAAGCTAAAAAAAAATTATACCCCTTTTTACGAAAATTACGCGAACAGATGAAAATGAAAATTTTCACAGTTATAATTTATATAGATAAGGGATGCAGAAAGATAATATTTTTTATAAATAATGCATAAAAATATAATAAATTAATAATATAAATATAACAAACACTAAACTGTGTTTTATAAACACATTTATATAAAGTTACATATACGTTGCTAAGGCAACGCGTAGTCAACGCGTTAACGGGACGTTTAGTAAATATAAAAATGTAATTTCGTTCGTTCATATAGAGAAGAATGAAAATTTTACGTATCAAAAGGCAAAAGGTCAATAGATTTCTCGAGTTAAATTTTTAAAACTAAAAAACCGGTCGCGAAAAAGAAAGAATACCGGACAATGACTTCTTTAATATTAGCATGGGTCAAGCACATTTAAGTTACGAAGTAATTAGAAAAATGGTGAATTATATACTTTAGTTTAGTTACATAGTTTTTTTGAATTTATACTAATGAGTGATGAAAGAATGGTAAGAAAGATTTATGAGGCAAAGGTGAGAGGTACGAGAGACCTCAGTTGACCTTCGAAAACACAGTATCGAAGATACTGGAGCATGGCCACGTAAAAAGCACGAGGGCCCCCGGAAGAAGATGTATGAAGAAGCTAATGACTGCAGACGAGGCGAAAGAGGTGTGCAGGGACCGTACCGTTTAGCGCTCCGTCTTTTCTGACTACCTCGCAAGAGATAAAGCGTGAAGTTAAAAAAAAATTATACCAAAAATATCGTGCTGAGTTATTCGTAATTTTGACAGATTCGTAATCGTACGTGTGTTATTTAATTTTGTGCTAAATTTTAATTGTTATGATAAAGACTGTGTTTTTTACTGTTAATTTACTCGTAACAAATTTCCTGACCCTATTCATTCAAAATTTTAGTGAATAATAATTATAATAATAAACAGTTAAAGCTAAGCTCAAAACAAACAAAAAACAAATCTTATACACTCAGAGAAAAGGTTTACAATCCATCCACTGTAGTCATACGACCTGTGCGAGCGGGAAGCACTATAATATATGTATGAGAGAAACAAGGACGACGAAAGGGACGACAGTAACAGGTTATGGTGTGATATTTTTTCTGATCGGCGTCCTGGCTATAGTTGAAGAATGTATCTAAAGTGCCTACTTTTTTATTGGTATCCCCCACATAACCTGCCCCGTATGGGACTCGAGACAGGTTATTTGGGACTCCTGTTTGGCAGATGTAGGCCTCCTTGCTTACCCACTAAAACCTTCGATGCTCCTAGTCAATAGCTACTATCGGGACCTCCAGTACACCCCGATATCTAAAGCCTTTTATGAACAAATTAATAATTTATAATGTACAATAAAAAAAAAATAATTTATAATAATTATTTTCTTAAGAAAAAACACGATGAGGAAATCTAGTCTAACTTATTCTCAGTCGCATTTAAGCAAAGGCACTACGTACGTCGTCGCGCCATATTTATATATTAGTATGTACTAAATAAAACAATGGCGGAACTGATATATCTGTTTTTATTAATATATATTTCGTTCAGTGTTCATTACACTACTGCAGGGTGGATTTCCTTAGTTTCCATATGTAGTGGCAATTATATTAATGCTCAAGTTACGTACAAAACACCGTATTACGTAGTTTTTGTAAATGATAAGTTAAATAGTACTACGGAGATAAGTGTGAAGCTGGATTCGGGAGGGACGATTTTGTTTGTGAGTGTTCTGTTCTTTAAATCAATAAATATACCTTTAAAGACGAAATAATCTTTTATATCAAATTAAATTGAAAACCCTTAAGTTTTTAGATATATATGTATATATATATATATATATATATATATATATATATATATATATATATATATATATATATATATATATATATATATAAGCTATTCCATATAAGCTGTAAGTGAAGATAATGTAAACAAGTATGTCAATTCATATCTATCAAAGACTTTAGAAGTGATTAGGTCAGTCTCGATACGATCCCTCCAGTGTTGGAAATCATTGCACCAGAGATCACTAACATAGTCAATTTTTTACCACCAAACAGTGTTTTCCTTCTCAATAGCAGAGGAAGACGGAGTTAGTTCTAGATTTTCTCTGCCTACTTTATGCTGATCGGCAGATACCTGTATGAAATAAATAACATTAAAGAATGTCAAAATATAATATAATATAATAATAATATAATCGTACTCATATTACGAAAACTTTAAAAATTAATCTTAGTACGTACAATAAATGTTACTAGAATAAAAATCTTAAAAATTAAAAAAAAAACTAAAATTAATATAATTACTATTTCTCTTGTTACAGGGGAGTCGAATAAACGAAAGTCTGGAAAATGATGCTGCAAAATTCGTGGGCACTCCCGATTTGATACATAATATCTTCACTTTCATAATGCTTAAAGATACTAATCAATTTAGTTTCAAAGTATTTGGGAGGCCCCCTCCCGAACATCCACCAAACATAATAAGTTTTAAAGTAAACGGAGAAGAGAAATGTATCTCACCTATATTAGTAAGTTATTAACTATAAATGTATTTAAAAAAGCCATATAGGACCATTCAGACTCTAAATACGATAGTTGTGGATTCGACTTCCATTTGGGAGGATGATTGTCTTTAAATAACCCGATAAGACAAAGCGCTGTTTTAAGTTTTACTTAGCACAATGTATAATTTTTTTTTGGATTTTTTTGAATTTTTGACGGAGATAGGAGAACAGTGTCTAGACACAAAGTATTTTTGTCTAGGACGAAAAAGTGGCATAAATCTGTATCTGATGTTTTGTTCCATGCTGCTTTAACGATAAAATTTTAAATTTTCTAGCATGCACTCAATTCAGAACAAGTTGAAAAGTATTGGTCTGAACACTACTGGTCTGGTGCGCCAAACCAATTCTGTGGAAGACGTAAGGTGTATAAAAAACACACTGAGTTAATAGTGAGCGGCTCAATCACTAAATCTGGCAAGTGGCCCTGGCATGTGGCTTTGTTCCATTTAAATCGGAACTTACCAAAATACAGATGTGGAGGTACTCTATTGTCTGCTGTTCTAGTGCTCACAGGTATACATACGACTTCAACTTTTAAAAGAACTTTTTAAATAATATAGGCATTTCTATTATAAAAAATAATTATACATTTCTATAATAATCAATAAATAATTGTTAATTGCAGCTGCTCATTGTGTTACAAGCCGTGGGGCGAAAATAAACGTAGAAACACTAAGTGTGGTTTTAGGAAAATACACTCTCTTTGATGCAGAAGCGACGACTCAAGAAAAAGAAGTAACATAAATATTATACTCGTACATATATATTTATAACCTTAACGCTATTCATTCCGCATAGTAAGGAAGTGAGAGAGAACCTAGAGTCAGGACACTCTATGCTCCGCTTTTTTGATGCGTGTTATTCAGTGGTGGAACTCAAAGCCGTGTTTTGTGTTGCAAGAGCAATTAAAAATTTCCTGTTGAAAAATATAAAAATTGAAAATTGAAAATTATTTGGATATAATCACTTTCCCAAGTGAGAATCGATCCCACAAGCATCATTTTTACAATTGACCTCAATGTTCAGTTTACTTCTATTGTTATTTTTTGTAATATACATGCTAAAGTCTTTTTATATATATATATTCTTTTTAGATACATTAGTTTATTCTCTTTTGTATACTCAGAGATTACCAATATAATACCATCCACAATCTACATCTAGGTGTTCCAAATAATAGTCCACGATGACTTTGATTACAAAAAGTTGAACAACGACATCGCCTTAATAAAATTGGCCACTGAAGCAAGTTTCAACAACTACGTCCAACCAGCGTGCTTATGGTTCGACGACGTTTACGATCAGCTAGATTCTTACGAAGTAAAAGGAGCGGTGAGTTGTTTGAAAAATATTATTTTTTTATATTGTTAATACATTTCTTAAACATAAAATATACGAGAGGCCGTAGCGCAATGAACCTGCGTTTCACTGCTGGGGGATGATTATATTAAAATTATTTCATTTTCTCGCTCTGCTAAGACAAAGCACAGCTTTGAGGTTCGCTAATCCACACGCAATGTACCGAATTCGGTTTTCCAAACCTTGCTATGCGGGATAAAAGCGTGAAGCTAAAGAAACAATAAAAAATATAATATCCAAGATAGATATGCTTGTTATAGATGTATGTATAAGTTACCTTTATGTCTAACTGTAATACTTCAATTTACAGTAAATCCAAAAATATAGGCTGTGTAAAGCTAGCGGTAGAAACACAAACTAAATCGTGCTTAGATTCCTAATTATTCTACTCGTTCGTTGTCACAACATTGTCATTGTCTGACTTCCTGTATTGATTCCGTTATCTTAGATTATTTTCTTTTTAAGGTAGTAGGATGGGGCATCGACGAGACTCAGTCTCTTTCAAACGAACTTCGTGAAACAACAATGCCACTGGTCCCAGAGTTAGAGTGTATCAGATACGACCCCGTGTTTTACAGTAACATGTTAAATGGAAACAAATTCTGCGCCGGCTTTAGTAACGGTAAGATTTGAATCTAAATCTCAAATATATATATATATATATATATATATATATATATATATATATATATATATATATATATATATATATATATATTTGAATTGAACACGTAGTCACACAGACATCCCTACAAGATTAACAATCAACACTTAGATATGGTAAGAAACTTCTTGTCACTCTATGGAAGCTTGTCATTCTATGGAATACCACGAGGGTACAGGCCCCTTCATTTAACATATAGGTGAGTTAGGAAAAACCTGGTACTCGTGACCTTAGTGTAGGGTTAAGAGGGTATCCTATAAACCATCACTCTCCTCCGCCCTCCAAGCCTATTCACTACCTTATTTAGTAGTTTATGACTATAACAAAAAAGAATATAAAAAACCTACTTCCTTTATATTTTGATATGTACTAGCTAGCTATATTACGTAGAAGATATTGGAATACCCTTAGCTGGCTAGGTAAAGCTTTACCATGGAAACAATACGTATTAAAAAGTGGTGGAAATCGACCCCACCCTTTGCCTTAGAGAATTATAGAATTATGTTGATTTAAAATTATCTATTTGTATATGGAATTTATACACTATTCTAAATAATATAGAACTAACCAAAAGCTTTGCAGTGACATATTTATATTACTGTACTTTATTTTTTTTTATCCTATTTCAGGAACTTCAGCTTGTAATGGCGACAGTGGGGGAGGATTTGTGGTCTTCGTGCCTGATGTCAGAATACCCTCGTTTTCCTATCCACCAGAGAAAAGACCTGGAGCCTGGTACGTGAAAGGCATCGTGTCGGTGACATTAGCTGCAGAAGATTCTAGATTATGCAACGCCAACGCCTACACTGTGTTCACTGATGTCGCTAAATATAGAAATTTTATATTAAAATATCTTAAATAATGTTATTTATTTTATTGTTCTTTTGTTTCTTTTCTTACACACATAATTTCTATCTATTCTTTAACTTAACCAAAGCAATATGTTTTTTAGCTTCACTCTTTTATCCCGCATAGCATGGTAACTAGTGTCCAAGCACTATGTACTTCGCTTTCCACCAAATTCGACACATTGCATATTGAACTCAACGCCGCACTTTGTCCTTTACCAGAACGAGAAAATGAAAATAATTTAAATATAATCATTCCTCCGAGTGGGGATCGAACCCACAACCGATCGCGTTTACAGTCAGACGCTGTCCCACTGCGCCACGATCGGCTTCTAAAGCAATATCATTATTTAAAATTGTTTAATTACATTCTCCGTGGATTATTACTTTTTTTTTTTTTTAATCCTTTTATTTAACCTGGGAGTTTAGTCATAAATTTGACTATGTCACCCCCGTACAGGAAAGATGCAAAATTACGTTATTTCTTAGAATTCTAAACAACTAATAAATTAATTATTACAATTACAAATCATACCTTTCCGTTTATGTGTACAATTTTAATAGATTCTTAGCGTCATTTGTCGACGGTGCAGCCAGTATACTATTATATATACCCACATTATAAGATTTTAATAAACGCGGCCGTAGCGGCTCGTTCCGCACACATTCCATCAGCCGGTGATAAACATCATCTATACTATTACACTGTAAACATTTGTTTGTGTTTGACTTACCCATCATATAATTAAACATATTTGATGGAATGTGACCGGAACGAAGTCTTAAAAATTTTACAATACTTTTCCTACACATTTTAAAATTTTGGAACCATGGACAAGAAGGAAGTTCACAAACTATAGTTTTGTACCATATACCTTTTTGTCGTGATCTTTCATCAAAGTACTCCTGCCAATTATTTTTACATGTTTGTTTGACTTTATTTAAAATTTCAGTATATAAAAGTGTACAATTATAAGGAATTCCATCATATACTGCCTGTTTTGCTGCCTTATCTGCTTCCTCGTTGCCCATGATTCCAATATGTGACGGCATCCACTGGATAACAATAATTTTATTCGTGCGTTCAATATTATATATTGACTCCAAAATATCATAGGCTTTCGAATGTCCTCGAATAGTCGAGGTCAATCGAGTCAAGTGTAAAAGAGCACTCTTTGAGTCCGATAATATGACAAACTTATTTGCGGTACACGATAAAATATAAGAGAGTGCTTCTGAGATTGCTATCAACTCACTGTGCATTATAGACACATCTGCTTCAATTTTAAACTTGATTGTTATATCTGCCTGAGGGTCAAATATTGCTGCACCTGAACCAGTTCTGTCTTTAGATCCATCAGTGTATAATTTATAAAAAGAATTATATTTATTATCCAGTAGAAACCGACAACAATTTTGCATATCTAATCTATTACATAATGATTTAGCCATATTAATACCTTCAACAAAAGAAACTATATTTTTTGATATATCTAAGCTACTGATCCAAGTTTGAAGAGAATAAATTTGTAATTTTTTAATTACTTTAAATGAATATTGATTTAAATACCTGTATACCGTGATGAGCAAAGGTATTTTTCTGTTTCTCCAATAAGAACTATCACAAATATTATTTAATGACTCTAATACATCTACAGTTAAATTGTCTTCGAAAGATTTTGACTTTAATACAAATTTACCAGCTAGATATTGCCTTCGGATTTGAAGAGGTGGAATATACAATTCACTCTCCATAACATGTATCGGTGTTGTTCTAATAAACCCGCCAATAATTCGCAGTGACCGATTTTGCACTTTGTCTAATTTGCTTAGATGACTTTTTATGCTATTTTCGTATAAAAAGCTTCCATAATCTAATCGGCTACGAATAATCGATATATACAGACGCCTTAAGTGAATCGGATGAACCCCCCACTGACTACCAGCCAAAACTTTAAAAAGATTTAAAAATTTAAGGGTTTTGTCTTTAATCTCATTAATGTGTCTTCCCCATTTTAAACTCCTATCAAGCCACATTCCCAAATATTTAACACTATCAACTTGTTCTATATTACTGTTATTATTAACTAAAGAAAATTCTGTATTACTTCTGCGTTGGCCTCTACTAAAAATACACATTTTGGTTTTTCTTTGCGATATGTTTAACCCCAGCTCTTGTATAAGATTACAAAAAATATTTAATACACATTGAATATCATTAACAGCCAAGCCTATTACCCTATTTGAACTATATATCACAAAATCATCTGCATACTGGGAAATATATACATTCTGAATCTCTCGACAAATTTTCCTGGTAGCAACATTAAATAACAAAGGTGATAATGGGTCACCTTGGGGCAAGCCCATTCCTGAAGTACGAGATACTTTTTGATTATTGCTAATTTCAATAGTCAAAACCCTTTCATGAAGGTATTCCCATAGGTATCGACACAATAAAGCGCCTGTACCTGCATCATCGACAGAGTTTATTAAACTTGCTATATTGATATTATTATAAGCGTTATCTACATCAATAAAGCATCCAACTGTCGAGATCCCTTTAGAAAAGCCTATTTGAATTCGAGTTATTAGTCGTACTAGATTATCATAACAGGAACGTGATCTCCTAAATCCTATAGTTTCATTTGGAAAATAATTATTCTTTTCAAGGTACCAGTCTAATCTACGGTTAATGATAGTATGTAGTAGTTTACAAACACATGATATTAGTGCAATGGGTCTAAAACCGGATATTGATCTATTACTTATTCCCGGTTTCGGTATAGGAACTATCTTAACCTGCCTCCATTGATTCGGTACAAAACCGTCTCTCAAGAATCTATTGTATAATGATACAAGTACATTTTTTCCTGATTCCGGCAGATTACTAATCATGGAATAGGTTATACTGTCCGCTCCCGGTGCCGTGTCTGAAATTTTTAAGCAATTGTTTAATTCCTGTACCGTAATCGGGCCTATCAGCCTTATGTTCTCGGACTTAAATACTGGCTGGTTTGGATTCACATAATCTGGTGCCAAACTACATAGTAAAGATTGAGATATTTCGCGATCAATACACGATTTCGACGATTTGTATCCCTTAATCCATTTCATACGGAACCACATTTCACAATAGGTGGTTTTCTCATCCACTTTATTACAATAATCTTGCCATGTTGTAAACATACCACGTCTTATGTCTTTTTGTGAAATCCCGACCCTTTCTCGCAAACTATCGAGGTTATTAGGAGTAGGGTTTTTTCTAAAATTTGCTAGAGCTAATCGTCTTTTAGCCACCGACCACGATATATTTTGTGACCAATAGGGTTTTGGTTTAAACTTATTACTCTTTAAAGGGTTTTCAGATATTTTAATGTAAGGGATGGCTTTTTCTGCGGCAAGATTTACAATGCTAATAAACCCATCATATGCAAGCTGATTGTCACTGGGAAAACTATATTCATTCAAGTAATGTACAAAAATTTCCTTATATAATGTCCAATTAGCCTTTTTAAAATTTCTATATTTTTTAATTGCGGGATTTATGTTAGTATCTAGCTTAATTTTGAGCATTAAGTGGTCACTTCCCAAACTTTCATTTAAAACCTTCCAACTTAATTTGATAGCAATATCTTCAGATGCCAACGATATATCAGGAGACGTTCTCTGGACCACCCCATTCACTAGTTTTATACGAGTATCAGTACCATCATTTAGAGTAATACAATTACATTCTAAAATTGCATCAAATATCTGGGAGCCACGTGAATCAGACTTCGTGGACCAATTAGGATGGTGTCCATTGAAATCTCCTGCAATTATTGATTTGTGGCCAAACATAGAGAAAAAATCGTTCCAATCTTGAAAGCAAGTGTTAACAGTTGGAGGACAGTATACTGAAATTATATTTTCAATATCACCACAATTATATAGTTTTACATATACATTTTCTATTTCAGTGTTCGAAATATTTAAGTATTGTTGTTGTGCTTGTATAGATCGGTGTGTAATTATAGCAACTCCTCCAAATCCATCTCTCCGATCAGATCTAAAGATGTTATATCCACTAATATGAAGACTGCTGTTCGGATCTAACCAAGACTCACTAATTATAGCAATGTGTACCTTCTCCTGATATAACAGTAACTCAAATTCAGACAGTTTTGGTCGTAGACTTTGGGCGTTCCACTGGAGTATATTTATTGATTGTAAGTTATTGCTATTATCCATATTGGCTTAAGAATTTTACACATGGCCAATCTGATATAAATTTTACTATCAATAATACAACTTCCTTATATATGATATTTAAGCAATCTTTAATTTTTTCCTCCCACGTCAAGTCTTTTTCCAATATTTTCTCCTTTAACTTTATAAAAACTAACTTCCATTTATTAAATCCCGTCTTTGCTTCCTTTTTGTTTTTTCCCTGATCTTCCGCTTGCTCTTCACTGCTTAATGACTCTGATTCTGAATGTCTTTCTTCCATAATCTCCAAATTAATTGTTTCATTTACCTCCAAATTATTATCTTTTTCATGATTTATGGTTCTCTTGTTTCTAACTTTCTCCTTCGACAGTCTTTTATCATTAGTTTTGGCCTTGGTTACCTCAGCGTAGGTGTTTCTTAAATGTATAGAGGTTATCTCCGAGTTATTTCCAATGACTTTGGCTTTATTAGTATCTCTGTATAAAGTTGGGAATGTTTCCTTTGAAAATTGAAGCGCTGGAGGAGGGCTCGGGGGAACATATATTGTTAATGCTTTTTTATAAGTGCAACCAAATTCCGCCATAAGCTCTCGAATTCGCTTTTCTTTAATGTAAATAGAACATATTCTAGCCATGGACATGTGATTGCCACCACAATTATTACAAACAAATGAAGTACGCTCACAATTTTGATGGTTATCACCACACTTTGGGCAAATAATTTTGTGTGATGGACATATCTTTATTGAGTGTCCATATCTCCAACAACGTGAACACTGCGTAACAGGAAATACATACGGCGTTACTCTTATTGTAGTATCAAATATCTTTATGTGTGACGGTAAAGATGAGCCCTTAAAACAAATTCTTATAGCTTCACTTGCCTGCCAACTTCCATTAAAACCATTTCTTCGTTTTAACCGCTTCACTCCTAAAATTAATATGTCACTATATAAACTTTCTAAAATTTCTTCATCCGTGAGATCCAAATCTATATCTTTTATCACACCATATGTCTGATCCATTTCCATAGTCTTGTAGGTTCTATATCCATTTTCATTAAAAAATTTATTACTCATTAATTCTTCTGCACTGTCTTCTTTGTCGAACTGAATCAACACTTTAAATGAATTAATATATTTAACTCGAACCACATTTTGAATATTTTCTGATTTTAAAGTTTTGGCCAATTTAAATTGCTTTGGAAGGGGTTCATTGGATACAATGCAGACTTCAATCATGTCCTCTGGTATTCTCTCCAACTCATTTAACTCACCAAGACGAGCAAATCTTTTCCCTTTTCTTTGCACCGTGGTCCAAACTTCTTCTCTGTTAGTCACCCTGGTTCTCTTATTTGGTCTTCTATTGTTGTCGTTTATCTCATTATTCAAAAGCTCTTCAACTTCCTCTGAACACTCCTGCATCTCACATTCCAAGTCATTCCGAACGTTCGAGTCACTGGTCGTCATATTCCTTGCTTATTCCGTGCGAATGCACTGAACATTGTAAACAACGTTGTCACGCAGTGTCGAGTGCGGCGGCCGATGCAATGCGACAATAACGCGTCCACTATCTACAAGCGCCCGCGCGCGAAATCGATTATTACTTCAATAACCTAAAAAGATATATATATATATATATATATATATATATATATATATATATATATATATATATATATATATATATGGAATAAAATTTATAACAACTAATAGTTCTACTCAGAAGAGCCGATAATGGGTTTTATTGTTCAGCAGTTTTTCTCTTCAAGTAAAAAAATTCTTTTTTTTTCTCTATTTAAGAGGCCTTATCGTGATATCGTATGACGCGCTACTATATTCAAACGTTGATTAAATCGTAATATATAACTAATATTATTTATAAAGGCTCTATTCCTGACGCATTCTCAAAATATATGGTAGACATTATCAACAGCATTTTCAGCATAAAAAAACATATAAGAATTTTGACGTAGCCGGTAGTAGAACATATGGCGTAGCGGTCACACCGCTTGGACGTTTACTAAGAAGCGCAGGTTTGATTTCGCTGCGTTCAAGATTTAAAAAAGTTTAGTATAAATATTTTAAGGAATTTTCTGGATATTAGTAATTGAAAATAGTAAAAAAATATTATTTCTTTAATTTAAATTATATAAACCACAGCTTTTAATTACAATCACATTAGAATCATAGATGACGCTTAACGTGGCTTTTAAATCTTTTATCATTGCGTTTAGCTAGTTCATATTTTAATACAAATGTAATAATCTAGAACTCGACGTTTTGTAAACACGTCCTATGGCTTTGACTATACGCACAAGCCAGTTATGATCTTATATATACGTATATTGAGTATATACTAAACGTATATATATATATATATATATATATATATATATATATATATATATATATATATATATACGTATATATATATATATATATATATATACGTATGTTTGTAACAATGTTTCTTCGAAATATTGTACTAATAGCATATTTATTTTAAATGATAACTGTTAATTGATTTTATATTGATAATATTCTTATTTTCATTATAATTCTTGTATATATATATATAAAATATTCCGTTACTTATTTATTCATTTCCATTCCTGTTGAGCGGTGCAACTCAACGCCGCTAACCAGAGCAGAAGTATGAAAACAAATTTTCAATATAATATTCTCCTGAGTGGCTATCTAACCCACAGTCAATCGCATATACAGTACAGTCAATCGCTATCCCACTGTGCCAAGATGGTCTCAGTGCTGGTCGAAGACTAAGTGATAATTACTTTACTTCATCATCTTATAAAACTTTAACGTTTATATATTAAATATTATTTATATTTTAAATATTATAATATATGTAAAGATGAAATTTATTTATTATTTATGGATATTTGTAACTCGTTGCGTGTTGACTGGTAGAACTCAACGCCGCACTTTTTCTTAGCAGAGCGAGGAAGTGCAAATTTTTTATATGTAATAACTGTCCAAAGTGGGAATCAAACTCACAACCGATCGCATCCACTGCGCCACGACCGGTCTCTTGTGATAAATTAATTTTATTAATTCAAGTTTTTCTTTATGTATTATTTTAAAACAAATAATAATATCCAGGCTTGCTTCTTTACAGGAATTATGAATTATAACTGTGCCAAATATAATACTCTGTGCGAGTCATTTTCGTAAAAAAGATTAAAGAAGGAAGGCAAAAGTTTCGACGCATCTGACAGTAGAACGCATGGTTTAGCGGTCAAAGCGCTTGGACGGTATCCAAGAGGCGCGGGTTCGAATCCCGCTGCGTTCAAATTTTTTATACGTTTTTTCAAAAATGTTTTCTAATCCTAAGTATGGAATAACACTTTAAATATAGTAAATAAAGGCAAAAGTTATTGCTTCACGTATTAACACATACTAGAAGTGTAACTCGATAATTTATTCGGAATCACACCGGGCAAATCAATATTTATTCAATATTAAATGCACAGTTATCCACATCCCTTCAGGCGCAGTGCTACATTGGATCCTGGACCAAATGGATATATAATAAATAAAATACAATTATTTAGTGATAAATTATTTTTTATATCTTACATTATTTACAAAGTGTTTAGATTTTTATTTATTCATATAACGTAATATCCAATCTCTATACTGGGCTACATCAGTATACACAGTGTATGCGTTTGGGTCACAAATGTCGCTTTCCTTTCGTACCAATGTCACAGAAACTATCCCTTTCACGTACCAAGCTCCTGGTCTATAGTTTAAATTTTTCAAAGTGTAATAGGAGTTGTTTTTGTCATCTTCTACAAACACTAAGAATGCGCCCCCGCTGTCACCGTTACAGGCAGCCGTACCTATGTAGTCAAAGAGAACCTAATATCAAGAAATGTTACTGCTTATTGAATAGCGAAAGTCAACGTAATTTTTTTAAGGCCAACTTCTGCCATTTAACACGCAATGACATGTCGAGACCCAAGGTTCTCTGGCTTCCGTGTTATTTGAGAGAAAATGAGAACAACAAAGAAATGCGTTCAAACTTATATATTTCTTCTTCCTATATAAACTTTAAATATACAATTTTTTTACAGTCCTCTAAATCATATTTTAAAGTTATATGATACTTATAAATTTTGAAGGCATATTACCGTTAGTGGCCGGTCGTGGCGCAGTGTGACAGCGTCTGACTGTAAACGCGATCGGTGGTGGGTTCGATCCCCACTCGGGGGAGTGATTATATTTAAATTATTTTCACTTCCTCGCTCTGGTAAAGACAAAGAGCGGTGTTGAGTTCACCCACACGCAATGTCTCGAATTCGGTGCAAAGCGAAGTACGGAGTGTGTTGACACTAGGAACTTTCTGCCTACCCTCGTATGCGGGATAAAAGCGTGAAGGTAAAAAAAAAGTTACCGTTAGTATTTCCTGCACAAAATTTTTTCCCGTTTAACATAGTGGCATAAAAAATGGGCTCGTATTTAATGCAAGTAACATCAGGTACAATGGGCAGAGTGGCGGTACGGAGATACTTCGATAAGGACTCCGATTGATCGATGCCCCATCCCACTACCTGTTTTAAAGACAACAACAATTATTCACAAAAAACGGGATACTGAGTTCCGAAACTATATTTAGTTTTGAAACTCAGTATATATATATATATATATATATATATATATATATATATATATATATATATATATATATATATATATATATATATATATATATATATATATATATGTGTGTGTAGGCAATGTCTTTTAAAAGGTTTCAAAAATTGGAAAACTGAGTAGAGAAGCCGACGATATTAAATAAGAATTTATTCGGGCCTCATAGAGATCTATTTGGGAGCAATTTTTATTTAGCTTCACGCTTTTATCCCGCATTGCAGGGTAGACAAAAAGTACCTAGTATCAAGACACTCCGTACTTCGCTTTCCACAGAATCCGAGACATTGCGTGTTGAGTAGTAGAACTCAACGCCGCACTTTTTCTTTTACCAAAGCGAGGAAGAGAAAGTAATGTAAATATAATCATTTTGATGCAAATCTTATATGATAAAAAGATAAAATTTTTATATAATTTAAGAATACCTTTTCATCAGTGGCATGAGCGTCTATAGGTTTTCAAAAATGTATAAAGAACTATAGATATGGACAACTATAGACGAGCTCGACATTGACAGCATACATGGCCTATGTATGTATTTTTAACAAGGTACGTATGTTAATTTGATCATTTATATGAGGGTGGTATGTTTGTACGTAGAGGTTGAAATATATAAAAAAAATAATCAAACGTGTCAAATTTTTTAAGGGAATGTTAAGTGTCCCTACAAAAGCACTCATAGACATCTCAGGTTTTAGATTTGACCCAAGGTGTTGGTTATTATTAGAATATGGAAAAAAATTACCATTTCGAAATACTCAAGCACATCATTATCAGATTGACTATGATATACAGAGTAAGTCTTCATAATATGCACACGTAAACGTATTTAATTTCTGTTTAATTTTTTTAAAATATATTTTTAGAAATTTTGATTCGCTACTGTCACCCTTGGATATATAAAAAGGTATATTTTCAAATTAAATTATCTATCGGGATGAAATGACTTTAATAATGACTTGAAGTATTTAATCATACTTATAAAAATAGAGCGTTAATAAATTCATACTTGTGTTCCTAATAATCTCACGTTTATCTTGAGGGATTCGGTTAGTCTTACAATTAAAAGTTTTTTTCTTAAATCATTCAATTTATATAATTAATATCACTCATAGTAAATATTTATAAAATTTATTTATTGAATTATGGATATTGTCTGATTATATATTTAAGGTTATATTTTAACTATTTCCTTGAAAATATAAAATAATTTAGCCACGCTCTAGAATGTTCAGATTACATTTTTTTCCAAGTTTTTTATACAAGTTACTTTCTTTATGTCAATCTCACATTTGATTTTTCGTCAATTTCGTGCATTTGAAAATTTATGATGATTTTAATTTTTTTTTTACTAATCTAATCTTTTACCCTTGACAAGCGACCAAACATATATGGCTCATGTTTGTCTGGTTATCCTCAAGGAACAAGATATCCAGCTGAATGTTAATCTGCACGCTTTAGCAAATTCTGAAATATCAGCTTCGACTCCTCTACCATTATTAATGCCAATGAAAGAAATTTTAGTCGATCCTACTAAATTGTCAGATTAAAGTTGTTAGTTTATCCTATCGTGGCGCAATGTTGATTTGACACCCCCTCTCAGTAAGCAATGATTGCAAACTCAAATCCTAACAAGGTTAATTTAATAAAGGGAGAACAATGTGATCTATTAAGGTTCCCTTGGAGTACCATGCAAATAACTTACTTTGAAAACGTACATATCGTTAAGAAAATACACAAATTCTGAAAAATATCGTCAAATGTCATCAAATTATCAAAACCCCCGTTAAAAACTAGCATTAATCCATAGTTTAAAGAAATCTATATTAAAAGTGTTATTTAATTTAATACATTGAGTTTAGAAAATTGAACATTACAATATATATATTGATATAATCGAGACATTGCGCGTTAATCGGCGGATCTCAACCCCACACGCTTGTGTCGTACCAGAGTGACGAAATAAAAAATTCCTCCCACTGGTAATCTAACCCACATCCAATTGTACTAAACAGATAGAGGCTTCCCCACAGCGGAAAGATAAATAAAGAAAGAAAAGTAAACAAAGTAAAATATTGGTACCGTGCCCGTTATTTCGAAAGACGGCATTTTGTCATATATTCCATTAAACCAGATACAAGCTGGTTGAACGAAGTTGTTGAAAATTGCTTCCGTACCTAATTTTAGTAAAGAAATATCGTTATTCAGTCTTCTCCTATCAAAATCCTCATGAACGATCACTTGGAACACCTGAAGAGTTAACAGATTATTATATAAAATAAGTAATTTTAAAATGTAAAGGTGGTGGGAGTTTAATCTAATTTTATATATAAAACTTGGACAAAACAAAAACTTGGACATTTGTTTTTAATAAAAAATATATTTTTATTAATAAAGTTTTATTAATAAAATTATTAATAAAATTATTGATAAAATTATTGATAAACTTATTAATAAAATTGTAAAAGACAAAGTGCGGCGTTAAGTTCCACCACTCAACACGCAATGTCTCGAATTCGGTGGAAGGTAAAGTACGGAGCGTCTTGACACTAGGTACTTTCTGTCTACCCTGCGAGCGGGATAAAAGCGTGAAGCTAAAAAAAGTTTTTATTAAAGAGGTTGTGTTATTCATTAAAATAATTTATATATTCGTTTAGTTTTAAATGAAAAACAAAGTTACCTCAATTCCTTGATTTGTTACTTCAATATCATATAGACTATGTTTTCCTAGAATTACTACTAGAGTTTCAGGATTCACGGGAATGCCCTGGACAGTTGCGCAATGGGCTGCTGCGAAATTAAAATAAAGCACCTAAGCATTTTTACGCTTTTCCTACACAGGAAGGTAGACAATAAGAACCAAGAATTAGAAGACACGAGTAACAGACACTCCTAACACCGCTTTTTGTCTAATTTCCATACATAGATACATGCCGCACGATTGAGTGCTTTTTACCAGAGTGAGTTATTGTAAATAATTTAAACGCGATCATTGCATCAGTATAGCAAACACAACTATCCTAAACACAGTCAGACGCAGTAAGTACAAATTGTAAAAATATTATATTCCAAAGAAATTTTATTGATCTAATAATTTAAGAGTTAAAGGTTACTATTGCAAAACCGGTTTATTTCCGGTTTCCTTTTTTTATTACAAAACAATAACCAATTTGAATACATTATACTCATCGCCAAGCTTAATTTGTCGAAGAAGTAGAAATAAAAATAAAATACCTGTTAACACTAAAAATTTTGATATCAGTGTTCCCCCGCAAATGTATTTTTGTGCACCTTTACTGATTCTGTTTATGGCGGCGTGCCAGGGCCAGTGGCCTGCTCTCGTTGAAGTGCCACTTACAATTAGAGGAAGAGACTCATCAGTTATTCTACGTCTTCCACAGTACTTATCAGGCGCTTCAGGCCATAGCTTTATTACGCTTGTAAATTTTTCAAAGAATGACTGAAAGTTAGAAAAAAGTGTCAGCTATTATAAAGTATATAGCTAAGGCATCTCTGGCATATCTCTCATCAGGCTAAGGATTTCCTGATAGCAATAAATATAATTGGGCTTTATGAAGTACATTAGCAGCACATAGCAAATGAATATGAGTGAAAAGTAGAGAGTAAAGTGTACGAGTTACCGTCACGGCGATAACAATCCCCCCCCCCCCCAGCCTGGTTGACGAACTTACCTTTACTGTTTTCTACTTAAAATCCAGACGTTTAGTGTTTAGTGGTGGATCTTAACGCCACGCTTGGTCTTTTTATTTTACTGTTTAACTAATAACCGGCAAATGTAGCTGAATGTCAAACACAATGATAACGTACCTGAGAATAATTATCGCATATTTCTTTTCCGTTGATCTTGAAGCTAATTATATAAGGTGGGTGATTTGGATAAGGTTTCCCCTCTACGCTAAAAACGTGATTATTGCTGTCTTTCACTGTGATAAAGGTAAAAACGTTGTTGATCGGATCTAAATCTGATGTAAATTTTACTTCGTAATTACCATATAAATATTGATCGTTCTGAAAATAAAATGAATATTTTCGATATTGTATTGGTCCAGAATTTAAACCTCAAAATGTGCCATATTATTATGGTGCTCATTCCCAGGCTTCTTAACGAAAATGCAATATAACGAATGCAGTTACTAACTCTATTATTATAAACGTATTAACACAGTTTAGGTATTACATGAAGTCAAAAAAAAATACGGTATTCAGAGACAATTCAGTGCCAAGTGCCAATAACTTATAGTCAATCAAAATGGGTCGTGAGAATACATGACGATTTCAATTCTTGCGGCTTTATAGAACAGAGGTTATATGTACTTACTGTGAACACTTTCCCAATGGAATCTAGCTTCACTTTGAATTCCGTAAAGGCTGGTAATTGCCTTTTTACGAAAACTCTATACCCCTTAAATAAAGTAGGAGTAGTGGATGCAAATATCTCGTCCACTCCATCACAAAGCAAATGTATAGGCTGAGGTATACTATGAGCCTGGGCACTTATTTCAGATACGACATGGAAAAGCACAAATAAATGTAACGTTTTCATTTTAAATTATTATTTTTTAATATTATTTTACTTAAATAATATTTCATAATAAGCTTCATTTAACGTTATCATGTCGAAATGACCTTATAGTATGATATGAGGAAAAATAAAGCACCTGTACGCGGTGTGTAAATAACAAGTTTTTAAATATGATTTGGCCTTCTGCTGGAAACTCTTCTTAAATGCGTCCAATAATAGTCTAAATATGTATTTTAATTTTGATTGTAATTATTAAAATATAATATTATAAAGAAATATTTTTTTTATATTTTATTAATATTAATTATATTTTATTAATATGCTTTGTTTTGTTTTATTGGGAGAAATAGTAAATGACAAATTGACATTAAGTTTGTTTTCTCTAGCAACACTTTATCAATATGTCCACAATGTCCACATTGCTATACCGGTTATACATTCAGCGTTGGGTCAGTCAATTTTCGCGACAATCACTTTTTGTTTTTTTTTAGCTTCACGCTTTTTATCCCACATAGCAGCAAGAACAGAAAGTATCTAGTGTCAAGACACTCCGTACTTCGCTTTTCACCGAATTCAACATATTGTTTATTGAGTGGTGGAACTCAACGCCGCACTTTGTCTTTACCAGAGCGAGGAAATGATAATAATTTAAATATAAACACAGCCCCTAGTGGGGATTGAACCCACAACCGATCGCGTTTACAGTCAGACGCTGTCCCACTGGGCCACGATGGGTCTCAAAAATCAAAATATCTATTTATGGTGGTATTTTTTACAAAAAGAAAATCATAAATATCTATTTATGATTCTTTTTTGGAAAAATACCCCCATTCAGGTTTATTAACGATTGGAGTTAAGAGGTGTACTACTAAGGTTCCTAATACAGAAAAATCGATTTCTCGAATAATTATGACCGTTATAATTACAGATATCATACAGTATGACAATTGTCAAAATTATAAATACAAAAGGATTTCTAATTTGTCTGACACTTATACCCTGCTTACTACTTTCATATTGTGAGTTTATATTTTATATCTAAAAATCAATCGATATTTAGTTTTTTGACCATTTAAAACTCAGTAAGGAGTGTCTTGACACTAGGTACTTTCTGCCTAACCTGCTATGGGGGATAAAAGCGTGAAGCTAAAAAACTCAGATACATGTTTTTATAAATAACCATAAAATAAATAAGTATATATCAGTGTAATGTAACAGTAACGGAATAAAAATATGCACATTACCTGGCTGTTTGCATCAGACGCCTGGACTTACGGAAGGATTGGTGTGTACCCGAGGTCCCAGCTAGTGGCGTTCAAGGAGGAGCACTGTGAGGTTTTAGAGAGTAGACGGGGCCAATGCAATGCCAATCCGGAGTTCTATATAACCTGTTCCGTATACCCAATCGGAAAGGTATCCGTAAAGCGATTTTCTCAGGTTAAAAAAAAGCTGTTAGCATTAATATTAACGTGTTCAGGCTAAATAAATGAGGAAACAAAATGATAAACAAACAGTCAAACATTTTATTACAGTATTATTTACACTAGAGTATATCAAAATGTCAATCACAATATTGAATTGACTTTAGCTTTATAAGTAATAAGTTCTAAATCTCTGAACGTAGCCTTATAATATATACTTTACAAGGATTAGGGGATTTCACAAATATTTACTATTTATTTTTAAAGTGTTATTAAACACTTAGGATTAGAAAACACTTCTGAAAAAATGTATAAAAATTTAAAAGCAGCGGAATTCGAACCCGCGCCTCTTGGATGGACGGTATCCAAGAGGCGCGGGTTCGAATCCCGCTGCGTACAAATTTTTATACGTTTCTTCAAAAATGATATCACAAATATCTGATTCAACGTTTAATAATGATTCAATATTTTATAATTCTAATTATTATTTAATTATTACTGATTATTCTTCATATGATTCAATATCCAGTCCCTGTATTTGGCTATGTCCGTGAATACTGTGTAACCATTAGGGTCGCACACAACCGCGTCTTCTCTGTCACTTTTTAGTGTAACGGAAACTATTCCTTTTACGTAATACGCTCCTGGCGCCTTTTCGTTCGCTCTAAAAAAATCCGGTTCAGGTTTATAATCTTCTACGTATACAAGGAATCCTCCTCCGCTGTCCCCGTTACATGGGGAAGTGCCTGGAATGTATTAAGAAATGTAGGTGATTAGGAAATCCTTAGCCTTAGCCGCATTAAAATCTCATCAAAATAGTGGAACTGAGAGATAAGCCAGACTTTAAGTTATTTTAAACGAAACTGTTTTTAACAGAAAAATCGTTTTTATTGTATTATTCCAAAGTAAACTTTTGAAAGCCTGACGCTTCCAACACTACAATTGTCCCGTAACAACTGACTGAGTCTGACAGTTGATACATATATATTATGTATCTACCGTCATCTGTTTTTAGCAGCTCCAAATATATCTTGCTTTCTGGTATGATGGATTTGAGACTTGATTTTTTTTCGTGAAGTATTGGGATGTATTGGGTGGTATAATATTACCTTCCATCTTTTAGACGGATATCGATAAATTACAACAGATTAAATGGTTAAAATTGTGAAACAAGCCATTTCAAATAGTTTCATTTAAAATATGTAAAAATCGCGAAAATCTTTACAAAAAATCGAAACTGTCTTTATTGCAATATATATTTGAAGTCAGAGTAAAAAATTGTGATATTTACCATTTTGATGTCCAGCACAGAATTTTTTTCCATTTAACATTTTGTGGTAGAAAATTGGTTGGAATAGAATACAAGTGATATCCGATACTATAGGCAAAGTGGCCACGTGTAATGTTCTAGTCAGGGTGTCCTTCCTATCAAAACCCCAACCCACCACCTGTTAAAACATAGAAATATTATAATATCACTAGATCTTTTTACTGTACAAGAATTTTAATTTAGTTTAACAGTAATTGGCGAGATCGCTTGAGCGGAAAATAGACACAGATTGACATACTATATCCAAATTATTAACCAAACTTTAAGAAGGATGGAGTGTCTTAAGTCTACGTACTTCCTATCTACCCTGCTATGCGAAATAAAAGCGTGAAGCTAAAAAAAATTTTATATGGTGATTTAATAAAAGAATCAATGCACGTTTGAAGGTGTCTAGTTGAATGACGATATGGCTAATATTTTCTATTTTTAAAGTGTTATTCCACACTTAAGATTAGAAAACATTTTTGAAAAAACGTATAAAAATTTGAACGCAACGGGCTTCGAATCCGCGGACGGTTCTTTTGGACGGTATCCAAGAGTCGCGAATTGAAGTCGGATGCGTTCAAATTTCTATACGTTTTTTCAAAAATGCTGACGCTATGGCTATGATAAATAGATTATGTGATAAGCCGTTACAATAATACAGTTGCATTCAGGCTAATGTTTATAGTTAATCTGTTAATTTTCCACTATCGGGCAAATCATAAACGAAAAACAGAGTGATCAATACTGAGCCACTGATATCGTAGGAGTCCAGTGTATCGTAAATCCCATCGAACCACAAGCAGGCTGGCTGTACGTAGTTGTTGAAACGTGCTTCTGTCATTAATTTCAACAGGGCAATGTCATTATTTAAATTTCTGTGATAGAACTCTTCATGAACTATTACTTGGAACACCTGAAAGAAAAGCCGTCTTATAATTTTATTTTAGAATTGTAGACTTAGAAAATTTAGATTTATAAATTAACACTTTTACTGTGATCCTACTTTTAAATAACTTTCAGTTGGTGCCTTAGGTACCTTAAGAATCATATGTAAAGACCTAATCAGCCCCATAAGAATACAATTTAAAAAAAACATCTTAAAATCAACGTCATATTTATGGTATTCTTGTGGGTTATAGTTATTTTATATTCGAACAGGCTCGCACACAGTAACAATATTAGGATAAGTAGCAAATTAAAAAAAAGAATGAGATACCTATTGCACCTCGTACCTCAACAGAGGGTAATTCAACAAAAGTGACTAGAGATGGAATGAAATGAAATGTTAGTAGACGATAGATAAAAATGTATTATTTTAAAAAAGAGTATCATTGTACAATGTATTTTTTTTTACAATCATATTCAGATATAAGAAGCAAAACGTATTAGATTTTTAAGGCGAGACAACACTAAAACAAAACATGCAACGTCCGCACTGCTCACCCTCAGTTACTTGCAGCTGCGACGTGGTATGATTCAAGAGTATCAACGGATCTTCCAATGCAAGGAATTAAAAATCTGATTTGAATGTGTGTTAAGGATTTAATCCATCTCCTATTTTATTCCTTCGTGTTTCATTCCAATTTTATATTGGAAGCAATTTACAAAGAACTTTACAAGTAATTCCTTCTAGGAATAAGAAAACATTATTACGGTCGTTTATAAAACTCCTGCAAGGAGCTTAATAGAAAATAAACTAGTAACGCGCGTAATATGTTAATCAATCAATGATTTATTAACTGATTGATTAAATAACGAATATATATGGACATGCTAATATTTAAGAAGTGTATAACCTCAACCGACTGGGCAGTTATATCATTTCCAAAGAGTGAAAACTTTCCAAGAACTACTCCGAGAACTTCCGGATTGACGGGTGCAGCGTTGTCTGTTACGCAGTGAGCAGCTGTAACATTCAACATATTAATAAATGTCTGAAATAACCTTAAATTCTGTACTAAATGTGAACTTATTAAAATTTGGTTGCTGGTAATTCTTTTTAAACTATTAACCTAGAACAAAATGCTATTTTTAATTTAACCAAAATTGAGGAAATGACAATATTAAAAAAAAATATAATCGAACAAGTGTCCACCTAGTTGCCAACAGCACCACTATGAACTCAGAATGTAATTTGCATTAAAATATATTTTGATATATTTCTCACAGACCAGTCAGAACTAAGTGTTTTGATATGAGGGTCCCTCCGCATATATAACTTAAGGTGCCCTTCTTTATTTTATATATAGCTGTGTGCCAAGGCCACCATCCAGGTTCTGTAGACGATCCGCTAACGATTAACGGGTTCTGTGCAAAATTTACTTTCCGTCTGCCACAAAACTTGTCCGGCGCTTGAGGAAGATAACGATAAAGTCGAAAACTACTAAAGATATCCTAAAATTACAAGTATTCATTTTATAGAATATATATATGGAGACAAGGTATCCAATAAAAATAATTAAACAATTTAATTCAAAATATATATTATTAATTACCAATTTTGGTTCATGACACTTCTCAATTCCGTTTATCTTGAGGCTTGTGATATGTATTTGATGGTGATAAGTGTTTCCTCTGACTCTAAAAATAGGTCTTAAACTTTCAGTTTTGTTAGTAAATTCAAATGTATAAATGTTGTTGATAGTGTCTGGCTCTTTTGTAAACCTTGCATTTACCATTGTTTCATACTCATTATCCTGAAAAGGGAAACCAAGACTTTAAACTATTAAGTACTTGTAAATTTAAATTATTACTGAAATGTTCATCTTTGATGCTTGTGAGTTATCACTATCCTGGACGACCTGGTTGAAGGTTGACCTGAATTATATCACTTTCAAAACAGTACAGTTAGGAGAAAAACGAAGAAAGAATTAAAATTATGAAAAACTGTTGATTTTTTCTAAAAATAAATATTAGGTAGACATAGGATTTTTTTAAGTGGCATACAAGGCAAACTAGGTGCAGGTAAAAACTTGTCACCATCCCCATGGCCCCATGTAACACCACAAGTTACGTTTTTATTAACCATGAACTAGAAGCTGGTTTAAACGACGTGAACTACACAGAACGGTTTATTATATATAGATCGGTAGTAAACTATATAATTGTGATATTGCCCCTAATTAGTTTTTCTAATATTAATGATTTTTGAGTACTATGCATACAGTTGAACGACTGAACTAAACGCCGTGCGCTGTCAAGTAAAAAGGCAGGTTAAATTAGACTAAAAACAATACTATAAGTTCTCTGTTATAAAATGAACTGATATTTCCGATCCCTATTTCAATATTTTGTAAATCCATACATGATAAGTTGACGGCGACTATCCCCCAAAGACGTTAGGGCATATTATTAATTACCTCTATAAAATACTACCTTGTGGCCCGCCGCATTTTACATTATCCAGCATACATATTATTCTATTGTGAATAATACCATTGGTTATCAATTATTTTTACTTCCTCGCTCTGGTAAAGACAAAGAGCGGCGTTAAGTTCCACCACTCAACACTCAATGTCTTGAATTCGGTGGAAAGTGAAGTACGGAGTGTGTTGACACTAGGTACTTTCTGTCTACCCTGCTATGCGGGATAAAAGCGTGAAGCGAAAAAAAAAAGAGGATCTAGAATCTCTAAATAAATTATAACAAGCGTTCACGTGTCTATCTTCTAACTACATTTAGATAACAACCCCAGTCTCATGATTGACTTATAACTTTATGTAAGATATTTGATGTATATAAAAATCTGTGTCTTTATGTAAGATATTTGATGTATATAAAAATCTGTCTACAGAGATGCTAGCATTCAAAAACTTATAAGAATTTAGACGTAGTATAATGAGTATAAGAACGTATAACTTAGTGATTAAAGTGTTTGACCGTGTTTAATGAGGCGCAGGTTCGAGTCCGCTATGTTCTAGTTTTGATACGTTTTCTGAATTTGGTTTTTTATCCTATTGGTACGGGAGCTAGATCCGACTATGAACAATTCTTCCTATTATACGGTAATTATAATAAGATAAATGCATAAGAAAATATTATCATAAGCTTTATGAATCGCCGCTACGGATTTGTGGAATAAGCGGCAATAACCTCTTAACTACGTAAAAAAAATATTTCAAATCATTTGCTCTCAACAAAAAATGTATTAACTTGTAGCTTACCCATGACTTCGAAAAAAAAAATTGGAGGACTATTTATGATGGATGATATTTTTTAACGTCTGTCCGCGAATCGCTCTATAGTGATTAAAAAATAAAATCTTTCAACAATTTCCTCTAAACCAAATAAAATACCTGTTGATTAATTCCATGTATATAGATACATGGAATTAAACAGGTATTTTAGTTTAATTATAGGTATATTATCTATCTATTAGATTTTTTATTTTTCTGTTCGTTTTTTCGTAATCATGGGTTTTAGTCTTGTTAGAATATTATTATTTACAAACAAGGGATAGGGACAGCAGTGACTGTGCCACTGTGTACCTGTTGTCCGTGTTGAAATATTAAATATATTAGTGTTAAATATTAAAACGCTACTTTTGTGAGATTTAGTTATAAAAAAATGTAAAAAATGATATTAAAAGTGCAATTTCATACAAAAAACTGTGCAGTCTCTTCATTGTTAAGAATAAAAAAACTCGTTCAAATACCAGAAGCATTTCTAACTACACCTCCATTAACTCTTGAGCATTCAATTTTATAGAATCTTCAGTCAGCCAGCCAGCCAACTAGAAGGCGCTGTACCTGTTACTGTTGTTTGTACTTTTTAAGAATATAATAAACTAAATAACTACAATAGTAGTAAATAACTACCTAGAAAGATATCATAAACGCTCCTCGAAATATTCAACAAGAAGACAAAAAATAGAAACCCAGAAGAATGGGGAAAGAAAACAAATAATTATGATAACCATGATATTATAAGATAGACTATAAGAAGCTTTAGAAAATAAAATATACGAAGAAGTAATAGAAGTAGGAAAGAAGAATCCAATTTATAAAAAAAGCAATCAAGAAGAAGGAACATTGTTTTCTTTCCTTCAACCTTCACATTTATTTACGTAACACAACGGCTTACAGGAAGTTAAAAGAGTAGAGAGAAAAAGAGAAGAGCCTAGACCAATAATTGTGCCTTTTTTAGCTTTGGCACTCAAAATAAATATTTGAATACAAAAAAGATTATTAAATTATACTCTTTAATATATTGACAAAAGTTATTGAAGAAAAATAGAGAACTAAAAGGAAAATTAAAGCAAGAGGGGATAAAAATCAATAAAGTTAAAATAAATTAGTCATACAAAATTCAAACAATAAAAGGACACTGGACCGAGAAGATGTTAGTGCAATGGAAACAAAAAAAAAATATTACTCGACTGTATGTAGATCAAACAGCGTATCGGAGTCCTTGAGCTGAGTATTTTAAACTTTCTAGAAGATAATAGTCCACCAACACACAGCCAGATGAAGACAATAACACACTATAACTAGCATGAAACATTAAGATAAAATGAACAAAAAGTATGTTCCAACATGGCCAGTCACCGTGGATGACCAAAACATTATAATTTTTTTTTATAGCTTCACGCTTTTATCCCGCACAGCAGGGTAGACAGAAAGTACCTAGTGTCAAGACACTCCGTACTTCGCTTTCCACCGAATTCGAGACATTGCGTGTTGAGTGGTGGAACTTAACGCCGCTCTTTGTCTTTACCAGAGCGAGGAAGTGAAAATAATTCAAATATCCAAATATTCATAATACTCCCTCGAGTGGGGATCGAACCCACAACCGATCGCGTTTACAGTCAGACGCTGTCACACTGCGCCACGACCGGCCTCAAACATTATAATAATTTTAGCAAACAACAAAAAAATAACATAATTAGACTTAATTCAATATCTGAAAGCTTTTTCAGATATTGAATTAAGTAAACCACACATGGTAACATATAACGTTAGTTCTTTAAATTTAATATAATGGGAGCTACCTAAAACGATGACCTGGTACAAAAATAGTACAAAAACTGCATATTCTGTTATACAGGTCTTAATCAGGGAATATACCGAGTAGATTTCATAATAAGAAAATACCATAAAGAAAGATTCACAGAAATTAGTTACAGAGTCGCTCAACTAAATGTACGTCTATGTTTCTAATTGTTAGTCATACAAAAATACACACGTAAGGAAGTAGCAAAAGAAGCAACCTCTGCTTCTTTTGCAACTTTAACTGCTTTTTTATGTTTCATATACAGACTTATATAAAACTTTATAACAAACAAAGCTTAAAACATTTTTGGAGGCCTTAAACACAAGTATTGGCCAACCAAAACCTGATAAACAAGTTATTATAAAGCCAAACGGCATAAGAAATCAAGAGCTGATAGATTTCACTATTGCAAACAAAATAACAATTATTTTTAAAAGAAACAATAGCGCAGCTGAAGGTGGAGAGAGAATACAAAAACAACATCGCATTGTCAAACACTTGAAGCTAGAAAACAAATAATATACTAAACGGTAAACAAAACAAAATGAGGCTGGTTGTGGCGCAGTGTGACAGCGTCTGACTGTAAACGCAACCGGTGGTGGGTTCGATCCCTCGGAGGAGTGATTATATTTAAAATTATTTTAAATTACTCGGTCTTGTAAGACAAAGTGCGACATTGAGTTCCACCACTCAACACACAATGTCTCGAATTCGGTGAAAAGTAAAGTACGAAGTGTCTTGACACTAGGAACTTTCTCTCTACCCTGCTATGCGGAAAAATAGCAAACCCACAAGACATCAACAACTACAGACCTATCGGCCTTCACTTGTACAAGATCTGCTCGATTATTATAAATAGAAGAATTAAAGGTATCATTAAGACCGCACAACCAGTCAAACAAGCCGCTTTTGACAATAATCCATATCCACACTAGACCTAGTATTAGAAAAGTACTCTAATTACTGTATCATATTCAAGTATTTGGAACACGCTAGACGAGCAAAGTGTAAGCAATAACTACATGCAGATCATTAAAACTTAAGAGTTTAGTTGTAAAAAATCGACCCTAGCTTCTCCATTAAGAAAATCGTGAGACAGGGAGACTCAATATCCCCAACATTGTTCGTAGTTTAGTTTAGTTGTAGACATGACGACAAGCCACTCCCTGAAACTAAAATGGGAATGACAGGACACGTAGCGCGTTACCAGGAACAGAGATGGACAAAAACGATGGACAAAAATGAACACGATGGACGAGGTAGACCACTTATGAGACAGTATGACAAAATAAGCAAGGTCTTCATGCCAAGTAGGTGGACTTTGTTTGATACAAAAAGCACAATATAGGGAACGTAGGAAATCCTAGGGGGGAGGCCATCCCCCAACTAGGAATTCTAGAGAATGTACAATAAAAATATAGTTCATAGCATATTAAATGGTATTTATATATAATATTAGTAAAAACAATTTAATTTAGATCAATTAATAAGAAATGTGTCGGTCCAGCCCTTCCAGTTCGAGCCGATTAGCCAGAACAAACCAAAGCCAATCGTAGTCCACTGCTGGACATAGACCTCCCCAAGAAATGTGTAAAATAATAAAATTCATAAACAAGTCATTATAAAAATCGAGAATAAACTGTAAACTAATATGATGTTTTTTTCTAGAAATACAAAGCTTTTTATTATTATTTTTAGTCTACTTTATTATTTTAAGCGATAAAACCCTATGCCGCCTAATATTATAAAAGCTGTAGAGGTTAATTGTTAAAACACTGTAAAGTAACTACTGGATGAAATTATAAAAGGAGTAAATACACGTGTATTCTATCTCAAAAGAAGTAGCGCAGTTTCGCTCTATAAGGTCAAAAGCCAGCATATACCCATAAATAGGAGATAAAAGCTACCGCCTATGTCTTGCATTACAACTTTCTGTGCAAGAAAATACAATATTTTCAAGCTATCACCAGATAAATTATTAGTTAAGAGATAATAATTAAACATATTTTTTTCTACGTACTTGGAAGGTTACCTCTCAGCCCACTAACACTCAATACCGCCTGAGAGGCCCTTGGTTATATAAATTTGTCATTGGCTCCCCGTACTAGTAAAATGGGAAAACACTTTACAAATACATCTTCCATATAAAGTTCCTCTTTGTATATCCCCATCAGAGGTAAGAACGATAACAAGTAAATATATATATATATATATATATATATATATATATATATATATATATATATATATATATATATATATATATATGTGTGTGTGAATAAATATATAGCACCTTAAATTGTTTAAAATAAAATCTCAATTTTTTATACGTTTCTCGTATAGCTTTACAAATCACGTCTTCCTTTGCCATACACTTAGGACGGTTTCAACCCCCCATTAGACACCCATGACTTGATGTATTATGATAACAATAATAATAATAATTTCTTTATTATATTAAAAAAAAATATATTACTATTTAAATTAGTTTATCTTAGGTTCAATATTAATTTAACTCTATACATTAATATACATACCTTGATATAGTAATATACATATGTATACAAATAACTAACACGTACATTAACAGTTACTTACAAAGAAAACAGAGGCTTCTGAATCAAATGTGACAGTTATTTCAGTTCCAGCCTCTAATATTTCATTTATCCATACGGCATACGTGTGACGACTAATCTCATCGTAGTTTAAAACTATATCCGTATTACCTTTGCAAAAATAATCATTGTGCCAAGGAACGTGATGGTTTGTACTGAACACACGTATCCATGGCGGATATATGAATGCTGGGAATACTTCGATAACGTTATACACTAACAATACAGTAATGATGTAATGATATTTTTTCATATTTTTTAAGGTTATTTAGTTGATAAATTTAACGTTAAGCACGTCTGACGTATATACACATTGCACTGTATCTAAAAGTTTAAATAGATATAGTGATGTGCTCCGTGCGTCACTTGTTAACATATAAATATTTTATATAATATTATTTATTATATATAAATTCATTTCTTTATTATTTTATAACCTGCTTGCCAGATAAAGATTTTGTTCTTAATTATTAGACAAAAATGACAACGAGTTCACGCAATCATATAGTCTTTAAAATTACCACAAATGTGAAATGGATATGACATGAATATCTCACACAACATAAGAGTTGTAGACGAGTTGCCCGCATTCTGATCGATGTGGTAGGAGATGAGGGAAAAGAAAAGGTTAGGAGGGAATAGGGAAAAATGGCTTACATGATATCGACCCGGAACACATCATCAGACATTTGGCGGATCGATTTAGTCATGATGGTGGTCGCGAGCCAGTCAGAGGACAAACCTTCTACCACCAAATTACTAGAATATCCACCTGTTACGAGCCACTACAGAGCAGCGGAGGGGAATTGTATTCTACTCCGTCCCTTAACAGGATAAGTATGCAAAGTTAATTTATGCCATAATTTGTTGTCTTATATAATTTGTTTTTGAATACGTATTTTCTCTTCTCTTGGAATTCCCAGTTATGAAAACATCTCACATATTAATAGCTTTATCGGTAACTTACTTATCGAGGTCAATTCATTTGATAAACTGTATTTGGTTGGTAAAACATTAATTAATCATAATTATATACCTATTTTTGAAGACGTTCGGATTGTTAGGAGATCTTTAATCGTGTTTTTTTAACTTCTTACCTCCTAAGTTCGTTGTGTACGAATGAGATAGACATACATATTTGCTATATATATATATATATATATATATATATATATATATATATATATATATATATATATATATATATATATATAAATAGCGTCCTCCTTAGTGAAAATGTCCCGACTGTGGCTAGTAATAAATGGGAATAAATGGGAAAAAATTTCAATATTTACAAGCGAACCTAATTATATTAATAATGCTTATACAGTCCCTATATTAGGAAACCTCCAGAACCTCCAGATATGGTAGATATCTTATTTATCTGATTAACCTCAAAGGAAATGGTGAAAGAAAGAATCCAAAACCCACTACGCTTCGCAGAACAGAAGTCAAGCGGTCACGTCCTCGCCGTAGCGGACATGCCCTTCTCCCATTGAGTTCCGCCGCTCAACACATAATGTCTCGAATTTAGCGGAAACCAGAGTACAAAGTGTCTTGTCACTACGTACTTCCTGTCTACTCTGTTGTGCGGGATCAAACCGTGAAGTTTAAAAAAACCAAAGTATTTAAGAAGAATATGTTTAAATCTCAGAAACAGAAGCAGCATTAAAAATCTTCATCACCAAGTTGACGGTTGAAAAATTGACATTATTTTGCATTCCAAATAACGCGTTGCTTTAATAACACATGTTGAATATATGTGTGTTACGTTTTATTTAAGGTCTTTATTTTTTTTGATACTTTTTAAAATTGGGTAATGAAATTTGATGATTCAAATGCACGTTACGTGTCCCTTTTGTCCACGTCCACTTATCACACGAAATTTCAAACCCCTGTAACTCATAAACTAAATACCAAGCTAAATAAATGAAACTATTTTAAATTAGACAGGTCCATGTAAGGACTATTTTAAAACGTTCTAACCGTCTGGTTTCCCAAAATGTATTTTCGGATACTAAAAAAAACAGAGATCTTTTTATACAAACGTTAAAGTATAAAATTATTTTGTTATTAAAACTGAATGCTCCTATATTTTTACTTGTCACCTGCACGATGATTGGTCAATTTGCGATATATGTTTGCTTTTTATTTTCAAACCTTTTAAGTATATTTTACTTAATATACTTTACTTACAGCCGCGCATTGAGTTACAAAACATGAGCTCCAATAAATCCGAAATAAAATATAGACTTTTTGGTATAGAAATAACAACTCAAGATAAAGAGGTAAGTAAAACTAAGTTATCTTTTAATAGATTATGCGTCTAAGTAAAATGACTTCACTGAGCTTTAATAGGCAAATTAATTCAATATTAACAGGTCCATAGTAATCCACGACGATATTGATTACAGAAAGCTAAATAGTGATATTTCTTTACAAAATTTGGATTAGATTCCGAAGCAAATTTCAATAACTACGTCCAGCCGGCGTGTTTCTAGTTAGATAATATCTACGATCAACTAGACTCCTATGAAATCAAGGGAACTGTAAGTGGAACTAAAGGAATTGGTATTAAACGTTATTTTGAAAGTAGTTAGTTTTGATGATTTATTTTATGATTTATAATCATTGTAGTAAGACCAGAATTTGAGAAAATCGATTATTTCTGTTCTGCTAATATAAATTACTCTCAGTTTGTCACTTAACACGAAATATTTACAAATAAAAGTAAAATACAGGATGAATTATGGTTAAAATTCTACCAACTTCTTTAAATAAGTTATATAATCTTAGGGGGTCTGGATGGAAGATTTGCGCGCAGTGACCCCTGCCAGTCTTACACAACAGCAACAGTTGTGTAAGGCTGCAACATTTCATACGCTGCGAGCACCAGGGTGCAATATGCTAGGGCGTCTCGCCCAGGCGACGCTTACCAGTGAGTCTAATAGTAACGGCAGGAAGTGTAGAACGGAGCTACAAATAGCTATGTGGAATGTAAGAAGGGGGATAGAAGATGAATGAATTATTACATGTGATTAATGAAAGAGATTTATATGTTATTTCGATGACTAAGACCAAAAAAAGAGCAATAACATGACCGATTTGCCGGACAACCGCTTTACTTTCTAGGCGGGAGTTCCAGAATGTGAACGAGGGTGTCAAGGAGGTGTAGGTGTGTTATTGTCCTTTCGATTAGTGAGTGCAAGGGTAGAATATAAGGCGATCAACCCGAGGCTGCTCAGGGTTCGCTTCAAGCTGGGATTAACTATATATATAATAATAATAAAGAATATTCTTGTTAGTGGTATCCTCAGCTCTATCAAGTGAACTAGATGAGTTTTTCGAAGAGTATCAGGGAAGTTCTAGGTATTGTAAGAGCGAATGAAACATCAATAGTATGTGGTGATTTAAATGGATGGGTCGGAACCATACGACATGGTTACGAACGCGTAGTAGGGAAGTATGGTGATAAGAGAGTAAATGAGGCTGGTAAGTTCATATTGGAATTATGTAAGGAAAAAGATTTGTTTGTGGCCAAAAGTATGTTTGACCACAAACAAATTCACATGTACACGTGGGAACGGATGGAAGAGAAAAGCATGATTGATCTATTCTCAGTGGATCAGCGTATTCTTAAACAAGTTATGGACACGCGGGTGTTTAGGGATGCCGGCTTGCAGAATAAGGGGTCTGTTTGCTGGTTGGCGTAGTCGTAGGTGACCAATTATAGAAGAATATGAAGAAAGGGTTTCCAAGAAGCTAGACAGCTGCGAAACAGGTACTGAAAATGTTGAAGTATGCTGTAGTGTGTTATGTACAAGCATGTATGTAACGTATAAATTAGAACAACAAATACACAGTCAGTCAGTATCATTTGAGCATCCAACATGTTTTATTTCGATCTCCAATCTCAACCTTATAATGCCGACAGTAAAAAGCGCGATGAATGGTGGGATGATGAAGTGAAAGAGGCAGTAGAAAGAAAGAAGAAAGCATGGTAGGACTATAAAGTCTCGAGTAAGAATAAAAGTACGAGAGAGATTAAGAAGAAAGAATATAAGTTGCATAAGCACCTAACGAAAGTGAAGTGAAAACATGAAAAGTCAGAGTATGAAAGATATGAAAGATTGACAAATAATTTCCAAGAAATCATGGAGCTTTTCTGGCGAGAAGTTAGTGATTCTCGGCGTTGTTCGTCAACTTGTAGAATTAATGGGGTGCTTTCTGAAGACGGTGAAATACTTACAGAAAGAAAACGCGTTATGCAACGATGGGCGGAATTTTACAAGGAGATGTATGAATGTGATAGCGCCTCTGTCTCAAGCGACAGCAATATGCCGAGTCTTGATGTAACAGATGGCGAAACCAGTATAAAAGAAGTACAGAATGCTATACGAAGTCTTAAATGAAGTAAGGCAGCTTTAGCAGATGGAGATACTGCAGAGATGATCAAATATGGTGCTCCGCGCATCTTGGACCTGTTATTTTTTATCCAATTTATGCTCGAAAACGAGAGAGGTCCCGGATGATTGGCGAGGCACAGTCAACGTGCCTTCGTATAAAGGCTAAGGTTCACAGATAGACTGTGCAAGCTATAGGGCTATCAGTTTGATTAGCTTGGGCAGTAAAATTTATGCTAAAACTCTAGCGAGAAGAATGCAAGAGAAATCCGAAAGGGATCTATGGGAGGCCAAGGAGGATTTAGACCTGGAATAACAACGGAGAGTTTCTACAAGGCCATGGTTCAACCATTCTAGTCTCATAAAAATCATATAACCATTTAAATATTTCGCCCTGTTCATGAGCCTTATATTGATGAGCCGACATCGAGAGGCCATGAATATATGTATGTTATCTAATCCTAGAAAGACTGTGTTAATATATGAAGTAGCTCAATTTGCAAACTTTGCGCATACTTCCATTAGAATTCGTCCACTAAATAGAAATACATTTACGCAGGATAATTTTTTGACATACTTTGTCACTGATCTGCACTTGGGCAGGTTTCAAATACTAATGCTCCTGAACCTTCTTCTGGATTGCTATGCATGTGGCTATGGCTGTGCTCGTAGTTCCAATCTAATGTTAAGAGAGCTCAGAATTAAATCTTCCTACCATAAATTTATCTTCTGACTGTATCTGACCATGTCCAAAATGCCTAGAAAGAACACTCAAAGTCGTACAAGAAAGATGAAAAGTACAGTAATAGCTGACACGCCTGAAAAGGATGCGTTACTTGAAAAAAAATCAGTTCAAGTAAAAGTCAATCAAAAAATTAACAAGATGAAAATCTCTCTAAATATAAAATAAACGAAAACAGCCATCGTCAGATTCGCCGGATTAAAACTTTTCACTCCGCAAATCGGACGATTCTGATACAATTTCTGAAGCCTCTGCATATAAACTTTCACCAAGTTCTAAAGCTAAAGGCAAATATAAGGTGAAAAATATCATAAAAAAGAACCATGATAATAATAATGATAACTAATGCACTTCCTGTAAAGGGCCTACTTACTCAGTAGTGTTGACTGGCTAAAGAGTGCTATTTGTAAAAAAATTGACACATGAGATATGAAACAGAGCGTTTTGCAGGCTAGGAATAATAATTTTTGTAATAATTACAATTAATACTTCAATATCTACCGAGAAGACTGATTATATTATTGTTAATTAATAGATTAAATGATTTAAGAAAAAATGTGATTTCATATTTATTAAGAAATAAATTTCAGAAAGGCTTAACCGGCTCATATTAGAAGAACCTCTGGTGAACCACTTTGGGACGATAGTGATGGCAGTTAGAGTCTGTGGAGCAGAGGTAATACTGATGATTGGGGAAGTCAGTTAGCTGCCATATATAGACCGAGATAACCTCTTCGATATTTTCTACCGCAGACCGTTATTCACATCATTACGCAGGATCTATTGTGTACTTATAGAAATCCCATGGACGTCGCCTACGCCATGCGAGAGACATACCCCGGTATATATTCTTCGACAAAAGTAATACACTCCCTTTCTCTAAAAATGTCAAGACAGCACAAGTGACGAAAGATCTTACTTTTATTCAAGAGGAAAAATAATCTCTGAGCAGCCAAGGATGGGAAGGAGAGTATAATTTACGAGAAAAAATACATAGTTCAAAATGCAACTTTGATAATGTATCAAACTGAGTGTGAACACAATTTGCGCAAATTCCTGAGAACTAGTCTTTGAGAACCTTGTATTGTATCTAGACATGACATCAAAAAAAATAAATAAATCACGTTGACTTTCGCTATTCAATAAGCAGTAACATTTCTTGATATTAGGTTCTCTTTGACTACATAGGTACGGCTGCCTGTAACGGTGACAGCGGGGGCGCATTCTTAGTGTTTGTAGAAGATGACAAAACTAACTCCTAATACACTTTGAAAAGTTTAAACTATAGACCAGGAGCTTGGTACGTGAAAGGGATAGTTTCTGTGACATTGGTACGAAAGGAAAGCGACATTTGTGACCCAAACGCATACACTGTGTATACTGATGTAGCCCAGTATAGAGATTGGATATTACGTTATATGAATAAATAAAAATCTAAACACTTTGTAAATAATGTAAGATATAAAAAATAATTTATCACTAAATAATTGTATTTTATTTATTATATATCCATTTGGTCCAGGATCCAATGTAGCACTGCGTCTGAAGGGATGTGGATAACTGTGCATTTAACATTGAATAAATATTGATTTGCCCGGTGTGATTCCGACCAAACTATCGAGTTACACATCTAGTATGTATTAATACGTGAAGCAAAAACTTCTCCTTTCTACGAAAATATTTTTCTTTGCTTGTCAACGGAATATCTAGGTATCGGTAGGTGTCAGAAATAAAAATAGAACGAGCTATTCGCTATATAACCGTCGATCACTTGTAAATGATTTATTTTATTATCAATTTTTATTATTATTATCAAACGGTTTTATTTAGCTCACCCCGTTTGTTTGTTTGTGTGGGTCAAATTTAGTCATTGAAATTTAACCCTCTTCCCGCTAACCAATCGGTCTGAAATTTGGTATACGCCTTTGATTCTGGTGACAATATAATAATTCATATTCAATATTATTGTGAACCCAAGATGGCCGCCGCTACAAAATGGAGGACAACTTATTTTTTTTCAATCCCTTCAATATGGATATCAAATGAAAGGCCTTGTCAAGTAGAATTCAGTGCACTATAAATTATTAAAATCAAAGATGACCACTGCTACAAAATTCCAGATAATGTAGTTTTCAATCCCATGAATATGGGTATCAAAATAAAGGACTTGGTAAGGGCTCCCGCCCAAGTCTAGATTTGGTATCCTTTCGAGGACTGTGTAGCGTTAGGGTGGCTTAAAATGATACCTCGCTAGGGGTACACCACCCAAGTTAAGGTAAAAGGTAAAAGCGCGCCGAGAACTGTATGGCATTAGGGTGGAAAAAATGATTGGTCGTAAGCGTTTTCCCCTCAAGATTCGGGCACATCTTGTTGTACATAGCCTTGCCCCTCTATTGGACCTCTCGGGGGTAAACCGTAAAAATGTCAAAATGGTTACAACAAATTCTAAAAAAAATAAAAACACAAAAAAATCAGAAAAAATATACAAAACACAAAAAAAAACAGAAACAAAAAAAAATAAAAAAAATATAAGTTAAACGGTTTTATATTGGAGATAAATTTACTAAAAGCTAAAAAATAATTTCATAGATACAGTCATTACCCATGACCGTACCGAATTATTTTTATGTATACATTTGCGTTGATTAAGCTAAAATAAAATCGTGAGGCACGTCAAAACTGTCAAAGATTATAATAAGATCTTTGATTTTCGCGACTTTTATACATTTTAAATAAAACTATTTTAACCGGATTAATCGCGTATACTTTGGTATTCGAAAATACATTTTGGACACCTGACGTTTCGAACACTTTACAGTAGTCCGTGGTCACAGATGCCAGCGGCTGAGTAAATCAATGTCAAGCAAATCACGACCCATTTTAGTGAAATTCATAGATCTATTTATTTATTTATTACCACGGAATTATGGCGTCCATGAAATTTCCTGATTCTATTCGGTCATTTATTATTTAGATTACTTTTACGATATCTGATAAAGAAAAACTGGCATAATATAAGCATTAAAAAAAAGAAACTGACGCAGACACAAACGCAACGTGACAATGTCTGACTGTAAACGCGATCGGTTGTGGGTTCGATTTTCACTCGAGGGAGTGATTATATTTAAATTATATTCACTGCCTCGCTCTGGTAAGACAAAAACGCGGCGTTGTGTTTCGCCAATCAACTCACAACGTCTAGAATTCGGCGCAAAGCGAAGCATGGAGTGTCTTAACACTAGGTTATTTCTGTTTACCCTGCTAAGCAGGATAAAAGATAAGAAGAGAAGAGGAGGCGCTAGAAGGAGTCCTTAATAAGAACCTAGAGAAGGAGAAAGGAAAGGCTTACTTACTTTATTATCAGTTAAAATTAATTAACTAATAAAGATAAGCCTTTAGTGCAATTCATCGAAGTTCTATTATTACACACATAATATGTATATACATTTAGTACACATGTATAAGGTAATAACTGGTTTGTATGTGTAGTCGCATCATCGTTGTGTTGCAGGTCGAATAACATAAAAGATCTTTTCACGAAACGTCGAGTTATAAATTATTATAATTGTATGAAAATATTAACTATATAAAGGCAATAATAGTAGATTCAAAAACCACTCGTCGTCTCTATGATTTTAATTTACAGTAGGAAGCTTGTTGAAGAGGTTATGACAATGTAAAAAGTTTTAAAGTAAGCGCCAGTCGTGGCGCAGCGTGACAACGGCTGACTGTAAACGCGATCGGTTGTGGGTTCGATTTTCACTCGGAGGAGTGATTATATTTAAATTATATTCACTGCCTCGCTCTGGTAAGACAAAGACGCAGCGTTTGACTTTGACTAAGTGTCTAAACTCTCCGGAGTTCCCTCTTACTATCCCGCTATATGGCAAAAAGGGTGAAGCTAATTTTTTTATACTTATTTATTTTTATGAGTTTAACTACAACTCTTAGTGGTCTTTCGTCTTTGTTAGTCACATAACTAGATCTAGTGCATTCACGTGAGCGTTCAAGTGTAAAAGTTATCGATTTTATTATATTTATCACAAATATATAAATATATTAACAAAGAAATAGTTTTACATATATATATATATATATATATATATATATATATATATATATATATATATATATATATATATTACTTATACTTACTAAAAATCCACAGAAAATTTGGTATTCCGGCCATAATTGAATAAAGGTCAATGTCACAGAAACCTGATTATACAAATCGCAATAGTGAGTCAAATTAAAGTTATATCGATTATTTTCCTTATTTAGATAAATCTTGTACTCAGATTTTTCGCTTAAAATGTAAATATATCTTTGGATATATTTGTATATTAGTCTGTATGAGTGTGAATGTGCCTTTGTGTGTGTCGTATGTTATATTCTCAAATATTTATAATATTGTGTTTTACTTTTAGCTAGAAGTGGTGAAAATTTGGTTTAGTTCGATCATTTACCAAAAGGGAATCGAACCCAAAACCATCACATTTACTATTAAATCTTTTCCCAATTTGCCGTGGTCTCAACCTGTCATAGTTGCCTCACTTAAGGAAAATGAACTGTTAGGTAGATAGAATCATTTCTTCATTGGAACAGTAAACAAGTATAACGAACACCTCGTTTTATTTAGATATTATATACAAAATATATATTTTTCTAATATATTTTCATTTCAGATAGTTGAAAATGAAATATTTCTTATGTTTTGCTATAATATTATTAGTGTTAAAAAAAATATATAGTAAAAGTGACTCTGGCTGGCGTTTAGTTGGTAATCCGTTAGCATTCGCACATCCGTGCAATGGCTCTGACGATATCGTCTCATCCTACGAAGTCAATCTACCGCCTGATAAGGAAAACTCCTACAATGTTAATATAAAAAAGAGTTTTCCCATAAATACTCAAATCAAATTACACTTTGATGCAGATGCGAGTGTTGTGTTAGTAAGTGTTTATTTGTACTTATATTTTATATATATTTTTCTGTATTTCTATGTTTCTCTGTTCTTCGTTTTATTTACCGTTGTGTTTTAAAATTGAACGGCGAGCGGAGTGTCTTGACACTATGTTGTCTTGCGAGATAAAATGTGAAGCTGCTTATATATGTAGTTTATAGAGAGGGAGCTCCTCTAGTTTCATGCGAGCCTAGTATAACTTTTTATTTATTTGACACATTTAATTAAAATATAAGCAGATAACGGAGGGCTTGGCACTTTATTCTCACTGACTACGTGTAGTACGTGAACAAAACATACCCATAGCTTAAATAAGTAAAGCAAAAATTTCCTACAAAGGTTTCTTATAATGAAAGTGACGCATTTATTTAAATTTTTCTTGCAAAATATTATTTTTTAAACGCAATACTATTGTATTATTCTTTTGTACGCACGTTTGTAGTACTAATATTGTGTGTCATAAATATAAAGATAAATGAATAAAAATAAATAAATAAGCTTCACGCATTATCCCGAATAGCAAGGTAGTCAGAGATAACCAAGACACTTCGTTGTCAAGACTCTAAAATAGTGTCAAGACACTTCGTTGAGTGCTTTTCACGCGAAATCGAGACATTGCGTGTTAAATGGCAAAATCAATGCCACGCTATGTCTTATCAGGGTGAAGAAATACGTTATACCGGGGGGAAATAGAATCCACAATAAAAATAAATAAATACAACAGTATATATATTTTTTTCAGAGTAACAACTCATTTGCAAGAATAACTTACGATCAGAATGATAACAACTTTGATATACGATTTTTTAAGAAAAGCGAATCTGTGAATTTTGATGTGCAAGGTTTGACGCCTAGAGTCATTCCATACTTTAAAAGCTTAATTATAAATGATGTGGAATACTGTGATGACCCTTTAGTGGTAAGTTTTCAAGTATATATATATATATATATATATATATATATATATATATATATATATATATATATATATATATATATATAAAAGTTATGTGATCGCAATCTGTACATGGAAGATATATGAGAAATAATATCAATTGATATGTAGAATTATATTAATATATAATTTCAGCAAATTCTACATATAATTATATAGAATTTCACCCATTTTCCACAAATGAAGTGGCGGGTATTCATTAGTATATAATAAAACAGTGTGCAAGTGTGTCTGCAGAATCGTATTATTCATGAAAAAAAATGAAAAAAAATTAGAACACCTGATCTAGAATAATAACAGGGGAGTTATAAATGAGTAAATCAGAATTGGCTTAACAAAAGTTGATGAGGTTATCTGTTGTCATGTAAAATTTAGATATCTAAAACATTGAGTGACGAACTGCAACAATTCAGTTAAAATAAAATATAACACATATGGATAAGACCTTAATTAAGGCTCTTTAGCGTAATGGAGATTTTCCGTTGATATATAAAAATAGGAGATCTGGAAAATATGAAGGGATTGACTACTAAAGAGATTGAGAAAAGAGATTGAATACTAAAGAGATTGACAAAAACTGTTTAGGATGTTAGGCAGTAGATGAGAAATAAAATCATTTCTAATTTGGGTAACGTTGTGCAGTGAGACAGCGTTCAACTGTACGACTATCTTAATATATCCTATCCGGATAATGATTTTTCACCTCGCATAACAGTGTACACAAAAGTCACTCCGTACTTCGTTAATGATTTTAAAGTGATGCGGTCTTATATCATATTTAAAGTATATCTTAAACTATAATATCAATAGCAAAAACATCAACATCCGATAGTTGTATGTATATTCAACTCGATTCGACTAGAGTCATTATTATGTCTCTATACAAAGTACTTAATGAAAATATAATCGATTTTATTTTAGGGATATCTAGACAGACACATTCAGGGTTACGTAGACCGCGCTGAGACTACAAGCAAAGAGCCTGGTAACTGTGGGCGACGTAAAGTAACGCATACGGAACTGATAGTCAATGGCTTGTCAACTAAGGCCGGGGACTGGCCATGGCACGCCGCATTGTATACACTACAACGGGCTCAAATCAAATATATTTGTGGAGGAACTCTGATTTCTAAGTTTTTTGTATTAACAGGTAAGATAAATTATTATGATCTTTGGATTTCTGCACTCTTACATATTTTAAATTAGACTATTTTACGATTTAACCAGTTTAATACGATTATTGGTTAGGCATAGTCAGAATAGCGTACGTACTTCGGGCCAAAATGTTCGAAGCGTTGGGAAATTTTTAAAGACATTAAAAATATATGAGCATTATTCTAAATGAAAATCCAAATATTCTGTATTCAAAAAGGCTGTCACATTGTCACACTTCGGAACTGCTAATCAACATTTAATGTCAGTAATGTAAGTCGTATAAAAAATTACCTACTTGAAAAGCGTCTTGACTGACAACAGTCGGCAAGAAACTCAACAATTGTTCTTTTCGAATAAAATTTTACAATAAATCCATGACGATATTAACTTCCTTAATGAGCATCAACAATATTTATTTCCACATATTAAAATCAGTATAGTATTCTCTGATGGAATAATACACTTTTGAGACCGGTGGCGCAGTGGGACAGCGTCTGACTGTAAACGCGATCGGTTGTGGGTTCCATCCCCACTCCGGAGAGTGATTATATTTAAATTATTTCCACTACCTTGCTCTAGTAAAAGACAAAATGCTGCGTTGAGTTCCACCAGTCAACACGCAATGTCTCGAATTCGGTGGGGAACGAAGTACGGAGTGTCTTGACACTGGGTGCTTTCTGTCTACCCTGCTATGCGGGATAAAAGCGTGAAGCTAAAAAATAATAATAATAATAATACCCATTTTTCAATAATATATTTTGAATATTGATTTGTCTAGTGGCAGAACTAAAATAGTTTGTAGTATTTCATTACAAAACTAAAACCGCGTAAACCTTGTGTCATAAATGATTTATTTAATTTTTTGTCAGAGATTTATTATGTTGTATTAGAATTATTACCAGCTTTATTTGAAAAAAAAATTGCCCATGTTCTCTTCTGAATTAAAAATATCGATTCTATTTGATATATTTTATATTTGTTTCTCTTTACAGCTGCGCATTGTGCATCAATAAGGGGCGAGCAGGTATTGCCTGAAATATTAAGCGTGATCCTTGGCAAATTCAATCTTGTTGGAGGCGATGAAGGAACGCAAGAAAAAGAAGTATAGTTTTATTATATAATATGATATTATACGGAGCCGGTCGTGGCAAAGTGTAACAGCGTCTGACTTAACATAAACGTGATCGGTTGTGGGTTCAAATCCCACTCGGGGAAGTGATTATATTTAAATTATCTCCACTATTTCGCTCTGGTAAGACATAGTGCGGTGTTGAGTTCCACCACTCAACACGCAATGTGTCTTGACACAAGGAACTTCTTATATACCCTGCTATGCGGGATAAAAGCGTGAAGCTAAAAAAATATAATATGATTTATATAAAACATTTTTCTAACCTTCTGGTCAGACTTAGTGTGGTGTTAGTGTACAAGCCAATTTTGTTCCTATATACGCCCAGGCTAAATTATAGAAAATCTTTGTATACATTTAGTATACATAATTCCGATATATAAGCTATATTACTATATACTTTTTTTTAGCGTAAAAGAGTCAAAACTTTCATCTCTCTGCAGAAAGTTTCCTGTTTATAAGTTAGTACTTATATGAGATTTTTTGACTAATCATATTCTTTACAGGTACATCAGATTATAATTCACGATCAGTTTGAACACCGGCGTCTACACAATGACGTAGCGCTTCTGAAATTAAAAACTGAAGCCACGTTTACCGACTACGTCCAACCCGCCTGCCTCTGGTACTCCAAGGCATACGATAAGCTGCCCACTAATGAAATATTTGGTGTTGTATGTAATATTTATAATTGATTATTTGAATTCTACTATCATGACTATCAGTGAACGAGTACACTACGCGTTGCCTTAGCAACGTAGCTGTCATTTTGTACAAAAGTGTATTATAAACAGATAGCGCGTATAATATTGGTTTTATTATTATAATATAATCCGGTCATCTGGTCGTGGCGCAATAGGACAGCGTCTGACTGTAAACGCAATCGGTTCTGGGTTCGATTACCACTCAGGGGAGTGATAATACTTAAAATTATTTTCACTCCCTCGCTCTCGTAAGACAAAGTTCGGCGTTGAGTTACACCACTCAACACGCAATGTCGCGAATTCGATGGAAAGTGAAGTACGGAGTGTCTTCACACTATGTACTTTAAAATGTGAAGCTAAAAAATTGTTTTTAATCATAATAATATATAATAATGCACTATTAACATAATTATGACGTTTTGATTTTTTTTTCTTTGTGTGAGTTCTCGCGATTAAAGTGTTGTCAAAAAGAGCTTCAAAACTTTTTCTTTATGTATTCATCTAATTTTCAAACATGTACCATATCAAATGTGTTAGATATCATGATAGTAAAGGTCTATCTTTTATATCTAATAAGCCAGTCCGTTTCATAGCGCAGTTTCTATAGCGCACTTTGGAAAAATAAAACCCTAGGGAAAAATCACCACTAGAGAGACGTATGAAAATTTTGCCTATGTATGTAAAGAAAATAAAAACAATACAATTATTTCTTCTATTCCAGACTGTAGGATGGGGTTTTGATGTCTCAGACAAGTTGTCGCCACGACTTAAGCTAGCACAAATGCCAATAGTGTCAGAAAGCGCATGTATCAAGACCAACCCGCTATTCTACTCGAGGATTTTAAATGACCATAAATTTTGCGCTGGATACAGAAATGGTAATATTCAATATATTTACATATACATATGTAAGTCCATTGTGACGCAGTGGAACAGGGTCTGACTGTAAACGCGATCGGTTGTGGGTTAGAACCATACTGAGGGAATTTTCATAACTTCGCTCTGATCATACTTAAATCTTGTGACGATTTTGAGTCTAAATCTGCGTCTTTTAATAACATCTAGGACTTACGCTGTTTTTACACATTTTAAACGAAACTATTTTAAACGGATTATTCGCGTATATTTTGGTATTCAAAAATATATTTTTAAACCTGACGTTTCGATAACGATTGATCCGTTTAAAATAGGTTTATTTAAGATGTGTCTTTTCTTGATACTTGGTTGGTTATTTTAAATTATCATGCTATGCGGGATAAAGCGTGAAGTTGTTTTTTTTATATTAACTTGTGAATATTTCAATTTAAACGCCACCCTTGGTGCATACAGTTCTTGCATGATATGATTAAAACAAACATAAAAATAAGTTCATTTCAGTTTTACCTAAAAAATAAATATATTAGTTACTAGAGTAAGACACAAACACTAGATTTGTATGAGGAGGGCTCGCTCTTCATCGTTATAACACACAAGATGAGGAAAAAAATTTTTAGAACTTTTTTTTTAAGTTAAAAGCCGAGTTAAAATGCGTATTCACTTTAAACTAGAGTTAAATGGTTGAAGTATGTAACCTATAGGCTATCCAAACCCTACCTAACTACAACCTTTTGGAGGTATAGTGTAGTTTGTGTCAAAGCCTAGTTTAAAGAGAACAGTTTCAAATTTGGTAAGCTTTGTAAAATATATTAGTACTTTTCAAACTGTATCAAGCTTGAAATTATTTGTATTTTCTCACGCCTTTATCATATATAGCAAGGTAGACAGAAGGACAGAAGTACCTAGTGTCAAGACATTCCGCTTTCCGCTGAATTCGAGACATTGCTCGTTGAATGGTGGAACTCAACTCCGCGCTTTGTCTCACCAAAGAAAAAAAAGGATTTTGTCGGAGAAGACAAAAAACTTATCTTATTCTAATTATCGTAAACACTAGATATTAAAATATAAGAATAAAACTGAATTTAAAAATAGTCGAAAATTTTTCTATATATTTTAGGTACGTCAGCATGCAACGGCGACAGTGGAGGTGCCTTCCAAGTGTTCGTACCAGATGTTGCGAAGGATAATGACGTAAAAGCACCAGGAGCGTGGCACGTCAAAGGAATAGTCTCGGTTACGGTTGCAAGAAACGACGTGGCTATATGCGACCCCGACTATTATGTGGTGTTCACTGATGTGGGTAGATACCTGCAATGGATAGAAAGTCATATTAGTTAACAAATTAGAGAATATATATATATATATATATATATATATATATATATATATATATATATATATATATATATATATATATATATATATATATATATATATATATATATATATTGTTTGATCTAACTTATAACATTATAAGTTAGATCAAATGATGTAGAAATATCAGAACAAGTTGAGTGAATCCTACTTTATTTACCTTTAATTTTAAATGCAACACCATAAAAAATTACATAAATCTGTTAAAATTCTATGACATTATATATATTTTTATAATATAACGTAACATAACAAACGGATATATATAATATTCTGAAGAACTTAGAAACGTTTCGATATTAAAACAATTCCTTAACGTCGTCTCATTTGCATGTAATAGTCGGCTACTTAGAACTAAGATCTAAATTTTGTATCTAAATTAGTTTTTGGAAAAAATAATTATATTAATTAATAAATATAAATAAAACAAGCTTGTAAATATCACTTTAAATTATAAAAATTAATATACTATTTCCTTATTAATGATTACTTATATGTATTGTAAGGCTAATCGTTTTATTTGACTGAATGAGAAATTGGTGTTGTATCTCGGAGTACAGAAAAATACAACTGATACAGACAGATATTTATTTTATATATTTATAAAACTTTAGCTTAACTGTTTATACAAAACATGTATTTTTTTGTGAAGATTTCAATAAAGAAAGCGGAAATGAATTTAAAGCCAAATGAATATAGTAATATATTATTAAATATGGCCGCTGTATTTGTATTGGTATGACGTAAAAAGAAATATAAATAAAATATATATAATACCAATTATTCCAGTATTATTGTTATTCATCTTTTTAGCTTCACACTTTATCCCTAGATAGCCGCCATACTACTTATGCTGCGGTCCCCTTATAATTATTTCGCCTCGTCTACAGTCTACATTAACCTCTTCATACATGCCCCACGCCCTTCAAAAGGCTTTCATGCTTTTTACGTTACCTTCCTGCAATATCATTGATACTCTATTCGTAAAGATCACACGAGACCTCCCTACATCTTCCGTATCGCCGTGAGTGTATACAATGAAATAAAAATTTACACATTTAAAAATTAACTAAATAATTTTATATTTATCGATTATGTCATAATTATTGTAAAGGAAAGAAATAAAAAGCAGCGAGAGTAACGACAAAAGCTCCAATAAATAAAATATATAAAGTTTTGGTTTTTGAGGCGATTTTTTAATAAATAGTTTTAAAACAGCTATATCCAGAACTGTAAATAAATTTATATATTATAAAACCAGTAACAAATATAAAGGCATAATTATTTATTATAATAAATAATTAAAGGAGTCTAATGCAAACTCTTTTATAAAAAAAGCACAGATAACAAATATTTGCCGCCATTTTCCTGCAACGTCATTGGTCGGTTCACACAGAACTGCTTTACCGACGTTTATCGTATGACATTTGGACGCGAATTCAAAAAATCAATAACATTAGATACAGACGTTTCGTATTATAATAGTATATTGAGTTATCTTATATTATTATAAATAGTAAATAGCAATATGATGCAAGAATATGACGACGATTTCTTCTTTGAGGAGGACAAAATGTATGTCGATTTTTAACAAATAGTTCTGTCTGAATGCTTATCTCTTCCTGTGTTGCAGTGTATAGTTTTAAGTGATACCGTGCAGTACATGTTGCCTACAAAATGTTTGAAGATCGAATGTAAATACTTTTTTGTTTTATTTTATTTTGCTTAACTAACTTATTTGTATCAATTATATTTTAAATATGTCATGTGTTGTTTCTTAGTTATTTAGTTACAAACTTTTTTTTATGTTACTCCATAATGACGTGTTGGTGTAATTAAGTTATTATGACTTATTAATTAATGCTTATTAAATTGGAACAAAAATTTGTTTGTACTGTATCTCTCTATAATATAGTAACAGGTGCAATCATTGATATACCTTAGCAATATAAAATCGTTCATAATAATATAAAATACAATTAAATTGTAATTATTATTATTTTTTCTATATAGCAACACTAAATCCGGAAATTCTAAATCTGCTTTATCTATATCTGTTGATGATAGGTAAGTGATTGGATATAAAAAATGAAATTTTAATAAAATTATATTTTTTTAATAATAATTAATAATATATAGTGCCTTAATGAAAACTGAAGAGAAAAATGAATGTGGCGGCGAACAGTCTTTGGAAGAGTAAGTTTTTTTGTTAATATTTTAAACTATTATATCATTTTTCACACAGGATAAAAATAATATTTAAAATTTAATACTTGTAATAGTACTATGTTCAAATTATACATTTTAAATTGTTTCTGATTTTTTTAAAAATTAACCTCAGTATTTGAAATCGCTATAATGCTATTGTGTGTTTCTAATATTTAAAACAGAATACGTAATTAAATAATAATATTTATTTATTTTTAGTAAGATATAATACAGGTTATTTTCCTGGAAATTGCTTCAAAACTCAATTATAGCGAAATACTAAGTGGACTTTATCAAATATATTAAAATAATATAATATTATTCTGCTTCATAAGCCTCTGAGCTTTTAGCAGTATCTATATAAAATATATAGGAAACTTATCTTAGGTTTCTTTTTGAAATCATTATATAAGGACATAATTTTGTAAAAAGTGTATATTATCAATCAATTTCGTACTGTATTGAAATCTCCCTTCTTTGTAACGTAATTTATCATAATCGCAACACCGAATCAAGTATAAACTAAAATATATTACCATATTATTTTGTATATTATATAAATTTTCTAATTAAACAATTTAATTGTAAGCCACGGTGTTGAATTACGCCATTCAACACGCAATCTCTCGAATTTACATTTGAAATATTATTATATATATATTTTTTAAATATTTAGACTGTTTTCAGACAGTTAATTGAAGATGCTGAAAATAGTGACTGCATTTTCAACGATTTGCGACGTGAGAGGTATGAAATACAACATCAAAATCTAATGTAAGTACTTTATACATTAAATCAAAACCAGAGTGATTTTGTACTTTGCTAATTATTACACCCTTGTACCCTAGTAGCCTAGTTACATGTAAAGTATGTGTTGCCATGACAACGTATAACATACTAGCTTATGATATTCGTGTGCGTATGTATTTTGAATGCGGAAATTATGGGCTTTCTGTTTCTTTTTCCTGTTCACTTTAACATTGTTCTTAAAATGTTGTCAATATATTGAAAATAAGAAACGAAAAAACCGGATTCTCTTGGAGCGGACACTAAGGAAAGAAGATTCGGATGAAAAAGTAAGTGGTATTTGAACTCATAACCATTGTCCTTAGTCAAAAACCGTGACATATCACATATGATATTCATACACATATGACATTTGTACGCCTGATCCAGATTTATATGCATAGAAAAAAATTGTCATCTCCAAAAGATTTTCGACGTAAAACGGAACAGTAAAATATTTTTTAGAAAAGTTATAAAAATTTTGAACGTATCGACATTCAAACTCGCCTCTTGAAAATCCTCCACTGACGACTCGCCTCTCAAGAGGCTTTGAACGGCTTCCGAGAGGCGGCGTTTGAATAAGTTCCTTTTTTATTCATTTATAAATCATAAGCTATTTAAATGTTCTAATCTATATGTATCTAATATAATATAGTGAGCTAAGCTAAAATGTAAAATGCTAAATATTGTATATTATTATTAATAAATATATATCATGAGGGTAGTTGTTTTATTTATGATCATAATACCTGTGCATATAGAAATGGCTAAGCTTGCAAGTATTGTAAGTAATGGAGCTAGATTATTAAATATTGTATTAGTTACATTGTTTTCGTTGTTATAAAATTCCTTTATTAATGTTTGAAAAACAGTAACTGGTTCGAATCCATCTAAATAAAAAAATATTACATACAAACCACCAATTTGTTTAATTTAATTAGTTTATCCGCCATGTTTAAAAGATTGGTGGTCATGGTCAGTAAAATAGTGACTGACTGTAAAAATAATGTTTGTGGGTTCGATTCCCACTTCAATTTCTGATGACTTCAATTTTTGATGACTCGGTGCAGTATTTCGGCTGGTATGGCCGCTATAGTCGCTCGAATGTTGCGTTCAAGGTCTTGAATCGTAGCTGGTTTATTGGCATACACTTGAGATTTAACATACCACAAAAAATAGTCCAAGAGTGTTAAATATATTTAGCACGAAATGTTCTTTGAGTAGAGACAATACTTCTCGAATTTTGATAGAAAATTTGGACAATTTCCAAATGTTGAGGTAACGTGAACTTGTTCATGATTAAATGGCAAATATTACTAAACACAAAACAACACAAATGTCAAATGTTAAACAACCAAAATGGCGGCTGTGAGCTATCAAAATCCTATCATCCCTATTGGGAAACACTGTATAAGGCCTGAATAGTCAATTTTTTCTTCCTATACAACATAGTTTTCCCTTTTTTTCTCGCTCTTCCTCACTCAGTGTCAAGACACTCTGTTCTTCGCTTAATGTCTTAAATTTAAGATATTGCGTGTTTATTAATAGAAATATATGTGTGGAAAATGAACCCATTATCATCTATTGTACAACCAGAAGTAATCCTGCTATGCCACGATGATCTCAAATATTTATTATTAATATAAACTATATACAAATTTGCTTAACAAAATGTTAATATGATTTTTTCGATTCGCTATCAATTATTTATTCAGGTTGCTTTTTTATATAATATTTTAATACAAGGGTGCATATAATTTTTCCAGGGGAATGACAGTCACTTCCGGGAGTGTAGTACTTAATAAAGATGAGAAAAATCTTATTGGTATCAGCATCGGTGGAGGAGCGCCTCTATGTCCATGCTTATATATAGTACAGGTAATTTAATTGATACTTTCAAATGAAATAATTTCCAACGGACTAATCGTGTATATTTTGGAATATCTAAATATACGCAAATAATCCGTTTAAAATAGTTTTATTTAAGATGAGTCAGAGACGTGAAAATAGAATATCTTATTATTTATTTATAGAAAATAATTGTGTTATTTTCTTTTAAGAGTTTAAAATAATATAAATACATATATAATAATTGTAAATTTTAGATGATTAAAAACATTTTTTCAGTTTCAAGGTTTTTTCCGTTATTAAGACACTCCGTTCAACAGTTTCCGCTTTAATTCGGAACAGTGCGTATTGATTAGCGAAATTCAAGGTTCATAATCACTCGAATAAGTATCGAACCAACGACCAAAACGTTTACAGTCAGCCGCTGTCCCAATGTGGCACGACTGACTTGTTTAAACAGGACATGAAATTTGGGAATGAGCTATATATTAATATAACTTATTCTTCAAATTTTAATCTAGAAAAAATCGCATATAGCTAGCGGAGTGTCTTGAAAAACTGTTCGACCTGGTTCCTGGCGGAATAACATCCGTACCAGGTGGTTCCTTAGCCTTTTCCATTGTCTGGCTTAGTAGGAACTTCTTGCCAGGTGCCACACAAATGTGGAATGAATTGCTGCAGATTTTTTGATTTTTTGCTGTAGATGTCGAAAAGCGTGAGGTTTTAGTGGGTATACTAACAACGGCCGGAGTCTCACATAACCTGTCTCGATTCCCCAAGCCTTCCTTGGCGAGTATCCATAACGGCTTTCCTAACAACAAAAAATGAAGCGCGCTTACTTTCATATTAAAGACCGGACAGCACCTGTAACATGCCTGGTGTTACACAAGGTTGTGGTAGCGGTGGTACCATCAGATGACCCGTGCGCTGCTTTGCCATACTTACCCCATAAGAAAAAACCATTTCTTTCAGATATTCGACAACACACCGGCTTCAAAAGACGGTACTTTACAGAGTGGCGACGAACTCGTGGGAGTTAACTCGCAAACAGTCAAAGGAAAAACCAAGGTGGAAGTTGCTAAAATGATTCAAGCTGCAAAGGTAGATTAAATTATTTGTTTTCCGTTTTTCTTGCGGAACTTAACGCCACGCTTTGTCCTACAGACCTGGGAAAGGATTAGTTGAATTATAAATGTAATTGGTGGCGAAAATCAAACTCGTAACCATTGCGTACATATTACACTTATTCCCTACAAAATGCAATATTTACAACATTTTTTGTGCAATATTTACAACATTTTCACAGTTACATAGAGACTATGTTCTCCTTAATTTTTATTTAAATTGTATGATAAAGAGACAATAATATTTAATAAGCCAATATATAATAATGGAGTAGAAGTTAGTATTATTCCATACTTAGGTTTAGAAAATATTTTTAAAAATCGTATAAAAAATTGAATGCAGCGGGATTCGAACCCGTCCTCGATTCGAGCCCTTATTGGAAACCGTCTAAGGGCTAAGCCATGCTTTCTACATCCGACTGCGTCCCAACTAAAGATAATGATAAAAATAGTATCGAGTAAATGTTGAAAGTAAAGAGTAATTGTTGGTTCAATTCCTACATAGTGGAAATATTGTATTAAAAAAAACTTTTTACATGCATAGCACAGCTATACATATTATCGCTTAAAAAATTCGCGGCGTTGAGTTCCGTTTTAACAGGGAATGTCTCGAATCTGACACTAGAAGTCTTTAAACTTCTAGGACACAGTGACAATAAACTACAATAAACTCCACGCGGATCCGAAACAGGGGAAGTCCCTGGATATAATAATGAAGAAAATGAAACATAGACTAGTCGAGAACATGTCGACTGGAACGGCAGACGCCCTCGGACTTTCCAGGGCCATTTTGTGCAATGACACTTTAGTTGCAAAACTAAATGAGATGAGAGAAACGGAAAATACTTATAAGAGATTAGTTGAACACGCCAAAAGGTATCAATAACTATATATATAATAACGTCTGTTTGTAAACGCGGTCAGTTGTGGGTTCTATCCCCACTCGGGGGAGTGATTATATTTAAATTATTTTCACTTTCTCGCTCTGGTAAAGACAAAGTGCGCTGTTGAGTTCCACCATTCAACACGCAATGTCTCGAATTAGGTGGCAAGCGACGTATGGAGTGTCTTGACACTAGGTACTTTCTGTCTACCCTGCTATGCGGGGTAAAAGCGTGATGTTAAAATAAATAACTCCTGTATAACTGTATTTAATCACAATGAATAAATAAGAATATATGTTCATCTCTTCTACAACGATTTTATTCATAGAATTTCAAACTGAAATATCTTTATTTGATTACTCTTAAAAAAATCGCGGCGTTGAGTTCCGTTTTCAAATAGATTATCGCTTGATTTTAAAAATTTGAAAATTAGTTATTTCAAACTATATATTTCTGTGCGTGAAAAAGGTTGAGCCAGATTCTGGCACTGTGAGATAGCGTCCGACTGTAAATGCAATCGGTAGTGGGTTCGATTCCTACTCGGGGGGAATAATTACATTTAAATTATTATCACTCCGTACGGAGTATCTTGACTAGGTACTTTGTCTATTTTAAATGAAACAATTTTAACTGGATTAATCGTGTATATTTTGGTATTCGAAAATATATTTTGGACACCTGACGTTTCGAACACTTTACAGTAGTCCGTGGTCACAGGTAGACTGAGGTGGCATTCGTCTGTCAGTTGATACAAAAAATTAATTAATCAAACTACCGCCATCGATTTCTTAATTGCCTCGCGTACTGCTCTGGATTCTTGCAGAATGAGCTCACTGTATCTTTGTCTCTGGTGTGGTGAATTTGAGACTTTAAATTTTTAATAAGTGGGTCCCAGGTGGTAGATAGTTTCCAACCATCTTCTCTATTGAAATTTGGATGTTTTTGAATTTCAATAGCCTCGCGCATCATTCTAGGAACATATCTACTTTCCCTAGCGAGGATATGTGGCTTATCAAACCTGATGTAGTGGTTGGACTTATTCATTGTATGTTCACACACAGCTGACTGCAATACACGCCCATTCTTGACATCGGATATGTGTTCTTTCACCCTAACCCCGATGCTCCTCTTTGTTTGGCCAATGTATGACAAGCCACAGTCACAGTCTAGTTTTATATACTTTGTCTACCCTGCTATGCGGGATAAAAGCGAGAAACTAAAATAATTACAATAATAATAATAATAATAAAGTATTATAATTATTATTTTTTTCAACAGAATGTTAAAATCATATTTTGATTTACTGCAAAGTTATAAGTGCCTGGGAGATATTTTCGCATCAATCGGTGTTAGGGAGCCTCAGGCGCGGGCGTCTGAGGCCTTTACGAAATTCGGTCAGTACCATCGACTGCTGGAACGGGATGGTATTAAAATGCTGAAGACTTTGAAACCGGTGAGTTTTTTTTTTATTTTTGGAAATATCTATCTATCTATGTTTATATATGGATAGATTATTGCTTGGTTGGTTGGTTGCTTGGTTATGGTTATCACATGAAATCAACTCCAATCAATTATTGATATAAACTTTATTTGTTTGTCTGTGGTTTGTGCGCGCAATGTAATGTAGGAAATTGATTAACAAATCCAGATGATGTTTTCACTGTTTTCCACTTACTTTGCTAACCTTCCCCTAATATTTCGTGTTTATTATATTTTAATCCGTTCATAAAAAGATTGTCTTGATTTTACTGAAAGTTTAGTTTTTAATGTGGACTTATAATTTCAATAAAATTAACCAGAGTATTATATTTACAATTGTACTATTGGATCTGATAAAGTGTGTTTTTGTGAGTGTATATGTTTGTGTGTATATGTTTGTGTGTATATATCTGTGTATGTGTGTGTCCAAAAGTGTATGTCAAATATAGTAGGCTTTACACACACACACTACCATAAATTTCTAAAGCATTATTATAAAAATTCCATTTAATTGGAAATGTCCCGAATTTCGGCAGCAAGTAAATTATGGGTGCTTGATTAACTTAAAATGATTTAAAAATTATTACTAAAAAAGCAGCTTCAAGATATTTACTTATCTATTTTTTGCTCGAATTCGGGACGTGGCAAGTAGAGTAGCGGATCTCAACACTGCGCTTTGTTTTATCACAGCGGGGAAATGACAATAATTTATGTTTAATTATGACCACCGTGTACGTCGAACATACAACCAATTGTACAGACAGTCAGCCTCATCATAATATATTTTTTAGCTTTACGCTTTTATCCCACATAGAAGGATAGACAGGAAGTACCTAGTGTCAAGACAACTATGTACTCCGCTTTTCGCCAATTTTAAGATATTGCATGTTGAGTGACGGAGCTCAACGCCGCGCTTTGTCTTACCATATCGAAGAAATGAAAATAATTTATAAGATGAGTAACAGAGCTCAACGCCGCGCTTCGTCTTACCACAGCGAAGAAATGAAAATATTTTTATTTTATTTTTGACATGTTATTATTTAAATTTAATATTAATATTTTTAAAAAGATTCTAGCGGATATGGGGACGTATTTAAACAAAGCAATACCCGATACAAAATTAACAATACGTAAATACGCGGACACCAAGTTTGAATATCTGTCGTACTGTTTGAAAGTGAAGGAAATGGACGACGAAGAGTACGGCTATAACGCTTTACAAGAACCCCTTTATAGAGTTGAAACTGGAAATTATGAATATAGGTAATATAAGTAATTTAAAAAACGTATAAAATTTTAAACGCAGTGGAATTTGAACCCACGCCTCTTGGATACTGTCCGAACGCTCTGATCGCTAAGCCATGCGTTCTACTACCACCAGCTGAAATTTTTATACGTTTTTTACAAATTACGTACGTTTTTTTATATTTTTTTTAAACGTTTTCTAATCCCAAGAGTGCAATAACACTTTAAAAATAGTAAATATTAAGTAAGTTTAACTTGTACATAGTGTTCGGTTTTCCGCTCTGGTTAGACATAACGCGGCGTTGAGTTACCCACGAAATATCTTGACACCAGGTCGTCTCTGTCTACCCGGCTATGCTGGATGAAGTATGAAGTGGTCTTGCCAGAGCGGATAAATAAATTTTAATTATAATTATATCCCCGAACGGGAATTGAATCTGCAAGTAATCGTGTTTACAGTCAAACGTCGTCACACTGCGCCACGATGAACTTAATGTTTCTTAAAATATTTTTGAATTTTTAAAAATGTTTTTAAACGTTTTTTTTTAAACCTTCTAATCCTTAGTGTGGAACTAAAAAAATAAAAACTTATACCCTGTATAGAGCAGAGTTATAAGTATGTATTGTTAAGACACTCCGTACTCCGCTTTCCGGCCGAATTCAATATATTGCGTGTCGAGTGGGGGAACTCAACTCATAGCGACAAACTAAAAAAAATAATTTTTAACATTTCATTCCCCCGTGTGGGAATCGAACCCACAACCGATTGCGTTTACAGTCATACGTTGCGCCACGACCGGGATCTAAAATATCATATGTATAATTCTAATATATATTATTATCGTTGTTTAATAATTTTCAGATTAATACTTCGATGTCGACAAGAAGCTAGAAATCGCTTTGCGAGGTTGAGATCAGATGTTTTAGTTAAATTAGAATTACTTGACAATAAAAAAACCCAAGATGTTGCTTATCAGCTAAGGAGGTTTATACAAGGATTGGCTGTTTATTTGAAGTAAGTAACACCATAGGTGCTCAGTGGAATTTGTTTACAATGGTTATGGGTTTGAATCCCGCGAATTATATTTTGATGATTTTATTGATTTTGTTAGGTTTACTTTTTAATTTTATGTTAAATTGTCATTAACTATATGTGAGTACATTCCATATAAATGAAATGTCATGAAATATATATATATATATATATATATATATATATATATATATATATATATATAGTTATATTTTTTGTTCTTTTACAGTGAAACAATGGAACATTTGAAGGAAAACGCCACCCTCTTTCCGGTGGAGGTGGATCTCTCTCAAAACGCCTTCCAATACAAATCGACCACGCAATTCATACAAGTCAGTTCATACAACTCAGTATTAAAATCGCAGTGCTACAGTGTCTGGCTGGTATTGCGATCGGTTGTGGTGTTGATTCCCAGTCGGGGGAGTGAATATATTTAAATGATTTATATTTGTTCCTTCTGTTGAGACCAAGTGCGGCGTTGAGTTTCACCACTCAATTTGCAATGTCTCGAATTTGGTGGAAAGCGTAGTACGGTGTGTTTTGACACTAGGTACTTTCTGTCTACCCTGCTATGCGGGGTACAAGCGTGAAGCTATAAAAAAAATTGCTTAATTTAATGTCTTCCCTGAGTGGAAATTGAACTCCAAACAATCAGACACTGTTCTACTGCGCCAATATGGCCTATAAAATAAATAATTAAAACTTTTTTTTCAGGATAGTCAAGACGACGACGAAGACATAGAGTACGGCAAAGAGATACACGAGTACCACGACCTGTCGGACGAAGAGAAACCTGTCAAAGTTGTCAACAGGCGACAGAGCAAGGACAAGGGTGAAAACGACGAACAACTCCTACCCGATTTGACAGCCGACACTGACACCAACGTTGACGTTGACAGCTCAAACGTCAAAACTGACAATGACAATGACAATCTGACGTTACTGACGGAACTGGGGCTGGCTGATGCGAAAGACGACTTCGGGGAGTTCCAACAAGGCTTAGACGAATATAAGAACAATTCGGACGTTTTGGATAAGTTGCTAAATTTGGGTATTGATTAATAAATATTTGTTTGATTTTTTTTAATATTGAAAATGTATTATTTTATTGTATTCGTAAATAATGTAAGACCTATTTACTAACTATTTATAATATAATGATGATTTTTTAAACAAAAGCGTTGGTTTTCGTCAAAGTAATCAAAGTGAATGAGAAAAATAGAGAAGTGAGTCGCGGCGCAATGGGACACCGTCTTATGGATCGGTTATGGATTCAATTCCCACTCGGGAGTATAATATTTAAATGCATTTTTATTTCCTCGCTCTGGTTATACAGATCACAGCGTTGGATTCCGCCACTTAACATGCAATGTGTCAAATTCGGGGTAAAACGGAGTACGGAGTGTCTTGACACTAGACACTACCAGTCTACCCTGCTAGAAGTGAAGCTAATTGTAAGACATATATATTATAGTATATTAAAAAACGTATTACAGTATAAAAGACTTTTATTTAAAAATAATCACATAAAAATAATTTTATTCATTTTGTACTTAATTTGTTTGAATGCAATGAAACAATGTTTAATAATTAACTATTAATTTACAATTAATTAAATTATGATAAACCAATTTTTAGTTTTTCTCTATCTGAGTTTAAACTTATTTAAAAAATATAATAAATTTGACCGTAGCGGGATTCGAACCCGCACCTCTAGTTCCTAATGAAGGCGTCTGACCCCAACAAGTATATTCACATACGTGCATACTGGTACGGAGATATTATTATACGCGTGTTATTAATTTTTTTATGACAGTTATAGACCGTTCCCTGAGATGCAGGTTCGAATCTTGTTCCGTTCAAATGTTTATCCTTAATTTAAAAATTTCATCTTATAAATATCCATCGGATTTTTCTTAGTATATCGCATTAAATGTAAAAATGATATGAACATTTGGCCATTTTTTTATGTCTTTATTGACAATGGCCATATATCAAACACCGGTTGTCTATAGGGGTCAATAATAAATGACGTCACACTTTGATGGGAAAGAACGGGGGTCGATAAAATGTGACATTGCTTGACATCGATGGTGTCACAAAATTGACCAGCTGAGACAAGGGGGACAAAATATAATTAAATTTGTATCACGTAATTATATGGATGACCCCGTATCAGACATTCCAAAGGGATGTACCGATTTTATTATTCGTCTAATTTCAACTCGTTTTAAAATTACAAAAATAGATTTTTTTTATCTGATTTGAAGTAGTCCCTGGAAACCTTTTATATATATATATATATATATATATATATATATATATATATATATATATATATTAAATAAAACTATTATAAAGGGATTAATCGCGTATATTTTATCAGTTTGTCGGTCTAACTGTGACCACGGACTACTACACTCGTAAAATGTTCAAAACGTCACGTTTTGCAAAAATATATTTTAGAATATCAAAATATACGCGATTAATCCATTTAAAATGCTTTCATTGAAATTGATTGGGAATTTGTTATTTTTTTGTGTATGCCACTTTTAACAAAGCGTATGACTTCTGATTTTATTATAAAACTATGAGTTTTCTTCACTGAATTCCATACCTTTTAAACGCATTTTCTTAAAGTCCAATGACTTTGCTCGATATTATCTATTTGCCTGTATAATAGTTATTAACATTTGCACTTTTTCAACATTCGAGACAAATTTTCCACCTTCAAAATCCAACATTTCTGATAAATCACCACCAAATTCTAAAAATAAGGGTTTATTTTCTACCTAATTCTTTATATATCAAAAATCTTCAATTTTATCCAAATCGATGCTATATAACACTATTATATTCGATACCTTCATTTGCTGGGTCATAAAGGGTTGAGTTGTTATTTCAATGAAAATATATAAATTTGCTCCATACAATACAATACGTACGGACAAAAGTTCTAAAACATATTCGTTAATATAATTTTTTATATGGAAATTATTAACTTACTACAAAATTTAATTTATATCCATTTTCCCATTGTAATCGTCTTAAAACTGGCCATAATGTTCAAAATGATGATAATGTACCGGCGCTGGTTTGTGAGGTTCGAAGTATTTCTTCAGTCTTTGCACCTGATGTTGATCTATAACGAGAGGGGTTTTCTTGGAGTAATGCTCATGTACGAAGTGTTTGTGTGCGTAGGGCAAGAGATGCAGCACGTCCAGCTGGTGCAGCTTCTTCAGATCTATGCTCTCTTTCAGCTTATGCAGCTTTGTGACCGTTTTCTCCTTTAAGCTCTTCAAACCGGCTTGAACTTTCTCTGTGATTTTATCCAATGTCACTGTGGCTGTAGCCAGTTGAAAGGTGATTAGGAGGATGATCTGCAATATGGGGAAATTTATTGTAGATAATATTTTTTTTGTTGTTTGGTAAACAGGAAGTACTTAACGTCAAGACGCCCCATACTCCACCTTCCACCGTATTCGAGAAATTGCGTGTTGAGTGGAGGACTCAACCCCGCGCTTGTAATAACTTAAATATAATTATTCCTTCGAATGGGAATCAAACCCACAACCGATCGCGCTTCCATTCAAAAAATAAAAAATCTTATAGTTTTATGATGATTTTTAACAGCTGAAATCGTTTTTGAAAGTGACAGAACTCTCAAAACCATGCTTTGTGTTTCCAGAGCGGGTGAAAGCAAAATAATTATAATCATTCCCCCGAGGGGAATTGAACCCACAACCAATCGCGTTTACAGTCAGACTGTTGCACTACTTCGACCTGGCCTCTACGATAATACTCATACTAATTAAAAGTAGAGTACATACACTTTACACATGTTTCAATTGGAAAAACTACGTATTGGGTGGGGATTTTGAAATAACTTTACGGTATTCGAAAAAACGTATAATTTTTATTGTAAACACAGCGAGAATCGAACCCGCGCCTATTGGAAACTGACCTAGATGTGGAATAGCAGTTGAGAAATAGTAAAATAACTTCACCGTATTTGTACTATAAAAATAATCAATTATATTTACTTATTAACATATTTTTATTGTACAAGTTAGCTAGTTACCAAAAAAAATCTAGAAATTATCAAATAGGGCTTGAATTTTCAGGGACTTTTATGTTACTTGTATATACTTACATACTTTTACAATATTTAAAATAATAAAATTAAGAAAATAATATGTTCATCAATGCAAATAAAACTAAAAAAATTACATTTGCCAAAAAGATCAAGCTAGCTTGTACAGGGTATAGCGTCTCCTGTAGGTCTTTCTATGTACCAATCAAAGATAATCCCGTAACGCTATCCTTAACTACTTCAAATATAATTTAATTTTTTTTTGATTTAATTACAATACAACATTTTCAGACCCGTCATGGCGCAGTAGGACAGCGTCTGACTGTAAACGCGTTCGGTTGTGGGTTCGATTCTCACTCGGAGAAATGATTATATTTAAATTATTTTCACTTCCTAGCTCTGGTAAGACTAAGTGCGGCGTTGAGTTCCACCACTCAATACGCAATGTTTCGCAGTGGGAAGCGGAGTACGGAATGTCTTAACATTAGGTACTTTCACCCTTCTATGTGGGATAAAACGTGTGAAGCTAAAAAATATTTTGTAGCATGCGCCAAGATTCTAGCAAGGACGACAATAACCTAAAAAAACTGTTTAACATTATATAATTTATAAGTCAATATTAGGCATTTAAAAATCTGACTTTAGGACTATTAAAGATTTTTTGAAACTGGTTAACTTAAGGAAATATGTTATACCTAATAGTATTATTCCACGAGGCCGGTCGTGTCTTGTGAGACAGCATCTGATTGTAAATGCGATCGATTGTGGGTTCGATTCCTACTCGGGGTGATGATTATATTTAAAATTATATCCATTCCTTCGCTATAGTAGGTCAAAGAGCGGCGTTAAGTTCCGCCACTCAACACACAATGTCTCAAATTCTACGCAAAGCAGAGTACGGAACGTATTGACATTAGGCACTTCCTGTCTCCCCTGCTATACGGGATAAAAACGTGAAGCTGAAAAAAAAAGTATGCCACTCAACACGTAATGCCTTAGACACTCCACCAAAAACAGGAAAGGAGAGATTTATCACTATATTCTATTTATATATACAGAAAATTAAGTACTTACAAGTACATGAGCCTTCATCGTGCTATGTATGTGCCAAGAACTACAAAACTGACTGGATGTGTTAAATCATACCATCCTAATATAATGTAGGGTTACAGTACATATAATTGTACGGGGTTATTCTATGACAGTTTTTTTTTAATTTTTTTTTTGTTTTGTGTCTTTAACTGAGTTGTGTTTTTGTTATAATGTGAGCAATTATTGCTTTTAATAAGTTATTTTAGCCTACAATTGAGATATGTTAATGTATAAAAATATTTATAAAACAGAATATAAATGTAATTATAGTATATAACGTTGGTTTCCTAGTATATAAATAAATGACACATTAAAATGGTATAATGAAAGTGTAAAAAACATTTCTTTGTACAATAAATGTGTCTATGAAGAAAAATGAATGTGCGATTTTTTTTAATTTAGGTTAGTCTGTTTGTATGTTTGTACGCGTACGTGAGTCTTTGGTGAGATATAAATGGATTTTTTTAGCCATATGGTTATTAGACCTAAGCACTGTCTTTGGGTTTAGAGTATATTAAAATTTGGTATTGATTCTCAGTTTATGGCGTTTTAAGTATGCCAGTTGAACACAAATCACTTCGCCAGCGTCACGTTGATAGGAGAACACATGAAGGTTGTACATGGGATCTTAAAAGACCAGCTCCTTATAGTTTATAAGGAATTTTTAAAACTTGAGGCGGGTTTTCCATAAGAATTGTAGAACGTGGTGAGCATTTTTAATTAACATAGAAAAGATAAAAATCTGGAATGTCTGATGAAAAATCATAGTAGTCTAACTTAGTTATAAATTAGAAAATGTTATATGTATATATATATATATATATATATATATATATATATATATATATATATATATATATATATATATATATATATATATGTATAATTATATTATATTTATTAAGCAGTTATAGGTGATAAATTATAATCATCAGAAATCGTGTCCACGCAAACGAAGCCGGGTGCTTTTACTAGTAAAATATAATTATTTTATTTGGCTAGTTTCACATATCTTCCATCTATTACTTTAGTTAGTAGCACAAAAACCAAAAAAAGACCAAAAATCCGAAGTTTGAAATAATTTACTTATTTTAATAAAATATTATTATATATATAATATAATCTAATATTATACAATAATATTTAATTACCTATATTTCAACTATATAGGCTATGATTAAAAAGGGACGTATATACGGATCCGACCAAGAGTCGTGGGATCGATCACAACTGCAATAGTTTAATATTAATTTCAAATAAGCCCAAAAGAAGATGAGATTTAGGATTTAAACCCCACTCTGTTAACATTATATCTACAATATATGTAATATTGATAAAAAGTTCTTAATTTCTAATAAAAGGCATTTTTGAAAAAATAAAAACCTTCTGCTTTTCACTACACAATACATATGAAACGAATATATAAATAAGTAAATAACCATCCTAGCTAAAAATCAATCAACCAGAATATACCCGCGAGGGAAAGTCAAAATACATCGAAATTCAACTCGCGAGGTTAGTGTTCTTCCGCGCATCACAATCATGGAAATGGATACTTATTTAATATTAAAATATTTTAAAACACTCCTTATGTATTTGAAAATAAAGATTATATTCCCTTCCACAATCTATGCGTGGCTTGATACATAATTTTGTATAATTATATAACAATTATACATACATTATTACGTGTTAAGGATGTGTTGAAATTTGGGTCAGATTAGGTGAGATAGTATTGAGCGGTGTTAATTGTACTTATATATAAAAAAATACTTGATCTATTTATTAATTAAATAAAAAAAAATTAAAGTACTGAACTGGATGACTGGACTGTACTCCATATTTTATTCTAGTATTATTTATAAAATCTTATATGGGAATTAGATATGTACTTACGTAAATTCACTTTCCGCTAAGTTGGAGATATTGCGTATTGAGTGGTGGAACTCAACGCCGCGCTTTGTCTTTTCGCCCTGTCTACCCTGCTATGTATTGTGAGTGCCTGAAACTAAAAATAAGGCCCCTACGTCGATTATAACCTTTTAATGATGTTGTAGCAGCTTTTCAATGCGTAAAGTCACTGATTTGATCGATTTATCGCTCCTGAATTCCCTTGCATACTAAATTTCATGAAAAACTCATTTAAAAAATCTAGATGTATTCGGTAAGTTATTATAAAATATTAATAGATATCAAATAAATAATAAAAATTAAATATAAAGCAACTTCACGATTTATCCCGTTTAGAAGGGTTTGTCAAAGACAACCTAGTGTCAAAACGCTCCGGTAGCCGCTTTTCGCCCGATTTCTAGATATTGCGTTTTAATTAGAGGAATTTAACGCTGGAGTATGCTTTGAGCAAAACGATATAATATTGATAATTTAAATACAATATCCAGAGTGGGAATTTAACCCACTACATAGAGATTTCTTTTAAGCACTTTTATCCCGTATAGTAGGGTAAACAAAAAGTATCTAATATCAAGACTCCGCAAAATTCGAGACGCAAAATTGAGTGGCGGAACTCAACGCAGCGCTTTGTCTTTGCAGCAGCGAGGAAACGTAAATAATTGAATTATAATCATTCCCCCGAATGGAAATCGTACCCACTACTAATAGTGCTAACGGTCAGACGCTGTCCCACTGCGCCGCGACCGGCCTCACATATATTTTTTCAGAACACCCAGAACTCGTTTCCTTGTTGGTGGTAGCATGTGGTAGGACCGGCGATACTGACATAAATACTACTACATACGACTGACGATCCTAAGCGATATTTTGATATTGTTTTTGATATTAAAATTATAGTGTCTGTAATATTAAAATACCGTTTGTTTATTAAATCCATATATATATTGTACATATACAAAATTTTTGTACAATTTTTGTATATAAGTCGGTCAGTCTATTCCGGCTATTCCCTGGAGCGGCTGGACTGATTTTGATGGGAGTTTCTCTAGTGCATAGCTGATGTAATATTGAGTAACTCAGGCCACTTTTATTTGAAAGGAGTTAATTGATTTTTTTTATGCAAGTTGTAGTTTTAGTGTAAAAAACCATAAACAATTCTATAATCTGTCCTACTCTGTATAAGGGTGAGTTGCCAAATTTCACCCCTTCTGTTTCTGTACGTTTGTTCCACTTGATGTCAAGTCGAGGCGCAGTAGGACAGCGTCTGACTGTGATCGCGATCGGTTGTGGGTTCGATCCCCACTCGGGGAAGTGATTATAATTAAATTATTTTCACTTCCTCGCTCTGGTAAAGACAAAGGGCGGCGTTGAGTTCCACCACTCAACACGTAATGTCTCGAATTCGGTGAAACGCGAAGTACGGAGTGTCTTGACAATAGGTACTTCTTGTAGACCCTGTTATGCGGAATAAAAATGTGAAGCTAAAAAAGTCATAGATTTAAGTTCGTAAAGCCTTAACTTGACTTATTAGAAATTTTGTAGAAACAAAATTTATAGCAAAATTTTTATATATTACAAATTGGTATAAAAATGAAACACTTCATATTATATATATTATTTATTTTCATAAATAGTAAAAGCTGCCTCGTGGGTTAAGATCTAAATCGTGTCGTTTTCACAAGTTATTTGCTTCAAAAAACTACATAACAAATTTTACCTCACTATCAAAGAATGCAATTCTAGAATGCAGTTGGTGGTGAGTGATCGCCGCCCCCCACCCCCGTGTAGCACCAGAGGAGCTACAGGTGCGTTGCCGGCCTTTTAGATGGTTTTCGATGGATAGTACCAATTTTAATCGAACCCACGTCTACAGTCTTACAGGCTCGAGCTTACTAAACATTACATCACCAAATAATGAAAATGACCTAACTAAAAATTTTACAAGAAATGTCAATAAAAGGCCTATTTAAATTATATCAACTAAACACTAATTCTATATTTTTGAGTTAGGCCACTTTCACCCCTGCGGTATGTATGTACATGTATACATTCAACATTAGCATTGCAATACCCACTTTATTTATTTAAAAATTAATAATTTAATATTTTTAAGCTGTTGTTCACACGTTTAGTATAATAAAATATATTTTAATGTCGTTTGAGTTTGAAAATTAACAGAGAATAAAAGGAAAGAACAGTACTACCAACTGAATATATTAAAAATACTGGTATTATTAAAACATATTGAATTTTTTTTAAAATTAGTAAACGTACATATGGTAAAGAACTATTTAGAAAACGTGTTAAAATTTACACTATAACAGGATTCGAATTTGCGCCTCTTGGGTACCGTCCAAGCGCTATCAACAACTAGTCTATACGTTTTTATCCATTGTTTTGCGGTTATCATAACTTTGTTTGTACGTTATCTTTTATATATGTGTCTTTAAATATTATTATTCTTAGAGTTAGCAAAACTAATAACAATTCATAGTTTTAAAAAAGCAGCTTCACGCTTTAGATTTTCTTATAAGAAATAATGACTAAATTGTAACGTTACGTTTACTCGTAGACACTACGGCACTACACACAGCACACTTAGTGTATAAACCGAATGTCTCTTTATGGACACGAGTGTCTGCAATTGGGAAATTTATTATGACAGTATAAGTAGACCTCTACCTAGATAGACCTCTAGATAGTTTAGCGCGTGTTGGGACAGCGATGAGCAGGAAGAACAATGGCAGGAGACGAGCGATAGACGACAAGTAGGTGCCACTAGCGTGTGCGACCGACGACCGGCGATCATCATGAGTCTTGCGGATTTTCTTATTGTCTAATCTCTTTAGTAGTAATAGTTATTTTGATTATTATTTTTTTTATTGGCTTTACGCTGTATCCCTGACGGAGCAGGCTGAGACAACGGAGCGTCAAACGCTACGGTCCCTGTATACCTCATTCGCCTCGTTCACACTCATTACCCTCTTCGTACACGCCATTCGGGGGCCCTTTTTAGGTGAGTTTCCTCTAGTACCTTCGATATTGTGTTTACGAAGGTCAACCGAGGGTCTGCCCCGACCTCTCGTACCTCTCACCTTTGCTTCATAAATCTTTCTAACCATTCTTTCATCACTCATTCTCTCAACGTGGCCAAACCACCTGAGCTCATTCTTCTTCATTCTTACCATGACATTCACGCTTAAATGACATTTGTAATCAGGCGCCAATTATAGCAACAAACATCAAATCCCACGGGCTCTGCATAACGGCAGTGGTACAGGCAAGCGCTTCCGCTTTCCGCGGTCGCTTATCAGTGTTACATCAGCCCCTGTGTGAACACAGCCCAGCACTGTACAGTGAAAAAAGTTTGAGATAGTTGAAAAGTTTCGATAAGGTTTTTGACATTTTCATCGCGTTTAACTAAAAGACTAACTACTTCATTTGTGAACAGCTCGTACACAAACTCCATATACTAACAAATAGACACTACTCAAACACAAATACTAATGTCTGACATTCAGACATTAATGTCTGACATTCAGACATTAATATCTGACATTTATGTCAAAATTTCTATCGTGGTCCAACTATCCATTAATGTACCAAATTTCATACTCATCAGTTCCGTTAATTTTCATAAAATGGAGTCGGATTATATTTCTTTACTTTTCTATATAATAAATAATAAAGTGGATATTGCACTTGTACTAAGAATGCCGTCACGTCACAATGCAAACGCTATCAATATTTATACTAATATAACATTACTTGAAAATCCTTCAATTATTAATTGTAAGTAATAAAACATTATAATAAGGTTGTCGTACAGCGTGACTGTAAACTCGGAATGGTTATGGGTTCGATTCCCACGCAGAGAGAATCTAATGTTAACACACTGTCCTCATTCCCTCTGACATTGTCGTTAACAGAGCTTAATTGTGCATTTCATTTTACAAGTGTGGGACAATGAAAAGAATTTGTTAAGAATATTAAATATTCTCAATTTTTACACAATTTAAATGAAACTATTCCAAACGGATTAAACGCGTATATTTTGGTATTCGAAAATATATTTTTGAAAAATCAACATTTGGAAGTAGTCCGTGGTCATAGACAACCATCAAAATGTAGTTTTGAATACCAAAATATACGCGAATCCCCCAAGTGGTAAACGAATCCACAATAATCGCGTTGACAGTCTGATGCTATCCCACTGCGCTACGATGGCCCTACTATCCAAATACATATAAGTTAGTATAACATTTTATTACTTTGATAAAAAATATTTACCGATTGATAAGTCCCTGTTACTTTATCCAATGTATCACAATAGTTTAGTAAAAAATAATATGATCTTTGATTTTCGAGATTTTTCCATATTTTAAATTACTAAAAATAACCTGTGACCACGGACTACTATAAAGTGTTCGAAATGTCAGAAAATATACGCGATTAATCCGTTTAAAATAGTTTCATATAAAGTAACAAGAACTTATCAAACCAAACTAATCTTATTTTAGATTTTTTACTAGCAATTTCAAGGATTTTCAACATTTAAGGCATATAATGTGCTTTTAATAAGCGAAAATTATATATAAATGATTAAATAAAATACATACATAAAAAATTAAAATACTGAATATTCTATAATGAAGGAAAGAGGACCTCGATATAACACAGATTTGAGACATAAAACGCGTGTAAAAAATGGTGGGAAATGAAAATAATTTAATATTCTTAAGATTGGGAATCGAATCTCAACCAATCGGGTTTACGGTCAGATGGTACCGCACTGTATACGAGCAAATATTGTTTTATTTCTTCTTTATTTCATTTTTTATTTCGTTATAACGACTTCACGCTTCGTTATAACCCATATAGCAGGGTAGTCAGAGAGAGCCTAAAGTCAAGACACTCCGTTGTCTGCTTATATATTAAATAAGTATATCAAATACTGCTACATTTATTTTATAATAATAAATATAATATCCAGAGATTAAATAAATATCCAAAGATATTTAGAACGAAGTCCAGAGCATAGATAGATAAGGATCAACCTTTTATTATTAAAAGAAAACTTAAAGCCTTTCTGCATATACTACAACTCGAGTTAATTTATAGCGCCATTGACTCGTCCTTCGATATAACACACATTTGGCCTAATAAAAAGATTTTGATCCGCGTTATAACGAGGGTCCATCGATATAATATTTATATATTCGAATGACTTACTTTTTAATATCAGTAATAATTTTGTACTTCTAAATTTATGAGGGCAGTGCTATGATTTATGTGGGTTTGATTACGTTTAAAGTAAAAAAATCAAGTTAAAAATATATATATTTAAATGAAATTTTAAAGTTTTATCATGACGTCATAACTAATTAAATATAAGAAAATATATTTTTAAAACAATAATGCGTTAATTACTTGAGACTTAAAAAAACCGGTTGCAAAATGATGTTCTAGTAGAAACCAAAAAAAAAGTAAAAAAGAAATACAAAAAAGATATTTTAATTTATTTATATTTAAACAATATATATATACAAAATTAAACAAACATGAAAATACCACGAATACACGCTTATTTCGACGCTAGCTATTTTAATAAAAAAAAAAGGTTTATATATTGTTTTGACAGCGTTAGTAGCGTTTTTTTTTGCTTTTATTCAACAGATTATTAATAATGCAGATTATATCACCAGCTTAAAACATATTTATGTAGCCCAGGACTTGAGCAACTCAAAGTCTTTGTCATCTGAAAAAAAAAACAACTTTGATTAACTAATATAGTAAACATTAATCGAACCTGGGACTATAGCTTCAAAATAAATATTGAAAACATTAAAACTAATCTTTACAAATAAATAAATTAGAATTGTCTGTTTCTAATATTAAAGCATGCACGGTACATACACCGCCTGTGTGTCTGTTTGTTCCGGCTAATCTCTAAAACAGCTGGTCAAATTTTGACCGGGCTACTGATATAATAATGAATAACCTATGCTCTTATTATTTTGGAATTATAAAATGCAGATAAGTTAAATTTCACGCAAATCAAGTAGCAGGCACAGCTTGTTTTAAAAATAATCATTACCTCGAATTGGAATTGAACCCACAACTAATTACATTTACAATCATACGCTTTTCTACATGTTACTATAGCCTCTTTATATTATCCTCAAAATAACTGTTATTGTATAACAATTTTGATAAACAAAATACTTGAAATCGATATAACGGTTTTTTTTGAGATTTTTTGTTACAAACCACGGATTTACGGGGCGTCCATGAATTTTTACAATTCTATTTATAATTATAGTCATTTTTTTATAATAACGGGTGGAGAGCACCCAACACACGTAAACACAGACAAACATATAGACAAACAGACAGAAATAATAAATGAAAAAATCATTGTTTTGCGTTCTATTACATTGGCAAATGCCACTCATAATATATTTTTTCACATATCTTCCATGAATAGACAGCAATCAGTTACATTTTTATTATGTGTATATATATATATATAAATATATAGTTAGTTACCTTGAGATTTGCTCGGCTTAGGCTTTTCAGGCACAGGCTCAGTGGACGGCACATCAGGCAAGTTGTCCGACGGTACGTTAATACCAATCATTTCCTTGTCGAGTTCCTCCTGGAAATAAAAAATGCATATATATTTATATGCTGCTATTTTTGTGTTTTTTTAAAAAATGACCAAAAATTTGAACGCAGCCGTATTCGAACATGCGCCTTTCGGAAACCATCCTGTGTATTGGATTTTAACACTTTTTTTAAAGCTGAAATTTCTAATTTTCACTTTAAGACTATAAACATATCATACAGATATGTTCATAGTCTTAAAGTGTGTACAGTACAGTACAGTGTAATTACTCATTTAGTATACTAAAAAATTCCTGTAAAATTGTAAATAGTGGATTTTCATCAAATTTCGTCATAGAGAAGTTTCAATACACACATTCTTTTTTGTTTGATCAGTCAGTCAATGACTATAAGCAGATTTGTAAGTATTATGTTTTTCTGGAGCTTCCCAATGGCAGCAACCTTTATCAATACCCAGAGCTAGCTCTTGAATTGTAATACTTTAAAAGCTTATGGTAACTGGTATTCAGTAGGGTGTGCGTGTTAAAATATAACCTTTTCCATACTAACGTATAGCGAACTAGAAATAGAACTCAGCATAACCAAATCATTTACCTAAACGTCAATTGAACTCCTGACCATTGTAACACGACTAACCGAACAATTAAAAAAATATATATTAAAACAATTTTTATATTTATTTTCTTTTCCTGAGAGTATACCTCATTTATATAATATTTATTATTTTAATTATTTTATATTTATACCTGATAATAATATTAAAATATGATTAACCTGTTCGAGTTCCTCCAATTCCCTTTCCAGCTCGTCCTCGTCCACATCGTTGGAGAAGGCCACGTTGTTACTGATAGCGTCTGTTATCTCACGAGATATGTCGTGTTGCTCCGCTATGTCGTCCATAATGTCGTGCACTTTGTCTACATCGCTGTGGGATAGTTAAAAATTTCAGAATATGTATAAAAACCTCGCAACTGCGATTACCGTTCAAGCGCTCTGACCTCTAAACCATACGTACGTTCTACATTCGGCTGCGTTCACACTCTTACAACCTTGTTACACCTTATTTTTGTTAATCTAGAGAGATTTGTACAAATTTTTGCTACCAAAAAGAAACATATAAAAATTTGAACACAACTGGACTCGAACCAGTGCTTGTTGAAAACCTTCCAAACGTTTGTTACGTTGAAAATATAATTAACGGTAATAACTAATTTCCGTTATGAACATGACCTCTCAGTCAAAGTATGTCAATAAAACATTAAAATATATAAAAAAAAAGTTGGTTTTATTAGCTTCATTTTTATTCATAAATCTATCAAATAATACAAGAAAATCCTGCAAAAACTATTTTTTGACCACCAAAGCCCACCATAAATATATTACTGAAAATAAACACACAAACTCCCTTACATACCCACACACATACACACACATACACACACACACATACAAATATAATCTTTATTCTTTCTTTAAAATGATTTTTGTATAATTTGAGATTGTGTGGTGCACACTATAGTTACAACGTATTTTTACGCTAATGGAGTGGATTTTATACTAATGGAGAATCAAGACACTTAGTTCCTTGCCTTCCACCTATATTTGTGATATTGCACCCTTTGTCTTATTTCTAACAAACAAATTATTCTTAAAAAAAAATCATTTGTAGAAAATGTATAAAAAATTATTTCCGACAACAAAAATCAAACTTGCATCTCTTAAGAACTGTACAAGTTCTCTGAATGCTAACCCATATATTTGTTCCACAAAATTAAGTAAAAAAAGGGTATAAGAATTTAGATGCAATTGGATGTAGAACCCATTTATATTGTTTCTAATAGTGTTATTTTATCTTAAAGTATAAAATAATATTTTGAATTATAAAAAAATTATTATGCTTACATATCCTTATGAGCTAGTTTCATTGCATTTGCTGCCTCTCTCATGGTATTCAGGACTTGGGCATTAGTGTTAGCGCCTTCTAAAGCCTCCCGTTGGGCTTCTATTTGTGTTAAAGTTCCATCTATTTGGGTCAACTGTTTCTCGTAGCGCTTCTTACGTTTCAGTGCGGCAATTGCAGCTAAAATATATCATCATACTGAATGAAATATTAAAAAAAATGCAAAACTTAAGGAATTATTTTTAATTTATTGTTAAATCAATCATGACTAACAGTTAAGCTGTTTTCATCTGACTAATTATAATGATAATGATAAAAGTTGATTGTCTATGTTTTTTATATTTTTTATTTTTTAACACACACACACACACATTTTTAAGTAGGTATGAAATATTTTTCTAATCAAACAGAAAAATGTTCAAGCTTTGTGCAACAGCGTTGCTTTGTTAAATTAATCAGTCCGTCTCATAGTTCTTTGTTAATCCTAAAAAAATTGCATATATTAACAAAAAACAGTAACTGAATGATATATCTTAATAATATAAAATAATAAAACTAAACATTTGATTTTTTTTTGGATGTGTTTAGCTAATAATCAATTATAACACAAATTTCCTTCATGATATAATCATACACTTTTGTATATTCAGTATGTCAACAAAAGCACAAAAAATGTAAGGTATACAAGATATATCGTACGTTACCTCTCTTATTTTTGGTGCCATTTTTTTTAGCAGTCTGTATCTCCAATTCAATCTTTCTTTCTAGAAATTCTTGCTTTTTAATCAACAGTTCTTCAGTCTCACGTAATTTCTGTATAGCTTCATGAGTCGTTGGTCCTTTCTCTTCCTTTTTCCCACCAAATAATTTCCCCAAAAAACTCATTTTGCTGTACTAGCATGCAATAACAACAATAATACAGTTGAAATATATTATGAACAACAAATTACGCGTAAAAAGGCAAAATTACATATTAGTTCTATTCTATTCTTTTAGAAGTATGCGTCATCTATTATTGCCATGTTTTGAAATCATATCGACAATGCTCCATATTAGTAATATATTTTAAATTAATTTAATTTAAAAAACGACTCGATAAAATGTAAAATTATTAAAATATTATACTAACCAGAAACGTTTAATACATTGAAAATCATAAATATTTTTATCTATCTAAACAAAATAAAATTAATAAACCAGTATGTCTGAATGGTAAATTCGAACGTACATGTCACTGACCAATAAACACAATCGTAAAATAATTTAGATGAGTATAAATAATCTGTTGCTAAGATTACAATTGCCTTCTTAAAACAGAATAATAATTATATATTCATTCACTTTATAATATACAGCAATATAATCGTTGAAACAATTAAATGAAGTGAACTAAAACAATAACTTTAATATGGTTTGTATGTTTATGTTTAACATTTAACATAAACGAATTAATACTGATGAATTTATATCATCTGTAGCTTCGCGTGCTACTATTTGTTGATGAAGGAGCATAACCGAACGCGAACCGGGCTGGGATGCGTATGTGAAGGGTCACCTTACACATGTCTTGTAGAGGATCTGCTTAGTCCGGATTGGTAGTACTGAGTCAAAGACCTGGCGCAGCCTGAATGAGGCTTCTCTGGCTGCGCCTGCCCTCTTCTTGACCTGAGATGCCAAACTGAAGTCTGTCAAGGTGGACCCCTAGATCCGTGGCGGTGTGGATTCAGGGTATGGCCTCTTCTTCTACTTTGATAGCGAAAGGGAGCCATATTCATCTACAGCCACCACATGGACACCCCACTCCGATAGCAGGTCCAGGGCTCTCTGACTTCACACTGTTATCCCACTCAGCAGCAATTCAGATTTTGCACGTCGATATGTTAGTTAATATGAATTGTTAATAGTTATTATGTAATAATAATAAAATAATGGGTCATTTTATTATCATTGTTTAACGTATTCTTTACAAACTTTTAGCTCAAAAGTACATTTTGTAAATAATTAGAAGGTTTATAATAAAGAGAATATGAGAAAAGATCTGTTATCTGGTTCTAAAAAATATTATTTAATATAATAAATGAATAATTTATAAATCTATCTCTTCTTAATATTCTCTCTTTTAGTATTCAATTTTAAATCAAACAATATTTAAGTTCATTCAAATTTTAAGGTATTAGTTTATTCATATTTTCTAATTTTTTGGAATAACGTATCTGTGGTTAGTCAATGGAATTGTCACTGTCATTGAAATGTCTAAAAAATCTGTATATATGCCTAATAGCCATACATACTTCCGGTAGGCGGTAAATGTATATTTTCTTAAGTACTTTGTTGTTTTGTGAATCCAAAAATATATATAAATACATCATTTAATAATATGAAAAAATCATTTTCGTAAGTAAAGTTACATATTATTTTATTTGAATTCCTTAAAATCTTAAATCTAACGCAAAACTGTTTCACAACATTTAAATTTGAACCTCTGTCATTGTTATAATTTCAATTTTTGCAGTTCGATTTTATTATATTGGTGCCCAGAGAGATGTTAATTTATTTACAATGAATAATAATAATTATTTTTTATAGTGAAACATCAATTGAATACGATTTGTTGATAAGACCGTGCCGCCTTTATTATACATCGTCTTAGTTTAGTAAGTATGCCTAGATCTAGTTGTTAGCTTTTTTAGTTGATAATAATTATTACAATAAATGTACATTTGTTTGTGATTTGACAATTATAATTCATTTGTACAGGATTTTAGGCATTTTACATTGTTATTCTAGTATTATTTTAAGGAAAATGTACCCATTTAATATCTTATAATACAATATTATATGCAAAAGTTATGAAATATTTTTTAAAAACGCTATTATATACTATAATGGACCAAAATATATTTAATTAAATGCTAAAATCGCAATAACTGTAATTATTATATTTTTTAAACTTTGTTGTATAATTCCTTTGTATAACTGAATATCATTGACACTCCCTGACAATAAAAAATATTTTGTTCTGAGCCTAATTATTTCTATATCTATTTCCAGATTATCAACATAAATGACTTTAAAATAAATAAATTGAGAGCTAAAATAATATAAGAAAATGTAATGCAACTGAAACCAATAAAAATGTCTAACATCATTAATAATGGAAAATTTGCAGCTGGTTCAATATACAAAATTAAATTGACTAATTTTATGTAAGTATATATTTTTCAATATTTTTTTTATATTTTAATACTAAAAACATAATATATTGAATATATTACAAATAAAGTAAGTAGGTAAGTGAATAGAGTGTCTTGACACTAGGTACTTTCTGTCTACCCAGCAGGGTAGACAGAAAGTACCTAGTGTGTATTTTTTAGCTTCACACTTTTTATCCCGCATAGCAATGCAAGATAAAAAAGCGTGAAGCTAAAAAATAAAATACTTCTTGCATTGATATTGTGTTATTGAGGCCGGTTTTAGTGTAGTTGGACAACATGATCAATTCTGATTTGTACTTCCTGTTTAACCTGTGGCAACCAAAAGTGTCTTGCTTGATTTAGATATAAAATTGTATATAGGATTTTTTCAATTTATATAATAATTATATATATTTAACAATAATAATATTAAGCTTTATTTCAAAAAACTATCATATTTTGTATGTTAGTAGTATGTAAAGTTTGCTTATTACATTATTTTAAATGTAATATACTACTATATCTACATCTTTATATGTATATATTGTTACTGTAAATTAATTTATTTATCAAGTTTTGTAAAAGATACACCACTGTAGTTCGTTTGTCACCGAAGTAGGTTGATAGTTTATAGTCATTCAAAGATAATAGATACGCTATTATCTACACTTTATGAGTACAGCTACTTGTAAGTTGTTTGCAGCCATGTTCATTGTTGCCTTGGTCTGCTGACAGAAGGTTGAAAATTAATAATCTTAACTACCACCAGTTTTAAAATCCACAAAAGTACTACAATAAAATTAACAATTATTCATTTTATTTATTTAACTATGACTATATTTAAAATATTTCTGCCACTCGACATGCAATGTCTCGAATTCAGAGAAAAATGGAGTATAGTATATTGACCCTGCTATGCAGGGTAAAGCGCGAAGATGCGTGAAGCTAAAAAAATAAATAAAAAAACTATGAATTACTTTATATATAAATGTATCATATCAATTACCAGTTATTTATGCTACTTTATTCAGATGGAACTTAGCATTTTTGTATCTTTGTTTTATAATTCTTAAATAAAAAAATGCCCAAGTTATTCGTATTAACCAAAGTGGACTAACCAAAGTGCATCAGATAATCCTTGATACCGTTAATTAATAGCTATTATATTTTACAAGTACATCAATTGATTAAATTTATTTTAGTCATAAATCAAATGAACAACTATTATAATTAAACACCTTAAAAATAATATTATGAGGCCGGTCGTGGCGCCGAGGGACAGCGTCTGACTGTCAACGCGATCGGTTGTGGGCTCGATCCCCACTCGGAGGAGTGATTCTATTTCAATTATTGTCACTTCCCCACTCTGGTAAAGAAAAATGCGGCGTTGAATTCCAGCACTCAATACGCAATGTCTCGAATTCGGTGGAAGGCGAAAAACGGAGTGTTTTGACACGACTTTCTGTTTACCCTGCTAAGCGGGATGAAAAGCGTGAAGCTAAAATAATAAATAAATAAATAATTGGATTACAATAAAGTATAATAAATTAGCAATAATTTAATATAACAAAATAATAACATAAAAATCACAGATGCTAACATTCATTTGTTCTCCTATCAAGGTATGCCACCTTGATAGGAGAACAAATGAATGGCGAAGTGGTTTGTGTTCAACTGGCACACTCAAAACACCATAATCTAAGAAACAATCCGTATGATCTCCTAGTACGATAGAGTGATTAGTTTTTCTATACGTAATGGGGTTACTTTGACTGAGAAATGTGAAATTTGACTATTTTTTAAGATTTATTAGACATATTTGAAAGATAAGAAAATTTGACACTTAGAATTCATAGCAATAGGGGTTATAAAATTCTTGAGATATCTCATTCAGACCCTTTTCAATATGATAATAACCCCTATATTAAATTTCGTAGTTCCGTTGTTATATAATCGACCCCCCAAGTTTCCAACCCCTAACATTTAAATAAGGAAGGAACGTCGAAACAAAATAAAATACATGCATATTTATATGAAAATATAATAAAAAATAATTTATACATAATTTTATTTAAACTTCAAACACGTTTCTTGTGCCACGACCAGCCCCTTGTATATGACAAGGAAGTAAACGCGGCCGGTTGTGGTTTCGATTCCTACTCGGAAAAATTTAAATTATTAATAATTCCACGCTCTGGTAAGACAAAATGCGGCTTTAAGTTCCGCCATTCAACTCGCTTGTCTCGAAAGCGAAGTACGAAGTGTCTTGACACTACGTACTTCCTGCCTACCCTGTTGACAGTGTTTGTCCGCAATCTGAATAAAAAACATACATAATTAAGAAAATATATTTATTTCCAGGACATATATAGATATAGATTTCTTCCCAGGACCGTCATTAAATATAATTTTAGGGCCCAATGGTACAGGCAAGTCTTCACTTATTTATGCCATTATACTGGGGCTGGGAGGCACGCCAGCTGACATATGTCAAAAAAGTCTAGTGAGTACAATATTTTATCTGCTTTTCACATTCTTTCACATTTTTGTATGTGCAATTAGAATTTAAATTATATCTCATATAAAAACACATTTTTTATTTTGATTTTTTGATGCCAAAAGCTAAAGAATTAGGCCATCGTGGCCCAATTGAACAATGTAAATGCAATGCGTAAGACTGTAAACGCAATCGATTGTCGGTTCGATGCCCACTTATGGAAATGATTATATTTTAATTATTTCCATTTCCTCGCTCTGGTAAGACAAAGCGAGATATGGAGTTTCGCCACTCAACCCGAAATATCTCCAATTAGCCGCAAACCGAAGTGCGAGAAGTCTTGACACCAAATACTTCCTGTCTACCCTGCTATATATGAAACTAAAAAGAAATCAGTCATTCATTCAAATTACAGATATCAAGCTATATCAATCAATATTGTAGTGAGGCTAAAATAGAAATAGAATTGTACAGGAACAAGGGAGAAACAAACATGGTCGTTACAACATTCTTGAAACCTAGAAATATAACATGGGAAATCGATTATCAAGCAGTTACTAGAAATACTTTACTGAAGGAATTGGATAAATATAAAATTCAAGTGAGTTGATATATTTTAAATATTTATTTTTGTATGTGTGTATGTTTTTTTTTCATTCAAGGGAAAAATACGTTTCCGTATCATAAGATCTGGATCTGTGAGCTCTTATGTCGGACTCAACTGTTTGTCTCTACCGACTGAAAAGCCCTTACACCCTTCCGATTCCCCATGGCATGGCCGCGAAGAATTACTTCACAAGGGGACGATTGGCCCAAAAGCCATTATCTAGGGTTTCCTTTTATATGGCTACGACTATTCGAATTTGATCTTTGCTACGTAGGTCTTCTACTAGGTTTTTTTACGTAATCACCCGTTTCTTCCCACGATGATAAACACGAAATCAATATTTCAATTATATTTTCAGGGCAGACGAGTCTGCCAACCTCACTATTCCACGCATCTCAAGTTTCAGCATAATGTGAGCATTCAAAGCAAACATGCTTAGCGTTTTCGTTTGCGCCACAGTAGCTTAGGGATTCTGAGGAATCTTCTTGTTTGAATGTAAATGCTCTTGATGGCAGCCATGCCCAGAAAGCATCTGGTTAAGATAATAGTTAACCTCACCATGTTCACAATTCACACACGGTACAATTTTAGTTATGAGACGATTAGTTCATCTTCCTTCAATTGACGTATCCCACTAGTGATGTCATCTATCAACACCTTTTAGTCTTTCATCAGTTTTCACGTCTGTCACAGCGGAGTCACTGGTTTTAGTGCAGCGGTCAAGATTTCTTCGTTCCTCGCCTAAGACTTCTACTGGAGTCACTCCGGAAATCACGCATAGTGCTTCCATAGATACAATGTGGAAGGCGCTCGCTATGCTGAGAGCACTTGTGTTTTGCATCTTGTCTCTTCATTGCGTTAGACCACAGTGGAACACCATATAGAAGCACTCATGTAAAAACCGATAACAACAGTATTCTTCTACCCTGTTTAGGGCCTTCTATGTTGAGCATGAGTCGGGCCAATGATGTTATTCTATGTGATTTTTGTGGGTAATGCGTAGGTAACGATTATATGGTTGAGTCGTAAGCACATACCGACTCTGAGTGAGGTTGTCTCTACTTCTTTCCTACTAGCGATTAGTACTGCCTCTGTTTTATATTTAGCCAGGACCAGCCCAGTAGGGTTCATCCATTGTTAAATGATTTAGAAAGTCTGATTAATCGTCCTATTTAGTTCTTCTAAGTTTTTGTTCACTATCACCACTGTCAGATCGTCGGCAAATGCATATGAGTGTGTGTATATTTATGTATGTGTAAGAATCTTTAATTATGTTTGCACACATTTTTTTTTAAACGCACGTCACGAGTAAATCGCATTCCGGATAACCGAAGACTTAGGATAGGTTAAGTGAGATTCCGAATTGGCAGATATAGACCGCCTCGTTTGCCTAATAAAACTTCAAGATGCTTCATCTCGACCGCCATTAGCTGAGTTTGGGAACCCCATTCTTCCCTTACCTTGGCGGCGGAAGCCAGCTAGGCACGACGTTGGAATCAATGGGTCACCTTCGACGGCATGTTCTGAGCAGCGCCCCATTTCTGCACACCTACACATAAATTTATCATTTATATATATATATATATATATATATATATATATATATATATAGAGGTCGTGGCGCAGTGGGACGGCGTCTGACTGTAACACGATCGGTTGTTTAAATTATTTTCACTTCTTCGCTCTGGTAAGACAAAGTGCGGCGTTGAATTCCACCACTCAACACGCAATGTTTCGAATTCGGTGGAAAGCGAAGAACGGAGTGTCTTGACACTAGGTACTTTCTGTCTACCCTGCTATGCGGGATAAAAGCGTGAAGCTAATATATATATATATATATATATATATATATATATATATATATATATATATATATATATATTGATGTTACTTTGCAAGCAAGTCGCGTGAGCTTGAATGCAGCCGATATCCATCAACTATGTTATACCAAAAGGAATCACTATTATATAAGGGTATTATAAAGTTGTAAATAATACTGAATTAATTAATCTGTTAAACATTTGTCTTACGAGTTAAATTTAAGAAAGTTCTTATGTGAGATAAAGCGCGGTGTTAAGTTACTCTTCGTTTAATTATCACGCATTGGATTGGATCACAGTGTGTCCTTAACACCAATTATAAGTTCTCCCTGTATTTTGCTATGCAATAATAAAGCAATTTTTTTTCAGGTTACCAATTTATGTCAGGTGCTTCCACAGTTAAAATTGGATAATTTTTCTAATCAATCACCTACAACTCTCCTAGTTAACACTCTAACAGCTGTATCCGGTTTGCAAGGCGAACAGATTAGGAATGATTTAATGGAAATGTCTCAAATGCTAAAAGATAAGCAAATGGAAAAGAAAATTATGGAGAAAGAACTAAGTGAATTGAAGACATTAAATAAAAGGTGTGATTCGAGGTCGTGATTATACATACATAATTTGTGTTTTTTTAACAGCTTCACGCTTCATCACGTATAGCAGGGCGGGAATAGTATCAAGACACTCCGTTCACTGCTTATATATTTTACCAGCTATTACTATAGCTATTTCTTTCCTTTACCTGCCTGCGTTTTTGCTTTAATCACAGACTGCTAAAATGTATAATACTTCATATAAATACTTATAAAACTTCATATAAATTTCCGTGAGTCATTTAGCCTTATAATCTCACCCTGTCGTCCCCCTCACACAAAAACTGTTTTTAACGAACATCTACCCCCGAATTTCATGTCATCTTGGACAGGTTGTGTTCTGCTGTTGACATGTGATTTCATACGTCCACTTATAATATAATGATCTACATGTGATTTCCCTCACCCGCATACGGCATCACGGTCCACATGGGATTTCACTCATCCACTCATGATACCATGGTTCCCATATGATATTTTGTTCATCCACATGTGATTTTACTCATCCACATGTGACGTAATGGTCCACACATTATATCACGGTCCACATGCGATTTTAGTCATCCACATATGACGCAATGGTTCACATATGATATCATGGTCCACATATGAGTTTACCCATCCACGCTTTCCACCATAGTTCATATATGATTTCATTTATCCACACATGACACTATAGTCCACATGTGATTTTACCCATCTACATATGACACCATGGACCACATGTGATTTTACCCATCCACATATGACATCATGGTCCACATGTGATTTCAGCCATCCACACATGACACTGTGGTCCACATGTGATTTTACCCATCCACATATGACACCATGGACCACATGTGATTTTACCCATCTACATATGACATCATGGTCCACATGTGATTTCAGCCATCCACACATGACACTATGGTCCACATGTGATTTTACCCATCCACTTATGACACCATGGTCCACATGTGATTTTACTCATCCACATATGACATCATGGTCCACATGAGCGTTCAGCCATCCACACATGACACTATGGTCCATATGTGATTTTACTCATCCACATATGACGTAATGGTCCACACATTACTTCACGGTTCACATGCGTTTTTACTCATCCACATATGACATCATGATCCACATGTGATTTTACCCATCTACATATGACATCATGGTCCACATGTGATTTCAGCCATCCACACATGACACTATGGTCCACATGTGATTTTACACATCCACATATGACACCATGGTCCACATGTGATTTTACTCATCCACATATGACATCATGGTCCACATGAGCGTTCAGCCATCCACACATGACACTATGGTCCATATGTGATTTTACTCATCCACATATGACGTAATGGTCCACACATTACTTCACGGTTCACATGCGTTTTTACTCATCCACATATGACATCATGATCCACATGTGATTTTACCCATCTACATATGACATCATGGTCCACATGTGATTTCAGCCATCCACACATGACACTATGGTCCACATGTGATTTTACACATCCACATATGACACAATGGTCCACATGTGATTTTACTCATCCACATATGACATCATGGTCCACATGAGCGTTCAGCCATCCACACATGACACTATGGTCCATATGTGATTTTACTCATCCACATATGACGTAATGGTCCACACATTACTTCACGGTTCACATGCGTTTTTACTCATCCACATATGACATCATGATCCACATGTGATTTTACTCATACAAATATGACGCAATGGTCCACATATGATATCATGGTCCACATATGAATTTACTCATCCACATATGACATTTTGTTCAATATATGATATCACTAATTCACAATTGACACCATGGTCCACATGTGTTTTTATACGTCTACATATGACATCATGGTCCATGTATGATTTCATCAATCGCCTACACCAGGCACGTATTCGCATTTCTCTGAACGGTGATGACTTCTAGGTGACGTTGGCTTCCTCTTAGTAGCAGTGTTATACATCACGCATAAATTATTCGCTTAGTAAATACATCGGAGCGCGACTGAGATTCAGACCTATCTGTATTCGAAGGCGGATCATGTAAGTATCCACTTCGCTAACATTGTCCTCACAAAATATATTCAAATGTGAGATACATATAACATAACGCACGGTGCCTCCATGACAACTTGTTGCAACCATTAAACCTACACAGGCTACGTAAATAGATATGAAAGAAAAAAAATCTTTTGTAATCAATTTTTGTTCCAAAATTTTATACGCCCGGCAGTATAGTAAAGAAGTTTCATACAAACTTTCAACCCTCCAAAATAACCTTTTAGGGGTCTATTTTTGGAATGTCCTATCTTAGTGAACACCTACATCTTAAACATCACTATGACTAATAAATACCACTCTTTAAGGATCGAATTTTGCAAAGTCCCGCCTTAATAATTACTTAATCTACGTCTTAAAAAGACCCACCACGCAGAGTTTTACTCTCCTAGCACTTGTAATATAGAAGTATTCATACAAAGTTTCAACCCCAAAAATAACCCCTTAGGGTTAGAATTTCGCAAAACCCTATCTAGAGTCCCCGTCCGAGAACGTAGGTGACGTTCCATAGAGAACTTTCGTACAAAATTTAAAACTTCTGGCACCTCTAGATTCTGAGATTTCGTGATATGGGAGTGAGTGACCTTTCGTATTTATATATAATAGACAAATGTATCGAATAAATAAGAGAGTTGTACCAGTCTCGCATAAAACTAGAGGAGCTCCCTCTCTATAGTCTCTATATACTACATATATAAGCAGCTTCACGCACCATCCTGCATAGCTTATATATAAAATAAGTGCATCAGTCAGTCAGCTGTTACCCTTTGCCATAAGGGTTACTTGATAAATAATATATTTTATTTTTTAACATGCAATTTCGGTTAAACTAATTTAAATAATTATAAGCTTGAAACGGGTAGCAGGGTAGACAGAAAGTAACCAGTGTCAAAACACTCCATACTCTGCTTCCCGTCGAATTGGAGACATTGCTAGTTGATAGAGAAATCGATCGCATTTACAGTCAGACGCTGCGCCACTGCGGCACGACTACGCCTTTTATCAAAACATATTTTACACTTGAAAAAATAAAAATTTTATAAATAAAAATTTTAAATACGTTTCAGAGATAAACTAAGTGTGGTCAATATGGAGAAGAAAGAAAAGTTGGAACACGATTTGGAAATGTGCAGGCTTAAACAAACATGGCTCGAAGTAGCTCAGCTCGATGAAGAAATAAAGCAGCTTGAATCGGATATACAACAAAAATATGCTCCCGTTCAGGAGTGCAAGAAACGTATTGAAAGGAAAGAAAGGGAGATGCACGATGTACATGAAAAATGCCAACGGATGGACACACGAAAAAATAAAATTGTAAGTCATGTGTTATATTCAATTTTGTATAACAGCAAATATATATGTGAAAAATATGATAGTGTTTGTATGTATTTATTCAGGGGTCATCCATAAGATACGTCACCAGAATTCAATGATATTTTGACCCCTCCCCCGTCTGTGTCACAGCTGATTCTTTAGTGAGACCACCGTAGTGAAGCAATGTCACATTTCAACCCCCCCCATTTCCCCTCCACTCCCTTCCCCTCCCCCTACCCTCCCCGTTAACGTATGATATAATTTGCGAGTAAAATTTAATGATTACTTTACTATCTAATGCCCAACAATCGTTCACCATTATATGCATTTAATAAAAAGCAGTTATTTTAATATTACAAACAGACACTCCAAATTTATTTATTTATATAGACTGTAGTTAGAATAAATTAATTAATTTACAAAAAATTACAAAAATTGTGAATCGACTGACTATGTGCAACTTAGTTGATATTTTAAACCCTTGGTATTTTAAAAATGTATATTTTCTTCATTTTAAAATGGACGATTGGTTTTGATTGGACTTTCACTGGCCACCCTCATGTTTCTCCCATTACCATAGCTACATTCCGTGTTTGGAGTACCCATTTATAGCACTAAATTATCATCTTTAGATAATTTAATTTTGTCATATAAATCCCTAATTTTATTTTGTCATTTAAATATAGATGTTTAGATCTAAGTAGCTGATTATTTTTATATACAAATGGGAAATAAAAACCAATAAGGAAAACAAAAGGTACAGACCCAGTTTGTATTGCATTAATATTTTTTATATTTCATATTAAATAAAAAACTTGGTGACTCTTGTCAAGGCCAAAAGCAATTTTGTCAATTTGAAAGAGAAACTACACATGTTTTTTGCAGAACAATAAGATGAGCGAAGTGAAACAGGATATAGAAAATATACAAGATAATATTAGATCGGTTGAAAATAAATATCGTTCAATAGATGCTCACCTAATGAAAAGACAAGAAGAAACCGACGAGAGGGACAAGGAGTTGAACTTTATGGAAGTCAAGCTGGAGAAGCGGAAGGAAGATAGGAATGCTTTTCTAAAGAAATATGGGGATGGTATGTTATATGACGATGCGTAGAATACGCGTTGCCTTGGTAACGTTAATGTCACTTTACATAAAAGCGTTTACCAATATTTTATTGTGTGTAGGGTTGTCAAAGTTGGTATTCGATTATAAGAGAAAAATAATTTTACAACACTAAAAGAAGATGTAATTTTTTTTACGAAATGTTTATAATCGAGAAGTCAATGATTTAAGTTTATTAACTGATCGCGGATTTGATTCGTAGACTTTAGACTTTACGTGGTGGGACAGGGAATGTCTCCTCTTCGAGATTTCACTTTGTTAGGGAAAATTTTACGGATGACGGCCGTAGTGGTCGGAGGTATGGGCAGTTGCGCCCGCCATCTTGTCGAAAACAGGTCCGGGTATTGAGACTTGGAAAATTCTGCTGAAGTAACAGTAACCCGCACGACCATATTCGTTCTCAAAAAAGTATGGGCCTATGATGCCATGCGCTGACATAGCCGTCCGAACTGAGACTTTAGGGCTATGTAAGGTCATTTGATGTTTGAGGCGTGGGCTTACGTTACTGTAGTAGCGACAATTTTGACTATCGCCTTGAATGTGGAAGTAAGCCTCAGAAAACAAAATGTTAAACGAAGTAAAGCGGGTTCATCGTTTCATTTACGACATTAAGTCTATTGGTAGGATCAGTATCTTTTAATTGTAAATGTCTTATGATTCTTTAAATTGCGTTGTAACATCGATGTGGGTTTTTATGTTGTGGGGTGATTTAATGCCCTGGAACGCTTACTGACTGACTCCTGTACTACGTCGATGTTTTCTGCCGTCCGTGATGTCCCCGGTCGGCCCAATCGTTGTTCATCCAAGGTCGAGCCAGTCTCCTTAAACTTTAGGACACAATTCTTAATCGTTTGAACACTACAACAGTCATTAAACGTGCGTAATTTGCGATACTCTCTAAATTTACGCCACGCAATGGTGATGGGCACAAAAAGCGCGGTCCGCTTCGGTGAAACGCTCAATCTCATTGGGCGCCGTTTGAATTTTGTTCGAAATTTCAATTTCAAACGAAATGATATATTTTAAAGGAAGGTCAACAAAATACAATAGAGAAAACTACATTTATACCGATAAAGCTGTTTCTTAGATTAATGTGCACAAACGTACAGACAAACAGGAATTTATTAAAAAAACATTATTTATTGGTATACTATTACAGTAATAAAAGCCCCAAATACTAGATTTTGTCACAATCTTCCATGTACATACATACAGTATTCAGTTACATAATATTATATAATTATTAATTGTTTTTTTTTTTACTTTCATAGAGAATTTTTTACAAAATAAAATGGATGATTTGAAACAAGTAATTGAGCGTAAACTGTCGATGAAAAGGAAACAACAGGAGCAAAAGGAGACTGTGCAGATTAAAGCTCATAATATTACTAACAGAATTAAATCATATGAGAAACTGTGAGTTTTTTTTTAAATATTTCATTTTTTTAGAGTAGGAGGTTTCAACGTTATTTTATATATGTAGATATATACATCAATAGTTATAACAATTTGCGATGTTTACACATTTTAAATGACATTATTTTAAACGCATTAATCGTGTATATTTTGGTATAAAAAATACATTTTTGAAAACCCGACCCATGTTGATGACAGGTGATTCTAACAACAAAAATAGGCAATAATATTTCTTGGTTTATTTTATAACGATATTTAGTACACAAAAACACCATTTTTATCATGTTTTTGTATAAAAAGGGTTACATTTGAGTGTTGCTTTATTTATTTTTTTCAATTCAAGTTCACGTCAAAAAGTTATAATCTGTACTGTGAAGTATTCGATACGTCAGTATTCCAAAAATATATTTTCAAATAGTAAAATATACGCGATTAATCCGTTTATAATTTTTTAACCATGTTATTATTGATATTTCAGATTACAATCACTTACTGATCAGACACAGAGGCGTATGGAATTGCTCAAAAACAAATTTAATCACACTTACCAAGCGTTGGAATGGTTTGAAAGTAATCGAAATTTGTTCTCGCACCCCGTGTACAAGCCGATGTTACTTGAGGTATTGTGAATGCTTTTCGACTTTACTCTCTATCTCGGTCGTAGTGGGTCGTAGCTTCACACTTTTATCCCGTATGAGCAGGGTAGACAGAAAGTACCTAGTGGTGAAACTCAACGCCGCATTGTGTCTTACCAGAGCGAGGCAGTGAAAATAATTTCAATATAATCTTTCCCCCGAGTGGGAATCGCACCTACACCGATCGCGTTTATAGTCAGACGCTGTCCCAATGCGCCAAGACCGACCTCATTTTTAAAAATTTTAAAATTCAATAGTTTAAATGTGTATTATCAGAAAGTGCAAGGTCTCATGACTAAAACGATCTATGTTTATAATATGTATGTAATGATTATGATGACAACAGCATTTTTGACTCGGAAATAGTTGATAATCGCTACAGCGTTTACAGACGAGATCGCCAGAGTTCAGGCTTTCATATTAATAGAAATGGCGGTGGAGTCTTAGTTGTTGTTGCTAAATCTTCAAACTCTAGTAGACTTTGTCATATATATATATATATATATATATATATATATATATATATATATATATAGAACTTAAGGTCATGAAGTCAAAGAAACATATCGAAACATTACATCTGTACTGCGTCTACCTTCCTCGACCTATTCAATTCTACATTCTCGATTAATTTCAACGTAACTGCAATACGGTACTCGAATCTCAGTATATCGATAATTTCCTTCTTCTCGGTAATTTTAACCTGGGCTCGATCCCCTGGTCGTCTGCCGCCCTTGTCGAAAGTAACTGTTTACTCAATAATATGCTCACAGGTCAGGGCCAGGGACATTTCACGTCTTTACACGAGCTGACGCAATAAAATTTAATACGATACGACAAAGATAATATAAATTAAAAAAAAACACATTTAAATTGTACAGCAACCCGCTATCTCTAGTTGATCCCTCTCAACCACTGTTAGAATTTTCCGTCCCGTTTCGTCCTGTGGATAATTTGTTGCAGAATAACTACATTCTCTTTTAGTTTCTTTAAAGCTGATTACGTATACAATGTTAACGATTTGAACGATATACCCTGGGAACAATTTAGTGTCAAGACACTCCTTTGACTGGCTTCCTACCCGAGTTCGACACTCAACACGTAGTCTCGAACATTGCTTGCCGCCAGAGAGGAGAAATGAAAATAAATTTGAAATAATCACTCCCCTCAAGTGTGAATCGAACTGGCAACCGACAAATATAGAAATAAATATATATTTCTTCGTACAGATAACGTTCACGGACGAGCGTCTCGCGCGGTACCTGGAGAACACGGTGAGCAACCGCGACCTCACGGCGTTCACGTTCTGCTGCGCCGACGACATGGAGCTGTTCCAGCGCGAGGTGCGCCGCCGCGGCCTCAAGCGCGTCAACCTGCTGCACGTGCGCGCGCCCGCCGCCGCGCCGCCGCCGCCCCCGCTGCGCGCCGACATACAGTACGCTACCCTAAAATTTGTAGGCGGCGGGGATTTGAACCTGCGCCTCTTGGAAACCGTCCAACAACGTAACAAAACGTATTAGAATTTCGACGCAGTCGGTAATAGAACGCATGGCGCACGCGGTCAGAGCACTCGGACGGGGAACAAGAGGCGCGGATTCGAATTCCGCTGCGTTCACTTTTTTTATATATTTTTTAAACGTTTTCTAATCCTAAGTGTGGAATAACACTTTAAAGTAAAATATTTCTAATCTAATCAATTGTTTAAACCATCGCAAATTGCTTAATAATCTCAACGAAACTAACTCCCCCTGTGAAATTAGATAATGCCAATATTTGCTTCCTTATGGTCGTAATGAATTCGATAATTATTTACAAAAAATAATTATAAAATACTTTTATATACTAAAATGTAAGTAATAACATAATAAAATAAAATATTCCCAAAGGACTCTGTAATGTTCAAGTGGGACTCCTTTTTACATTGTGTTCTCTCTGAACACCTACTACAAATATTACTGAATACCTCGTAAGAATTGAGCCTAAAGCTATGTAAATATTTTTAAAAGCAGTTTCTTATTTTATCCCACTTAGCAAAATATTTTGGGAACACCTAGTGTCGAAACTGATATCGGCCCGAAAACTCAACACTGCGTTTTGTCTTGAGAAATGGAAATAAATTAAATATTATCATTCCCTGCAGTGGGAATCGAATCCAAAATAATTCTCGTATACAGTCAGACGTTGACCCACTGAGCCATGATGAACCCTTAAAAATATTTATTTACTATGTTAATTTCTCTTTTAGGCACTTAGGTTTTTCAAAGTATGTATCGGAAACGTTCAATGCACCCGTCGCCATTATGCACTACTTGTGCGAGAACTACAGTGTGAATCTGATACCTATAGGCAACGCGCACACATCCGCCAACATGGACCACGTGCCGAGCGATATCACCATGTACTTCACCGGTGTGTAGCGGGTTCTGTTTTTTATTATTGAATATTGCACACAACGACCTTATTCATTATAAAAGAACAATTGAATAATTGTGTAAACAACAAACAGATGGGATTTGTTTTAATTAAACTTTTATTATTATTTTAAGAGTTTTTTTCTTATCTATGTGCCATAAACTGTGTGTGTGTGTGACTTAAACTCAACACTTTGCACACTCGTTTCCGTGGAAAAATTAAACTGTTACTGCTCACCTACTTATGTGCAAAATTAAATTTGACGTTTAGAAGTATTTATTAAGAAAAGAAATGACATTGTAGTTTGGAAAATCGATATTTTTTTTGCTAAAAATCGATATTGTTTAACCAAAATATTATTATATTGTCAAATTTAATAAACATCGAAATATTATTTATATCTAACCGCGTGTGTAACCGCGATTGGTCGCGGGTTCAATTTACTCTCGCTGAAGTATTTATACGACTTTTACGTTCATAATATATATATTCTTTTCTAGATAAATACAGAGTACGGGTGAAAATGTCTGCGTACAGCAACAGAAGTTCGAAAACTATAACAGAATTTGGGTCGGCATGTTTACTCGGTACCAATGAGAAGGAACGCGAGGTTCAAGAAATGTGAGTGTTTCATATTATTTCTGACGACAAAGAGAGCGTAGTGTTTAGACACTACTTTATTCACATTTTTTAGCTCCACGCTTTCATCCCGCATAGCAGGGTAGACAGAAAGTCACTGTACTTCGCTTTTGCCCCGAAATGTGCCGAAATAAATTTTAATACCGAAATAATTTAAATATTATCACTCCCCCGAGTGGGAATGGAACCCACAATCGATCCCGTTTTTACAGTGAGACGCTGCTCCACTTCGCCATGACCGGCCATTCATTACTTTATTTGTGTATTTAAAAAAAAAACTATTTTATTTATGTTCTTTTTTGTAGTGAAATAATTTAGTGCTTAAACACTGTGTTAGAGGTAGGTGTTTGTTAGTCTTTGATGTAAAATCTACAAAACAGGATTTCTTAAGAAAATTTATATAAAAATTGTCTAATTTTACATAAATGTAACTTGATATTTATAAAGATTTTTAAAATTTCAGGTTATCAAAATCAAAGGCTGAGGAGGCGGAAATAATTAAGGAAATAGAAAAATTCAGAAATGAAGAAAAAAGAATTCAAGATGAAATTAATCCATTACAAGCGTCGAAGGAGGAGTTAGTTAATAATATTAATCAGGTATTTTATATATACATATATATATATATATATATATATATATATATATATATATATATATATATATGTATGTATGTATGTATGTATGTATGTATGTATGTATGTATGTATGTATGTATGTATGTATGTGTGTATGTGTGTGTGTGTGTGTGTGTGTGTGTGTGTGTGTGTGTGTGTGTGTGTGTGTGTGTGTGTGTGTGTGTGTGTATAAGGTCGCTTAAAAATAATATTTCAAATACGTTTTTATTGAATAAATTTGAATCTAGAGATTTTTTAGTATGAAAACTTTTATATACTTGATCTTTATAAATAAATTTGTTTAAAAATATATATTTTTACCAATATTATTACTTAAAAAAAACTAACGGATTAAACGCGTATATTTTGGTATTCGAACAGGTATATAGAATGACATACATGTGACCACGGACTACTGTAAAGTGTTCTAAACGTCAGATTTTCAAAAATGTATTTTCGAATAACATAATATACGCAATTAAAATGTGTAAAAATTCTAAAAAGCACTAGATCTTGTTACTTCTCAATTCCATTAACATGATGTGAAACAGCTAAAAGGCATTACACTCGGGATAGAAGATAGTAAGAGAAAACTGCTGGAGATCAGAAATAGAACGCCCAACGATATGGACGCGGAGCGCGCCAGAGCGAGACAGCAACAGGCGGAGGTGGCGCGGCGGCTCGTGGCGAGGCAGCCCGAGCTCACCCGAGCGGTGACAACGCTGCACGCCGCTGTGATCTATCAGGCCGCCCTGCAGGTGCGTGGACAGCCTAGTGTCTAGAACATTGCGTGTTGAGTCACTCGACGCCGCGCTCTGTCTCACCAGAGCGGAATGGGAATCGAACTTCAACAATCATCGTGTGTTTTTTACTAATTACTTAAAATTAAGCTGTATAAAACAAATTTGGAAAGTTTTGTGAAAGCGCTATATAGGATATAGGCGACTAGTATACGTAGAGGGGTTTTTTTTACATACATTATTTTTAAGAAACAATCGTTTGGAAACAAATAATACAATATATTTTAGGTTTACGCTTTTATCCCGTATAGTAGGGTAGACAGGAAGTTCCTTGTGTCAAGATGCTCCGTGCTCCGCTTTCCGACGAATTTAAGACGTTGCGTGTTTAGTGACGGATTTCAACTCGGCGGTTTGTCTTGCCAGAGCGAGGAAATGAAAATAAGTTATATATAAACATTCCGTTGCATGGGAATTGAACCCACAACCGATCGCATTTACAATCAGACTAGGTCTCACTGCGCTACAACCGGCTTAATTAATGTAATATAAATATTATACTGTTATATTACTTTCAGAAAAGATTAAGAAATTTAAAAATTATATTGAATCATCACAATGAGAACATAAAGCACCTGAAAAAAACTTGCAAGGAAGTTGAGGTGAGATTGCTTTAATATTTTGAAATATCTTATTATTGCCTTAATATTATTAATATATATTAAATAATATTTTCATATTATTATATGATAATGCTTGTGAAACTCAACGCCGCATCTTGTTTCACTATAATGGATCAATGAAAATAAATTTAACAAGATCACTTCACCGAATAGTAATCGAACACACAACCAAACGCGTTTACATTTAAACGCTGTCACACTGTGCCATGATGGCCTCAAATCGATTTTTTCATTATTGCTTTCAAATGGCGGCGGTCAGCACCGCGTCATGTTTTGGAAAAGTGGGGAAATAACAAAAACCCCGCGATGATACAAGTAATTTTACAGGAGATTTGGCGGAACGCGAACAATGAAAAGGAGGCGAAAATATTTAAAAGAGAAAAAAAAGTCGAAAAAATCAAACAGGCGTGTCAACACAAATTGCCCAACAGTGCGGATTTTCCATACGCAAATGATTTTAGGAGCCTCCCATCGGACCACCGCGGACTGTTGCGGAAACAAGATAAAATAAATCGGGAAATGAATTCCATATCCCTGGACAGAGAGGTAATGTAGTCACGCTTTATTGTCTTTATTGTCAGAGACAATCTAGTGGCAACAAGTGGTGGCAAGCGGAACTCAGCGCCGCGCTCTGTTGTACCGATCCAATCAATAATAACCAATCGTGTTCTCTACATATAAAATAAAATGGTAGTGTCTGTTTGTAAAATTAAAATAATAATTTTTTTCTCCAATGTTACAGCTAGTCGAGAATTACAAAGAGAGACAAAGAACAATAGCCAAAATGAAAGATGCCATACAAAATATGCAAGCTGAAATACAGACCATTCAACATGACATTACAAATAATAAGTTAGTAAACGTTATTGTATTTTTTTAGTGCTTTTACTTTGGCACGATAACAGTTCATTCGGAATTCAAAATATTGCTTGTTATATAGTATAGTGGAGTTTAACGCCGTGTTTTGTTTGAACAGAGTGAACAATGAAAACAAATTAACTATAATTCAACCGAGTGAGAATCGAACCTGCGGTGTAATCGCGTCTGCAGTCGGACGCTGTTTTTGCATGTTATGTTTTTTTTATTTTTTTTTCTCTGTAATGTAGCAGTGGAAGGAGTGCGTAGTGTCAGAATATTCTGTTCTCAGAGTTGAGGAACTTAACGCCGCGTTTTTTTCTTACACGAAGTGTGATATATTGATCATACAAATAGGCTGTTACAAACAGTTTCGAATATGTTTGTTTGTAACAATGGTTGTTGGTTCGATTCCCATAATATACTAGTGTGATCTTATTTAAATATTATTCATACTTTTATGCAAATGTTTATATATCTGTACATAATATTTCAGACCGATGTGGATAAGTAATGTGAAAAATATAATTCAGTCTATGTCAGAGCGCTTCAGTATAAAAGCTTCCCAGTTGGGGTTTTCCGGAGAGGTCGTACTTAAAACTGGAGCTGACGTAAGTACGGTGGAGTTATTTGTAAATTGAATATAAATTAAAAAAAAAAATTGACGGCCGTGTAAGTTAATCAAATCATATTTTTTAACTTCTCGCTTTCATGCCGCACAGTAGGATAAACAAAAAGCAATGAGTGTCAAGACACTCCGTAGTTCGCTTTCCACCGAATTCGAGACATTGCTCGTGGAGTCGTGGAACTCCACGCCGCTTCAACGAGGGACGGACCGGAGTGCGGTAGTCAAAATAGTATAAATATAATCACTCCCCCCGGTGGGAATCGGACCCGCAACCGAACGCATGTCACTTGTAACAACACTGGGTCGGCGGCGGCAGGAGGGCGAGCTGGAGCAGTACGGCGTGGAGGTGCTGGTGTCGTCGCGGCGCGGCGAGTGCGCGGCGCGCCTGTGCGGCGGGCGCCAGTCGGGCGGCGAGCGCGCGCTCGTCACCGCGTGCTACGTGCTGGCGCTGCAGGCGGCCGCGCGGGCGCCCTTCAAGTCAGTGCCTTTGTCTAATTTTTTTTAATTCCCACATAGAGGCCGGTCGTGGCGCAGTGTGACACCGTATGGCTGTAAAGGCGATCGGTTGTGGGTTCGATCTCCACTCACTATATTTTAAATTATTTTCACTTCCTCACTCTGATGAGACAAAGTACGGCGTTGAGTTCCACCACTCGACACGTAATATCTGGAATTCGGTGTGGGTCTCGACACTACATACTTTTTGTCTACCCTGCTATGCGGAGTAAAAAACGTGCAACTAAAAAAAACTGTCCACGGCCTCATCAGTGCCCGTATATTTTTGGTAGTTTTTATTTTGTATTTGGCGCATTTACGTAATATTCAAAACGTACGTAATATTCAAAACGGTAAACGTTTAATCGGTATTCTTAATAAAGTCTTTAAAAGTAAAGGTTAAAATATTATACATTATCATTACTAGTGTTGCTATTATTACATCTTTTATTATTAATAACGGCCTGATACCTTTATCTATTCTAAATTACAGCTCAGTACATTTAGAAAAAAACACATAATAATATGAACGCAGCGGGATTCGAACCCGTGCCTCGTGGCAATTGTTCAAGCGCTAAGCCATGCGTTTAAGTACCGGCTGGGTCGAAATTCTCAACGTTATTTACGTTGTTAGCAACTCTGTAGAGAGATATTTACTAATTTCTGCTACACATTTTTTTTTAAATAATCGTTCGGCAATAGAGAATGCTATTTTTTTTGTATGTTTGCATGGCACTGGTTTAAAGCGTTATTCCACACTTAGGATTAAAATAACATTTAAAAAAAACGAATGTTCCGAGTACATTTTAATTTTTTCATATATTTTGGTGAAAATTAACTTAAAATTAAAAAAAAAATTGTCATATTAAAAATGTGAAATATTCAAAAATATATTTTCAAATAGTTTAATAATTATTATTATTATTAAACAAACTACGGGGGCTGATTTTTATCTAATTCACATTTTTTATATTATTTTTGCCTAATATAAATATTATTTTATATATTTTTTTAATAATGTCTAATGTCTGTCTCTCTTGTCAAAAGCTTATTTAATAATAATCTCTCGATATATAGATACAAACTACACAAATCTATGTAATTTTTTTGTTTGGTTTCACGCTTTAATCCCGCATAGCAGGGTAAGCAGGAAGTACCTAGTGTCAAGACACTCCGTACGTCGCTTTCCATTTAATTCGAGACATTGCGTGTTTAGTGGTCAAACTGAGCGCCGCACTTTGTCTTACCAGAGCGAGAAAGTGAAAATAATTTAAATGTAAACACTTACTTCAGTGGGGATCGAACCCACAACCGATCGCGTTCACAGTCAGACGCTATCCTACTGCGCCACGTTCTACCATTAATCTATTTTTATTATATATATATATATATATATATATATATATATATATATATATATATATATATATATATATATATTTCATTTATGTGTGCTTGTATAACGCTTTTGAAATATTAAAAGTTATATTTTAGATGCCTCGATGAAGTCAACCAGGGCATGGATTCTTCCAATGAAAACAGATTATTTCAACTGTTGATGCAAGAAGTGGCCGGACCTGACCCCTGTCAATATTTCCTATTGTCGCCCAACGTAAGTGTTCAGTTTCACCATTTATTTAATACAAAAAAGTGTTCAGAGGGAACCTAGTGCCAAGTCACTCCGTTCTTCACTCTCCGCCCGAATTCGAGACATTGCGTCTTGATTAGCGGAACTCAACGCCGCGCTTTGTCTTACCAGAACGGAGAAATGTTAATAATTTTGATATATTCAATCTCCCGACTGGAAATCAAAAAAATAATGAGTTAATTCAATTTTAATTATAAATTAGTAATCAATTGATAGTTGTTGACTTATTAAAGTTATATTTAAAAGGGCAATGTTTAGTTTCTCTATGGCGGTGATCAACAGAATTGTTTTGTACGACTCACAATACTGACATTACTGACATTACTGACTGACTTCTATTTAAAATGACCATTCAAACGTGTTCGTAGTTACCTATTTAATATACAGAATGTTTTGATGGATGTTATTGAGAAAGGTCGTCATGGCGCAACCTGATATTGTCTGACTAATTGCGATTAGTTGTAATTTCGTTTGTCACTTGGAGAAATGATCTCATTTAAATTGTTTTCATTTCTCCGCTCTAGCAAGACTAAGTACGGCGTTAAGCCCCGAATTCTTAAATATCTGAATAAATATCATTCGTTCTAGTGCTAACAGTAGTAACGCGTATATAATAATATCTCTGTAGTATGTATGTTTGTGTGTATACGCTTGTAGAGACAGAGTGCTTACACAAGGAACAGGAGGTGCGGGTTCGAATCCAGCTACAGTCAATTTTTTGTAAGGGTTCTAAAAAATTTGTTGTTCTTTCCAGCTTCTCAAGAACCTAGAGTACAGCGACAAAGTGAAGGTTCACATAACCATGAATGGACCATATAATATTACGTCAAAGGAGTGGCAAGTCGAGAAGTTCTTAAAGAAAGCTAGATTGTTGAAAAATTAATGATAATTTCAAGGTATTTTTTAATTGTTAAATTGTTGTCTTGATATATGTGTGTGTGTGTGTTTTGAAATAGGGCTGGCTCTTAACAGCAGGCAATTGATTGAAATTTATAAATTTATACATTTATGTCACTTTTATAGTTTATTGTTGAAATTTAAAAAAAAAATAAAAATAACAAGTGAATTGTAAGATTTATACATAAATATTTTATAATTCAATATGGCAATTATATCACCTCATTTTCTTAATACGTAAGTTAAAAAATAGTATTTTTTTTAATCGACCACAGAATAATATAGACTTTTTATTGACAGTCTTTATTTTAGCAAAATAAGAAATTTTGAGTTTATATTAGTTTAGTTTAAGTTTTATAATAAATATGAATAGTTAAATAAATTACATTCTATACATACAGATTTGTTAATATTATGTATATGAAAAAAAAATAATAAGATCTTTGATTTTTGACATTTTTAAACATTTTAAATGAAAACTATTTTAAAACGTAATAATCGCGTATATTTTTATATTCGAGAAAATATATTTCTAGAAACCCGAGGTTTTTAATACTGTACAGTAGTCCGTAGTCACACTTGGGTGTAGACTGAGGTGGCATTTGACATCGCCATCTGTTTTATAATGGTTTCACGGTTATTTAAAAAATATATATGTTACGTAATATTTTATATAATAAAAAAAGTCTTTTAATTTTTTAATCATCTATATAATTAATATAACTTCATAAATCTTTATTAATATTTTTTTCAATCAAATTGGCTATGAATATAAAGGTCTGTTGACTGTTTAGTAGCTAGATATGACATATGACACATGACATGACATTTACACCTATTATTTGTTTGTACTCATTTTATATCTAAATAATAATATTATTAGGTAACCTGTAGTTTCACTTGTTATCGCAAAATCAAGCCATTACATTAAAAAACGCGGTAATTTTCAAAAAAATATTTCGTTGTGAATTACAATATCTGTCAAAATAAAGTTAGAGGCTGGTCGTGGCACAGTTGGACAGCGTCTGACTTTAAACGCGATTCCCACTCGGGGGATTGATTATATTTTAATTATTTTCGTTTCCTCGCTCAGGTTAGGATAAACTACGGCGTTAAGATACGCAACTTAACACGTATTGTATCGAATTTGAGGAATAGCGGAGTACAAAGTGTCTTGACACTAGGTTACTTCCTGTCTAGCCTGCATAGCGCATAGCAAGTTCCCACAAGCAAAGAAAATGTTTATATTTAAATTTTCCTTGTATTTTATTTTAATAGTAAACTAATATAATTTACTATGTTACACAAATAAATTGTGCCATTATATTTATTTTTAAGTAAACGCAGTTATTTTGTAGTTGCTCTATGTAATTTTTAGTTCTGTTAAAGCTATTTGAACCTATAAGACAATGTTCCTCTCTTCTTCTTCAATTCTAGAAAACATTTAGTGTTTGACTTAAAACATAATTTGTTTTTGCCGAATTCATATTGTTTATATCCAATGTTAGTGTTTAGGCCATCGTGGCGCAGTGGGACAATGTCGCGACTGAAAGCGCGATTTGTTCTAGGTTCGATTCCGACTCGGATAAATGATTGTATTTATTTCGCTGCTATATTTATCATTTTTTTTTCGTTTTTTCGTTTTTTCGTTTTTTTTTATGTTAGTTATCGTGAAGATTGTGTGATAATTGTTACCACACTTCTAAGAAGTTGAACAGACTGTTGTGATTAAATAACTTTAATCGTTTATATATATATAACTTATCGATTTTTGTACAATTTTGGTACTTATTAGTGTAAATAGTAGAAATAAAGGGTGCCTTGTCTTTTAAATTTCTTAATGTTTCAACTAATAAACAATTTCTTAGAGGTGGTTATATTTTCCGTTTAAAACTTCGATCAACTATCCACTAGATAACACTAGAAAAAATAGGTCAAATATGGCACCAGTTAATAATAATAAAATATAACTAGAAATCTAAACTACTTTTACACACAGATGTATGACATAAAATAATTTTTATAAAATCCAACCTTATTCCAGTTTATATTAAGGTTTAGTTTTGGCTAGTGCGTAACGGATATAAAATATTTACTCGTAAAATTTAATAACTGCATCCAATTATAAAATTTTAAATGCAATGATAATAAGGCCATATTCCTCGCTCTGGTAAGAGAAATTGCGGCGTTGAATTCAGCGGAAAGCGAACTACGGATTTTTCCTGATTACCCTGCAAAAAATCGTGGAGTTAAAAAAAAAACAAAAAAGTAGGCTTAAAATTGTAATAGCAATTTTTATTCCTAATATATTAAATTCCATTTTAAAGAATAGAACCTAGAAATCATGACGTTGACAATAGATTGATAATTACTTAACATTTTACTAAAAATAAAAAGTTTTTTATTACATGACAAAAAAACAATGTTCTTAAAAACAACTTTAATACAAACACATTATGAAAAATTTCGTTTCCCTGTGATGTAAGTAGGAAACCAATAAAACAAGAAAAATAATTAGTAAAATTATAAATAGTTACAAAAAATATAATAAAAAAAAATTATAACCACCACTCCATGCATTTCTTAGTCCAGATCTACCAATATTTGATGAGCCGTTGGTACTGAGGTGGTAAATATTGGCTAAACTACGAAATATTTGTATTTAATTGTTTAATAATTTGATTTTAAATGTTGTCTACTTAATATAGTTTTTACTGTTATTTACGCAGTTTTTAAGAGCATATTGAGTGATTTAAGCACGTCCGCTCGCCTGCTACGTCTGGACTATACTAAATTCAAATAAGAACACAAAACATTTTGTGTTCTTATTTGTCAAGCCGTTTGTAGAGCGTCACTTTTAATACAGTGGATATTTGATCGAAGATTTAATTTTTAAAAATGGTATTTTTATATTTTAATTTAGTTTTAAACGATAATGAGAACCACATTATGAGGATGGTTTGATTTAGAGGTGGTGATGGCGCAGGGATAGCGTCTAAATGTAAACGCGATCAGTTGTGGGTTCCATTCCCACTAGGAGGAATGATTATGTTTAAATTATTTTTATTTTTCCACTTTTGCCAAGACTAATCACGGCGTTAAGTTCCGCTCAACACAGAGTCTTTGATTCGGGCGAAAAATGTAGTACAGAGTGGTCTTGATACCAGGTTCTCTCTGACTATCCTACTATGCGACACAAAGCGTTCGCATTAAAATTAAAACATCATATTTCATGAAATACCTAGTATCAAGACACTCCGCTTTCCGGCAAATCTTAAACATTGCGCCAGAGCGATGAAATAATTTAAATATAAATCATTCCTCCGAATGGGAATCGAACCCACAACCCATTACGTTTCCAGTTAGAATAGAAATAATAATATGATTATCATTATATCTACTTATTTTAAATATTAATATTATATTAAATATTTGTTACTTAAAATTTGTTTTGTACATATGTATAATCTCTATTGCATTTAGTACAAAGTAGATTATACATAGAGATTATTAGATATAGAAATAACCAATAATAAGTAATTCAAAGATTGTCTTATTATTAATAAGTACGTTAAAGATTAATTTTGTGATGTTTTATATATATATATATATATATATATATATATATTTCAGGAAATGATTAAAAAATAAGTTGTAATCAGTTTCTTGGTAATAGTATAATAATTTTGCGTCACATCGCCTTCGCTCGTTCAAGTCTTTAATAATTTGAATTTTCCTACTTATTTCGAGGTAAATCTCTATGTTCTGACAGGCGGCTGTATATACCTCGTTTACTTTGAGTGTCCCATAAAAAAAATCGATGGAAATTGGAGAAATTAGTGCCTTGAGTGTCTTGACGCTAGGTCAGGATAAACCTAAAAACGACGTACGGACGACCTTTCCTTGTATTATTCCTAAGTCACCAGCTTATAAGACTCAGATATATGTAATGTATTGTCTTCTACCTCAATAACGTTTGTTTTTGACGACTTTAATTATTTTTTTATTTATATAAATAAGTTTTGCATATATATTCAGTTTAGATGTTTTTGGCGTGAATATACGTGTTTTTAAAAAGAATTGATGTAATTAATCGATTTCAAATGTTGTTTGGAATTATATCGAGAGATATTATTATATAGGGAAATGGCAAGAACGATTAAATTCAGATATTTACGAAAGATTCTGGAACAGGTTTGCAGTAAGTCTCTATAGACAATAAAAATAAACGAGTCCAATACCGGATATGGAAGACATATCTTTAGTACAGTTAAATATATCGCACTCTCGGAATGAAAGTGGTCTAACTCTAAAAAAATACAATTGTGAAAATCTCCATAGAATGTTTAAAAAAAACTTTTTATTAATAGAAATGTAAATTAATGAAATTTCGAGTTAGTTGCTTTTCTTTTAAGACGCTACTATTTATAATTATGTTAATAATATTAGTTTTTAGATCTAAATTCGTTTTGTATTGTAAGTTAGTTTTTAATATTTACTATTTTTAAAGTGTTATTCCACACTTAGAATTAGAAAACATCTTTGAAAAAACGTATAAAAATTTGAACGCAGCGGAATTCGAACCCGCGCCTCTTGGACGGTATCCAAGAGGCGCGGGTTCGAATCCCGCTGCGTTCAAATTTTTATACGTTTTTTCAAAGAAGTTAGTTTTTGTTTATTTTTTTTAATTATATATACTGTATTTTCAAGTTAATTAAGGAATTATTGACCATGTTTTTACTCAAGCTGTACCAAAAATTAAAAAAAATATGGATTGACATTTTTAAATGTACTTTGTTGTTTATCCACTAATTTCGTGAACATTGTAATGCTTATTATTTTATATATATATTTTTAATAAATACTAGATTTTAGTTTTTGTCTGTGTGTATGTAAATGTATGGATTCCAGATTCACTTATTCAGCTTGTAATTAGGAACTAAGCATTTTTGTATGTGTCACAAATAAATGTATTTTTTATTACACGTTTTTTTTAATTCATGAATCAAATTATAAATAAATTCTGTTAATATACAAATACTATAACAATTAAATGAAAACCATAGTGGCGTAGTAGGGCAGTGTCTGATTGTAAACACGATTGGGTGTGGGTTCGATTCCCGATCGATTAAATGATTATATTTAATCGGTTTTCATTCTACGCTCTGGTAAGATAAAGCGCGATGTTAAGTTCCGCTCGAAAACTGAAAGCAGAGAACTGTGTCTTCAGACTAAGTTCCCACTGACGGCTCTGTTGTGCGGGATAAAGTGTTTTCATAATTATGTTTGAAAAAGAGGCTATTTTTTTGTTTGTTATTTTTAACTATACACGATTTAGGCGACAAGTACGTTCTTAAAATATCCTACGTATATACTTGCTTTTCTTTACAATGGTTTCGTGCGCATGATCATAATCATCGCAATGTAAGACTCAGGTATAAAGACTCGGTTAAAAAAATCTATTATACCCAGCCCGCTCGCCGACCGCAAGCCGAGGTAGGAGCCCTGCGCTCTTGCTAATTTTCACAGAGTTAGAGTACCCTCTTCTCTCCCCCTCCCGGTATCGCTGTAACGACCAACAACAGACAGGATCAACAGCATGTACTCAAAGACAGAAATAAAATCTATTATAAATTATATAATTCTTTATAATGATAATAACCCTAGAGTAATTTATTTTTAACCACTTAATAGTTACAAAAAAAGGTTATTTTAATTAAACGGAACAAGAAAAAAGTTTTTTTTTCTAAACATTTTATTTATAATCTATGAATTTTGGCATTTATGAATAGAAATGTATGTAGTATGAAAAGTTAAAGACGTTTCCAGAAAGTACCTAGTATCAAGACACTCCGCGCTCCGCATTTACCGAATTTCAGACATTGCGTGTTGAGTGGTGGAACTCAACGCCGCACTTTGTCTTACCAGAGCGAGGAATTGAAAATAATTAAAATATAATCACTCCCCCGAGGCTGTTTCACTACGGCACGACCGACCTTAACTTTTAAATTAGATTTTTATTTTAAGAAATGTTCAGTATTTCAAATTTGTCATAAAATTATAAATAAGGTCTAATAAAAATTATTGTAAACTATTATATAAATGTAATTTAGTAGTAATTCACTGTATTTGTGCAATGCATCGTAGTGATTACACCATGTAGTATCTGATACTGAGCCAAGATTTTTGATAAAAGAATTTTAAGGGATGTACAATATGTTTCTATTTCGATTGAAAAGTACTTTGGCGTTTTCCTGGTACTATTCATTTTTTTTACCAAGAAAATTATAACCCATTTCTAAGATAGTAATTCAACATGTATGCCAGGTTTTTTCAATCTTTACTCACGGTACTTTAATATTTATGTCTTTCATAAGCTGGTTCCTAGAAAATTTATTCTTAAGGTATTAAGTAGTGTGACAGCGTCTCTCTCAGCGGAACGGTTATATTTAAATTATTTCATATTATTATTGCTCTGGTAAGACAAAACTCGGCGTTGAGTTCCGTTCCGCACTAAACACGCAGTCTCGAATTTGGTGGAAAGCGGAATACGAAGTGCCTTAACACTAGGTACTTCCTGTCTTACCTGCTATGCGGTATAAAAAAATATATTTTCTAGGAGTATCTTTGTCATGGGCCATGGCTTTTATAAAGACATTGATTAGACCCAGTTCTATATATATTGGTAATAAAAGTAATTTCACTTTGAGCTAAAATCTTTGACTCCAGCCATCAAACTCGTTTTTCTCGGCCAATGTTTTATAACGTAACGCTCGTCTCTTGCACTACGGTCCTACTCTGTGTATATTTGAATTAAATCTATTAAAACGTTTCTATTAATTAAAAAAGAATTAACTGAACATCAAAATTAAAAATTAATATATACGCAATTTTTGACTATCGTGGCGAAGTGAGACAGCATTTCATTGTAAATACGAGAAGTTCGTTCGATTAGTAGGTTCGATTCCTGCTTGGGGCGAAATATACATTTACAATTTTCATTTCTTAGCTCGGGTAAAAACGCGACATTAATTTCACTCTTTAACACGCAATGTCTCGATTTTCTTTCGAAACGCAGTTTACGGAGTGTCGCGACACAAGGGTCTCTAACTACTCTACTATGCGGAATAAAGCGTGTAGCCGCTTTTTAAATAATAAAAGCCAGTTTAATTTTGTTATTACATTTATTTTAATAACAATATACATACATATATAAGGCAGTGTTTCATTTCTATTTATAATTTATACATATATAATGGAATAAGCGCTTAAAGCGATAAATAGGTAGTCTACAACTCACGGCCTGCTTCGCGTTGGCTATTGGATTGCTTGTAAAAACATAAATAGGCAAAGCGTATTTGGAAGTATTATTCCTCTTTTTTAAAAGTTTAGTATTACATTATAAATAAGAACTATTTTAAACGGATCGCATATATTTCACAAATCGCATATATTTTGGTATTCGAAAATACATTATTGAAAACCTGAACGTTCCGAACACACTACAGTAGTCCGTACGTATGTAAATGTATTTTGGAATACTAAAATATACGTGATTAATTCGTTTAAAATAGTTTTATTTAAAATTGCAAAACTCAAAGATCAGTTTAGTTAAATAATTAAAATTGTGTATTATTTTTGTTTTCATTTTAAATTCACTTCTGGTTCTTAAAAATATATATAAAAAATTAGAAAGTCTGTTTGTCATATTAAAATGACTTTTCACTAAATATATCAAACTAACATTTATTACAACTATTTTCTATCTGTCTATGTGTTCCAGCTAACCTCTGGAACGGCTGGACCAATTTTGACGGCACTTTCACACACAAATAGCTGATATAATAAACAGTAACTTCGACTTAAATTTTAGAATTACAAAACAAACATCCACAGCTCAAAATAAAATACAATTGTGACGTCATTAAAAAGAAATTAGTTCTATTTTTTACCAATAATTATAATATAAGCATGTTAAATATTAATTATAAGTATAATTTAAAGTAAACAAAATAATTACGTTACAATGATAACAATATTATTCCATTTGCACCCCCTTCCCGGTCCACTGCTCCTCAAATTTGACGTCACATTCTAAATCTCGCAATGCAGATTTTATGTCAAATCCAAAGTCTTTTCCGAATTTCTCATATGCCTTCTGTAGTACAGGTTCGATTCCCAGCTCGTGAAATTTAGTGTTGTACTCGCGACACCTAGCCACCATATTGCGGATTGCCCAACAACCGTTCTTCTGTAATAATACAAGAAAAAAACATCAATTTATATGAAAAATATATTAAAAGTTAAAAAAAAGGATTATACAAATGAAATTTGAGTTTCTGTTTATAATATTAAAAAAAAAGATCTTTACTAATAACATATTTTACAAATTTTGTCTGTCTACTTGCTTGTTTTTTTTTTGGGCTTATCTTTGGAACGTTTGGGCAAACTTTGGAACTAATTCAATGTATATATATATATATATATATATATATATATATATATATATATATATATATATATGTACACACAATTTTTATCTCTATTTTGTTTTGCTGGCATATAGCTGATATAACAATGAGTACCTTAGGCGATATTAATTTTTGAATTATAATATAAATATATATAGAGATGTTAAATTCCAAGGAGTCCATAGTCGCCAGCACATCCTAGAAATAAAATAAAATAATACTGCGAATAGTTACTACTTAAATTTCTATTTCCTTTTATTTTTTATAGCTTTTGTATCCAATATATAATATTTGTTTTTTTCTTAGCGTCACGCTTTATTCCACACAGTCGGAGCCAATCTAGTGTCGAGACACTCCGTTGACTGTTTTATGCCCAAACGTTTCCATAACCTGTTGAGTGGCGAACTCAAAGCTGTTGTTTTAAATATATTCATTACCTCAAAAGTGTATCGAACCCACAACCAATCGCGGTTACAGTCGGACGCCGTCCCACTACACCACAATGACATCCAAAATCAATAAACAGACAAAAATTAAGGCGAAAAAAAAAATTGTCTTACCTGTACACTAGCATTATTAGTATGTACAGTCATACATTCGACTATCACCTCTATTACACCGTTCTCTAAGAACATTTTCCCGTGAGCAACTTCCCGGAGGCTCAACGCTGATATACATTTAAGTAATAAGGGCGCCGCTACCGGACTGCTCTGCAAATGACACATTATAAAATTTGTATAAATTTTAAATAATACTAATTTAAACGGATCAATCGTATATATTTTCTTATTTGAAAATAAATTTTGAAATGAAACTATTTTAACCGGATTAATCGCGTATATTTTGGTATTCGAAAATACATTTTGGACACCTGACGTTTCGAACACTTTACAGTAGTCCGTGGTCACAGGTAGACTCAGTCTATCAAAATGTACTTTCGAATACCAAAATATACGCGATTAATCAGGTTAAAATATTTTCATTTAAAATGTATAAAAAAAGCGAAAATCAAAGATCTTGAAAATACATTCTGAGAACTCAACTGTTTCGGACACTAAATAGTCTGTGGTCATAGATACACTGAGGTGTCATTCGTCTATCAATTTTAGCTTCAATTTCTTTAGCTTCACGCTTTTATCCCGCATAGTAAAAAAAACAGTAGTGTCAAGACACTCCGTACTCCACTTTCCACCGAATTTGAGACATTGCGTATTAAGTAGTGGAACTTAATGCCGCGCTTTATTTTACCAGAGCTAGAAAACGAAAATAATTTAAATATCACAACGAAAATAATAAATAACATAAATCACCCCTCCAAATGGGAATCGAACCCACTATCTATGGCGTATACAGGCAGATAGTCACAACAGGCCTCAAGGCTTGGTCTGTCAATTGATATAAACATATTCCTAAAATTATCCACGAGTGTATTCAAAAACAAAACATTTTCCAATTTCATTACAGAAGATGTCTTCCATCACCCACTTCTAAAAAATTTGAAGTCACAGATCCACCACACGAGGGTGCAGAACGCGCACCCTCGTGTGGTGACCACATGGTAGTGGTATATTAATTATATTAATTCAATGCATATTTGTATACATTATTTAGAAAATATTTATATTAACATTCTGTACTCCATCTCTATATAATTGTGCCAAAACTGTAACTGGGCCAAATGTCATTTTTCTCCGCCGACGTAATTTATTAAAGGGGAATACATTATTTTTGCTTCACGTATTAATATTTAGATTATGCAGTAGCATTAAATGTTGTCAAATTTCATATAAGTGAAGAAAGCCACTAGTCTTCATAATAATACATTAGAAATCACTATCCTGATATAAAGAATAAAACGTTAAGATGCCTAAAATATATAAATTTAAAAAATAAATTATTTTCACTTCCTCGCTCTGGTAAGACAAAGTGCGGCGTTAAGTTCCGCCACTCAACACACAATGTCTCGAATACGGTGGAAAGCAAAGTAAAGAATTTCTGGCCACTAGGTACTGTCTGTCTACCTTGCTAAACAGAATAAAAGCAGGTCTAAAAAATACACACACACACACACACAACTATAATTTTCATCATACACTTTCGTATAAAGTGACATACACATGTACATAAGTCACTTCATAGAAAAGTGTAAACGCAACAAATTAAATCGGACACAAAAAGAACTAAAATGATTATTTTTAATTAATTGAGGTCGTGGCGCAGTGGGACAGCGACTGACCGTAAACGTGATCAGTTGTGGGTTCAATCCAGACTCGGGGGAGTGATCATCTTTAAATTATTTTCACTACCTGGGTCTGGTAAAGACAAAGCGCGGCGCTGAGTTCCACCACTCAGCACGCAATGTCTTGAATTCGGTGGAAAGCAAAGTACGGAGTTCCTTGACACTAGGTACTTTCTGTCTACCAAAAAAAAACGACATAAGTTATCATTCTAAAACTCACAGAATGTCTTTTCAGTAATGCTATTATTATGGGCACAATCCCCGCTTTGACTAGCTGCCTCTTCACATCGTCGTTTCCGGCCAGAGCTGTTATTCTGAAAAACAAATTTGTAATAGTTTACTATTTATAAAGTGTTATTCCACATTGTTGTTTTCTATTCCTAAGTGTGGAATAAATCTTAAAAGGGAGTAAAATATTAATATAGATTATATAGCATTCTCTCTTGTCTTGTTTCTTAGAAATAACCTTTGTATATCAGATGCTAACAACGTTAATAAGTTGTAACAAACGTATACGTATATATATATATATATACATATATATATATATATATATATATATATATATATATATATATATATTTATATATAATATTACTAATAATATAATATAGTGGGATTTGAACCTATAAGTATAGTGTATCGTGAAACAAACTACCCACTACATAACAAAAAGCGATATCCATTTCAATTATTTTGTTTACACGTAACCAATGACAACTAGAAGTATCAAACATCCACAGGCGATCGGTATTTGGTCGATGTGAGTTAACAACTATATCACAGGAGGCGCAAGTTCCTATAAAGAAATGTCTTCAAATCAAAACGGCGATTTCTTGTCATTTGGCGACAAAAATTTCGGCCTCACGACATTGGGAAATTGGGACGACCACAATAAACGTATACTAAAAGGTGACATAATAGGCACTACCGACAGAAACACATCGATTACGAAAAATTGCATTGTCAAAGTGAACCAGAGTTCGTGTAATAACTTCAGCGCGAGTACCGACCAACTCAAACACCGTGCTCGTCACATAAACTACTGGAAGTGTGAACTGGACAGGGCCATACGTGACATCGACGCTGAAATATCCATATTGGAAGCTTTGAGACAACAGCTAAAGAATGCTATGGACACGCTCAAAATTCCCGAATATATAACAGAAGAATGTCTTAATGTTAGAGGCAATAGAATGCAATCTGACATGGTATACGATGATCCCCAACACGATTTGTTCAACGAATCGGTATTGATCGACAACATAAAACGTTTGCATCGAGAACTTTTGCGAGACATCGAAAATCAGATGAGGATGAATGTATCAGCGAAGAACGGCTTAGAATCCGATTGGGGCAACAAATATTTAGCTTTTAAATATGAAAGTCACAATTCTGATCTGGAAACTAAATCTGAAAACGTCAAAGACTCGGCTGGAGCTACGAGACTCTGTGAAGGGCAGTCCAATGTACAATCCTGGGAAAATTACACTGTAAGTTCTTTAGACCAGTTCAAATCTGCTATGGACCGGTCCAAGGCATTGAGGGAAAAGGTGGACGCCGTTCTGATAAACTCCGCGCGTGACCTTCGCTCTCAAGACGTTAGAGTGAACAAATCGCTAAGTGAGCGTATCGCACGTACTGAGCAAGTCAAAAAGGAACTGGAAAACCAGTTAAATTTAACTCTAGCTAAAATAACTGAAACTGAGAACACACTGCAAACACTGCATGAGGAAATCTTAAAAGTATCGCAAAGAATTCAAGTGGCTCAGACCAGATTGAATATGAAAAACATCCGGCCAAGTGTGGAAAACTGCCGTGAAGGCTCTTTAATAGAGTTGATAGAAGAAGTTAGAGAACTAAACAACAGTATGAGTATTTTGCAGACAAGATCGTTGGAAACTGAGAAGCTGCGGGCGGATCTAATACACGAACGATCGATGATAGAGAACGAAATAATGGTTAAAATGAAAACCATATATTTGGACAATGAACGATGTTTATTTTTAAGATCGCATTTTCAATCGGCTGAGAAACTATGCGGGTTTTGATTATGAAGCTGTTTAAAATGTCACAATACAAGTATATTAGAAACATATAGATATTTAATTAAAATAAGTGAATAAATGAATCAAGCTCACTCTAATTTAATAATATATTTAAATACTCAATGAGATAGCCTCTGACTATAAAAGCGATAAGTCGTGGGTTCGATTCCCACTCGGGGAAATGATTATATATAACATTTATTTTCATTTCTCCGCCCCGGTACACTAGGCACGATGTGTAGTTAGGCACTCAACTAACAATGTTTCGGTTCCGGAAGAAAAGCAGTGAACGGAGTGATTTGATACTAGGTTGTCCCTGAATACTCCGATAAGTGGAATGGCGCTTGGATGGATATTTCCTTTACTCACAACTTGGCAGCCTGTTGTACTACAGCCACGTTATCATAGTTATCGGTGAGCACAGTGTATATGACGTCATCGTGTGCGCGCGCACACAACTCGTGACGCACTAGCAAAGTGGAAATTGTCAACATCAGTTCCGATACTAACGGTGGTTTTGTGTTTTCTATAAGAAAATATAAAGAAATATTATAATGAGATCATTGATTTTCGCGATTTTTACACATTTTAAATCATACGATTTTAAACGGATTAATATACGATACGATACGATAAAATATACGCATATTTTATTAAATATAGGGCATTCAAAAATACATTGAAGATCTGACGTTTCGAACAATTTACAGTAATCCGTGGTCAGACTTAAGTGTACGATACGTCATATTTTCAAAACTGTATTTTTGATTACCAACACAATTATTAAAATAACTTGACTTAAAACTGATCTGAGTAATAAAAATTGTCTCTCAGTCTGAACGCTGGGTTTCTTTCTTTGCTAACCACATAATAAGGGACCTATACCTTTCATAAATGACGTCACACGTCAAAAGGGAGGGTGGGATCCGCAAAGTAGCTTCACAACAGGGGCGTAATTAATGGACGACCCCTAAGTGGTATTCAGAGGGCATTACGTACAAATCTTGCTATATTAAAACTTTCATTTGGAATTTAACTATTTTTAAATTGATTTTATGCATACATTTACACTTTAAGTGACTAACATAAAAGAACTCACCTCTCCATAATTCGGTTAAATTTTCCAGAACATTCGTTCCTAGATCTCGAGCGTGCTCGTGGGCTTTACCAAATTCCACGCGTATATCATCGTCGAGTGTAAAGCGTCTTATTACTTGTAACGTTTCACTTAACAACTAGAAAAGTTATTATTACAATAATATACAATACAATATTTTACGCTTTATCCCGCATAAAAGGGTAGTCAGAGACAACCTAGTGCAATTGAGACATCGTGCGCTGAAAGGCGAACTCAATTACGAACTACGTCTTACAAGAGCAGAAGAATTTGAAAATATTTTAAACATAATCCCTCCGTCGAGTGGGAATTGAACCCACCACCAATCGCGTTCACAGTCGGACGATGTCCCACAAATATAAATCGACTTCACGCTTACAGAACTAGAGTGAAATCAGTGTGCGCTAAATTCCAGACATTGCGAATTGACTGACGAAACTCAACGCCGCGTTTTGTCCTATCAGAGCAGGGTAGTGACAATAGTTTAAATATAATCTTTACCCTGAGCGAGAATCGATCCCACAATCATCGCACTTCTATATTATATATAATAGAGACAAAAGCTTTTATATTATAAATAGTTATTAAATAAAAATAAATTTTGATTTATGTAAACATTTTATTAAATTTTAATAAATAAAATAAAATTTAATTTTTACCTACCTTACTATTTCCTTTCTTTTTAAGCAGTATTTTAATGTTTTCACATATATCTTTAGCAAACAGCTTCTGTCTGTTCATCTCGTGTTTTAAACAACATACACTCGTCCATTGTAATGTTGCTATCACTATATGATCATTTGACACTTTATCTAGAATACTGAAAAAAGAAATTACTAATATATGCCCTCCACTTTGTTTGCATGGACTTGACTCAGTTAACTAGTATAAGATTCTGACTTCTGACTGCATTTAAATCGGTTTAGCCGTTTCTGAGATAAGTGTGAACAAACACAGGAAAACTGTGATTTTTAAGGAATATTTAGTATTCAAAATTCTCTTTGTAGACATTTAAAGACAGGCTCTTGTCATAATATACAAATATTTTATAGACTATATTATCAAGGGGCGCATTTCATAAAAAAAGATATATATATTTTAATTTATTTATCTAATTTTTTTTTTCACACATTTTTTTCTTTATTTATCTATTATATATTTCCAAGTGTAAACCAAAATGCCTAAAGATTTTTCTTTTTCATATAAATATAGTTTTTACAATTTGTTATAAAAATAACATAATACCATTAACTGCATATAAAAAATTAAATGCAGCTGGATTCAAACACAATCCAAAAGTCTTTTGGAAACCGACTTAGTGCTTTAACCGCTAAGCCATGTATACAAACAGTAGTGTTAAATGATTTCGAATCCTAATTGTGGAATCACACTTTAAAAAATATTAAAAAACTAAATACATGCTCGACATACCTCTTGATAATTTCAACACCTTTCGCATCTAACAAATCTGGATTCATGTCCATCAAAGCTGACAAGCTATTTAAAACTTTCAAAATGATATCTTTTGAGTCATTATCTTCATTGTAGAGTTTCAAATTAGCGTCTAATAAACTGATTAATATTTCATATGCACCTTCTTTACCCGCTCTGATTCTATGTGCTATGTCTTTTTCACATTCCAACTACAAATAAGAACTTAGTAAATCTTAGCATAAAAAGCAAATAAGTCAAATTCTATAGTATAATTATAGAGTAGAAATGTCCTAGCAATATATGGATTAACAGGCCAAAGACTTATATAAGATTTGAATTGCCCGGCTAGTGGTGGTTAAGGAGGGCAAAGTGACACTTTGTATGGTGTACACTTAGTATTAGGCTTGTTGGTGATGAAGATTCAGTTATTGTATTTAAAAAATATGCAAGGTCAGACTTAATATTTTTCTGAGAGGAAAGCGGAAGCTACAACTTGTTACTCAAATTTAACCTTAAGTAACTCCTTTTATACCTTCACTGTACAAGACTCTTATTCCCAAAGAAATATAATAAATATGAAAGAAAATTAAGGATGTTATAAATATAAGACATTCTTAAATAGCGGGGCAGCATCGGACTGTAACATGATCGGATTGTGTTTTTGATTACCCACTCGGGGGAGTGATTATATTTAAATTATTTTTACTTTCTCGCTCTGGTAAGACAAAGAGCAGCATTTAATTCCACCACTCAACATGCAATGTCTCAAATTCAGTGGAAAACAGAGTACGGAGTGTTTCGACGCTAGATACTTTCTGTCCACTCTGCTATGCAAGAAAAAAAGCATGAAGCTAAAAAAATACACACATACCTTGAATATGTCTAATTCATTTATAATAAGATTATTATCTTGTGACCCTTTAGACAGTTCTTTAAGCTTGGAAATAGATACACTGATTATATGATTTCCATTAGTGCTTAAGGCAAGATCTTTAATAATATTGGACAAGTCCACACCCTGGAATTATTAATAAATAATTATTTAAAAACATGTGTGATTCATGAAATGAAATAAAATATTTTAAATACTTATTAAGTAAAACAAATATAATTGTAATATTTACCTGTGCTTCAAATTGTGCTACAGCTTCCTTGATAGCCTCCTCAGGAGACATATCAAATTCATCAATATTTTCTTTTACAATTTCATCGTACGTTTCTTGAGTTATTACACGGACCATTTTGGTACTGTTTTAATAAATGAATACTATTATAAGTTACGTTTGTAGAAAAATTGATAAATAAAAAAATGTTTTATTAACAGCCGGCAAACTAGACAGAAATCTGTGTTATTTACATTAGAATTTTGACAAATTGGAATATGACTTACTATGACAGTTTTTAAATGAAACGCCCGAAAACCAAATGGTTTTTTATTTGTAATATACTTCAAAATTGTTGTAGTCTATTTTTATCTACAATTATAATTTTAAAATATAAGTACGATATGGGAAATACATAAGTAAATATTTATTCATATAATTTTTTTAATGGCAACAACATTAATTTGTTACAAGTAAGTTGCCACAATATATGCCTTTTTAAATTTTAAGGAAAAATGTCCTTTACGCGTTTAAATTATAACATCTATTTTTAATTAATGTTTTTATAAAAGTTAAAATCAAACAATCCTTGCTTGAGGAATTTTTTATCGGTTTTTTTTTTCTTTAATATTTTGACGTCTTTTTTTTTTCAGATACTTTTTCATCCTAATTTATACTTGTATTGTAGCTAAAAATTAAATAATCTTTCAGAAGAATATTATGCAAAATTTTATCGGTATTTATATGTTTTAAAGAGTATAAAATCGTTAAATATTTTTAAAAATCAATTTCAGTTATATTATAATGTAATTTATAACGGTAGAGTGTTGGGTACTTGAGCATGTTTATACTGGCAGCCCTAATTTCTCAAACTACCAAACAAACCGATTGTGGCAGTCGGCTTGTCGCTTCGCCGATACGGCTTTGGTAGATTACAATCGTGTTTTGTGTATGAAAACGAGTCTCTTATCACTTTTTTTGAATGAAAAAGAATTAGTTAGATTCGATTAAATATACATTGAAATTTAACAGTTCTCATAAATATAAAATTTTGCTAAAACATAATCTTTTACTCCCGTGTCCTGTTTCAATGGAGGATTTTCGTGTTTATAAATATTGATTTATTACATTCGTAGTAGAAGCATTGCTTTTTGTCCTTGGAGAAAAAGTGAAATGTAGGTAGTACTTAATTGAGTGCCAGTTAATTACTGTTATTCAAACAAAAATGCAACAGTTGCCGTATTGTGGTCATGGCGCATATAGGGCATTGTGCGATGTGAAAAGTGCTTGATTGTTTTTTGTGTTTTTGAGTGTAATTTGTGTTTATTTTGACAATGGAGGGGACTACAGAGAAGGATTGCTCTCCCCTGTGGAACCTGTACCAGCAAATCGTGTCGGATATGAAGGTAGGTCAGCAGAAGTCACCATAAAAAAATATTTGTATATTTTAAAATAGTGTCCAAAAATTTTAAAATTTTGAGTTACATCACTTCTGTTCTAACTATTCGATTCGATAACAATCAAAGAAAGTTCTTTAAAAAACATTTGTTAATCGCAGCTAGGTCGTAAGATTTTAAATTGTTCGTCACAGTCGGCCAACAGTTTTCTAGATTGAGAGTTGTTAGTCCACATTTTCTAAGCCGCTCTTTAAAATCGCTCAAATTGAACGAAATACTTTTATCTTGGTTTGGAAAATCTAACTTTTTATATTAACACGGTTACGCGAGTATCGGACCGTTAGGAAAATTTATAAAATTAAACTAAAAAATTAGTCTCTCATTAGTTGATACGCGATGTATAATAGCAGATTAATCTTGTTTAGCAACGCTGATTTATTTAAGAAATTATTATTTTAAAATGTATATTTTTTACTATATTCAAATAAATGTAAACCTAATTATATAATTGTTGTTCCAAATTTAAATGTTCATATTACAATCATTAGTTAGTTAGCTGATTATAATAGTATATAACTAGCTATATATAACTAGCTGTGCTTAAAAATATTTTAATCCCAAAATTATTATTTTTTTTTAAGCTTAAAAATATTTTAATCCCAAATTTTTTTTTTTTAACATTTTAATATAAATAAAATATAAGTAGTTTTAGTTTATAATTTAGAGATTTTTTAAATCTCAATAAAACACTTTGCTTCAAAATACAGTATGTCCAAATATATCATACCAATACAATATAAATAAAATTTAAAATTCCTATCAGATTTCAATGTGTTCATCCTCAATGTACATCAATATTTGTACTTTATACAAATGAGATGATTGCGTAAGAAATAACAATCATTAATATTTAAGCCTTATTAGTATGAGATCAGCTATAGAATTGCGCATTACAGTAAGCTGTTGAAAATAAAATTAGAATGATTACATTATTCTGACTGAATGCAAAGGTTTACACTATAGTTATTTAACACTTAAGTTATTGGACAAATTAATTATTTTTAATATTAATATTTTTTAGAAAGATATAGCTTTATGTTAAAAAACTCAGTTTTAAGATTATCTCTTTTTCATTGTGACATTGGAAAAGAAAATAATTTAAATATAAACATAAATCTAAGTGGAAAATGTATTCATTGAATGTAGTCCTCTCAGGCAAGTCCAGAAAGGTCAGCCGATGATTTGCTAACACACTAACCTTCCATCAGTTTATAGATACAAAAAGTAATATTCAGTTTGAAAATGTTAGAATTTCCTAGTTAAGAAAAGCACTCTGTCTTGTTTAAAATATATTTGTATATCTATTGATCTATTCTATATGTACATATTCATTTTTTTTAATTTTTGAATATTAAGTTTTAAAGTTAATTATGAATAAGTAATCCAGCTCATTCGTTGAGTTGTTATCCATAGCAGATTAAGGTTAAATAAAAATATTTTGTAGTTACAGACTCGTTCCAAGTTCCACAATTTTTATAAGAGTCTCAGATTCATCAATTCAGTGTTGCTCCAGAGGTTGAAGAGTTATGCTAAAGATCATGTTTTTATTAAAATTATAAGTATATTAAAAAAATTTTCGTATTTAGTGAATTGTTAAAGGTGGATTACCAAAATAAGTTTTCAAAGAAATGTGTTATAAATTTCAAACTATACCAAGACAAATATAAAACCATAGACATTTCCAATTTTTGCCTTTCAATAGATGTTTTCTTTTTAGCCACTTTTGGTTACGGGAAATAGTGTCAAGTGTTAGTGACCATAGGTAATAATGTCATCAGCAAATTAATATCAATACACCGTGGAGCTGCGTTAAGATCGAAATGTCTAATATCCTAAGCACATTAGCTTTGTAGACTTGCTCATAGTTTCCTCGACGGTGGATCCGCGCTATCCGCATCCAAGTAATAAAACACCAATAGACACGCCATACTTGCAACTGTTTATATGCATATAGATGACTGATAGAGGATTTCCTGAAATGTTCTATGGAAATGGGAAAAAATTGAAAAGTCGAATCTACGAACGATAAATATGGAAATAATTGCTTTTAAGGTTTTGGGTGTCAATTCGTTATTCGTAGAGCCAACAGCATACTGAACAGTCGAAAATAAAATAATTATAATTAAATTTAAAATAAGAAGTTATATGCTTCATTTTCTATATTAAATAATTTAATTTATTACTAGTTCGTTAAAACCAATGTATTGGAAGAACGAACGCAAGAATATCAGAATTTTTTTTCTAGTTAATAACGTACAGATTTACAATTAATAACATTTTTTTATTAGATATTATTATAAAATCATAATATTGTGTTAATATAAGTAGATTATATATTATTTTATAAATGTATCAGTAAAATGCAACCGTAATATTCAAGGAATGTTAATAAGCTTATATAAAGACGGGATGTTTTTAATATGTACGAATATACACGGTTTATTTACTACGGTGGAAATTATGTGTAATATTTACTTTGCTTTCTACTACTACTACTTTACTAAGTAATAAGTTTACTTTTTCCAAAAGTAAATTAGAAAGACCCTTCCGTGGCGCAGTGGGATAGTATCTGACTGTAAACAAAATGGTTATGGGTAATGACTAAATTGTTTAATTAAGAAGTTGAAAGTTGCTAAGACAAAAGGTGGCGTTGAGTTCCGTCACTCAACTCCAGTGTCTTGAATTCGGGAGCAGCAGAATAAAGCTAAAAAAAAGAACAATATGATTTTTATACTACCGTTACTTGATTTTTAACGTGTTATTGTCGAATTATTCCACACGGAATTATTAAACATATTTGAAAAAGCGCATAAAAATTTTAATATATTCGAATCCGCGTCTCTTGGAAACCGTCCAAGCGTTCTAACCGCTAAGCCATGTGTTCTGGACGAGGCATTCTAATTTTAATATGTTTTCTTCAAAGATACGCTCAATTTTTCATCCGTTCTTAATTCCAACTAAGCATGACAAGTGTATTCGGTTCTGTTTGCGATATAGGCAATTAAAGTTTTTCAATCGTTTGTTACACTTCGGTATGGTTTCGTGTCCAATTAACTACTGCGGGCTTAAAACTGCATTGTTTCGCCGTTAACGCTGAATTTCGTCATTTGATTTAGTTAAGGGGAGGTGATGCTCTTATTTATATTCGTGATTAATATATTTGTTTATGAATGTTTATTTTTTATGTTGTGTTAAATATTAAGTATTCTTTATATTTATTATTGGTACGTATAATTTTTTTTCCGTTTCTCACTAACACACAACGCACATTCGAAACTGCTGCATGTATGAAGCTGATATTTCTTGTGTATGCCTCTTGAATTATATGATTTTTGAAATTTATGCCAATGCAGATGAATTATATGATTTTTTTCCAAGAAATCAAGACATTTCTTGTTATTTTACCAGAACGGAGAAATAAGAATTTATTTTAAATAAAATTCGAGTGGAAATGGAATCCACTATCAATCACGTTTATACTCAGATACCTTCCCACTGTGCTATAATGGAAGTGCTAGAATAAAGTGCAAAATATCTTAAAAATTATTAAATCTTATTTACTTACTTTTTTTTTACTAAGACGCGTTTATTCAAACCAATATATGAGAAATAAAAATATATTAATACGAATCGAATATATACATGGAAGCGACATTGTTTATTTTTTTTACTACAGTATCTGAATCTGCGCCTTAACTGTGCAGAAAAAACACCTATAAACTTATTACGGGAGACTCGCACTATTCGGTCCGGTCACGGTCTATTTAACGTAATAAATATAAATGCAATGCGTTGTTACGTTGTTCTACGTAGCTGGCACTGTCAATAGTGTATTGTTTAATACGTATAGGTGCTTTCATAATTTATTTGATGTCATCGTGTTGCAGTGGGATAGTGTATGATTGTAAACGCTAGTGGTTGTGAGTTCAATCCTCATTTGGGGTACACCACGACAAATAGCTAGCAGACTTTTAGCAACCTAGACTGTGCTGGAGTGTCTCGACACTGAGTTATCACTATGTTACCTATGCTACACGGGAAAAAGCGTAAAGTTAACACTCGGGGGAGAGATCAAATTTATTTTTATTTCTCTGCGCAGCGTCACTCATCTCGCAATGCCTCGGACAAAAAGCAGACAACAGAGTGTCTAGACACTAGATTAACTCTGAGTACCCCGATGTGTGGGATAAAGCGTGAAGCAGCTCTTTTTAATAGTTTTTTTTTTATAACAATTTTGTCATGTTTTAAACTTGTATAAAAGTGAGAACCTTATCAAAACTTAGCTTATGTTAATGAAAATAGTACCAGTGAACTGGTTAAATTATCTAATCGATACAGTCTAATTAGCATATTGACGGAAACATAATATGTTTTGTTAGTCACAATGTTATCAACACATTCGGTGTAAGGCGACGAATTCTTTAGTCGCTAAGGAAAATTTTACTGTTTTAACAATATTATTTGTATATAGAGATTAATGAGAAATTGGTTATCTGTTGGTTATCGGTTTTAAGAAAAAATTAAACATATATATATATATATATATATAAATTATTATCACAAATTAAAGTTTCATATATCGACGTATCAAATTATTGTTTATTTTATTAAGAAGTTGGTAAAAAATGAGTTCTTTTTTTGCGTCAATTCTGCTTTTAACTAAATTTAATTTCTTCGCTCGTCTTCTTCTTAATGTCTGCGTATTTTCTTATTAGACCCCGATGACTATTACGGTCGATAACGCTCGTTGCGGTTAGGTAAATAGAGAAGCTAGAATAGATGATGGAGGCGAGTTTTAATGGACATTTTAACGGGCTCCTTAAACCTTTATTTGAGTCTAAGTTTCCAGGCACTACTTTAATCTTCTCGCTCTGCACCGTGAAGGAAACCCGCAGGAAAAAATCATATAATGCTAAGGTGTTTATTATCACACGAATAACACTACGCATACACAATACTCACACTTTCCCTTATGATGATAACTAATTTAGATTATTTGTAGGCCCGACCGCGTTGTCATGGGTTGATAGTGTAGAGTGCTAGGCTCCCTTAATAAATTCGCTTAATAAATTCGCTTTCCCATGTTGTGGCTGGTTTGCTTATAGTGATCCGTCATACGGAATACCATTGAGGTAGACAACTGTATGCCAAATAGCTGAAAAGTGCTTTTTCTTCAAGAATTTTCTGTGCAGAAAACTTACTAACTTTTCAGGGATAAATTAATTCAATTTAAAACTCGAAAAAAAATCTTTGTTTAAAAAACTCAAAGTAAAACTTAGTTTGAAATATTTGCAAGTAATCGTTTACGAATATAGTCTCATACATCCCCAATGAATGTCTTTGAGTATCTTCTTCTATTTCGTCGCACACTTTATTACTGAAGATCGTGCCCGCTTATATATATATATATATATATATATATATATATATATATATATATATATATCAATTATAATTACTAGATGTCCCTTGTATGTATGTTAGGTACATTTGTTTTACTAATTTCTTGTATTTTATGCATTATTTCGACAATTTTTTTTATCATTTTGCACTGATTTTCTATATATATAACTCGAACAGTCCCATATTCCACACTCCTTTGTCCGCGTAATAAGTGTTTATAGTAATAAACAGGTACAATGCTTTTGCTTAACGTATTAAAATATAGTTTATACTCGTAACTTTTATCTATTTACATATGAGTATGTACTGAATTAATTTTATGTTTCACTGTATGTGGATCGGTGAACAAAACAATGCGGAACTAAAATTAAAGTCAGTCAGTTCCAAAGTGTTACAAGCAAAGTTTCTAAATGTTTCTGCTATTTAGGTATTTAACACAACGTTATCGAATATGTTTAATACATTTTTAATGTTTTATTCCACACTTGGTATAGTAAAATATTTAAAAAGTACATATTAGATATTGAATACAGCGGGATTCGAATCTTATAAACTGTCGCAGTGCTCTGGCCGCTAAGCCGTAAGTTCTACATCGGTCTGCGTCGAGCTTCTTATACGCTTGTTATAACTTATTTTTGTGGTTAGTAGCACAGAAGAAAGATATTTACAAATTTCTGCTATGCAAAGATGTTTTTAGAAAAACTACAGTTTGGCAAGAGGCGTAATTAGATCAAATCCTGATACTTTAAAATTTTTATGTTTTCTTTTTGCTTAACAATTTTATCCCGCATAGTAGGGTAGATTCTGTCTACCCTACTATGCGGGATAAAAGTGTACTTAGAGTCAAGACACTCCGTACTTCGCTTTCCACCGAATTCGAGACTTTACCTGTTGAGTGGTGGAAATCAACGGCGCACTTTGTCTTACCAGAGGGAGGAAGTGCAAATAATTTAAATATAATCACTCCTCCTATTGGGTGTCGAACTCACAACCGATCGCGTTTACAGTCAGACACTGTCCCACTGCGCCACTGTCGGCCTCGAATCAATTCAATTTATATGTTTTTAAAACAAGTTATTGAGTATTAATTAAATTTCTTTTTATATATTTTTAAAATCACACATACATCAACAATATAATATAATTTATATACTCATCTCCATGGGCCTACATAGCGTCGACGACCATGTGACCGACGCTTATCCTCTTTTTAACGGTACAAAAACAGGTCGGCCTGCGCGGCGACATTAACTGTAGCTCGATTGACTGCGAAATAAACTACGCAACAGTGATGTGATTTTGATGCAATGTTAATGATTATTAATCATGGCGGAGGTTGGGGGTTCGATTCTGAACAGAAATATTAGGAGTAAATACAATATCTATATATTAATACGTAAAGCAAAATCTTTTTACGTAAGTAACGCTATTTGACTATTATGAAATTTGGCAGTTATAGTTTATATAGAGGAGTGTAGAATGATATTTTTTTTTAAATATATTAAATAAATAAAATAAATGTAACACACTACCATGCATTTTACATACACGTTACTATGGTAACTTATAGTTAGTTATAACTTTTTTAGAATGCCTATAATGAGCATATATGACCATACAACTAAGGATTAGATTGTGTTTATTTTAAGTATAAAAAGATTATTACTATTCATCTAGCGTATACTTAAATACTTTCGAAATATATATTTCTAACTTATTATAATATATTAAAGTAATAAAAAGGCGCTACAATGACTATGTTTTTAAATTTTACCTGTTGTTTGTTTAATGAGCAAAGGACTTATGCAAGTGATTTAGATGCCGAAATATCTTTATTTTTTTTATTTTTTTTAGCTTCACGCTTCATCCCGCATAGCAGGGTAGACAGAAAGTACCTAGTGTCAAGACACTCCATACTTCGCTTTCCACCCAAGTTGAGACATTGCGTGTTGAGTGGTGGAACTCAACGCCGTACTTTGTCTTTACCAACGCGAGGGAGTGAAAATAATTTAAATATAATCACTCCCCCGAGTGGGGATCGAGCCCACAACCGGTCGCGTTTACAGTCAGAAGCTGTCACACTGCGCCACGACATATCTTTTGCCATATAAATAATTTTTCATAAGAAATTATTATCTATGTCAGATTTGGTTGTATTTACAAAAAATACATTATTTACTAAGACTTCAACTTACAACTTACAGTTCAATACGAATTAAAATAATTTATTTTATATATATTTTTTTAAATAAAATTACCTAAAATTTATATTGTAATTGGCGCTGTTTTAAACGGATTTATAGCGTATATTTTGATATTTGAATTTTTTGGTAGACTTTGATATGCGACCACTACTGTAAAGCGATTGAAATGTCAGGTTTCCAAAAATGTATTTTCAAATACCCAAAATATACGCGATTGATCCGTTTAAAATAGTTTCATTTAAAATGTGTAAAAATCGCTAAAATCAAAGATTTTATTAAATTAACTTATATATTATTATAAGCGCGTTTCAGATCGCATCATAAATAATTTACACGCGTTTCACCGCTCCGTTACTATAAACTTTAAATAACAGCTGTTCCTATTCGGATTTATTTTTAGATCGTATGGTTTGTGTTTTAGGCGGTAGGTGCTGTGTAGTACAAATAAATATCGATGTTTGACCTGTATTGTAAAGGAAAGTTCCTTATTAGGTATATATTATACCTGTATATGATGAAATTAGTTAATTTATATGTAAGTATTTGTGTAAAAGTGCGGCGTTGAGTTCCACCACTCAACACGCAATGTCTCGAATTCGGTGGAAAGTGAAGTACGGAGTGTCTTGACACTAGGTACTTTCTGTCTTCCCTGCTATGCGGAATAAAAAGCTTGAAGCTAAAAAAAAGTATTGGTAAAATATAAATTCTATTAAAATGAAATTCCATGGTAATCAAAAATAACCTAGTGTCAGGACATTCCATTGATTAGTTTCTGTTCAAAATAGATATGTTGTATGCTGAGTGGCGAATTCAACGCCGCGTTTTGTTGGAATTATAATTATTCCTAGTTTCATACTGCTTCGGTTAAAATATATATAGGTAAGTAGTGAGTGAACCTATATAGAAGAAACAGCTTCGCTATATATGGCTTAGCTGTTAGCAAGTGTTTTACTTTTCGTATTTAGTTTTTGCGTGACAATTATATTCAGATTATACCTTATTTTACAGTCTTCCATGTTTGCGAGCTGATATTATAAATTATGACGGAAGTGGTAACAAAACGTTTTTACGATTCAAAATTAGTGAACAACTCGGAAATTTACTTTCCTCAATAAAAGTTTAAGCGGTCTTTAAGTTTATTTACAAGTACATTATACCTTTGCGTAATTTCGTCTTCGTTCTATTTGCTCGTTTATTTTATTACGAAAATTTCCGATTGTCGTAGTGTAGACGAATAAAGTGGTTGCTAGATATAGGTTTTAGTTATTTTTTTTATTAATCATCTAATATTTTATATATACCGAGAGTAGAGTATCTTGACACCGTTCTCTGGCTGTATGCGAAAATTGGGTTTAAATTAAAATAAAAAAAACACCAGTCCATGTCTGGCGTATTGCTGTGGGGTAATGTCCGACTGTCGCGATAGGTTGTGGGTTCAATTCTCACTCGGGTAAATAATTGTATATAAATTATTTTTATTTACCACGCTCTGGTAAGACAAAACGCGACGTTGAGTAGATACTTGATTGACTAGATTAAAGTAGATACTTGAAATTATAAAGTACATAAATAATAAGTTACATACAAAAATAGTTGATTCCAAACGTACCAACAAAAATACACAATTTATTTGGAAATTGTTAAGTATTCCATGTCTGTTTCCAACGCAATCAAGACATATCCCAAGAGTTATTTCAATTACTTTTACAAGAGGCAATCATGTTTTGTGGAACAGCATCTGATTGTAAACGCAATTGGTTGTGCGTTCGATTCTCATTAGAGTGGAATGAGCGCGGCGTTGAGTGAGACGAAATGCGGCGTTGAGTCGAGAACAGTCAACGGAGTGTCTTGACACTACGTTGTCTCTGACGACAATGCTTTGCGGGATAAAGCGTGAAGTTGCTTTATCATATACAATACAGTCATGATAATAATGCATTAACTCTTACTTTTTATAGTTAATACATTTTCAACTGGAAATACATTCGCAATGCAGTTCTCAGGCGTACCAACTGTTTTGACCCAATATTGTGATGCTTTCTTGCTTGCTGCTAGGGTTGTTGAGTTTAAGTTATAAGAAACATTTAAGTAAGTATTTATGTCTTTGCGAAATTAGGTAAATTAGCAATAACTTATTTTACTATTTTTAAAGTGTTATTCACACTTAGGATTAGACAATATTTAAAAACTATGAACGCACCGGGATTCTGACCCGCGCCTTCGGACGGTTTCCAAGAGGTGCAGGTTCGAATCTCGCACCGATGTTTTTTTTTTAAATTTTGTCAATCACTTATATTTGCTACATGTATTTGTAAGTTTTTAATTGTAAAACCATATGCCGCTTCCTTTTTTTTATGTAATAATTACTGATTTAGAAATAAGTTCTTAAGACTATTTGCTTTACGTAAAATTGCAATGTTCGGGGATCCTATGCTTGTTTGGTGGTACTATTCGAAGTGAAGTATATATGTATAGTGGGTAATTCGATATAGTTTGATTTAATTAATATAAATCATATACAGATTAAATAAAAAAAAGGATTTTAAACTAGGATAATACTACTTTTTCCCATGTACCAACCCTACATTGTGAGAAATTAAGAAATGCAACAGAATGGGGATGGTTTCATTAGTCGCTGTCCCATTTCTGCTCTCGGATAAGCTCCTTTGTTACTTTATTCAAAAGTTTTTTTTAATACAGCACAAACCATTGCAGTTTAAAATGAAATTGTTTATTCTGGGCACTATTTAGAATTACAGTATACAGAGTGATTTCTTAGTTTTAAAATGGATACTTGCGTAAAATGGCGGGCATTTTATGAATTTAAAAAAATACTAAATCACTAAGAGTGGTTACTTTGTTTTATCATTATTATTTGTAGGTTATACATTTAAAGTAGACCGTTTTCCATTGACTGTGTGGGTAAGAGGAACGGAGGGCTAGATAGCGGAGTTCAACGCCGCTTCTGCTAAAAAAATAGAGTGATCATTCGCAAAATTTTATATGCTTGTTTACTTACAAAAATATTTTTAAATACTTACTGTATTTATTGGCTTGACACGCTTAGCGAGTTTGTAGGTATTTGTCGGATAGTATTATTATTAAACCGCAAAAATTCATGTTTCTCGCTTGCTTTATTTTTCAATTGTGGTATTGTACATTTATTGTAGATGTGAACTGGTTCTTGCAAGTGCCTATTTTGATGATCATTTTTTACTTACATACTTATAAATATATTTGCTAAGGCATTATAGTCAGTCAGGTTTACGTGTGAGTACATTGACTTGAATCACCTAAATGGTAATATTTCCTTTTAGTCCGGTTTGAAATTATTTAATATTTTGCTTTTTGCTTGCCTGTTTCATTTCTATATTAGTATTTGTACTTTTTTGTGTTTTGAACGCTAGAATATACCTGAGATTCTTACAAATTAAATAGTTTTATATACCGTGTCATATTTTACATTGATTAGTGTGTGGTGGGTCATACAACTCTAATTTATGACTGCACATTTATAAGTTTAGCCCGATTTTTTTATTTCGAAATTTACAAGCTATATTACTTATATATAACTAACCAGTTAATCAATATTCTCACAGTGATATTTTTGATATCTACTTTATACAAACATACGTTTACATACGTTTACTTATGTATATTTTTAACCGGTAATTGAAGTTACTACCAATGTCCCACTGGCGGTTATAGAGTTTGTATATATTTTTATTGAACCATAATGGTATTTTGTATGCGTGTGGCGCGTGTGTCTCGTTTTCGACACTTCATAAGTTCTTTTTTTGTTTTATGGCGTTATAATATAGCGCGTTTGTTTAGTTTTAACCATTTTATTTCTGGATTTGGGTAAAATTTTTGTTTACATTTTAAAATTAAGTGTATTCATGAAGATAAGCATTGACGGATATTGAGTTTCAGTTTAGAATTTTGGTTTTGTAATAATTTTTTTATCTAAAACGATTATTATACATAATAAAGTATCAAGAAATATGCATGAGAAGGTGTTTTTGCGAAATTAGTTTTATATTGTAAGATGTTATGTTACTTTACCATTTTGATAATAGAAACGATTAGGCAAAGAAGTGTTTTGGTCCTATTTACCAAGTTCATTTAGCTTCAAGCTTTACCCGTGGCAGGGTATACAGAGAGAACGGAGCGGCAAACGCCACGGCCGCTGTATACTTGTTTCCTTTCGTCCACAGTCATTAACCTCTTCATATCCGAAATACACGCCCTCCGGGAGACCTCATGCTTTTTACATGATCTTCCTCCAGTTTAATTAGTACGGTGTACATAAAGGTCAACCGAGATCTCCTCCTACCTCGTGTCACTCACCTTATCTAGCTAAGGATGAAAAACACTAAAAACTTTTCCCATAGTATGTTTTAATTGTTTGTTTTCGTGTTGGCAGAATTTTTTCTATCCATTGCCCATGTAAACTAAAAACATAAAGTAATTTGGTTAACCGGTTTTTTCGTTTTGTATCAATTTAAGTAATAGATGTTTCTTTTGAATTACTATTCAAGGATTTGTATATAAAAGGTTTTTATGTTCAGTTATTTTCTACTAAGTAACTACTTTTAGATAGGCCAGAAGTAGGGAGTTCAATTTAACCACCTCTGACTCCCCCGCAATGCGGGATAGAACGTAAGGCTCTTGATTATAATACTTTATTAAGCCAACGAAAAAGGCAAAATATAAGCAGAACTATTAGGTGATTATGAACAAAACGGACAATTCTTCACAGTTTTTTCAAATGTGAATAAAATTTTCATAAATTTATTAGTTTTTACAAATTATGTTCATATTTTATTATACATGCTTTAAATTGTATGTAGCTCTTTTCCATAGACCCGATATCAACGAGTCATTGAAATAAGTAAAAGGCCGCCATCATCCTGTAATAGTCATGATGTCATCTGTGATCTCAGATTTGAACTTTAATATATATTATTAATGCTATTTGTGACGTAAGGTTTACAGAACTGTGGTTAGTAGCAGTTTTTTTTTCTGTAAGTATGACAGGTACCTACATATTTTTTTTCTTTATTCATACTTCATCTGGTATAATAAAGAGTTAAATTTAGTATATTGTTCTATGGCATGTTAATATGGGGCAACAGATATTAAGTTAATATTTGTCATTCAAGGGAGAGTTTTTGTGGCTATTTATTGCTTTGGATTCTTTTCGAGAAGGTTTTACTAAAACTGATATTCTTACGGTTGCATCATAATACATTTAAAATTATTTTAAAAAAACAAGTGCTAGATAGGGTATTAATATAAGGAATAAAAATAAGCTGATTACTTCCAGTTTTTGTCTTCAAAAACTAAATAAATCTCTTATGGTACAAGCTATACATATATATGTACAATAAAATTCTAGAAATACCTTCAGATTGACCGCTAGAGGCGTTTAAAATCAATATTAAAAATATATAATTAAAAAAAGTATATTATTCTATCCAAGAATACTGTACTGAGTTTTAATGTGTGGAATTAAATATTGACGATGCTAATCATTATCATAGACTCATTGTATAACTTAAATAATTTGAAAAGAGCAACTGTTGAGTTTCTCATCAGCTCTTCTCAACAGAACTTCTTTACGAGTCAGTGCTTCCTGTGGGACTAACAATACTGACATTTTATATTGAATGACTCGAAGTGCTTGTATTATGCCTATTTGAATAAGGAATATTTTAATTATGTAATGTATTTTTTTTAATAAAAAAATGAATTGGTTTTAGAATCATTTTAAGAACCTATAAAAAAGACACGATATTCGGACCCGCGGTTTTAGTAGCTGTTTATGAATTTTGAATCTTAAAGCAAATTGAAACGTTAAAATCTTTTACGTTTTTTTGTAATATTTTTCGAATTCTAATTGTGCGTTTTTTTAAATATTTAATAAAAAAGTTTTTTTTTGTATAGTATAAAAAAATAAACATACATTTCTTATTCATAACGCTAACAAAATGTTGTGAAATAGGTAATTTACAAGAAACGAAAAGAAGTGATTATAAAAACTCCACGGGGGCATAGTAAACGCTCATACGCACGTAGCGGGGTGAAGCCAATATCATAATTAAATTGCACATTAAATGTTTTGTCTTGCAAGGAAGGGGGTGGGGGTTCGTATCGTTACTAAGGTTTCAATCGCCTCGAGACCCTAAAAGATACACGTGTATACTGTAAATATATTGATGCACTAGAGAACCAACTTTGTTTGCTTATTATTTATTGTATTTCTTCAACATGCACGTATAAGGTTTCTGAAAAAAAATTGAACATCTGGATCTAACCGGTTCGGACAGTCGGAAATTGTAAGCAGTTTTTTTTTCAAAAAACGTTTTATGGATGGTATGGTTTATCATTTTTTTTATTTATTATATATGCTTGTAAGATCATGAATTATTTTCAAATTTTGAGCCTGGGGGAGTGGTTATATTGAAATTATTGTCACTTCCTCGCTCTGATACTTACAAGTAAGTAAAGTGTGGCGTTTAGTTCCACCTCTAAACAAGCAATGTCTCAAATTCGGTGGAAAGCGAAAAGCGGAGTGTTTTGGCACTGTGGGATAAAAGCGTCAAGCTAAAATAAAACTTAAACGAGTATACATATTCAAAATGTATGTTCTTGACCAACTTACTGGGTCTCCTACTATTAATTTAATAAAATATATGCTCCTACTATAAAATAAATATATTTATGGATCTCCTTTCTATTGACTTAGAATGTTCTTTTCACAATGATTGTTTGTGCATGTCATTTAGTATAATCTATACATACAAGTGAATTAAATTGAAATATCTGTTTGTAATATTCAAAGCTTCAGCTTACTCAGCTTTTCAGATATTCAGCTTTTTTACTGAATGATTATTTATATCGTACATATACCAAAATAATATTTTTTTTACAATTTTTGTTTATCTGTCTGTTTGTGTGGCTAATCTCTGGAATGGCTAGACCGATTTTGCCAAAATTCATTATATTTTATAATTATTATATAAAAACACATAGATGGTAAATTCCAAGTGGCCGAAGTCGCGGGCACAGCTCATTATGTGTATATTATAAAATGATAATATTTATTTGCTGGCTCGTTCTTGCATAACTTAAATCGGTCAAAACGGCCCGCCAAGGGTGCAATCTTTCATAGAGGGTGACTATCGATTTTCGTACGAAGGTTAGGGTTACATTCAAAATATAACAAGTGTTGTGTAATAACTTGCCTATTGATTTTATTTTTGGACTACTTTAATTGTGGAACAACTGAGATGTCGCCTGAAGGGGCAAGGTTTTAAAGAATCGATTTTTTTTTAGTTTAAACTTATGATTGTTTTTTATTGTAATTATTGACGTTGATATGAAAAAAAAAATTTAAATGTCATTTTTTTTTTGTAATAAACTTATGTATTTTTTTTAAGATATTTTGAATTATAATTTTTTGTTTTTTTTTTATTTTGTTATTGATATTTAATTTTATTATAATTATTTTATAATTGACTTCGAAAGTATGTACCTCAGCTAATACAGTGGTTAAACTATACTTATTTCGTGTCGGTTTAACGCTAACTAATGTCTATGTTGTTGATGTCTATATCTAATAAGCGATAGCAATGCAAACTAGATTTAAAACTAGCTCCACTAATAATAAAAACCAGCAAACCTAACCACAATTACAATACCTTTCCGCTACATGCAGATTTGTGAATATGATTAGAAAGCGTAAAGGATTATGTAATTATTTATGTCAAAGTAAAAAAATAATTATTTTAATTTAATAAGTGTTACCATTACTTGGTACTTTTAATTTTTTTAGACTTTTTTTTCCTGTTTTTTTTCAGACGTTTGACAGTTTTCTACCATCACATCGTCCAGAGTAAATTACGATGTATCTATTTTTATATACACTTTAGCCATGATTGGGATTCGAACCTATAACTGTTGTGGTCAGTTATGCCAATTAGATTAACACAGACCACCGTCTATTAACGAATGATAAATGATAAAATTTTGTTTTTTAAATTTAAATGAACATTTTTAATTCTAATTAAACCAGCTTCCCTGTTAGCGTCTTAAATATCCGTTACCTTAGCATTGTGTTTTTTTTATACTTTAGTATTTATATGTGAAGGACATGGTGGTCTCTGTGTAAAATTTATATTGCTTATTTATTTTTTTTAAACAGAAAAGAAAAGGAATGGATTATTCTATTTACTAAATTTTATCATTCATATTGTAAATGAATTAACGAGCAGTAACGCCGTCAGTCAGTATAATATAAGTAAGGGTAATATTATATATTATTATATAGTTAGTTTATGTATTCACGCTTTTATCCCGCGTAGCAGGATAAACGGGTACCTAGGGTAGAGACACTCCGTACTCCGCCTTCCGCTAAATTATTTATATATAAAGGATTATATAATTATTTATGTCAAAGTAAAAAAATAATTATTTTAATTTAATATGTGTTACCATTACTTGGTACTTTTTTATTTTTTTAATTATTTTCCTGTTTTTTTTTTCAAACGTTTAACAGTTTTCTACCACCACATCGTCCAGAGTAAATTACGATGTATCAATTTTTAGGTACATTGCGTGTTGAGTGGCGGAAGTTGACGTCAAACTTTTTATTACCAGAGCGAGGAAATGAAAATAATTTAAATGTCCTGTCCCCCTAGTGGGAATCGAACCCACAACATGCTACTGATACATTACTATATACGGCACCGCCATTATACCGCGTTAAATTTATTTACTACCTAACCAAGTCCATATATCTCGGTGTTTCGGTGCTTGGCACTATACGATCACATTGTTAACGATCGATGCATTATTCAATGTTTTTGTTCGTTTTGTATTTGAATATATTTATTTCAAGGACACTGGTTAACTAAGGAGATAGTATTTGGCTTTTTTTTAATAGTTATGTAATTTTTTTTATAAGTGTTCATTTTATCTAAGTAATTAAAAAAAAAATTTCGTCTGATTACTGGCTCGGTTATCTTTAATTAAATTAGTTAATTTTATACTATATGGTTAGAAAGTTTACGAAAATTTTCGTATTTATATAAAATAATATTCTTAAGTAAGAGTATTAATGAATATACCTATGAAGTTGTAGAAATTTAAACGGAAATATTAGCATCTTAGCATATCATTTTGTTCGTAGAGATATTGAATGATAAGTAGCGTAGCTCAACGTCGGAGTTCTATTTACCAGACTGAATATGCAGGTTCTCCGCTTTATTCCGCATAGCAGGGTAGTGGACCTAGTGTCAAGACAGTCTGTTGACCGCTTTTTGCGCGAAATCGAGACATTGTGCGTTGAATGGGGAACTAAGGGAGCATTTTGTCTTACTAGAGCGGAGAAAAGGAAATAAATTTTGAATACAATTATTCCGAGTGGGAATTGAACCCACAACTAGTCGCGTTTACATGTGGCCTTTAAAACTGTGTACAAACCTACATATAATGTAAAAACATAAATTACTTCATAAAAACTTTCCACCTAAAACCCCCTCCGTTTAGTGAGATACATACAAATATGCCAACGCTATACTTAGGACATTGTAGATCAATTTATTTTTCGATTTTTCCAAAAATATTTAAAGTCTATGACGTTCATAGTCTTACGGCAAAACTATCATCTATATGGTATACCATAGTTAGTCGTTTATATCCAGAGGTATTTAAAAACAAAGGAAAGTAGTAAAGTGCCCATTGTACTTGGCGTTCAAAGTAAAGTATCTTAACTCGTCTGAGAGGCGCATTCAATGAGCTCTAACTTGCAAGGGGTGCTGTCAAACCATCTCATTAGAAGCGTGTAGTGGCCAATCGAAATGTTTCTTTATACAAAGAGTTGTAAAGAATATGGACGACTTGTGAAGAAATAGCGGGGTGTGATGCTCAGTGGTATTGTTTATTGTTTTATAGTTTGAATTCGAGGTTCGATTTTGTTGTGAGAGTTTTGTTGAATTTGATACTTGGATTTTTTGTTTGTAGTTTCAGACTTATCCATATATGAAGCCAAATAATACGCGTAAATAAATTCGCATTCAGCGTATGCAAAATTGGTTGTATGTTCGAATTCCACACGGGGGAATGATTGTATAAAAATAGACTTTCAATTCTCTGCTCTGGTATGACGAAAGCGCGGCGTTGAGTTTGCCACTCAACACGCAATGTTTCGATTTCTTGTCTTAACTCTGCTGTTGTCTCTGACTACCCTGCTATGCGGGATTTTAGGTGAACTTAGAAAAAAAAAGTATATTTTTTATATTGTGTATTATATCCCGGCCAATTAATATGTGATGAATATATAACAAGATGTTTAAATTTCTCAAGTTTTCATATGTAAAATGCTATTATTTTAATCAAAAATGAACAGAAAGACGGTTAAGTGTTGAAAACTTCTAGTTTTCTGAAATATATTTTGTTTTAATTAAATAATTTATAAAAAGTACGTATTTGCGTGTATCTAGAATCGTACAAATGTATTTTTATCAGCTATTTACTGGTATTCGTAACAAGGTTATTTGATTTTTAGATCGGGGGTCATATTTAAGGCATTTTTTAAAATTTAAACATCTTTTTTATCATATATGTACGTCTTATACTTAATATTTTTAACTTCACGCTTTGTTCCATCTAACAAGGTAGTCAGAGAGTGAGAAGACACTCCACTAACTACTTTTCGTCCAAAACGATTCATTTATGTGCAGAATATATTTTGTTTCATCCCAGAGCGTGTGATACATATAAATAATATATACATATAAATAACACACAAATCGAAACTTTCCTTTGGATAGTTGGAAAGGAGTCAACGCTACCAGAAGAGCTTTTATTCACGTATGTGGCTTTGTCTACGCTAGATTTTCATACCGCGAGCCCTTGATCTCGTCAAAGAAGTGCCTCTTGCGAGAAGTTGTGTTATTTTTTTCGTGTCCACGTGAAATGAAAAGTTTTTTTGAGCCCATCTGTCTGTCTATGGTGGATGGCGTAGTCTAGGGTTTTTATTGTGATTTTGGTACTGAATATAAAGTTTGATTTTGTCTATTAGCAAAGTTTTACATAGAATCTTGTTCATTATATGTACCTTATATACTTCTATTACTCGTAATATTTGGTATTTATTATTTCCTAAGATCGCCTGGGAGAGATCGCTATTTTTTTAAACTTCACGCTTTTATCCCGCATAGCAAGGTAGACAGCAAGTACCTCGTGTCAAGACACTTCGTACTTCGCTTTCCACCAAATTCTAGACATTGCGCGTTGAGTGGTGGAACTTAACGCCGCACTTTCTCTTTCACCAATGCGAGCGAGGAAGTGAAAATAATTTAAATATCATTAATCCTCCGAGTGGGGATCGAACCCACAACCGATCGCGTTTAAAGTCAGACGTTGTCACACTGCGCCACGACCGGCCTCGAAGCCGCTGTTTGACTAATAAAATCGCATTTTTTAAATTATTCGTGCTTTTTCTTCTTCTTTTGTTACGGTAAAACAATTACTTAATGTGAATTTTAATCCCCCAAGAAGTTGTTTATAGAATCAGTATTGGATAACAGTTTTTCCTCTCGCCCAATTATAAACAAAACACACTTTGAATACGAAATAGTATAAGAAATTGTCTAAAAATATTTCTTTAAGTCTTTATTTTGGTTAATAATCATATTTTAAATGTATTCATTATTCATTAAGGTATGCAGGGACCGTACCATTTGGAGCTCTGTCGTCCCTTACGTCCGCAAGGCATAAAGCTTGAAGTTAAAAAAAAATAACCTAAATGAGATTTAAACGAATTTGTAAAACTTTTTTTATATCATATTGATATTTATTGAAATTATATTTACCTTGGGTTAAGTCCATAGAAATACATAAAGATAAACAAAAACGGATTGAAAAATGAAATAAATGTGTAAAATATCACGTTATAATATTACCTTTTATGTGGAATGAAGATATAAATAGGTAAAAGAAGTTAGATCTTTGCGACGTAATGGTATGAGACTTTTATAGTGTCAGAAAAAAGGTTTATACAAATTTTCAGCTCATTCAGCTTAATTTTAATATGAAACCTCCAAAACGATTGCACAGTTAGAACTAACGGTTTTTTTAGCGCTTTATATTTTATTAGTATCTAATCCATGTACCATACAGAGAGAATTTACTGTCAGGATACTTCCTTCATTTTTTTCACCTAATTTCAAGCAATTTTGTGTATCCAATTTTGTATACAATTTTGCGGCTGGAATCAAAGGCAAACATATTTTAAGAAAAGTATGTATTATTTTACCGTTTTAAAGTGTTATCCACGCCAGGATTCGAATAAATTAAAAAAAAGCCTATAAAATTTTGAACGCAGTAGGATTGGAACCTGCGCTTCTTGGAAACCGTCCAAGCACTCTGACCACTAAGCCATGCGTTAATGTCCATTAAAATTTCTATAAGTTTGTTACAACTTATCAGTCGATAATCAAATTGTTCAAAATTATTTTTCAGGTTAGTGCGCTCTTTGCTCAAATTCTTATACGTTCTTTAAAAATAGTTTCTTATCTTAAGAGTCGAATAACAACACTTTGAAAATAAGTTTTATAAGAAATATATTTTGACAAAGAACCTGCAACCACTTCGGTTACAGTCGGAGTTTCACACTGTGCAACGACAGGCTTTCATTAGTTCTATCTATAGGCGAGTTGAGTAAATTTTTAGTAATTAAATAAAAACACTCAATTCGAATGTATAGTGCTTGTGAACGTTTAGAAAGCTCATTTCACTGACCATTACACGATGAAAGTCAAACGTATGGTGCTTGCACTCGGTAATGACGGTCACAAATTGCGTATTAAAATAACAATGTCATTGTTTTCTGTGATTTCTTTTGCGTAAACATTTCTCGTTTGATTCATTTATATATATATGTGTGTGTGTGTGTGTGTGTGTGTGTGTGTGTGTGTGTGTGTGTGTGTGTGTGTGTGTGTGTGTGTGTGTGTGTGTGTGTGTGTTTGTTAGTGGTTCTTCGTTTTTGTATTGGCGATATTGTGGAGTTTTTGGTTATAATATGTTAGTTTTTAAATTTTATATCATCGAGAATTTTAGTGTTTTGTATGTTACCTCTATTTTACTAAGAAAATTAAATATTAATTTTGTTTTTAAAAAATATTTGATAATGCTAAATGATAATATTATAATTTAGCATTATCAAATATTGAAAACTATGATATAAAAACCTAAGGACTAGTACCCTAACTCAGAACTGAACCCAGAACCGTACTATACACTACCAAAGTGCGTAACTAAATGTGAAATACAGTTAAATGCACCTATTGATCATATATAGGTGAATAACACATGTGTCCGCCAAATCGATTGTGGAACGAAACGATTGGGAAAACGGAAAGTGTAGTCTTTTTGCGCATATAAAGCGAGGCCAGCTGTCACCCGAGCCACGGTCTACATAGTAACCAAGTTTTTGTAACTTAATTGAACTTGCCGCTTACATTTGTATGGGTGCTTTATGTAACTCAGTACTTAATATGGAATTGTTGATTTAAATGTATGTTTTTTTGTTTGAGTTTTTGTATAGAGAAACGAATTGAGTACGGTGGCGCAGTGGGATAGCGGCTGAATGTATACGCGATTGGTTGTGGGTTCAATTTCCCAGTCGAGGAATGATTGTATTTAAAATTTATCTTCATTTCACCGCTCTGGTAAGACAATTCGCCTCTTTCGAACGGAAGGCAGTCAACGGGATGCCTGCTGGTATATTATATCTAATCATAACAGAGTACCTAGTTAGTAGCTAGTGTACCGTATCTGTATATAAACTTATCATTATGCTATATTATTATTAAAAATATACATATATTATTATAGTAGAATGATGATTTACTTTCGCAAAAATGAAAAAGTTATATAAGGAATACATACTGTATATACAGATTTTATATTTTTAATATTTTTGTACAGTCAGTATTATAAATATAGTGAATTTACTTATAAAGTTTTGCTGAGTATAAAAAAAATATACGAAATTCCAATAAAGAGTTTGTTTTATTTATTAAAAAATACAGTATTCTATTAAATACTATTTAATATGTCATGAAAAAAATTATTATATTTTTTTTTGAAATAAACAATTAGAATTTTCAGCGACATAAATGAGGGCATAGTGGATATCTAATGTTTGTTTTTCTTCTGTTTTTTAGCTTTATACTTTTATCTCGCGTAGCAGGGTAGATAGGAAGTACCTAGTGTCAAGAATTCGAGACACTACGTGTTGACCGGTGGAATTCAACTTTGTATATGATTATTCTCCCGAGTCGGAATCTAACCCACAACCGATCACGTTTACAGTCAGACGCTGTCCCACTGCGCCACAACCGATTTTTTTAGTAATTTTACTAATTACAGCGTAGAGAACGGTAATCCACCTTTGAGCATACAACAAATTCACTAGAATTCATAGCAATGTACAGCTATTTACAAACAAAAGTGTATTGTCTTATATAACGGTGTAGGTCCCACGGGCTCGTAACGGATCTCAAATTATGGACTTTTATTTATATGTACTTAGTACTGGTTTTAAATTTTTGAATATATTAAGTTGACTCTAATTAACGATACTAAAATTTTAGGCTAGCTATTCTAATTCTTTTGAATATGAGTATTTTAACTTTCTTTAGACTTTATCCCACAAGGCAGGGTATTCAGAGACGATATAGTGTCAAGACACTCCATTGACTGTTTTTTTAAAGGTCTCTATATAAAATAGAAATAAATTGTTGTAATATTTGTTTGAAATAAAAAACTTTGCGTAAAATAATTGTACATAAACAAACAGAGACAGATAGACAGAATATGTGTGCACAGACAACATTGCTGACTTATTCTCAGGTTTTATAATTTTTTTACTATGAACGTGAAATATTTTGTATGATTTTGTTCATCGGGCTTAGAAATAACTTTTTTCCGTCGAAGATCTCTTAGTCTTTGCATTTTTTATACCTTAATCATAATAAAGTTTAATTGTGACCACGGACATAAAGGCATCAAAATATCTGATGCCTTTATGTCCGTGGTCCGTGGTAATGTAATCGGTTAAAATACTCTTTTTTTTGCTTTTATTACTTATTTGAAGTAATATGCACTTTGCTGTAAAGGTACCTCACGCACTTATCCCACAGTAGGGTAGACAGGAAGCACTAAGTGTCAAGACACTGTACTCCACTATTCGCAGAATTTGAAACATTGCGTGTTAAGTGGCGGAACTCACTCACGCCGCGGTTTGTCTTACCTGTCTAAAAGTATTAATATTTTAAAAGACGATGCTTACCTCATTGGCAGATTTAAATTTGTACTTTAATAATGCCATATATGTATCCTTTACCAAAATATGAAATTTCATTGGTTTTTCCATACGTGTAAAAGTTATTTATTGATAATTTAATACATCGCGTTTTCTGTATCTGAAAAAAAATACACTTTTTTTACATTTTACACATGTAAAGTAAATACGGCCCAGTAAGAACCTGAAAAGCATGGTTTCCAGTTAGTGTACATTTCAATCATGTATTCAAATAACTTATTATTAAACTGTTACTGGGAGCAAATTTTAATGATTATTTTAAAAATTTATTGGAGTATTTAATAAAGAAAGATTAAATAAACAATATATTTTTTATTTTTCTACTGATTCTTAAAAGCCATGACATTGAAGACGTGCATGCACAAAATTTATTTTCATTTCTTCGCCCTCATAAATCAAAATCAGTTGAGTTTGGGTCTCAACATGCAATGTCTCTATTTTGGGCAAAAAACAATTGGCCTTGAGGACAAGAGGATTTAAATTTATCATAACTTAAGTATTGTTAATAATTTATTTCTTCGTTCACTTTTTAAAAACTAAAATTTTCATTTACTTTATTATGTACAGTATTGAAAAAGTCCAAAAATGCTAAATTTAAATATGGCTTCGTCGTACGACTAAGCCTTTAGCGCCTACTGATGTACATAACCCTTTCTTTTTCTTGCTGGGAAATGTTTTTTACGCAGACTATCCGTGCGTATGGCACACTTGCCTTAGGGACGGATAATACTGTGGGACTCATCAGATCTACCTGATACTACCCACTAAAACACATCGGAAACCATCTACACCTAAATGGCGCCGCAGGATCGCTGGCGCACGCCACTACGACGCTTCGGTGTTCGGCCCACTTATTGTGGGCCACCGTCGCCTTCAAGGTGCTCCAGGGTTTCTTCTACAGCACCCGCAGCCTCGATGACTTACAGGAGGATTACCATGATCCTCCCGTAGTAGTTCCTCTAGGGTGGGGGGAGATGAAAATGCGTATACTCACGCACCCGCTCCGCAGCCTCCTTCAAAGCGATAACTGATTTGCAGAAGGGGGACCATGGCAGACCAGTTCATCTTACTATCTTCCTTCACCGACCTTCCGACCTTCAGACCCAGCGTTTTAATGTGGTCAACGACAAGTTGGATGCCACCTCCTGATAAGTCGATCCCCGGGCTGTGACAAGAGTATCATCCGCATAGCAAATGAAACTCATCCCGGGGAAAAGACGGCCACGCAGGAGCCAATCGTATCCAATATTCCACAGTATCAGGCCCAATACCGACCCCTGTGGAACACCACAACAGACTCTTCGTCGTCCGATCCGACTATCCCCCCAATCTACAGGACTACTCTGTCCCGGAGGTAATCTTCTAACAACCTCCGGAGATATAGAGACACTCCGTGGTACCGGAGAGCCTCTCTTAATCTCTCTAACGGCAGGCTGTTAAAAGCGTTGACCACGTCCAAAGAGACGGCGAGGAGAACATCTCTCTCTGCGATCGTTGCTAGCGACCGAGCCTTTAAGGCATTCAGGGCATCGATGGTTGACCGACCGGCCCTTTACCCAAGCTGAGCCTCTGAAAGACCCGGACCTACCTCCTCGAGATGCTTACTGAGACGGGCGGCTAAGATCTTCTTAAAAACCCTGCCCGACTCATTTAACAATATTATCGGCCTGTATGCGGAGGGAGAGCCCAAAGAACGACCTCCCTTACGCAATGGGCACAGACCTCCTTCCTTCCAAATCTTCGGGAACTATTCTGCTGTTAAGCACCGCTCAAACAGTTCTCGGAGATTTTCCCCGAGGAATACCTCGGGACCCTGGAATACCAGGGCGATACTCAAAGCTCTTCCTGGAATACCATCCGGTCCCGGGGCAGTCTTTTTGGCCTTTAATCTCACGAGCGCTAAATCCATTTCCCTCTCATTTATGGGGGGAACATCCGATTCTATTTCATGCCTACATGGAGGGGCCATAGCTCTGCACGCGTAGTTAATTTCGCGCAGCAAATTAGGGGCGCCCCCATGGATTTCTATTTAAACCCGCCAACAATTCTTGGCGCGCTTCAGCCTTCGAAAGACTAATAGCAAGCTGCAAGGCCTTTTCCCTCTCTTTATATATGCCATGAAGCCGGCCCTCCAGCCTAGAGTTAAAACCATTTCGTCTCCTGCACGTCGTGTACGCACGACGAGCTTGATTGCAGGATATCCGCAGGTCAGCAATCTCACGTGTCCACCAGTACACTTGGCGACGACAACGCCATCGGCGTACTCTTGGCATTGCCGCGTCGGACACAAACATGGACATAACCCTTCCCCAAGGACGTTTTAAATTTCTTACAATTGTTTAAAAATATTAAATACCTAGATTAATTGTAATCTTTAGTTAACTTAATATTTCAATGTAAATTATTATTATTGAATGGTGGAACTCAATGCTGCACTTTTTCCAACCAGAGCGAGGAAGTGAAAATAATTTTAAATCTATTATTTTTTAAATACAGTCTGAGTGGGGATTCGAACCCATAATCGATCGCGTTTACAGTCCTGACGGTGTCTCACTGTGCCACGACCGGCCCCTGTCTCGAATTCGGTGGAAAGCGAAGAACGGAGTTTCTTGACATTTTTACTTTCTGTTTAGCCTGCTATGAAGGTATAAAACCGTGAATCAAAAAAAAAATTATTTCCAAAAATATGTGTATATTTTGATTTTGATATTTAAATTATATTCCCTGTTTTAATTGAAGTCTAAACTTAAGAGAGTGTACAGCGAAAACCATACGCATGGTCACACCGTAACTAATTACCGCTACGAGCTAACGACCGGCCGTGATGACCATATACAGGCTACATCTCGACATGTTTGATTTTTATACTTAATTTAAAATATTAAAATAATGAAACTGGAATACCTGTTTGTAAATATTAAAATTAACGCTTTATACTAAATGCATACATATGTATGTACGTACTCTATATTTTTGTCTGTCTCTCTGGTCCAGTCGTTAACTGGCTAAAACTGGTTTTGACAGGGTATTTACTGGCAGATAGCTAATATAATAACACGTAATTTAGGCTAATTTTTGTTTAAGAATTATAAAATGAAAATTTTACAATAATATACAGATATAATTCCATTTGAACAAAGTCACGGGCATATCTAGTTATTAATAACATGTAAAGGAAAAACTTTGTATCCCTTACGAAGAGTATGAATCTTGGTATATATTTAGTTTATATGAAGATGGTAGTGATAGACCTGAATATTGTTAATATTTTAAAAAATACATAGTAAATTCATTAAATTATTTGAATAAATTTAACATACTCTACTATATGGCGTGCAAGTTGCTATGGCAACGCGAGCTTACGCGTCAACCGAGACGTTAGGTATTATTATTTCACTATATACATAGATATTAGTACAATGAAATATATATATATATATATATACATATATATATATATATATATATATATATATATATATATGTATCTAAATGTACATAACATTATACGAACAAAAATACTACCTCATGTGCGGTTTTTCTAAAATACAGTTGCATTAGTTACTTGTATTTTAATTATTTTTTTAGCTTCACGTGCATCCCTGACAGGGTAATCAGATGACGGAGCGCCAAACGCTAAGGTCTCTGCATACCTCTTTCGCCTCTTCCACAGTCATTCCTCAGCCTCTTCATATACGCCTTTGGGGAGGTCCTCATGCTTCTTACGTGACCTTCCTCCAGTATATCAGTATATCTTTGTTTTTCAGTTTTTATTCAATAATATGAAATATTTTAAGTTTTTAATATTAAATATTTTAAGTTAAATTTGTTAAGTTTTTAGTTTTAATTACTTTAATATTAAAAATTCAAGACGCGATGTCGCGAATTCGGTCTGAAAGTCAAAAACGGAGTGGTTTGACACTTATCCCTGTATACAAAAAATATTTTATTATAGGTACTTAGACAGCAACATATCTGTATGTAATACATTGATACCGATATATACATTCCACCGATTTTGATTACTAGTTGGATTGCGGAACATAACACCACATTATATAGAAGTTAAGTTATTCTTTATATAAAATCTTTGATTTTCGCCTTTTTTATATATTTTAAATGCAACTATTTAAAACGGATTAATCACGTATATTTTGGTAAGCAAAAATACATTTTTTGGAAAACTGACGTCACGAACACTACAGTAGACGGTGGTCAAAGGTAGATTGATCTGGCATTTGTCTGGTGGTTGACCCAATTTTTGTAAAAAAATGTATTTTTGAATACTAAAATAAATGCGATTAATCCGTTTAAAATAATTTCTGAATAACTTTGTAATGTAAATTTTCTCTTTAACGCAATTCAAACCCACGACTATCATCTTTATAAACATTTCACTGCTGTATATTATAAAAAAAAGACATACAGGATATCATTGTGTCAAATATTTTATATTTCGCAACAAATAAAAGGATATCTCCAGTTTAAATTGTCGAGTGATAAAAACTCCCTACGATAGGCAATTTGTCGTTCCCAGCTGACCTATATAGCAGCTGACGAGTCCATTATACCTTGGCCCATTGTACCCAACCTCTTTTCTCTACGGCATAGTGAGCCTAACAATGTCTTTGAGTCACGGAAAGGCTATATATAACGTATTTTTACCTTTTCATGTATAATTTTTTGCATCGTTCACTTTATGATAATTTTATTGATCAACGTGTTCTTTCTGAACTTATCTATTTTTTTTTATTTTATTTGACTTTAAAAAATTTTAATTTTTTAAATTTTTCTTTAAAAAATTCGATCTAAATGCTCTCTAATTAAGTAGTTAAGGCTTTTTATATATTGTATAATAGGCAGAGAAAATCTAATGTCAAATATCCGATATTTCGTTTTTCCTCCAGATTCGAGATATTGCGTGTATGGTATGAAAATATTCTAATTCTATTTATTTGATAATGAGAATACATTTTATAAACTCAAATTAGTTCACTTGGTTGTTTTATGTGTAGATGAATTTCTCTAGGTAGGTACTTATTATACGCCAAGGAAAAAAATGTATAAAGTAATACTATAAGTGCAGGAAAATCTGTTATGAGAATTATCGATTAGCGATTTGGCATAATTATGTAAATCTATATAAGTAGTTAATAAGTGTACAAAGATAATGACATTAACATGCGTTTGACCATACATTTTCGTATAAAGTGATTCTGAGGGTTGCCAAGGTAACGTGTATCTCAGGGGTCAACAGATCTACTTGCTATTATAGAAACTTATCCTTGAAAAATCTCCTCGACTATTTTGAAACATTGCTAGTCGCCAAAATCATAGGCACGTCCTAATCCGTTAATAACCCCTGTGACCTAGATTGGATTTGTTAGAAACATATCGTAAACCGAATTACTCGCGTGTATCAGTTTACTAATACCACGTTGATTAGTGAAAGCGTGCCTACTGTGTCCGATTTTACATTGTTTTAAGTATTTTTTCAGCTTTACGCTTTAGTCCCTCATAGCAGGGTGAGCAGGAAGTAGCCAAATGTCAAATTCGAGAAATTGCGTGCTGAGTGATGAAACTTAATGTTGCGCTTTTGTCTCACCAGAACGAGGAAATACAAATAATTTAAATATTCATTGAGACCGGTTGTGGCGTAATAGGAGAGCGTCTGACAGTAAACCCAATCGTGAAAACGGGTATGGGTTCGATTCCCATTTGGGGGACGGTTTTGTGATAGGTGAAATGCAGAAAACGTTTTTCTTTTTTATTTTTAAACTGAATTTTTCGTATTTTTTTTGTGCAGTTCATGTTATACGCAAGTTGTTATTAGTTAAAGAAGTTCTAGTGATAAAAAAAAATTCTTGTATAGGAGGAACATGGTGTACGCATAGGACATTATGTTATCTCTGCTTAAACAGCTACAATTACAATAATTAGTTGTGTTAAATAACAAAAAGAACACAATATAATTATTTGAATTGAAATTAATATAATTTGATCAAAAATACATGGAAAAAAATCATCTGTTTCCCATAAAAAAATAACCAATTTAATATTATCTCATATCATGACGTGAGACAGTTCAATAAAGGTAGGTTATTGTACGTAATGTAGGTCGGGGGTTGGGGCGGTGCTATATGGTAGTTGACCTCATACACACCTGCCAAGAATACTTTTTTTTTTTTACTTTTATTATTAATAAAAGCGTAGATTCTTGGAGTTTCGCACCACATTTTAGACGTTTATTTTTTTAAATCATTACTAAAATTCTATACTCTTACAGAAGCACACAGAAATGTCAATTTCCACTTAACAGACATTAAATCGGTTAGTAAATAAATAAATGTTTGAATTTACTTAAAAATATTTTAAACATTTGTGCGTTATGCGTTAGTAGTATTGACTGTTTAGGGCTTATAAGATTTTATTGGATATATACTGAGTTCACATTTACGTTATAAATATTGATGTACATATAATATACTATTGAGTACTACGTCATTGTGGCGCAGTGAGACAACGTCTGACTGTAACTCATTGATTACGTGTTCGATCCCCAGTCGGTGCAGTGACTAAATGTATATTATTTTCCTTACTCTTGTGAGACAATATATTGAATTCGACCGGAAATTGTCTTTACACTATACTATTTTTATTTACTTTATTTTTTTAGCTTCACGCTTTCACGCAGTATAGTCCGCTTTTCGCCGAATTCGAGACCATTCCAAAGAGAGGAAATTAAATTAATTTAAATATAACTTTCCCCCGAATGTGAATCAAAGCCAACAACCGATCGTATTTACAGCCAGAAACTGCCCCACTGCGTCAAGACCGGCCTCATTTTAAAAATATATTTCATACAGTTTACAGTATGGACTATACTATAGTAGATGTAAATATTGCAAGACCAACTTCTTTCTTTATAACTTTACCTTGCACATTAATTTGAAATGTAAGTTAGTTTAGAACACGAAGTTAAAGAACATTAAAATCTCATTTTTCTTTTTAGAAACGTTAACTTTGGTACGCCTTTCTCTGAAACTAATAGAGCTAAGCCGTTCCTTAGTCTTCTGTTTGCAAAACTAATCCTTAGATTAAATTAGCCCCGAAGTCATAATATTATTTAAACACTTATTTGAACCCTTTGTCAATGTTAACGGTGTGAGATGTGTTTAGTACTTTTTTTAATATTAATAATCATAGTTTGAGTTGAATATGATAATACTTGAAGTATAATATATCAAGTTCACATATAAAACCATACAATTTATACAAATTAGTTGAAACTTTAGAAATTTTAAACGTATCTAAATAAACAATTTGAATCTTTAATTATACCTAAATAGAAAATATATAGATATCCGTCCGTAGAGCAGTGGGTCCCATCAGCACTCGGAGGAGAGAATTAATATACACGTAAGTAATATTTTCATTTCCCCACTCTGGTACAAAGCGCGGCGTTAGATTATGTTACTTAACATGAAATCTCACGAAATAAGGCACAAATTAAAGAAGTGTATTTAAATGCGTTTTTCACTCGATATAATTGAAACTATTTTAAACAGTGTTCAAAACGGCGGATTTCCAAAAATATTTTATTCTTATAACAAAATATTGCGTATATTTTATTATAAGAATAAAAAATTTTAAATAGTCCATTTGAAATAGTAAAATCTCTAGGTTTTCTAGACTTATAGCTACTGCTATACGGCACAGAAAACATAGTTAATATATTCAACATAGAGACAATTTAATTGTAGCGTAGGTCTACTTCAGTATTGCCAACGCTCTAGAGACGACACCTGATTCACTTTAATGATATTGCTATTGCATAATTGGATATATATATATATATATATATATATATATATATATATATATATATATATATATATATATATATATATATATATATATATACATATGCATATATATACATATACATATATATATATATACAAGGCCGGTCGTCGTACAGTGGGACACTTTTCTTTTTACTTCAAATACTAAGGTCAGAGAAGTGTGGAATTTACCTAATAATGTTTAAAGAAATAGTTACTATGGCAACGTATATTTTACGCGTGCAACTGCTATTTGTTTAATGTTTAATTTTTAAATTTACTATAAAAATCACTTAAATTTTTTTAAAACGAATACTTAAATAAAATAAACCAGTTATTCTATAATCATAAATGACTGTAAACGAACCATTAAATTGCCGGAACATTTTTCTTTAACGCTGAGTTGTCTTGATAAAAAATACTGTAGCTATATTTATTTATAAATTTTATATTATCTTTGTCCCATATTTGTTTATATTGCTGAATGTGAAATAAAGAAATGTGGATTATATTATTTATTTGATAATATTGTAACAAATTTAATTGACTTTAAATATTTTTTTTTATACATGTTGGTAAACGTGCAGTTTTAGTTTCACGTTTTTATCCCATTTGTCATAGCATAGCAGGTTAGACAGGAAGTACCTAGTTTCAAGACACTCAGTACTCTGCTTTCCGTTGAATTCGAGACATTGCGTGTTAAAATTAAATTATTGTCATAATAAATGAAATTTACTGCTGTAAATGATGACGGTACACGCGTGTGAATGTTTTGTATTTTTCCACCTTTCCCTTTTGCCACCCTACACGATCTTCCTTGTCATATCTCTTAAACGGAGTGGAAAATCAAGCCTGGAATGTTTTAACACTACAGTCTAGACTCTCTGCATACTTTATTTAATATATTTTAATATGAACTATATTTAAGAAAATATTTCCTATAAAAAATATTGCCTCATATTTTCTTAAATATGAACTATATTTAAGAAAATATGAGGATATTGTGGGTCAGTGGGACAGTGTCTAATTGTAAACACGATTGGTTGTCCCACTCGAAATAAAATAATTATTATAATAAAAAAAATATTTTTATTTCTCCGCTTTGTTAAGTAAAGCGTTAAGTTCGCCGCTTAGCACGCAATATCTCTATTTCGTAAGGAAAACAGTTAACGGAGTGTCTTGACACAAAGTTATCTCCGACTACCCTGCTATGCGAGATAGAGCATGAAGCAGCTTTTTTTTTAAAGAAAATACATTAAAAAAAAATTTACTGTTCAAATTTAAATACATCTTGTAAAATATAATAAGATATTTTAATTACATACGATAAGGAGCTTGACATTCACTACGTGATAAAACTCGGTATATAAAGATTGATTATAAACGAAACAAAATATCCTTTTAGTGCAGACCAATAAATATAATAAATATATCGGTCGTTGATATAATCTTACTTTAATTTATTGTATACGAAATGAGAGCGCTGAATGAGATCATTTTCATTAACTGACTTTTTAAAACTTGTACGTACATTTTTTTTTGTCTGCTATAGTAAATATACTATTTTAATATTAAAAGAATTTCTGGATTTTACCCGGAAAGTTGTTAACGGAGTGTCTTGACACTAGGTTCTCTATGACTTTCCATCCTCCTATAAATCCAGCGAAATAAGCGTAAAGCTGCTTTTTTTGCTTACAAAAAGATTTTGCATTTGCGCTACAGATATGTACCATAATATTTGTATTTTTTATAATGCATGATAATGCAATATATGAGTGTCTATTAGATATTTCTTAATGAAAATCGTTTGAATAAAATTTATAATATAATAATAACTTGATGTTTTGTTTCGTTTTGATTTTGGTGCAGGTAGGTAGATTCACGCTTCTATGTAGGCGACTTTGATGATAGTCATTTAATTGACAAATTTACGACTGTTTTTTTTAGCGATGAATCGTAAATTTTCCCTCGAATTTGAGCCTTTATTTTAAGCGATTTTTTTATAGATTAAATGAAATATTGTTTGTTTTTAGCTTCACGCTTTTGTCCCGCAAAGCAGGGTAAACTTATCAAGACACTCCGTACTTCGTTTTGAGTCAGTCGTGGCGCAGTGGGACTGTAAACGCGATCGGTTGTGGCTTCGATTCCCACTCAGGGAAGTGATTATATTTAAATTATATTCACTTCCTCGCTCTGGTAAAACAAAGTGCGGCTTTGTGTTCCATCACTCAACACGCAATATCTTGAGTTCGGCGAAAGGCGAAGTACAAAGTACGGAACTATTTAAAACAGATATCTTTTTTGGTATTCGAAATACCTCTTTGAAAACTTAACGTTTAGAGTACTTTACAATGGTCCATGGCAACAAGTAGAACGACCAATGCACACAAAATGTACGCGATTAATCCGTCTAAAATTCTCTCATAGGTTTGAACTCAGGACCATCGTGCCATTTTAAAAAAAATATAAATACTCTAAGTAATGCGAAAATAAACCTACTGGATCAATTTTTGAATTAGTCTGTTAGAAATAAACTTGTATACTATATAGTGCACAGGTTGTTGTGTTGGTGGAGGCTGAGCGCAGTGGAAATTGCTTTATTATTGCGTTAGAGAGGGCTGCGTTGTCAACGTTGCGGGTGATCGGTGGACAGAATTGTATTAACGCCGCAGTAATGAATTGTACTTAATACTTGTATATTATTTTTACTCGACAACGAAACGGAAAAAAATCGCGAATTCGTATATTTTGTCAAAAGTTTTTCTAAGTTGGTCAATTTTGATAGTTTTTTTTCTACTCGACTTTCTAAAGGAGGATAATGTTTTTAACGTATATTTAGGTAAGTGTGTATGTTCGTTTCTTTGTTCTTATTTAACGTCTAAACCGTCGTTAGATTCGTCTTAAGGGCATGAGTGTCACTGAATATATAAATAAAATAACTAAAAAATATATTCTCAGTCCGCTTTTTATTTAATGTGTGTATTTTTGACACTGTCGTCATAAAAATGTGGAACAACCCTACATAAATGAATTTATGTAGGGTTCATAGACTTATGTGCACTCGACTCATACTCGTACTTTACCTTTGTTAGTGATGGTCTTTTTAGTTTTCTGTAAAAAAAGTTATGTTTTATTAAAGAATTAGTAAGTAATTCAACTAAGAATAAGTTTATATTAAAACTGTAATATACACGTTTCTATATTATTGTTTTATTATTCTGGTCGTACACATTAAAATGTGTACATGTGCATTGCGCTTAAAGAACTGTCAGAAAGCAAGATTTTTTTTGACTTAACATATTGTTAAGACAGTGATCGCCGCTTTCCGCCAGAATTTGACACATTAACATGCAGTTAATTGACGAAACTCAACGCCGCACTTTGCTTGGCTATATCGGAGAAATAAAATATATTTAAAATGAACGTTGCTTCGATTTTTTTTAGATAAAATTATAACTAGCGGCATACAGAGTATCTTAACATTAGGTTCTTCCGGTGTTAAGTTAAAAAAATGACCTCGAGTCCCACAATTCCCAACAGTGTGGTTCCAAACATCGGTTTACTGGAAGTGTGCTTGCGGTGATACCGTTGCGCTGTCGCGGCCGCAGCTGTGACGGTCTCCGTCGATGTTACCGGGTTACTGTTATGTTAGATTGTGATAAAAAATCCAAGGGATTTATAGGCTTTGTCCAATATAACGGATTGGCCTTTTTCTCTCTTTTTGTGGGTTAGTGGTAGAATAAATTAGTGTTTTGTTTAGAGTACAGTTTTATTTTAATTTTATATGTTTTTTTTTAATTATTTATTATAATAAGTTATATTTTAAATTTTATATGATATTAAACTCGAAACTTAGTGAGATCTGTCGTGGCGCAGTGGAACAGCGTGTGCCAGTATACGCGATCGGTCGTTGGTTCGATTCCCACTCGGGGGAGTGATTATATATAAATTATTTTCATTTCCTCGCTCTGGTAACACTAAGCGCGGCGTTGAGTTTCGCCACTCAAAACGCAATGTCTCGAATTCGGCGGAAAGCGAAGTACCGGGTGTCTTGACACTATATTCCAGTCTACGTCCCTGCTATGCAAGGCAAAGGCGTGAAGCTAAAAAAAACATTAGGAATAAATAAACTTAATAAAGTAACAGATTGCATTTTAATTATACATTATATTTATAAAAGTTTTATACTACGATTTTTCGTTGGTTTGTTTGTCCGAGTAAAAATTTAAAACAGCTTATGCATTTAACGCATATTGAGGCAGTTATTTTGTTCACTTTTTTAATTTTAAAATTTTTAATTGTGTTATATTATTTTTTAAAATGTAAATCGATTTTGTAGGTATTTGTATTTGTGATATTTTCGCTTTTGACGTGTTATAGTTGATTAGGAGGACATTGACCTTTCAATTACTAGGTGTCACTTGATAACAGCAATCAAAGTGTCAAAACAAATGACGATTGATAAAGAAACTAATGAAGTCAACGTAAATATTGGTGATGATGAACGCGTGATACTAAGAATTCGGGGCCATGTCTTAAGTGATTCCTATTACATTTGTGTGGATGTTCATAAAAAAATGTTTTAGTTATTTTTATACTTGCTATATAACTTCTCACGCTTTTATCTAGCAGTTTAGACAGGAAGTGTCTAATGTCAAGACACCTCGTGCTGCGCTTTCCGCTAAATTTTAGACATTGTATGTTGACTGGTGGAACCCAACGCCGCGTTTATTACCACAGCGAGTAAATGAAAATAAATTAAATATATTTATTCTTCCGAGTGGGAATCTAACCCACAATCCATCGTGTTTAGTTTTTTAATTACAACGCACAGTTGAAATTAAATCGTGTGAAATTTAGCATATACGGCCTTTTGGGTTACAGGAGCTCTAAGAATAGGTAGTTCTTGATATCTTTACGAGGACTATAAAAACAGACAAGTTACGCTTGTCCTTACGGAGGCTTTATGCGTCCACTTTTAAGTATTTCTAATGCATTATTATAAAAAAATATATATTGCACAGAAGAGAAGAGTAGAAATCTCCATATATAAGTTATGACGATTATATATTTTATTATTGTTAAAAATCAAACAAACGTTTAACATTTAACATTTCTAAAGAGTTTAGCATTTCTAAAAGCTCGCTTCAATATTCAGTGGCACAGTAGCTCAATTAACTTTGTGGCGTTATAGAGCTTTTGGTAAATTCATTACAGTCGATGCACGGTATAAATTACAAAGTCAAACTTGTGCCACTTTAGCTTTCGATTAAAGCTGCATTTAATAAGTTTTGTTCATTTTGTATATGAATATGTTATAGATTAAAGTTGACACGGAATTAGGACAGCTATAAGTGGTGATTGTGGATGGGAATCCTATTCAAGTAAAAGTTTTACTGTTTTTGTTTACATAAATGATAAGATTATGTAAGATCTTTAAAAAAAAATGAATTTAGGGATGTTTCCCTAAAGTTGTTTGTGTTCATTTTCTTCAAATGAATAACTCAAAATGCAGAAATAAAACCATTTATGTTCTTCTGTTAGCTAGGTGCTGTGTTATTACCTAAGTTGCCTAATAGATAGTTTTTTCCTATCATTTTACTAAGTAGATCGTCAGTAATTTGTAGAGCGTTTAGATTTGGAAGGATTTTCTATGTTTGAACGAGTATAACGTAAAAAATTTAGGATTCAAATCTTATTTAAGTAAAAAAATACCCTGAAACCCTTTAACGTCTAGAGTTATTTGTATTTGTTTGAAAAACAGCTGAAAATCCGAAAAAACCTATTTTACCCATCATTTTACTGAGCAGATGGTCAGTCATTTATAGTGCGTTTAGAATTTCAAGGACTTCCTGTATCTGTATAACGTTATAAATTTAGATAAGTCACATCTAATAACCTTCACGGTGGAATACTTTAACGATCCGAAACTAGAGATTTATCTATGACATGACAATACGTTAATTTATAATTAAAAAGATTAAAGGTTAACAACAGTCATATGTTTATATAAACTTAAAATATATAATATGTAATAATATATTAAAGCTGAAAAGTTATTACATACAGACTGTATGTCTGTCTGTGCGCTTTGAATTATGTAATGTGAATATTATAGCCATATCTGGGATAGTCTCACACATATTACTGTATAATCTGGGAAATAAAACATTTTTTTTATTTTTTTATATATATGGGAATGTATATTTTCTAGAATTACGATAAAGTTTTTGAGTTTAGGCACTATGAGAGGATAAGTGATGAAAGAATAGTAAGAAAGATATATAAAGAAGCAGAGGCAGACTTCGGTTGACCTTTGAAAACACAGTATCCAAGATACTGGAGGAAGGTCACGTAAAATGCATAAGGATCCCCCGAAGCGAGTACTTAAAGAGGTTAGTATATGGACAAAGCGAAAGAGGTATGCAGGAACGTAAAGATTGGCGCACCACATAAAGCGCATAGCTGAAAAATCCATTAATTTCTGAAGTTAATAAATAAATAATAAAGTAATTTATTTGTATTAACGTTTCTTTTTAATTTTTTTCTAGAAGAATTCCCAAAAACAATGAATAATTAATATATTCTTTCTGTGCGTGTCCTCAATCTAACCGGGGGAAAACGTGTACGGCCACATCAAACATTTAATACTAAAACGTATCTACCTCTACAGAAACACATTGATTGACGTATTTTGTACTGAAATTTATTGCTCTGAACTGTGGCACTGTTGCCTAGAGCTTTTGCCCGCTTTGCTTTTGTCATATAATATTCCTTTTTGCTTCAACTAACTGTAATGTAATGTACCCTTTTAGATTAATTAAGAAAAGTTCTTGTTAATCTTTTTACATATATTAGTTTGTCTTCATAGACGCGTAATCTACGTGTTGCCATTAGCAACGTGTATCTATTGCTTTTTTGCAATTTGATGTTCTTTATAGATGTATATAGGCATTCTATACTCGGTTTTCATGTAAACTATATAACTAACTAACTGTGCCAAATTTCAAGCCTCTCCTCTCGCGTGGTTTTTTAAAACAAATTTTGGGTTTCCAATATTTATGCATATGTACGTCACGAATTTAATAGCAATGTATTTGTTTATCAAATATTTTTTCCTGAAAGAAATGTAGGAGTCAGTGAATTTAAATATTAATAGTAAATGAATTTTAATATGTAAACTGATTTTTTTTAATGTTTAAGTTTACCTACAAAATTAGTGACCAAAAAGCTTCAAGACGGGGGCGTCGATCAAATTTGGGTTTTATCGCTTATTGCGTTATATGGTGATATCAAGTTTTTGCTTGTCTCCTGTTCATTAACCTTAGAGTGTAGGAGGCTTTAACGAGAAAAATATATATTAAGGTACAAAAATTTTGGCAAAATCAGTTGTCGTTTTAGGTTTTTCTATTGCCTTTATATTCTTGATTAAATTATTTGTATCTATATATTCAAAGTGTTTTCGAGATACGGTTAATTGAATCAAAAAAGAATTTGAAATAATATTATTTTAAACGAATTAATCGCGTATATTTTGATATTCAGGTAGACTCATTCTACGTTTGACCATGGACTGTAAAGTACTAAAAACGTAGGGTTTTCATAAATGTATTTTTGTATACTAAAATATACGAGATTAATCCGTTTGCAATGTGTAAAAATTTTGAAAATCAAAGATATTATTATATAAAATTTGCTTTTAAAAGTAAATATAAAATATTGAATTGTGTTAAACATATGTTTCATATTTATTTGCAACTGATATATAATTTATTTTTTGTTTCAGGTAAATTAAAATGTATCTATGGCTAAATCAATGGAAGCCTATGCAGCCTTGGTGAATAGTCCGTAAGAATTTCCCTTTATCATATATACTCTTAACATTTATAGAAAATGCGAAGAACTTCTGGTCTCAAATTACTATTTGTGTTTATCTTTCATTCTATGTTAAATATAAATTCAAATCTGTTATTCTAGTATTAAGTTTTTGTATACAAAACACGTAATTTGTTTAGTGTTACTAGGATATATGTATGTTATGTTATATTTTAGATATGCTGGCGTGGTGACTGTTCATTCGGAAGGATGCTTATATGTAAATTATTATCGTTTACCAGTTGCTTAAGATACGGTAAAGCGGTCGATATCATGGCTCTTAGCCTAATTAATAAACTTGAAGCCTGTTTAATGGTGGAACTCAACGCCATGCTTGTCTTACAAAAGTGGTAAAAAGGAAAATCATTTAAATATGAACAGGAAAATCATGTATATATTGAGTTATAGCCGGTTATGGCGTGGCGTAAACGTGATCGGTTGTGGGTTCGATTTCGACTTTCCGTTTCTTCGCTCTGGTAAAGTGCGGCATTGAGTTCCATCACTCAAAACGCAGTGTCTCAAATTCAGTGAAAAGCGAAGTGTCTTGACACTACCCTGCTATGCAGGATAAAAGCGTGTAGCTTAAAAAAATCTATATATAATCTATTTCCTCATTGTTGACCGACCCACAACCAATCGTGCTTACAATCGGACGCCGTTCTAAAGTGGCAGGATGGCCGAGAAGAATTAAATAACATTAATTCTCAACCTTTAATGAGCAGCATGAGATACTACAATATCGTGTTCAATAAATTCCCACAGCGTTCGCCAGGTTGTAAGTAAAAGTGCAATCGATTTTAAGATTATAGCATCGCGTGGATCTTCGCAAATAAGATTTTCCTTTCCTCCGTCACCAACTACGTCTATTGTTTTACTGACATTGTTTTATTAACATTACTATGTTTTTTTTATTATGGATGATAAAGTTTCTATTGCATGCAATTTCTATACTCTATTAAATATTAGCTTTTTTTTATAGTTTTTTAACTTTTAATTTATGCTTTTACGTGTTAATTTTATTTTTATTTTCGAATTTATCGTTTCAAAATAATGTAAAGGATTCAGTATGACGCGGTGAGCTTAGTAAAATTTGGTTATAAGATGCTGAAAGAAAACTAAGTGAATACGAATGAAGATACAGTAGGTACTTTCATATTTTATATAAGGTTTAAATTCCATACATAATAGCAGCTAAGTTATTCTTTGTGATTATAGTTTAGTTTAGAGATTTAAATTATTTCCGTCTTCTTCTTCTTCAACTTGGCATTTATCGGGACCTGCTCAACCTGCTCTATTTTGCAACATCCTCCGTAGTTAATCCACTGGCTCTTTATATCATTAGAATTTTTTTTTGAAAAAAAAAACGTATGACAATTTGAACGCAGCGGGATGCAAACCCGAGCATCTTGGAAACCGTCCAAGCACTGCTGACCGCTAAGCCATGCGTTCTACATCCGGTTGCGTCCAATTTTTTATACAGTTTGTTATTAGCATTAGTAACTTTTTTATGTTGTTAGCATTTCTGTAGAGAAATTTTTCCAAATTTCTGCTTCACAAAGATAATTAAGAAATAATCATTTGACAAGAGAGAGAGAGAGAATCTTATTTTAATATTTTACTATTTACTTTAAAACAGTAAAATGTTTTCAAATCATATTGGCCATAATGTCGCGGTAAAACGTATTTCCAGGTTATTAGATTTGTTGCGTGTCAAATAGGTGCATCTGCAGGATGTTTGATGGGAAGCCGCCAATTTTTCAATAGTCTCAATTTAAGAATAATCATATTTCTAGTTCTGGATTGAGTAAAAATTTGTAAATTTTGGATATTTTTTCCTATATTGCATAGAGTCGATGGAAAATTTTTGCAGGGTTGTTTACATGTTTTTTAATAGAAATTAGTCTAAAACGCACTCACTCACTATTTAGCTCTTAATGCGTTTTAGTATCATAATGAAGTATTGCAGTTGAGTCGTGAGTGAACTGAACGCGTAAGACGTTGCATGTTGAGTTGAGAAATTGTAAGATAGAGAATTTTGACACTCGGCTCTCTCTGTGTACCCCTGCTATGCAAGAACAAGCGATACGGATTCAATTTATTATAAGTAAAGAAGGAACAATGAAGCAACTTAGTTCCTTAAGACTATATTTGAGAAGAAAAACTACGTTTTGCACATAGAATTGCGCTAAATTCCCGAAGGTGAAAAAATAAAGTTGTTATTTAAAGAAATCTTGTTAGTTCTTTCTAGGATAGAATTACACAAGAAAGTGGATTGGAAATGTGCGTACATATATTTTGCGGTTTGTATGTGGTCGAACGTCTTTGTATGATTTCTGATTATGTACTAGAAAGTTGCTAGGAGCAAAATTTGATTGGTTCCATTTATTTAATTCATCGAAATTTTATTTGTGTTAGACATTATGTTTCTACTTACAATTATTTTTATTAACTTTTTTACTACCTCGTGATACTTAAAGTGATAACTTTAAAAGTTTAAACTTTATAAACTTTAGACATGGCAGGTGATAAATGTCGTTAAAGAAATTTATCAGTATGCAAGAAATACGTGATGTATAAAAGTGACATTCAAGGGATGGTGAAAAGAAAAGAAGAAAATATGATAACGATACGAGGTTTCCTAAAATGCATTGCATTGAGATTGAACTTAAAATGAATTCAGAGAGAAATGCTTTGTTTGTCATACAACCTATCTAGAACTCTTGGTAAGGTAGAAGAGAGAATAGAATTCTGACAGTGGAGGCAAGCGCTTATAGGGATTTTTAAATGACGTCTTTTTTTTATTAAACTTTTGGGTCCGTACCTCTTTTCTTTTTTATCTTCACGTTTTTATTCCTGTCTATCCTGCTTTTTCTTTTTTGTTATTATAATTATTGTCTTATATTAATATTTGTCTTAGTAAAGCCTAGCCTTTACCCAGATAGTTATTCCTGGCATGCTATAAGCTCCTCTCTGCATATACAATGGACAATGCTTTAGAAGTTTCATCTCATGTAATCTTGGACCCACCACTCACACAAATAATCATGCATATCGTATCGTAAGTCATGATAGTTGTCATATATGTTTGCGTTTATTAGGAAAGTATTTCTGCTGAATTGAATTTCGTCAGTTTTTCTTAGAACTACATTAGTTTTCCTTAACTTGTGATAAGTGTTGAATTTAAATAAGTATTATGTAATATATCAGTGTTTTAAATTAACACAAAATGTTTATTATAAAGAGATGTTTTTTAAAAAAATATTTAATTGTACAATTAAACACAATGTTGCGGCTTGTTGATTTGCAACACTCAACGCCGTAATTTACCTTGCCTTGAATAGAGATCGAACCCACAACCGTTGTGTTGATTGTGAGACATTTCTATTGCGCTACCATGACTTCTCTATACAATATGATATTTGTTTCGATTCCTTGCTCCCATCATGTTTTTGAGACGTCTTGTGCCCAACATCACTCATTTCACGATCATTATCCTTCAATGCGGATGTTACGTGGAATAGGCTACTAAAAATAGCATCCACTGTGTACGTCGACAGGATTTGTTACGCTGTAAGGGTATCCTCAGGATGCTTCAAGAAATGGGAAAGATAACTATTGTTAAAATTTCAGATTTTGAATCGACAAGATTTAAATATTATATATGTGTATATCCGTGTTAGTTAATGACTTATGCATCATACCCTTCTGCTCTATGCAGAGAGATTCGAGTGGTTTTAGTGAAAATATTTTAAACGGATTAATCTTGCGCAGGTTTATTTGGGTATATAAAAATACATTTAAAATAACTAATAATAACTGTAAATACTTACTGTAAATGGTTCTAAATGTCAAATGTACATTGTCAATAATTGTTAATCAAATATTTTTTAGTTTCACGCTTTCAAGACGGAGTATCTTGGCATTAGGTACTCCGCTTTCCGCCAAATTCGAAACATGGTGTGTTGAGTGGCGAACTCAGCGCCGCGCTTTATCTTAACTGTGCGAGAGAATGAAAAAAATTTTGAACATAATCATTCCCCCGAGTGGGAATCGAACTCGCAACTGATAACGTTTACAGTCGGACGTTGTGCCACTGCACCATGTTCTGCCTCAAACTTTTTAATTCATGTGAAAAAATGGAGAATTCTAACAATTGTTTACTATTTTTAAAAGTGTTGTTCCACACGTAGGATTACAAAACATTCTTGAAAAAACGTATAACACTTCTTTTTTTGGACGGTTTCTAAGAGGCGCGGTTTTGAATCCCGCTGCGTTTAATTTTTTATACGTTTTTTCAAATATTTCCAAAAATATTATTTTAGTGGTCGTTAAAGCACTTATTTCACAATAATTGATGTACATTGGCAGACATAATGTATTTTGATCTCTTAGATATTTTAAATATAAACATTGTCACAACTAGAATCTAAACCATGATTCATAACAGCTCTAAATCAAAATATGATATTGTTATTATGAATTGTATTTATTATGAAAATTAATATTGGAAGAAATATATTTTTTATTATTTTAAGTGTGAAATAACACTTTAAAAATAGTAAAATTGTTAAAATGAAAAACCTTTCCCTTTTGGCTAGAGACTAGAATAATCTTTAGATAGCACAAGAAATTTTCTTTGTGTAGCAGAAATTTGTAAAAATCTATCTACAGAGATGCTAACAACATAAATAAGTTATTACAATGTATAAGAACTTCGACGCAGCTTTAATGCAGATGTAGGACGCATGGTATAGCGGTCAGAGCGCTTGCACGATGTCCAAAACACGCTAGTTGGAATCCCGATGTGTTCAAAATTTTTAAAGATTTTTCAGAAATGTTATTATAATTATACGAATTACATATAAACATAATATAAAAGCTTGTTTACCGGTCGTGGCGTGACATGACAACGTCTGAATGTTAACTCGCTCGGTTGTGGGTTCAATTTCAACTGGGGGGAGTGATTACGCTTAAATTATTTTCTTTTCCTCGCTTCGGTAAGAGTTCCCGCCTTTCCGATGATAGCTCCTACACTTGTCTCAAATTCGGCGGAAAGCGAAATACAGAGTGTCTTGATACTAGGTATTTTCTGTCTGCCCTGATGTGTGAGATAAAAGCGTTTATTTAAAAAATATATATCTGTATTTAGTTTATTATGCGCAGTTTATAAATTAGGCATCCTTCGTCCGATTAAGGTACGATTTAAGGGCAGAGGGAGGTCGATCTTGATGAGTTCTTGTCTAACTTGACTTTTTTTCCTTCATTTATCTTAAACTCATATAATTTTTTGTATATATATATATATAAATGTATATATATATATATATATATATATATATATATATATATATATATATATTATTTGGGTCTGACCCCATATGATAAAGGTTGTAGGTACTACATTAACATGGCCATTAGTCATACATTTTACTTTCCATACAAATGTTAACATTCAAAACTAAGTCACGTATGTATTTGCGTCTTGTTTTTAATTATAAATAATGTCGCAAACATATTATAAATTACGCTTAAAATTGTAAACAATTTTAAACTGTCCTTTAAAGCGACTTTCTAAAGTGTGTTGTAAAGTTAGTATGTATGTAAGTTTCAAATTAAATTTTATTATAATATTTTGTAGTGCTAGAATATTTTGAAGCCGGTCGTGGGTTCGATTCCCGCTTGGTGGTATGGTTATATTTAAATTACTTTCACTTCCTCGCTCTGGTAAGACAAAACGCGGCGTTGATTTCCGCCACTCGACAATCGTTTCAAATTCGACGGAAAGCGCAGTACGAAGTGTCTTTATACTAGGTACTTCCTGATTACCCTGCTATGCGGGATAAAAACGTGAAGTTAAAAAATAACAATCTTTTATATTGAAATTGTTTGTATTATAAAAATAATTACTGGCGCCATCATAAACGGCTTGGGAACTATATAACTGTTGGTAAAGTGAATTTTCTAATATCTTCTTATACTCGTAGATAGATATTTAAATATCATAAAAGCGTTTTAAAAATTGCAAGTAACTAACTTTTATATTAAAAACGTAAACCGAGAAAAGGAAGTACCTAGTCGAAATTTGTTATGATTGCCTCAACATCCGTACTAGTTTTTTCTATACCGGTACACAGCGCCAATTCTCTCAAGACTATTATGTGAACTAAAATTGAGACCATTAAATTTGAGGTCATCGTGGCTCAGTAAGACGGTAAGGTTAAAGGAAATGCAATGAGTTTCTGATTCCTCTCCGAGGTCTCTGGCTAGACAAAGCGCGGCGTTAAGTTCCGCCTTACAACACGCAATGTCCCGATTTCGGGTGAAAATAGGAGTGTCGACACTGTAGGTTCTCTCTATCTAGTATGCTGATCTTTATATGCGGTTAAAACTTACTAAATCTTGTTTTATAGTTTGAAACATAATATATATATATATATATATATATATATATATATATATATATATATATATATATATAGATATTTTTAAGATTCTTTATAGATTATAGAATAGATCGAAGTGGCCCGAAAAAAATATTTGTAATTTTAACTACTGCAATAAGGGTAATAAATAAATAAATAATTAATATTAATATTAATAAAAAAGTTTGTTCATTATATAATTTTGATAAATTAAAATTATATTCATTATTAGAAAATAATATTAAATTGAAAAAATTTAATATTTCTTCATTAAAATAAAAATTTATTCAATTTAAATTATTTTTAAAATAAAATGAAAAAATAAATAAATAAATAAAACTAATTATTATTATTATTTTATTTAAAGATGAGATTTTGAATAATTCATTTGAAGCAATTCTTGAAACGTAAATAAATAATACTAATAATCCCCCTAAAAAAATTAAAAATAAATAAAATAAGATATTTTTAGTAATGTTAAAAGTTTATTATCAGACTCAGTATAACCCATGGGCCATGACTATACAGCGACCAAGCAAATTGTAACTTTCTATTCGTGATATCATCGACAATGGGGGAACAGTTATGATTGACGGTTGCTATGGATAGTCATTAAATGTTAAAACAAATAATCATCATTATAAACGTACTACTGAAATTATATATAATTAGATATGTGTATATTAAAGAAGCGGGATTCGGCTAGTGTTGTCGATGTTTTTATTTATAATTTTGCTATATATATATTTGTAATTCTATATCTTTTTTAAAATATTTGATATTCAGAACAAGATCAAATCAATTGTTTATAGCCATTGTTCTAAAATATTTTCAAAAAAGCATTAAAGCTTATATACACTACTTTATTCTATACATTGTAGTCAGAGACAATCTAGTGTCAAGACACTCTGTTGCGTGCTGAGTGGTGAACTTAAGGTCATCAAAAACACATCCTGATAAAAATACACGATGCTTTTTTGATGATTTTTTTTATTTAATTAATTTCTTAAGAAGTGAACAAGAATCGGTATTAATTGAGTAGAAACTTGTAAAATATGTGTCTACAATACAAACAAACTGTTTTTAAAACGTTGTCCAAGTAATAGACATTGATATATTTGTCATTTTCACCGAGTTTTCGCATTTCTTATGCCGTACATTTGGTCGCTGAATACTCTGCGCTTCGGCCTAGAGAATATCTGAATTTTCGGTATTTCATATCCGATAGCTAGCCAAATTACAATCAGTGGTATCTCTATCATGTATGGAAGTCTAGGAAGGAATTCCATATAATAAGAATCATTTCAAATCCTGTTAGTATTTGTGCCTCTGTCTTAGATATCGTCCTATTTCTTTACATCGGTTTACGCGAGATGCGGGTTTTATTACGTTTTTTTTCCATTTTAGTTACTTTTATTATGCAAACTTTTTGAAATGATTATAGTAAAAATGTGTGTATTTAATTTATTTTGTTCATTGTTCCTTTATTTTTTTCAAAAGTACTCAAGTTATGACGCATCTTAGGCCGCTGTAACCGATTGTAGCTTTACGCTCTTATTCCACATAGCAGGGTAAACAGAAAGTACCTAGTGTCAAGACACTCAGTACATTGCTTTCCACCGAATTTGAGACATTGCGTGTTGTGTGGTGGAACTCAACGCCGCACTTTGTCTTACCAGAGCGAGGAAGTGGAAATAATTTAAATATAATCACTCCGTTTATAACTCACAACCGTTTGCATTTACAGTCAGACGCTGTCCCACTGCGCCACGACCGGCCTCGACTATTGTAGTAATTGTGTTTATAGCCTGATTTAATCTTGGTAGAAAATAAAAGAGAAATAAACTAATGGTAGACAGCGTTAGACTACTTAGTGACTTTATTAGAAAGATATATTGTGAAAGTGAAGGAAAAAGATACTAGATTCTATTTATACATTTGTCTTTATTGATTGTACCTAGATATAATAATTTAATAATGCGTTTATTGTTTTTATTTTGTTTTTGTGACGTTGAATTGAGTATCTCGAGGATATGACACTCTTTTCTCTATTTTCTGGTTGTTTTTAGAGTTGAATAAGTGGTAGATGGTTATTATATGCTCTATTAAAACCTTTGCTATTGTAAATTATATATTTTTTTATTCTTTTTTATGTGTCAGTTCATATTGAATGACGAAGCAGAGCAAAAAAAAACCGTGAATCTTGTTAAGGCTTTGTTAAAAGATGATACATCAAAGTCACATAGCACTAAATTTCAACTACGATATTGTAAAATATGCAAGAACATCATGAAAATAATATCAAAATGGAACCTAAAATGAATTTACCCAAAAAGGGAAATGTAAACCAATCGAATGCTAAATCTTTCGAGAAAATCTGAAAATCCCCCAAACATTGGAATCTATCCCCCGCTTGTAAACCGTTTGCGATCCTTCCTACAATTTGTTTTAAGAGGTTTTCATACCCGCCCGCTTTGCAGTTGACGCTTTTATTGGTTTAGAACGATCGTTGGAATTTTCCTTGTAAGTTATGGTGAATTGAAAACTATGCTAATTTTATTTTGATATTAAACGAGCTTTATGCTATATTCATCAGTAGGTAGGTAGGTAGGTGTGCAGATCCTAGTGTAAAGTTATTCCGTTGCGTGTTACGTGGCGTAACTTAACGACGCGCCTTGCCTAAGTCCTTGTTAAGTTGGCTTATAGTTATAAGTTCACGCTTTAATGTTTACCTGTACGGGATTGTCGGCGAGTGATGGTACTAGAATCATATTTCATTTGATTTTGAATTTTCCAAGAGTTATGGCATGTATAGTAATGTTTATTACATTGTTTAATTTTTGTATTCATTTTATAAACGTTTTTATAAATGTTTATTTTTTTAATCTAATCAGTATGTATACGCTAGAATTAACTTGTGGAAAAAGTTCGTTAGTTAACATAAATTGTTAATAATTGGTGTGATGTTATCATGGATAAATCATGGTAACCCTTATATTTCCCTTTATTATCCTAAAATATGATAACAAAATTGTGTTTTATTACAATAACTATAAAGAAATACTAAATACACAAAAACTATTCAGAACAAAAAAGAAATAACAAATAAATAAAAAATCGTTTTTTAAGGCTATAAATTTGAATCAGTTTAATAATATTGAAACATACAATAGTTAAGTTTGTTAGTCGTAACAAAATTCGTAACAGAACAAACAGAACAAAAAATTATAACGTTGCATGTTATTATCAAAACGACAACGGGCAATAGATGCAGTATCAACGATCAATACGCCTTGCCGCTTGCCGGCACAAAGGCGGAGGAAGCTGCATCTCATTAGGTGACAGGATGTCCAGTAAAAACTGGACCAGTTGACGCTCTGTAAACAGTTATTGGTGCTGTCACGTATGGTGTTGTATGTACGTTTGTATATACAGGCTTATACTGTGTTTGCTTTTTGGTTTTGGAATTAAGTACTAATTAAGATTGACTTGATCGATTTGAGACTTTTGTATAAATGATTTCAAATTAGAAAACATCCCGCTGCGTTCAAAATTTTTATACGTTTTTTCAAAGATGTTTTCTAATCCTAAGTGTGGAATAACACTTTAAAAATAGTAAATATCATTTCAAATTCTTTTCTGTTTAGGAAATGATCTCTTGAAGTTCATATAACTTCCCGTAATAGTTTTGTAACCATTTTTTTCTGCGTAGTACATTCAGCTGGTGTATGTGTACGGAGGTATGCAATGTTATCGCAATTATTTTAAACCAAATAACTACTTATATTTTGGGATTTCTACGTTAGAAATTTTTACATTTGAACAAATTATTATTGTTTTCAGTTGATACATAAATTATTTTATTGAACTTTTGTATTAACTGAGTGACGTTTGCCATCTCAGTCTACCTGTAAAATATTCGAGACTATGGATTCTCAAAAAAATATTTTCGAATAGCAATATGTACGCGATTAATCCTTTTAAAATAGTTTTATTTAAAATGTGTAACAATTAGGAAAATCAAAGATATTGTTGTACATACGTTTTGTTTTGCAAGTATTGCATAATCGAGTGAAAGTCTCTGGGGATGGGGGTAGAACTGGTTAGCAAGTCGAAGGTAGGGATTCAAATCCTTCCCTAAGTTTTTTTAAGTGAATATAAAAATGTTTAGTTACGGATGAGTATAATTTTCAATTATTTCGTAATCGGTACACTTCTTTTTATTATTTAACGATATTTGTACGTATATAATTGGTCTTAGACATTCTAAAATAGAATAATTTAACATTTTTCTAATTATACTTTGGCTAATTAAACATGAATAAAACCTAATTTAGTTTTATACTTCTATTCAAATAGATTAGGTAACCATTTTTTTTTATTTAATGGCTTGATTTTGTGATGACAAGCGCAAAGTAATCTGCCAGTGCCACGTATAGTAGGGAAACCACGAATTAGTAAGTAAATTTGGAACCGTGATATGAATTTATAAAATATTAACAGATGATAGAAAAATCTGAAACAAACCCAAAACAAATGGAAAATTATATTATTATTATACATGAAAACAAAAATAATTTAATAAAGCACTAAAAACAAATAAGCAATAAGATGATATCTACTATAACTTAGTATCATTATCTACAATAAACTTAACTTTCTGATAAAAGGAGTAAAAGCTAAAGATAATAAACATTTAAAATTAACGGGAAGTTATCATTTTTACTACATGTCCCGATGATGCGTTGACAACGCGTTGCCTTGGCAACGTGTACGTCATTTTATACAAACGTGTATGTCAAACTCACTACCATTATAGTGGTTTTCACTTATTTCGTTTATTTTATATATTTTTATGTATTATTTTTTTTTTTTAAAAATTATTCTCTATATACACTATAACTAACTGTGCCTATTATTTCATACTCTTATGTCCGCGTAATTTTCGCTATAAGGAGTACAAAAATTTTGCTTCTCGTATTAATATATAGATAATAATATAGCTTATCCATCCAAAAACAAACAACTAATCACTTGACTGCCATAACTTTGACGTGTATGACTTATTAATGTCTGATCCACTCCATAGCCGGTGAACACGAGCAACGCGAACCACCATTGATCGAGGTAATAGTCTATTGAAAACACTAAAATGTTCCTACTATCCACATATAATGCGGGCCTTTTTCTGAAACAAAGGTACGTACAGACAAATGCATAAACACAAAAGGCAATACATAAACACAAAACGCTGTCGCGCCCAAAACAACTTGTAAATTTTCAACTTTATATCTAAGGTTTAAGAGTGAAGCGCGTAATAACCTCCCCAATGATTTTCTCATGTTTTCAAGTGTATAGAACACTCCCATATGTTTTGTTGTTCAGCTTTTTCGTTTGTGGAGGGTACGCCAGGTTCAATGACCTTGAAACAAAAGTCACAGGATATTTGTATGTATGTTGAAATAAGTATGAATGTTTGTCATGTTTTCGTTTTTTATGTACATATATTATACGTCACTTAGGGTATAGATGGTTTTGAATACTGTACTCAGAAACATTACTTAATGTTTAATTTAAGTTAAATTCATTTGATGATAGTTTAACGCTCATTCCTATAACTAATATAAGACTAATGTGTTGTGTAATATAAGCCTAAGGTTACTGGTATAACATACAAATTAAATTGTATAGTGTAAAATGATACTTAATGATAATATGGAATGGTTGCCAAAAAACGTTCGGCGTGCGTTGTAGAGTTTGAAATTTTAATAAAAACGACAAATTCATAGTTGAAATTAAGAAACTCTCTAATAAAATATAAATTATATATTTATTATATTTAGGAAAAAAATATTTATTAAAAAAGTTTCTGGTCTTATAAAAAAATAGTCCAGGCAATGATCAGATTTGGGGCTTACATATATCCTATACGTATATAGAGAAATTATAAAATAAAAGCTATCTATATTGTTTACATTAGCTTAACCTGCGACTTCGCTCGTGCACATTAGTTACGTGTTTTATATATTTTTTGATATTATATGAGCTTACATTTAGTCGAGTATGTGTGCATACAAGCGGCTAAATTTATATACATTTTTTCAGATCACTCTGCCAAGAAAAAAAGTGAAACCTTTTTAAAAAAAATACATTGTATCACTATCGTGGCTCATGATATTAAGTGTAAGTGAGATGAATATGATCAATACGCTGATCGTTGGTTCGATTACAACATATTTTTCCTGTCCATTTTGATCTAGCGCGGTGTTGAGCTCCGCCACTAAACACACAATCATTCTATAATATTTGAAAGTGAAGAGCGATGTGTTTTACCTCTAGGTTCTCAGCAAATGCGTGATATAACATGCATATGTGGTGTGTAATGCAGTGGGTGTCAAATGAAAGTACCAACCAGTTGTTTTGTTCAGTAACTTTGCCCTACAATATTTAGCACTCGCCTACCGTGAATGAGACTACTATAAACAAATGACGTAACAAACAATACAAACCGTTGGCAGCGTGTCAAGTACGTAGGGTGACTATGGTTTGACACTTTTTGTACATTTAATTAAAAATATAATTAATATGTATCTATTCCGTAGAGTAGTTAGAACGTTGGAACTTATAAAATAGCTGTGCGTTAGAATTTTATAGGGGGGTATTCTGTATTGACATATGTAAAAATTTCGCGCGACGTTCTTATAATGTGTAATGTGTATACAGGTGAGTTTCTCAATCTTGACACTAGGTTTCTCAGGCTACTCCTAGAAAAGCGGTAAATCGCAAAATAATATTTATAATTGCAATGTTGTTATACAATATAAATTGTATGCATAAAATAAATAATAAAATAAATTGTATGCTAAGGAAAATTGTAATGAAAAAGTGTATACAATCTATTTATTACTTAATTTATTAAGTACATCTTTTTAATATTAATATTCTTTTATTAACATGATTTATGGTCACTTTACAATTGGTTCAACGTTCCGTTATGGCTTTGGTAATAATGCAATTCGACTTGGTGACCGCAGTTGTGTAGTGCTGTGGTGAGGTCAAACGTAGGTAGTGGGTACAAACCACGATAAAAATGCATTAAGTAAGCATTAAAAAGCAGATTTTTAAAATTAACATTTAATTTTCTATTTTAACGTTAGTAGATTATATATAAACAAAATCAATTTTGGTTAGACAAACTGCGGCTTTGAGATTCTATGGTGGATATCCATAGCGGTCTCTAGTTAAAATTTTTGACATCATATAAAGAAATTTATAGTTTACTATTATTAAAGTGTTATTTCATACTTAAGATTAGAAAATATTTAAAAAAAAAACCTAAAAATATTTTTTCCCATCTGTAATAATCCCGCTGCGTTCAAATTTTTGTACGTTTTATCAAAAATGTTTTTTTAAGAAATTTATATTTAAAATATTGTTAATATAATGTATTTTTAAATTCTTTATTGCTTCGATCATTTTGTACTGTTCACTCGATGATCTAAAGACAGTACAAAAGGAGCCGCGGACATGAAATTGCCTACTAATGTTCCTTAGTAATAGCAACTTTATAGTCATCGATCATGTTTATCTCAACAGTAGCTCCTTCTATAGTGTTGGATAGGATATTAGAAAAATATTCCTCGAATAGAAAATTCATCGAAATGTTGGTTGTATTAGCTAATATGTAGAAGGATATTGTTTGCCAGAAATATTCTTCCTCCTACTAAATTTAAGTTTTAATGTGTTATTATGTATGTCTCCTTCATATCCCCACTATCAAATTCCTATAAACCGAATAAAAATAATTAATTCAAGATCTAATATGATAAAGAACAGACTAAGTAAGGCGTTGAGTTACGTCAATTATCACAGCGTGTCTGTAAGTAAGCTAATATATATTATATAATATTTAAAAACCCATATTTTGTTATTGTTGTTATCCTGCATAGTCAGGAGCAACCTATTGTCAACAGACTCCGTTGACTGTTTTCCGACCCAAATCGAGATATTGCATTTTGAGTGACGAACTGAACGGCGTGCTTTGTCTTACCAGAGCGGTGAAATGAAAATGAAATTTCTATGTAATTTTTCCTTCTAGTGTGAATCGATCCTACAACCAATCGCATTTACAGACAATGTCCCACTGCGCCACAATGGCCTTTTAAATAAAACATTACATTGAAATAAAACAATAAATTTAGATCACTCAAAACAGTTTCAGAAGCCTTTACCGAATATGTATCCAAAGTTATTTTAAATATTATTGATTAGTTTTCCCACAACGACCTCGGTCTCGCCGTCGTACAATTTTAGATATCTAGGGTACGCTCTACAAATATTAAATTCTTTTTATATACGTATAATCTATATTACTTTAGTATTAGCTGGCTTCCATATTAGTGTAACCGACCGTCCTTAGCAAATAGACCCTTTTATTACTTGTGGTATAATATTCTATCAATGTTATGATTTTGTGTTCATTTCGTCCTTCTCTTTTTTATGACTGTTATTATATAAGAAATATATATATATAAAGGTTTAAATTATTTTCATTTTCTCGCCCGGGTAAGACAATGCGCCGCGTTGAGTTCCTTCACTCAACAACTTTGTTATAGTTAAATTCTATTAAGATTGATTATATAATGATTGATAAGTGTCAAAAATTTTTGCGATTAAAATTTATTAAAATGTATTTCTTAGTTATGTATTCTGTATGTATTCTTAGAGTTACAAAATTAGAATCTTGTAAAACTTTGAACAATATTAACCACAGTGCTTGCGCGGTTTTTTTTTGTACTTTTTAATTTTTAAATATTTTTCTTACTTTCCCTTCTTATATTGTTCACTTTTAGCTGTGCTTGTATCTATCTGTATTCTTATCTGCATTTCAGTGCATCTTTAGTACAATATGTACGATTTGTTTTTCTAACTAGCCAAGTGGCGTAGCAATATCGTAGACTATTATTTAATGTTTTAAATATTTTTTAATAACTTCTGTGATGTTTTTCGCCTTAACTATTAGATTATATATTTAGTATAAAAGCAAAGTGCGTGTTACTTCTTTCCGTAATTTAATTTTGCAAGAGGATGCGTTTATCTTATTTTTGACAGAATTCTTACAAAGGGGTTTGAAATGCAAATTCAGAGGCGACCTTGTTTTTTTAGCTTTACGCTTTTATTCTGCATGGTGGTCAAGACTAGGTCCTCCTCTTTCGGCCAAATTCGAGACATTTCGTGTCGAGTGGCGGAACTCAACTCCACACTTTGTCTTATCAGAGCGAGGAAGTAAAAATAATTTGTACATTATCGTAATCCCGTCCCCAGTGGGAATTGAACCCACAACCGATCACGTTTACAGTCAGTATGTAGATATATAAATAAAGGTATAATAAGAATAATATATTTATTCAATATAAATATTTACAATTCGTTTAACCACCCCATGGTTTCGACATATTTATAAAAATATATTAATTTATAATATTTACTATTTTTAAAGTGCTATTCCACGCTAAAGATTAGAAAAAATTAAGTATTAGGATTTCAAAAAAGATATTAATATATAATTGCAAATATGTATTTCTTTATATAGCCGATAAATTAATTACTAATAGATTATACCAGCACACAAGTTAATATATTTCATCAGACCATTAGAGTTAAGTTACGTCTTCCTCGCAAATATACTCGTTTCACTTAAAAAATAATCGTTAAATATGTGCCGCCATTGCGCCATGCGGGCCGGTTGAGCAAACAATTGGGGAAAACTAATCACCGGTCGAATCGTCTTTCCGATTTTTTTTTTCGTTTATTCTACTTGTTATTCTACTTGCTGTTCAGCGGTAAATTTGAAAGGTGTTACCGATTTTGTTGAGACGTTAATGTTTGATAAAATAACTGTAGTTTAACATTTTTGAAAAAACGTATAAAAATTTTGAACGCAGCGGGATTCGAACCCGAAATCTTTGATACCGTCCAAGCGCTCTGACCGCTAAGCCATGTGTTCTACTACCAGCTGCGTCGAAATTCTTATACGTTTTCTTACAACTTATTTATGTTGTTAGTTGTTTTGCTGCGTTCATAATTTTTATACGTTTTTTCAAAAATTGTTTTCTAATCCTTAGTGTGGAATAACACTTTAAAAATAGTAAATATAACTGTAGTTTAATTATAACAATATAATTTAATCTACTTCTTATGTAACGTAATCACGAATATTTAAGTAATATATAATATAGTGATGTTTTTCTCTGCTAGTTCTTCACTATTAGATATTAGAATAAATTAATATAAGTAAATAACAATACTATGATATAGCGAAACTTAATGTTATATTTTTATATTCAAAAGGATAATTTTTTATAATGATTTATCAAAATAGTTAATTAGAAAAATCCGTTTTTATTATCCTTAATAGCAGGGCAGTCAGAGAGGGCCCAGTGTCAGGACACTCAGGTGAATTCTTTCCGCCCGAAAACGAGACTGCGTTCTGTGCGGCGAATTTAACTTGCTTGGTTTTGCAAGAGCGGAGAAAAAGAATAAATTCGTGTATACATCACAAAATTAAAAATGTTACTTCCAGTAGAAGTCTAATTGAAAGCTAGATTGAGTTCGGACATGGTAATTTATCTTTTTATTATTATATTAATATGTGTATAACTTTGAATTGGTTTTTATGAAAATTATCCGAATTGTGGTGTATGAAATTTGGCATACTAAGTATGCAGAAAGCCGTTAAAATTTGTCAGAAATACTTTAATATCATAGTACATACAATACCTTGTGTTTGACATATATTTTTGTATAAAGTTACATAAATATTCCTAAGATAACCCATTAACTCAACAATTTTATGCGTCAATTGGCGTTTGTTATTCTGAGTAATCTCTGGAACGGCTTGACCGATTTTGATAGGACTTTTACATAAAGATAGTTGATATAATAAGAATTAACGTAGGCTATTTTTATTATAAAGGTCTAGAGATGATAAATTCGATACGGAAGTAGTTGTGCAGGCACAACTAGGAATACATAAAATTAATAAGTTTACGTAATGCTCTTCAAAATTATTTATAGTTATAATGTAATAATATTCCGATACAAAATATTTAAAAGTAACAAAGTTAAATAAAATAACATTACAAATTAAACTCATCGCGTCATCGACTATGTTTGCGCTGCCAGCTATCGGTAACTACTTGTTCAAATATTGACGCGGCGATAGTCGCTCGTGTCCAATGACACTAAACATTATTTGTATGGGTTTGACAAAAAAAACATTGAAAATGTATGTTTAAGTAAATTTTGCGGTTTTCTTTATGGTATGTAAAAAGAAGAAAATCGTCTGTTTTTATTGATGACTTAAATTATATATTTATATTATAATTTGTTTTTCAATTTCATACTTTTTTCCTAAAGGTCACTCTTGCACTCTCGTCCTCAATTCAAGACATTGTATGTTAAACAGCGGAACATAACGCCGTTTTCTGATCTAATGAACTAATTTGAATTCTTTACCATATACCCCGGTGGGAATTAAACCCCCAATTAATCTTGTTTATCGCCTCCTAGGCGTCACGATAACTTTTAATTTTCCTTCTGTAAGCAAATTATGTCATAAAAAGAACCGTAATAAATATTATTAGTAAATTTTATTTATGACAGCGAATCTTAAATGAGGCCGGTGACGACCCGGTGGGACAGGGTCTGACTGTTACTTCGACTTTGACTTTAAATTTGATTAAAACATAGCACGGCGCTGAGTTACGTCACTCAACACGCAATGTCTCGAATTCGGAGGAAAGCGTAACTTTAAACGTAACGTTAACTGGATAGTTCCTGTCTGCTACGCGAAATAAAATCGTGAAGTTAAAAATAAATTGTAAATTGAAGCCGTCGTGATAAAATTGGAATGTCAATGTTTCATTTTACATAACGATTGCAGGCTTAAATTGTATTTGGAATAATTTTATATGTATGATATTGGTATTCAGAATGACAAAATGCGGCGTTTGTTTCCGTCATTCAGAGCATATATTTTTCTTGATAAGTGCTATGATTTATTTAATGAAAAATATTATTTAAATTAAATAAAGCATTAAACAGATTTTGGTTGTTTTATTCTAGAGCGAAAATCGATAGGTAAAAAATTTGAATTCAAAATAATTATTAATTAAATAAACTTTTACATTTTTTTACTTCATCAAAGTTCGGTCGTGGCACAGTGTCTGACTGTAGCATGGTCGGTTGTGGGTTCCGTCCCCGCTCGGGGGAGTGATTATATTTAAATTATTTTCACTTCCTCGCTCAGGTAACACAAAGTGCGGCGTTTAGTTCCACCACTTAACACGCATTCGGTGGAAAGCAGAGTATGGAGTGTCTTGACGTTAGGTACTTTCTGATTACCCTACTATGCGGGATAAATGCCGTGGAGCTAAAAAAAAAACTTTATCAAAAATTTAGTTTGAATAAGTCTACAAGGAGGTAACAATTAAAAATTCACTTAACACAAAAAATATTCTCTTTCTTACAATATTGTTGCAATGGAATTTATTTCAAAGTGTTTTAAACGATACTATAGTGAATTGATGCGGCCAAGGAGAGGCTGATCACACACAAGGCACGTACGCCGAACAACTGTATCAATAGTTGTGTAATATTCCCGACAATGAATTGTTAATATTCAAATAGTGATGTCACTTGTACATTCGGAATGGATTTTTTCTTTTGACACGAAATAGGCTGTTGTTTAAATTGTTTTTTTTTTATTTTTGAATTTAAAAAAAAAGTGGAATGTATAACAGTGTTTCCTACTTGGTAGCAGTATTGTTTTTTTTTCTATTGTTATATGCATAGAGGCATGGGCCGTCCTGGCGTAGTAGTACAATTTAACTGTTAACTCATTTGAATTTGAGTTCGATTCCCACTCGTGGCAATAATTATTCCAAATGTCTTGACTTTGGACGGAAAATAGTAATGGGAGTGTATTGACATTAAGTTCTCTCTGATTACTAGTGATAGTGATGTGAAGTTGTATACGTATCATCTTCAAGTAGAGGGATGTGTAAATATAGCAAAAAGTGATTTCATTTTCTGTATTTTTAAAATTATTTCGTGTTAAATGGCGTAGCTCAACGCCGCAATTTTGCACCGAAAGAATTCATTGAAATAGAAACAGAAATAATGAAATCATAAGTGTCAAGGCACTACTCCGAGGTCTTTTTAGATAAATTATTTGTAGAGTGTACGTATAATAACGGGGTTGTGATTATAACTCAAAATAAACAAAACCTAGTAATACATTAATGAATGATCATTTTCATTTCCTCGCCCTAGGACTAAGCGCGACGTTGAGTTCCACCACTTAAGACACAGTGCCTCGAATTCGGCGTTTCGAGTAAAACGGTATACGGAGTCTTGATACTAGATACTTCCTGTTTACTCTGCTATATAGAGTAAAAGTGTTAAGCTAAAAAAAAGGGAATATCCTTTTTATATAAAATATTTCTTTAATCATCCATTCTTGTTTAACAAGAAATTTATTTTGCGACTGGTCTTTACCACAAAGACATTATTGCCCCGGGACGTGTCTGTTCCGAAAGCCTTTGAAATTCAAGTTTTACATTACTTTCAGTATTTTTACCAATCTTTTGTATATATTTATATTTTAAATATAAAATAATTAGTATGAAAATGTATAATAAATGGAGCTTTTAAAAATATATCTTATAATTTCATACTTCAGCAGACTTTTAATTATTTATTTAATTGTTATATTGAGACTATTTTTCTTATTAGTATTGTTCCATTATTGACCTAAATTAATGCTATGAAAAAATATTATTTATTCCGCCGGTCGTGGCGCAGTGGGAATGCGTCTCACTGTAAATGCGACCGGTTATGGATTCGATCTCAACTCGAGCGAATGATTATATTTAAATTATTTTGTTTTTCTGACTCTGGTTTGAAAAAATGCGGTGTTGAGTTCCACCACTAAACACGCAATGTCGCAAATTCAGCGGCAAGCGAAGTACGCAGTGTACTAACACTAGGTCCTTTCCGTCCAACATGCTATGCGGAATAAAAGCGTGAAACTAGAAAAAAAGGAAAAATTCTGTTTAAATAATAATTAAAAATAATTAACTTTATACGCCACCGTTGCGAACTTGAAGGTCTGATTGTAAACGTAAATAATTATGGGTTCGATCGAAAATCGAGGGAATCATTATATTTAAAATATCATTTTTTCAGCTTTGTGGTGTTGAGTTACGCCGCCCAAAATGTGATTTTGAGTGTCTTTATTAGTATGAGAGAAATCTCCTTAGTGGGAAAATGCTTGAAGATGTATTTGTATGTTTAATGGGATATAAGGCTTTATGTCATATTAGTTAGTGATATTGTTTTTCTTGTTATAATTTTGGTTTTTGAAGCATTATTACCAAATTTATACTATGTATGGTTTTATGGTTTTTTAAATATTTTATTTATACTTAAGCTATTCCATATATATATGTACAGGATTTAAACCTGCAACTAGATATTCATTCAAAAGACGCTAAGGATATTTTAAAATAACATCTTAGGTATAAATCTTGGATTGTTTTAGTCTTTACTAAAGAAGCTTCTATACATTCTATTCAACACATTCAACTATTTATAAGGGAATTTAAGTCTTAGTAACTACTATGTGCAAAGTAGTTTCAGTAGTTTGAGTTTACTATAGTGTTATTATAAAGTTTGTTAGTTGAACACTAACTTATTATAGCATACAGTAAGCCGAAAGCTCTCGTGGGAGCTTTTGAGTTACATAAGTCTGCGTTCTGAGTAATGTATGTTTGTGTGGTACGAATATTAATGGGACAACGTTGTGGGTGTGATGTTTTTTTTAATTTTAATTTATTAATAAACAAACAGATAAATATATGAACTCACAGACGTTATTTAGGATTTAAATACCAATTAAACCAGGATTCATGTGTAGGATTTAAATTATTGGTTTTAAGGCTATGAGTGTTAGTAAGTTATTTTAATTGCATTGACCTGTGAGTAGATTTTTTTTCGTTTGTGTCTTGGTTTCCAAGTGAAATATGATAGACGATTAAGCGAAGATAATCAGGTGACATTGTTTACTTTTAAAGATAAACTTGCTTTTAAAACCCAGTTGAATTAATATTTGTGGGTATAATATGTATATAATATAGCAAAATACTGAAACTTTTATTTGTGGTTAGACAAAGCGTGGCGTTGAATTACGGCTTTTAACTCGTTCCTCCTTATTGGGTGAATTTGGAAAGTGGAATAACGTCTCATATGCAGTCATTTGTATGTATAGATGGTATAAAAAAGAAAGTTTATAATAATCTCTAAATAGGGTTAATTTTTGTTTTTAATTGTCATTTTTAGTGTTAATAATTTTTATAATACCTAAAAATTATTAACAACAGTTTAATAATATTCGTTATTACAATGAAATAATAAAATCGAATTTCATTTTAGATATTTTAGGATTTTTTAAACGTGTCGTCAAGTAAAAATATTTAAGATATATATATATATATATATATATATATATATATATATATGTATATATATATGTATATATATATATATATATATATATATATATATATATATATATGTATATATATATATATATATAATATATATATATATAAATATATGTATATATATATAAATATATATATATAAATATATGTATATATATATATATATATATATATATATATATATATATGTATATATATATATATATATATATATATATATATATATATATATATATATATTAAATGTATATATTAGATTTTTCTATGTCATACGGCATTGTATACTGTTTTTATAAAAATAAATTATTTCAAAAATAAAAACACTGTGCATTTAAATTTAAATATGTAAATAAAAAAAATATCTAATTAATTATATATTTTTATAGTTATGCATGCTGTTTTATATGTATATACTTATAGCTATAAGTTTTCAAATTGTATTTTTTCTCATTAATTTTTCTTCTTCTTTTTATAGTGCCTCTCCAACGAGTGAAGGTTGGCCCAAGTCAGCTCCGTATATATTGTCCGGTCTCTGGACAAATGGAATATCTCTCCTGCGCGTTTTTATTCCCGTCCATTCTCTGATGTTCCTCAGCAAGGAGAACAGGCCGTAGAATAAAGTCATGTTTTATTCCACGACCTGTTCTCCCTGTTCCGGCAACATTTCCCCATCATTATTGCTTGTAAAAGTTGATACCGATCATATCTAAGCACATGTCCCTAGATATGCAACTTTACGCTGTTTCACGGATTGTAAAAGCTTACGTCTCTGGTCAATCCGGCGTAGAACTTCAACATTCGAGATTTTATTTGTCCAAGAAATATTTATCATTTGCCCCTATTTGCCCATATTTCTTTCATTGTTCAATGTAATTGCCGCTAAAATAAGTAAATAAAACAAAATGATGTCGTGTAGGTATTCTGAATCTTAGGATAGCCTCATTGTTTATTCGCTTAGACCGAGAAGGTCTAGTATTACTCCATTCCCCGCTTTCCGCTTAAATTAGAAACATTGGGTCTTGAGTAAATGACAGTATTAATTTGACGAATTTGATTGTGCATAGTTTAGAGACTTCATATAGTAAATTCTCTCTTATTTTAATAAAAATAATATAAAGAACTATATTTACTTCGAGGAGTGTTCTACGAAAAATAGTTGAAATCAATTTATAACATCGTCGCCTCTCCCTATAGCGCAGTTGTCTATTTTTATATCTGTCCACGCCTATTTAATGGTCTCTTACGATTATTGGCCGACTGCCACCACGCAAGGTCCACAGGAAGTGACCTGGATATCCCGTTCATAGGAACTAGTCTTTAGGAAGATTTTTAAGCCGTTTAATAAATGAAAGAGGAAAGTGCAAATTGTACTACAATTTGCATGATATTTTTTTTGTTTTACAATATTTTTTATTGATATAGTCTTGATTATTATTCTTATTGACAAAGTGTGGCGTTGAGTTTCACCACTCAACACGCAATGTCTCGAATTCAGTCCAAAGCGAAGTACGGAGTGTCTTAACACTAGATACTTTCTGTCTACCCTGCGATAAAAGCGTGATGTTAAAAAAAATATAGTCTTGATATATAGTAACGGTAAAAGTTTCAGTCAATAGTTTTAATTGCATTGACCTGTTAGTAGAAATTTTCTATTTGTTCTTGTTTGGACCGCCGGTCGCCGGTGATCACTTACCACCACGTGACCCGCAAGCTCGTTTACCTTGCCTGTCCTATAAAAAAAAATGATCAGAATTAATATGCGATGCAAATCAAATTATTATGTATATCTCCTTCAATATTTTTAGTTCTTTTACAAGATATAGATAGTGTAGATGAATTATTGCGAGAAGTTATGACGTGCTTTTATTGTCAGACAGTTTGAAAGGTGAATTGGTTTTTTGAGTTTTTTTTATCGTGATTTTGCACGTTCGAAACGCTACAAGGTTATATAGAGCTGAACTGAAATGAAAATTATTTAAATTGTACAAGTTTGAAATACAAAGAATTAAAGATGTTTTCGTTATATTAATTAATTTTTCGGTTCGGTCGGTTCAAGATACAGTAACAAAATCGGTATAAGATACATTAATAAAATATATATATATTTTTAGCTTCACGCTTTATCCCTGGCGGGGTAGGCAGAGAGCACGGAGCGCCAAACGCCACGGTCCCTGCATACCTCTTTCGCCTCGTCCACATCATTATCCGTCATTATCCTCTTAGTAATAAAATATAACAATAGTAATAATAAGTCATTATTAACTCAGTCCACTCACATTCTAAACTATAAGAATAATTTAAACAGGTGGTAGATTTATTCGGTTCGTTGGACATATCTTTTAGGATTTTTCATATTTAAACTTTATTTAACCATTCTATTGAAGTTTAACTAACTAATCTATGTTTTGCTTCAAGGGTATAAGATAGCCAATGCTCTTTCTCTCAGAAATGACAATAAGGCCGGTCATGGCGCAGCGGTATAACGTCTGTCTGTAAGCGTGATCCACTGTGAGTTCTATGCTCGTTGGGGGAAATGATTGTATTTAAATTATTTTTATTACCTTTTTCTAGTAAGATAAAGCGCGGCGTTGAGTTCCGCTACTGAACACGCAGTCTCTTGAATTCGGCGGAAAGCGGAGTACGGAGTTTTTATCTAACCTTATGTAGACGTTACGGTTGAGTCTCATGCCATATTATACGAGTATATATTGCTTGTCCATCATTCGGTTGTTATATAAAACTTTAGGTATGTTATAACATAATATTTATTAAAATCTACAGATTTTACTTGATTTTTTAATGATCCATAGATATCATTATCAATATTGGGCAATAAAAAATCCGTTCATGTTAGATTTGATATAAGTATATAGAAAATAATAGTATAGAAATATATATATATATATTTATATATATATATATATATATATATATATATATATATATATATATATATATATATATATATTTTATATATATATGTGTGTGTGTGTGTGTGTGTGTGTGTGTGTACGTATCACCTATCACTTGTTGTCTGTTAACTTCAAACGCTATAAATCTTCCACATACAATATTCAAGCAGCTTACTACAATAGCGACTTAAAAGGTTTTTCCAACACAAAACAAGTTGACTTTCTTCTTTATAAAGTTTCTTTTTTTTTCGTCTGAAACATCAATTTGTTCTTTGTTATCTATACGAGTATTTATTATTTCGACCTTTATGATCTCTAGGCCGCAGACTGTTCAATTGAAAGCAAATGCACAGTGGACTGAGTGTTCAAGGTATTGTGTGCTTAGGCGTTGACCTTACATGCATAACTTCAGAATTGATATTTGGTGCGTTTTTGTATTATTTGCTTAAAGTAAATATTAATATATTGTGTAATGTTTCGCAGTAGCGTTTTCGGGTTAATATAGAGAAAATATTGTATTGATTTTTTATATTCAATACAGTTTCTTTGTATGAATAAAGAAAAGTACGCAACAGTATCAAAATGAATAATAAATGGGAAATGAATTTTATCTGTATATGTGCGAAAAGGTAAATGGTACTTTGTGTTATTTATTTACAGTATATTTTGCAAGGTTTCAGTAAAAAAAAGACTCAGTAAAAAAACACACTAAGTACAAAAAAAGCTCTATTTAAAAGGGTTTTGTAAATTTATTGTCTGTATCAGTGAAAATAGTGATTTTGTCTGGTTATAATTATCACAGCTATTAGTCAAAACCTATGAACATTTGAAGTGAGATTCGTACTTGTGCCTTTCGGAAACCGGCAAAACGCACTGTGTCATGCACACTTCATCCGGCTGCATCGAAATTCTGATATGTTACATACAAGAGAGAATGCTCAGCATGAATTATTTGTTTGCTGTTTAAATGCTTATAAGTGAGACTTCTCACTTAGCATTAAATTATTTTAAAAATTTTTAAAAATGTATAAAAATTTAATGCATTGGTTTAGATTCGAACCCGTCCCTTTTGATAACTGTCCAAGCGGTCAGATATATTATAGTTATTATCATTAATTGATTATGTATTCTAATGATATTCTCTGCCCATCCTGCAAAAATTAGGATAAAAAAATATTTCCAGACAATTCACGTAATGTATATAATTATATATGTAATATTCTATTTAGTAATGCCAACGCTATGTACTACCAACTACATACATGGATATCTAATAGCCCACGAGCGGATGGTTTCGTCAATCAAAAGCAAATACAGGATACGCATTTCAAATATAATTACGTGAATTGTTAAATTAACTATTTATTGTAGGTTTTATATAATTTTATAACGTTTATAAATGAGGCCGGTCGTGGCGCAGTGCGATAACGTCTGTCTGAAAACGCGTACGGTTGTGGGTTCGATTCTTATTGGGATGTATATTTAAATTATTTTAAGGTAATGTCTCGAACAAGCAATGTGTGCGAAATCGGAAAGCGGAGTGCGGAGTGTCTTCATACTAGGTACTTCCTGTCTACCCTGCTATGAGGAATAAAGGCGTGAAGCTAAAAACATAAAAAATATAGTATTATTTTTGGTACTGTATTGAATGATTTGGGTAATTTCTAATAAGAGGTTAATCCTAGAGCCTAGTATTTAAATACATAACTAAGTGTAAATGTTTTTTATGTTGGCAATTTTTTTTCGCCCTTTTGTCAAACAAATTCAAGGATATATGACCTCATTTATAAGTTACTCGCTTGTATGGATATACTACAGTGTTGACGAGTAAAGCACGCGTTGCCAGAACGACGTTTTGTTCATCATAGCACGGCAGACAGGAAATACCTATTGTCAAGACACTCAGTACTCAGCTTTCTAACGAATTCGAGACATTGCGTGTTGACTGGTGGAAATCGACGCCGCGATTTGTTCTAATATTAGCATTATTTAAAACGATTTGACTTTCTGCATTTCTTTTCTATGTAGACTAGTATCTATATAAAATTTCGAACTCCTTAGTCCATATAACTATTTGTATCGAAAGTTTTTTCTTTTATATAATAATATATAGGTCGCGTGCTGGGACTCACCTTTCACTCAACTGGTATTCAAACGCATTGCCGCAATTTGGATCGTAAACATATTTGTCGTTAGTTTTAAAAGGAAAAATCACGCTAAAGTGTTTAGGTAAAAAAAATTAAATATATATAGGCAGTTATTTTATTAAATGTAGTAAATCGTAATGTCATACAATAGTATCTCGTTAAGTCAAAACTCTCCATTACTCGAAATGTCATCTCTCCATTAGTCAAAATAATGAGCGAGCCCCTACAAGCTATTTTGGTATATATTTTCCTCCGATTCGATTATTCGATTATTTGAAATACATTATCTTTTTACTTTAAAAAGTAAATATTTAGTGACTTAGAATTTTCCGACAATGTAAAATAGAAACGCGATTTCCTAGGAAATAATTTAACCTAAACTCTTAAAGTGGAACTTCTCAAAATCCACCTAAGTCGTCCTCTATAAGCCTATACACGAAAAAGCGATGAGCGGATTGATACTAGACTTTCTCTGTCTACCCTACTTACTATGCGGACAAAATATACATCTGGACTATATAAATGCATTTATGAACGTAATACCGTTTAAAAGATAAATAACTCAAGAATAGATTTCCGAATGGCACGCCTAAGCGAGCAATTGCAATTGTACGGAAGAATGTTCAAATTGGTATGCCTAGATCATTTTCAAGGAGTTTGGTGTTCCAACAGTCGAAACTCGCATTTCTCAACATTAATTACAATTACTACCGTTTGTATTGGTCCTCTATTTCTTTCATTAAAGTTTTACTGCGCTTTCAGCTATATTATCGTATACGAAACTTATTCAGTGTTTTAACCAATGCGAAAAATTAGAATAATTTCTTCGCATTGAGTATCGGGTCTTCAAGCAATTATGGCTACCTTAGATTTCTAAAAAAATAGAGATAAATAAATAGAAGTAAAATAAAGTAAAGTAGTGACAGCGTCTGACTTAAACCCGACCGGGGAGTGATTGATTATATTTAAATTATTTTGACTTACTCGCTCTGGTAAGACAAAGTGCGGCGTTGAGTTCCACTTCTCAACAAGCAATGTCTCGAATTCGGTAGAAAGCGAAGTACGGAGTGTCTTGAGACTAGGTACTTTCCGTCTACCCTGCTATGCGGGATAAAAAGCGTGAAGCTAAAAATATATACCTACTTACTACAAACACAAGAGATTTCATAAATACATCTAATAACAATGTGTACTGACATTTCCGTTGCTAATCAATAACTAATTGACCCGTCACAAAGATTCTTTGTTCCATGTTAAAATAAATTAGCTTCATCTATTATAAAACTGAAGTAAAGATTTTTATTATTATGATTATAATACTCAATGTTACTAATAACAATGCCTTTTTTCCAACTGCTTTGAATTTTTAGTGATGTTATTGAAACAAGATGTCTCGTTGACGCGTTCACATCGCGTTGCCTTAGCAACGTGTATGTAAACGTAAGCTATATAAACATGTGTGTCAAACACGTGGTAGTGTGTATTAATTGTTTTTTTAACTTCACGTTTTTATTTCGCAGTACCTAGTGTCAAGATTCCGTACTTCGCTTTCCGCCGAATTCGAGACATTATAAGTGGCGTATAGAGTGGCGGAACTCAACGTCGTATTTTGTCATACCAGAGCGAGAAAGTGTAAAGAATTTAAATATAATCACTTCCCCTAGTGGGAATCGAACCAACAACCGATTGCATTTACAGTCCGACGTCCCAATGCACCACGACCGGTCGTATTCTATTTTTTGCATTATTTTCAAATAATATATCATTCTGCATTCCTTCTCTGCCAAACTATACCATATTTCATACTCCTCGCGCCTTAATTTCATAAAAAGGGATACATAGATTATATGGAAATTATGTTCATTTGTTCGCTCTGATAAGACAAAGCGTGGTGTTGATTTCTCCGATACTTAAAATGCAATGTTTCGAATTCGGTAGAAAACCGAATACAGAGTGCCTTGACACTAAGTTCCTTTTGTCTACCCTGCTTTGTGGTATAAGAGCGTTAAGTTAAAAAAATATTTATGTATATTTTCTTAGACATAGATATACATAATCTCTGTATTGCAATATAAAATATATTATTTTAAGAGAGTTTTATGTGACTCATGTTTGAATTCCGACGTTTTTTTTAATTAATGACCAGACCAGTATTTGCCTGACAGTGCGTTCGGTTGCAGTCGCACCTTGGAGGGTACTTATAATATATTTTCATTAAAAATATATTTTAATTATGCGTGTACATGCAGGATATACAGCAGCTATGCTGAGATAAAATTAATATATATATATATATATATATATATATATATATATATATATATATATATATATATGTATATCATATCATTGAAATATATATTGAGACTTCTTGTCAAACGATGGAGGAACTATATTTATCATGTTAATAATCAACTAGATTGTTAATTTTTTTATGGCATTTATATACTCTTTACTTCGCAACTAAAATCAAATCTTAAACCATCATACCTATAATCAGTCAACCGTGCCATCATGGCGTTAAATATAGAAAGGACCTCCATTACAGTGTCTAGGCCTATGTGTAATCTCTCAATGAAGTCTTATTAATGATCGACGTCAAGACAAGTCGAGGGAGTCAAGGTCAAGTAAAGCATGAATGAAAGTGGGTCGGTGTGTGAATTATTTTGTAACGCTCAATTTGGTACACGTTATTTCTATATATGATTATTGTTCGTTATGTATAATTTGCGATGTTTTTCACACCACTATCCGGCGCATAGCAGGATAGACAGAAAGTACCTAGTGTTAATACAATCCGCACTTCGCTTTCTAATGTATTCGGGACTTTGCGTGTTGAGTAGCGGAACTCAACGCCACACTTTGTCTTACCACAGTGAGAAAGTGAAAACAATTTAAATATAAACACCCCCCGAGTAGTAATCCAACCCACAACCGATCGCGTTTACAGTCAGACGCTGTACTACTGCGTCACGACCGGCATCAAAAGTAGATACGAAATTTTGCTATCTAAAAATTTTCTCTTATATCAATAAAATAAAACTAGCGTAAAAATAAGCCGACACGAATAGGGTTTAGGCAAGCCTTGCCGCAACCTTCACATTTAGTTAAATGTGGATTGTATTGGGTTAAAATATCTGAAAACATTGTTAGTATACCGATTGAATAAAATACGGTGTTAAGTTCCGCCATGATACACTATGGTCGTAAAATATAGAAACATGTGACTTATCTTCTATCTGTAAAGTTGCAGGGTAATAAAATAAAGTATTTCTTATGTTAATCCAATATTTAAAAATATATGAGACCATCGTGCAGTGGCGCAGAGTATGACAGTAAACTCGATTGGTTGTGGGTTCAATTCTACAACTCAGGGAAATGGCTATATTTAAAGTTTATTTTCATTTCTCCGCTCTGGCAGATAAAAAGCGACGTTGAGTTTGAGACGCCACTCAGTACGTCTTGATTTCGGACGGAAAAGAGCCAAGTGACTTGACACTAGGCTGTCCTAGTCAAGGACCCCTGCTATGCAGAATATTACAAGAAGCTGTAAAAAATATATGAATTCATATATTTTTTATGATATCCGTGCGCTTCTCCTGTAAAGTACAAAAAATATAATAAATTAATGGATTTATCTCATTTGTTCATTACTATCGGAATCCCATAGGACTTTGGTTCCAGCCAGTCGTGATGCTTGTTAAAATCATAACTTGGTTTTAACATCGTTAAAGGTTAACGTTCGACTGATTCCAATCTATTTAGTGTTTATAGGAACATAAATAGTTAGTCGTAGGGTTGTGCTCATTTTGAGTGTGCACTTTATTATGGGTAATTTTATGATTTATTTATTAATTACTAATGATTTATTAATACGGTAATATGTGCGTGTGTGTGTGTGTGTGTGTAGGTGACATGTAAATTTTTTTTTTCAATGACATACGACTGTTATATTTAGTTAATATATTGTGAATATTTTTTCTTATTCCATCTCTATCATTTTACAATTATTCCATCTCTATCATTTTTGAGAACGTCGTGATAAAAAGCACTCGCTTTGTTTAAAATCCACAATGAATGATTCCCTAATCATTTCTATAATTTGTCCAAAGGTGATTTGATCGCAAAGTGCCTAGAAATAAACGATTTCTAATATTCTCTTTAAATTCGGCTTGAATTCTAAACATTTTGTGTTGATTGGCGGATATTAACGCCGCGTTTTGTATTACCAGACCGAGGTTGTAAAAATCATTTAAATATTATTTATCCCCGAATAGTAATCGAACCCACAACCGCTGTGATTAGATAGACAGACTTGCACTCAATATAGCATAATATAAAGTATAGATAATATTTTATCATTTAAGGAGTAATTATATCAGGATGTTGCCAACCCTATTGCTTACAAGACCAGGTGAAATGCCGTTTCGTAATAGGGCAGATGTAGCTGTTTTACTGACATTTCACAATACACATAAAACTACTTTTAATAGATTTTGTTTAATGTTTATTGTTGATATAATTTATTAATTAATCTGTGCCTTTAAGACTATATTTTCTCAAGTAATTTATTGCATTTTTTTATTTTTTTTTGTTTTTTTTTCATGATATTTTTTAATGTTTATATTTTTAGCAATTCGGTCTCATGATTACATATTTAATTTGCGTTAAGTTTTTTTGTATTAGATTTTATTCTTTATTAATTTCTCTCATCTCTTATAAGGTTTATAGAGTATAGTGTCTTTATATTTTAGTTATATTTTAGTTGCTATTCAATTTTTTTTAATTTATTTTATTTTGATAAAATAAACTTAAAACATTGAATAGCAACTAAAATTATTGAATTAGTTAATATTATGTTAGTTATGATCAAGTGTATGACTGTATTATTTATCAGTTAAAGTGTTTATAACGATGTGAACGGCAACCAAAATGATTTATTTTATTTGTTTTTATAAAACCGGTAATAAATTTAGCTTTGTAAAACATAGTTCTGTGCATTGGACAGTAAAACGATTTTCTTCTATTTTTTTTCTCTGTCATAGTTTCACAGCACAGACATGAGTATAATGTTTATATTAATCATATTTGCTTGCGACAGTCCGCACGATACTGTTTAGTTTGATCCCTTCTCGCTGAAATATATATATTTATTGTATTTCCGAAGGCAAATAATCTAGGGATCTTCTAATATAGAGTAAATAGGTATATATTAGAAGATCCCTGGATGTAATAGTAATCCTTTAGGCAAGCATATGTCATTGTAGACCACACCAACGCCTAAAGCCAGACTTGATGTGGTGCGACCACATCAAGCTACCCTAAGACATGTATTAAGAAAAATATTTAGGAAGAAAGTGGCGAAGTGAAGTGAGTAGAATATTTATTATATTTATTATATATGCAGACGACGTCTAAAGCAAAACTTTATAAATGAATAATAAATACAAATATACATATATATGCCAATTTTTCTAGTATTAATGTAACAAACTCCGTTAGACCACCGCCGCGAATCATTTTCAACCGTTATGGAATTATGGCTTCCAGCAAATGAGCAAGCCGCCATTATTCACTTCAGAAAGTCGTTTGACTCTCAATTCAACGCGCAAAAAATGTAATTGAATAACTACGGTGTTAACTTACTTGGATCCTATTCATAATACAATGACATGTTCGCATACTGTACTATATAAATTTTATCCTCGTTTGTGTCACATTTAGTTGATTGACACTTTGTTAAGTGCCATCAATCAGTTACTTGTACTGCAAGATACTTTTCAACTGTATTTATTTTATAGCTATGCTATAGCGTTAAGTTTTGGCTGAGCGAAGCTAGTGTCGAGACACTACGTGTTCCACTTTCTGCCTAAATTTCTAATAAATAGAAAACATATTTTAAAAATGTGTAAAAACTTGAACGCAGCGGGATTTGAACCCGTGCCTCTTGGAAACCGTCTAAGCGCTTTGACCACGTGTATATATTTTCTTACAACTTACTTACGATGTTAGTTAGTTACGTAGTATTCCTAAGTGTGGAATAACACTTTAGAAATAGTAAAATATTACTAATAAATACACTGCAGATTTTAAATATTATGAATTTAAAATTTATAAATTCAAGGATATGTAAGTAACTGTTCTGAACAAACATATTGTATATGACACCCGAGAAGTGATTGTATAAAAGTGTAGTCTTTGTGAGTGAACACGCCTTAAGAACATTTTAAAGTGTATGCCAATGACATCGGATTGAAGTGTCACGTAGCTTGTCACGTGTGCGTGTCGATCCTATAGTATTATTTGGACGTTTTTAATGGTTCACATTGATAGTGAAATAGTTAATTAAACCTTTTGTATTTATGATGTTTGCTTTAATTATTAATTGATAGTGCCCTTATGAATAGAAGTGGCTTAGGTACTTCAAGGTTTTCTTTAGTTATACAAATTCATACCCAAAAATTTCATATAATATTTGTGTTAACTCAACCTTTGACTTTGACTGCCCTGTTACGAGTTGGCTTTGTTGGCAACTCTTTCTGCTATGCCAGAGATTGCGTGTTTGACATTCATATTTTACTAATATTTGTATGGATTCTAGATATATTTATTTACGTTAGATTTGTGTAATTTAATTTTAAGTTTATTTATCTTCTTTAGACTGAAAATCTTCACTACATTTTTTACAGTTTCCGGTTTTTTTCGATGTCTACTTTACCCCCGAATTTGACATATAGCATTTCAATGGCAAAAACGTCAAACTTTTTAAAGAGCTAAGAAATTATAATAATTGAAATGTACTCCTTTCGTCGATTGGGAATCGAACCCACAATCAACCAATCGCGTAATCAGTCGTATATATTTGTTTCAATTCGTATACTTATTTACTTACTATATAAATTAAATGCACGGAGCGGTTTCTTAATAATGCTTTAATACAAGATAGATAACATAGCTATATAAAATCCATCGACAGACGGAGAGGCAGACGCAGTCGTAGTGATGGGCGCGTGACTGAAATATCGATAAGTCTGACATTCTCGTCTAGTACCACAGTGACATGGTTTTCGTGTACGGAATTGCTTATCACTACCTCTACGCTGTTTCTTTTTGCTTTATAATTGGAAAGGGAGTTGTGGGCACGATCCCCCTCGGGGGAGTGATTTTTTTTTGCCATAAATATTTCTATGACATTTTTGTTTTTTTTTTTTTAATTTAACAGCTTTACGCTTATTTATTATATAGCGGGTTAGGAACAAAAATAACGTTATTCTGTTTTTTTTTATAAGTGACAATCATAATATTTTTTTGAGTTCTTATCGTACCTGTTACTATGGTTCCTACAAAATTATAATTTTAAAACAGGGAAGCATTGGCTAACGTAAGTATCAAACCCACTACAATCGCGTAGGTTAAACTTTTCAAAACTGTGCCATGACGCTGTCTCTTTTTAATATATAATTTATGTTTAAGTATACTTTTTTTACAAATAGATATTTCGATATATTAATAAATATATTTTAACATATTAATAACTTGATATATTATTATTGTGTCTTTTCAAAGACTAGAAAATTGCAGACTTCATACGTAGTCTATATACGTGGAATAGTCGATCTGTATCAAATTTCTTTTTGATAGTATGTATCTATCGTCCCAATTCAATGTACAAAGGAAGGTAATTGTAGGTAATATAGGAAGAATCATATATATATGGCCGGTTATTTTGGACCTGCAAAATATTTTATACCAAAATCAAAAATATATGTTTCCAATAAATATCATAATATTTTATAGCGTACATTCTTAATTTTTTTTTATCTTCATGCTTTTATCGTGCATAGCAGGGTAGACAGCAAGTACCTAGTGTTAAGACACTCTGTATTCCGCTTCCCGCCGAATTCGAGACATTGCGTGTTCAGTGGCGTATCTCAACGCCCCGAATTGTTTTATCAGAGCGACATAGACCAGAGTATATTCTTTACATTCGGGATTAATTGGAAATGGCACTTTGTTTTACGTTTAGGAATATTGTATGAGAGGTGTGCAGAAAGAGTGTGTAGTCTAAATATTCTTCATTCTCCCCTTTCTATTTAAACAGAATGATTGTATTTGAGTTTTGTTTATCCGACTAGAAATAAAAATATTTTAAAGTTTCTTTCGGTCCGATTTTCTGGGATTGCGTCTTAAGTTGCAAAGTTCAATGTGAATTTAGTATATAATAATAATAATAATAATAATCATTCTTCCTTGAATGGTTGATATTGCTCGATTACACACGACACATATATATATATATATATGTTTTATTTTATTTCTTCTTTAATATAAATATTTATTTCAAGCCGCAATACTTAAATGAATGTACATCGATACAATCTAATGTCCCACGCTTAACTTCAAACCAGTTAACATCAGCAGAGTGTTGTAAGTCGATTACGAAACTATGCTCTTTTACGTACACCCATCTAGAATTACACAGGTTTTCCAATTAATATCAATTATTTGAACATAATTAAATATATTCGCATTTGCAAAACTTTTCTATTAAAAATATTCAGCCGAATTAGTCGCGTATATTTTTGTATGGGACATTTTGACCAGCGTAGCGCTAGAGACTTTAATTGTATTATATGTCTTTTACTTTGTAAATAGTTTCTTTTAAAATGTGAATTAAACGTTTTATCTAAACCATACATATTTTTGTTGTAGTAGTTGACGCGTAAAATATGCGTTGCTATAGGCAACGTGTTTGCCCAACGATGTACCAACAATCATGATCATTGATCTTCTAATTAATCGTGAACGTAACTAAATTGTTTGTCATAGTTTTATTACTTTTGTAAATCGAATAATTTACTACCGATGAGCACATTTTTTAATGGATTCGCGCTTTTAATGCGAATTTTATTAGCACAATTGGTATGGAATTTGATGCACACATTGGTTTAATGATATTATTAACCGAAATTCCGCGTTGTATTGGTGCGACAGGAAAGGGCAAGGTTAATTTGCAAGTTTCCCATTTAGAGCGGAGTGTTGCAAATTTTTACATAACCTTAAGTATCTTGAGCATAACTTAACCACGCGCTTTGTTTTGTCTTGCATGAGCGGAAAAGTGAAAATAATGTGAATATAAACATTGCCGCAAGTGAGAATCCAAATAGTGACCGCGTTTACAGTCAAATATGACAATGTCATTGCCCCAAGTACTCTACCTGTATAATATTACGGTATCTATCTAATTTAAATAAAATATTAAATATTATCTATGTCAGATCACAGTAGCTATGTGAATATACAGAGATCTCGCAGAGAACTCAATTTTTATTGTTTCCTTATATCAAAAAATATGCTGGTAACCTTCTTTATGTCACAAAATTCATTTTTCCATGGAGTGCTCTTACCTTTTCTATAATTGCTTTATTTCCGGTACATTCGATAGGGACCATCCCCTGAAATGAAATTTTTTCCTTCATCCTCCACGCCTTGTAATTTATATGTAACGAATTTATATTAATTTACTTTCTATTGTGTATTTTAGATATCTCTCTAAGAGTTGAATATGGGCTATGTCAAGATTTTCAATTTATGGTTGCAGTTGTTGTAGATTGATAAAAAAGGTTCCTTTGGTCAGTTTTTGGATATTTTAATTTTTGAGTTAGGGTCAATTTCAGTTAAGGGTAATGAATGATTATATGCTTGTAGATATGTATGTAAGAATGTTAAAAATATTTCTTGTTCTTTTTTCTAGACAGAATAACTACCTACTGCAAATAACTTTTTTTTAAATATAATTATCAAGATTAGTATGACATTTTCAAACTAAACCAGTTAAATATTTAATAATATAATTCTTTCTAATTCTTAGTGTGGATAATACTTTGAAAATTGTAAAATATATAATAGTATAATTCTTTATTGTACTTTGTCGTATAAACCAATAGGAATATTAGGCTTTTTTAATTTAATTATTTTTTTACTATTTTAAAGTTCTATTTCACAGTTAAGATTATAAAATATATTTTTTTTAAAGTATAAAAATTTGCACGCATCGAGATTTGAACACGCGCCTCTTGTAAACCGTCCAACCGCTCTATGATTGGCTAAGCCATGCGTTCTACTATCAGCTGCGTCGAATTTTAATACGGTTTATTACAATTTATTTACGTTGTTAGCAATATCTGTCTGTAAGAGATGGCATCGCATGCCTTAGCAGTCAGAGCGCTTGGACGGTTTCCAAGAGGCGCGGGTTTGAATCTCGCTTCGTTCAATTTTATATACCTTTAAAAAAAATGTTTTAATTAACTTATTAATAAAACAAATGATTATTATCACAATAATTTACACACACACACACACACACACACACACGCACACACGCACACACGCACACACGCACACACGCACACACGCACACACGCACACACGCACACACACACACGCACACACGCACACACACACATATATATATATATATATATATATATATATATATATATATGTATGTGTATATATATATATATATATATATATATATATATATGTACGTTAAATTTTTATAATAATAATAATTATTATTATATACATTGTAATATTAAGTATGTTATGACGAATATTTTTATTAATACTAACACAATTACAATTCAAACACTTAAACATGTGTTGTGTTGCGTGATATGTTTTTGCACACATTTTAAACATTATTTACAAAACGGCTAAGTTCAAGGCGGTATATGACGTGGGTACATGCCGTGACTTTATGTAATAAACTCATACATATTTGTTAACTTTCACTTTTTTTAAGAGACTTTAAAGCTACACTTTTTGAAAAAAATGTTATTGGTTTTTGTTTTTTTTTTTCTTAATAAATGAATTAATGTTAGCTTTATTTGTATGTACGAAAGTGTTATTTAACTTAACTTCCTGTACTATGATTTGTATGAAAATTTTTCTAGTGTCCGAATTTCACCTTACAATATCCAAATCACTTTGAAGATGACATCCTTGCAAGAGTAACAAAATAATATACAATAAGTGGTAAATATCACATAAAAGATGACATATAAAATTAAGATTTTTTTTTTAGCTTCACGCAATTATCCCGCATAGCAGGGTAGGCAGAAAGTACCTAGTGTCAAGACACTCCGTACTTCGCTTTCCACCGAATTCGAGTCATTGCGTGTTGGGTGGTGGAACTCAACGCCGCTCTTTGTCTTTACCAGAGCAAGTAGTGAAAATAATTTAAATATAATCACTCCCCCGAGCGGGGATCGAACCCACAACCGGTCGCGTTTACAGTCAGACGCTGTCATACTGCGCCACGACCGGCCTCAAAATTAAGATTTTTTTAACTATAATTTCAAACTGACTGGAAAAAGAAAATTTTTTTATATAATTATTTTTAGCTGTGTTTCATATCAACGACCATCACGTAATGCGCTATTTTAGTACTATAAACACATATGTTAATATAATGTGCAAGTAAATTATACCCTAAAGTAACATGGATTTCCACTGGAAATATGTTTATTTTAACATGGCTTTTACGCAAGCTTAAACTTGTTGTACAGCTACATTAGTTCCTTGGAAATAGTAAATAAACCAACATTGCTCTATGAAATCTAAATAAATAACGGAAAGACGGCATAGTGGCTCAGCTTGAAAAGTGGAATAGTACGGGATGGGTTTGGATTCGATTCTCATTCACAAGCTTTCTCTTGAAAGATTGAACAATGTGTAATAAGTTTCTATTAAATAACACGCAAATTATATTGTATGTACACAAAATGGTGAAACTTTTTTGCATATTATTAATATAGTTATATTTTAATAGGTGTTTTATTTTTATAGGGTTGTATGTTTTATTTTTATGAATATTTTTATAGGTGTTTTACTAAGTAGAGGGTAGACAAAGAAATTCTATTTTTTTCTACTTTCTATTCAGTATCGTCGAGTGTTGAGTGGCGAAAATCAATGCCACGGTTGCTCTTATTGTTGTGGACATCGAACCCACAACCGATCATAGTAATAATCACACGAAAACTGCACCATGATGATGTCTAAAAGATAATTTATTTAGTTTACAATCATGAAGGATCAAACAGTCAGTGAAATGCATCATGCGTCTACGATAAAACAATTTTATCCCAAACTATAACGTATGTAGGTCAATTTCCTACTGCTGGTGAAATATTTGATTATCACCCATCTATCATTTTTTGTTAACTTTTAATGTTTGTAAGCGTATGTTACGTTTAAATTTTTCTTTTCTTATATATGATGGTACTATATATTACAAGAAATGGGTAATAATAATGTTAAATAATTCATGCTGGTTTAAATAAAGATTAACTTCTTTGAACTTTTTAAATAAAACTGTTTTAAACGGATTAATGGCATATATTTTGGTATTCGAAAATACGTTTAGGTTCCCCCCTAATGGTAATGGGTTCCAATCCTCGAAAGAAATTTAAAATATTACTGTTTTTTTTTTGTTTTTGGCAAAACTACAAAGTACAGTACATTACTCCCACTGTATATAACTCTACTGAGTTACACCATTAAATTATTTATCTATTTGACAAAACGTTCTTTTACAAAGTTTTTAATATGTATAAGAAGAAATTCCTTAGCATTTTCGTAGTACCGTGCTGGTACCGGACCTTTACATGACATAAAATTACTTGGGATACAGAAAAGTACTTAGGATTTTTAACTCAAGGCTGAGGGGCCCTTTTGAACTTCGCATTGACGTCTCCACTGTTCTAGCTTTTCCCTCTGCCTAATTAAATAGCGAAGATGAAAAAGCAATTTGCGCGAGATATGTCAAGCTATTTAAGGTTACGTGAATAGGAAACGTCATATCCTATATGCACTTCACGCGTCCGATTTTCTACGCTTATCATAGTTCCCGTACTCCAATGCTTAAATAAACTTGTAAAACATGTTTGAACGACCTGTATGTTTAGTGATCATCGTGTCTTGTTAAGCCAAAGGTTGTGAGTTTGTTATTTCATAAAAAAACAGTGCTTTTGCTTGTTAATAATATCTTCTAACCAGCTGTGCCTGCGTCTCCGTTCATATGTAATTTAATATATCTAGATAATTATTTTATAATTAAAAAAAGGAAAGTAGAATACGTTACTCCTGATTACATCAGCTATCTGAAAGTTAAAGTCCCGTCAAAATAGATCCAGCCGTTTCAAAGATTAGTTGGATTAAGTAGACACGCAGAGACAGAAAAATTGCAAAGAAATGTATTTTGTTGTATCTATGCATATAGATGTATTTTGTAAAAAGCAGTTATTTTAATGTTACAAACAATATAGTCACAATGAACGATAAGTCAAGTGCGTCAAACTTTCTGTCACTTTTGTTAATCTTCTTGCAGAATCAAGAAATCCCTGAAATTTAAAATGATATTCATTCAGGAATTGAACCTAAACTATCCTATGTATGGTCGGGCCCTTTGGAACAACGGTTCAACGTGTTCGTAATAATAAGATAATGTAATTCTAAATATATTTTTACCGTCCCCACACTACTTTGAAGATTAAATTTAGCTGATTCTGATTGTTGTGTAATTAGTTCTGGAGCTTAATTAAACACGAGTTAGTTAAAACCTTCGTTGTTTTCATTTGTTAAAAATAAATATATTAGTAATTTATATCTTTTTATAGTATTGTCGATTGTATTGTATTATACTTTTGAGTTAGCCACTCAGCTCACAATGTTCGAGACATTTGGTGCGGAAGGCAGGCAACGGAGTGTCTTCACACTAAGTGGTCTCTGACTACGCTGCTTTACGGCATACAGCGTGAAGCGCATACAGCGTTTCCTTTTTTTTTATTAAAGAAATACGTATTTCTTTATTTTACTACATACCTCACGTTTTTGCAGTAGGCAGAGAAAACCTGGCGTCGCTTTTGAGGTCTATGAAAATAATTGAAATATACCCTAATAAATATAATAATACCATAGTAAAGTTTGAACCCGTTACCATCGTGTACAATTCGTCGACGTTTCAATATTATTTGAAGCTCGTAAAGTTGTCCACAGTTTCAGTTGACATCTGGCCCTTGGCGTGTATTGCGTAGCAATGAACTCATTTTGTATAGGTCACGTCTATAACACAAGTGCATTGAACTGGCCTTCAACTTTTTACACTGTCAAGTAGTATGGGAAGTTGTGTATAATTATTATATTCTATAGGAAATTAAGTTTTCTTATTTGTGAAAAAGGTAGAGGTATTTTAGTAAATACTCTCCGCTTTTCGTTCTTATTTATTTTGTTGATAGTGGTGGTATCGTTACACAGTGGGACATGTTCTTGTAATGTACGTGAAGGTTATACGTTTGATCCCCACTTGCAGGATGGAATGTTTGTATTAATATTATTTTCATTTTGATTTTCCGTAGACTTAACACGCAATGTCTCGATTTCGGCCAAGCATAGCAAAAAGCGGATAGCGTCTGAACACTACACATATATATATATATATATATATATATATATATATATATATATGTGTGTGTGTGTGTGTGTATATGTATATATATATATATTTATATATCTATATCTCATTGTTTAATGTCAAACTAACACGATCGTCACGTTTTAATGAGATTCTTGCAGTATTTTATACTGTGCGTGCGCTTAATAATGTCAAGGGACTAACCCTTCAAAAGTTTTAATGAATGCAATCAAATGATCAAAATGGTTTACTGTAGTAATTGAACTGAAATAAAATCTGACGTTAAACCGGTATTTTTGATTGTGGCCTTTTGGTTTTTAGCTTTACGCTTTGCTCCGCATAGCAGGGTAGTTGGAGAGGATCGGTAGTGTCGATACACTGTGCTAATTTATGCTAAAATTCTAACGAGAAGAATGCAAGTGAGATCCGAAAGGCTTTTATGGGAGGCCCAAGGAGGATTTAGACTTGGAAGAGGATGCATGGATCAGGTCTTTTCTCTCCGCATGATCACGGAAAAGTTTTTGCCTGTAAACCAGAAAATTTTCTGTGCTTTTGTGGATTTAGTAAAGCATTGGACAGGGTTGTAAGATAGAAGTTATGGGAGATACTGCCCCAGTACAATGTGAGCGGAACCTTGTTGCAGGCTGTAAAATCTCTTTATCGAGATCACTCAACCTGTGTACGAGTAGGAGCTGGCATGTCGCCTCAGTTTGATATTCAGTAGGGTGTCAAACAAGGCTGAGCCATGTCAGCTTGGCTGTTCAATTTGTATTTGGATAGCTGTCTCCAAGGAGTGAAAGATAGTGTCATAGGAGTGAAAGTTGGTGATTTGCCAGTAAACTGTCTGTTGTACGCAGATGATGCAGTGCTAATTGCATCATCAGAATGCGAGTTACAGGCGTTGGTCACTACTCTGAAAGAAGGGTGTGAAAGTAATGGTCTAAACCTGAATGCGAGTAAAACTAAGATTCTTGTATTTGAAAGAGACGAAGAAAGATCTGAATGCAAGATTATGGCAGATAGAAAGATATTAGAACAAGTGAATGAGGTGATATATCTGGGAAGTATGTTTAGTAGAGATGAAAGATACGAAATGGATGTGGAAAGGCGTATTGCAGCCGGTAACAGGGTTAACGGTGCTCTTGCTGCATTGATGCGACGGCAAAACGTCAGCGTACCTGCACGTGTTGCCGTTCACAATGCAATACTGATACCGACGTTGTTATATGGCAGTGAAACGTGGGTGTGTCAAAAGAAGAATGAAAGAAAGATGAATGCAGTATAGAGTAATCAGTTTAGCTGGATGTATATGGAGCGAGGAGATACGCAGAATGGCAGCGTGAATGTCACAGTAAAAATGAAGAAAGAAGTGCTCAGGTGGTTTGGGCACGTTGAAAGAATGAGCTATGAAAGAATGGTAATAAAGATTTAAGAAGTCAAGGTGAGGGGTACGAGAGGTCGAAAACACAGTATCGAAGATACTGGAGGAAGGTCACGTAAAAAGTATGAGGATCCCCCGAAGGGCATGCATGCAGAGGATAATGACTGTGAACGAGGCGAAAGAGGTATGCAGGGACCGTAGCGTTTGGCGCTCCGTACTCTCTGACTACCCCGCCAGGGATGAAGCATGAAGCTAATAAAAACAAAAATCTATATATCTATATATATCTATATATATATATATATATATATATATATATACATACACACATATATATATATATATATATATATATATATATATATATATATATATCTATATATATATATATATAGCTCTTGAGCCCTTTCTATAGCGTAATATCATATCTCATTCTGCTTGGCCATTGGTATTTCCTCACCAATAATTTAAATATGATATTAACTTCTCTATAATACTTTAAAATAAACGATAATAAAGCTTTTATTGCGTCCAATTTATTACAGTTGTTATTAATGTGCATATTAAACTATAAAATAATTATATAAAAGATGAATTTTTTGTCTCTGTTTTCTTTGTTATTTTTTTTTATTTTAAAAAACTTACTTTTTTTACAGAGTAGCGCGCCAATGTGGGAGGAGTTTATATCGAAGGCGACCAAGCTTCATTCGGCGTTAAAGTAAGTTTAATTATTAAATATTTATATTGGTATATCTATGTATAATTTTTATTTTATTAAAAAGCAGAAACCGGGGCCGGTCGTGGCGCAATTGCACAGCATTTGACTTTAAACGCGGCCGGATGTGGGTTCGATACCCACTCGTGGGAATTATTATATTTAAATTGTTTTCATTTACTCGGTAATGTATAACAATGTGCGGCGTTGAGTTCCGCCACTCAATACGCAATGTCTCGAATACGGTGGTAAGCGGAGTATGGAGTGTTTTGACACTAGATAGTTCCTATCTATTCTGCTATATAAAAGCTTGAGGATATAAGAAAAATAAAAATAATTAAATAAAAAGAGACACAACCTTGGAAAATCGGTCACATTTAATATTTTCCAGTAGTTCGTGTTTCCACATATTGCATGGATTGTTTAATAGTATGTAATGATAAACTTACCTTTCCGTGGATTATGTTTAGTTAAAGGAACCCAATTGTACTTTTGTGGAACCATGCTAATGTATGAGGTGATTGTGGGTTCGATTCTCGATTTGGCATTTAATTATTCTATTTAAATTACTATTGTCCGTTCCATAATGCGATATGGAATTTCGCATATTTAGTTGGAAACTCGAAAAAAAACAGATACATGAAGAATTACTTCCCTATTACGGATTAGAACATATAACCGCCGCTTAAAAGAACTTACTACATTTATTAAGACATCATATTGTTACCTTATGTTAGCTTTTAAGTAATTCTAAGTTTATTGAAAAGCAAAAACGCAATTTGCACATTTGCTAACCAAATTATAGTAGGTGCACGAGTTTTAATATTGTTGCAATTAAGGTGTGCTTTTCTGTTATAGTTAATTACAATTCAAATGTTTTTTTTTTAAATAATATATGATATTAATACTTCGTGAGGCCGGTCCGGATAACCGGTGATAAACTTACCAAGCAATACATATAGAGTAAAGAGTGTTTTGACGCTAGGTACTTTCTGTCAGTGTACGAATAAAAAATAATGTTAAAGAGCCTAAAATGACAGTGTTTTTCCGCATATAAAGCTTTCTTTATTGGACAAGTCATTAATATCTTAATAAAATTCACGAATTTTAAATTTTTTTTTATTTATTACAATTTTGCTATACAAGACGATAGGATAGGATCTAACGTCAAGACGTACCATAGCCCATTGTCTATTTAAAATTGAGGAATTCAAAATGGCAATATTGAATTCACGTCGCGCTTTGTCTTACCAGAACGAGGAAATGAAATTGTGATTAAGTCCAAACGCGATTATCTGTGGGTTCGATTTCCACTCGTGATTTATAAATATATACATACATTTATTCGTTCTATAATAAATGATGATATAAAGGTAGGAGACCGGTTGAAATCTTTAAGTTTAAGATCTTTGATTTTAGCGATTTTTACACATTTTTTTAACTTCACCCTTTTTATCCCGCTTAGCAGGGTATACAGAAAGTACCTAGTGTCAAGACACTCCGTACTTCGCTTTCTACCGCATTCGAGACATCGCGTGTTGAGTGGTGGAACTCAACGCCGCACTTTGTCTTACCAGAGTTGGGAAATGAAAATAATTTAAATATAATCACTTCCCCGAGTAGGTTACGAACCCACGACCAATCGTGTTTACAGTCAGACGCTGTCCCACTGCGCCACGACCGGCCTAACATTTTAAATGAAATTATTTTAAATGGATTAATTACCTTCATTATTTTGGTATTCGAAAATACATTTTTTTTAAAAACCTGACATTTCGAACGCTTTACAGTAGGCCGTGGTCACAGGTAATGTATATAATTAATTTTTGTATCAACCAACAGACGAATGTCACCACGGACTACTGTAAAGCGTTCGAAACATCAGGTTTCCTAATATATATTGTCATATACTTAAATATACGCGATTGATACGTTTAAAATAGAGTTTAATTGAAAACATTGTTTAAATTTGAAATCACGTTCGGGAAAGTGCTTTGTGATGGGAAGGTATCAATGTGTGTTAATTTCGTTTTTAATTTTCAGATCGGCGTTGGTAGCGATCGCCGCCTTCCTGGACGCCTTTCAAAAGATCGCGGACGCAGCTACAAATGCTAGAGGTCAGTGACTAGTTTATTTAGAGAACTCAAGGGGTTTTTTAGTATATATAATTTTTTTTATACTTTTTAATTATTATTTACAAGTTTTTATAGGCAGCTCTTCTCACTATATTTCATATTTTAACTAACTGCAATATTATTCGTAATGTTAAATACCCTCAAATTTTTAGCAGAAGTTACCGTTGTTTGCTCCACTTATTTAAATAAAAGGAAAAAATCTAAAAAGTGGTCAATGTAGTTAGCATTTACCATTGTTTCTGTGATTGGAAAGTTGGGAATATTTTTAATATCAGAAATGTAAAATAAATATTAAATAAATTTATTCATTTTAAATATTAAGCCTACTACTTATTCTACGGTTATTTACAAATCGACTTAAAATTACATATATATATATATATATATATATATATATATATATATTATTTATCATTGTCCATTTATCACAGACTCTATCCAAGTCATATATTCGTATACGTTCGTGTAAACCGCGGGCGCTCCTTCGCTGCCACAGTATCTCGGACCGTAGCTGACAACGCCCGCCACAAACATTCTTTGCTCGTGTGTGTACATCAAAGGTCCACCGGAGTCACCTTCGCAAGAATCCTTTCCCATTTCGCCTCCGGCGCAGATTTGTGATTTTGTTATTTCATAGTTTTGTGTAGATTGACATGAATCTATAGGCACGTAGGGAACGTTCACTTCGGATTTCACATGGATGAGCCGACCGTTGTCGGTGCCCCAACCGGCTAGCGTGAAAATGGTTGATTTGTTGAACAACGGTTGGAAATTTGAATACGGTAAACAGAGGGGCTTGATGAAATCTGAAAATAATAAAAATACATATAATTTAGATGTGTTATTAGGGAGAATGTTCTGATTGGACTAACTTTGGAATCATTTTAAGGAAAATTAAGTCGACGTGGCAGTATAAAATTTAATAAATTCAAAGTTTATAATAAAGTGCAGTGTTTTAACATTTCTTATGATATGGGTATTAATATATTCGTTATATTGTAATAAATGTTACACATTTATCTTTGAAAAATCATTTATAAGATCTTTTGCGATTTTTATACATTTGAAATGAAACTGATACGGTTTAATCGCATATATATAAAAATGTACGCGAATAATTCGTTTAAAATAGTTTCATTAGAACATCCATTCATTTTGATCGTTATATTTAATCTGTCCCGTTGTAATTAATAGTGGTAACGTTCATGCTGCAAATATATTGTCATCGGATTCGGACATGTGTGCAAGATTTTCTTACACAGTTTTGTTTGTGCTTCACGCTTTTATCCCGTATAACAGAGTAGACAGAAAGTATTTAGTGTCGACACGAAGCTTAACGATGCGCTTTGTATATATATAGCCGTATATATAGACACGGTTGAGGTTACTGTAAGTTTATTAAAAAGATGTCACGTACCGGTATATTCCACATCGGAGGCCATTTTAACAATTCCAATATCGTGCCAACGATTAGTTTTATCATAATCGGGATGTTTATACGTTCGTTCTACTTTGACTCTAACTTGACTTATTGTGTCAATACCACCGCCGTCCGTTTCAACTTCATCCGTAGGAAACGTTCGTTGGTCGTACTCCGCTAGGCGTACATATTTTCTGAAAGTATACACGGTTATGTATAAGAGGTTCAAATAAATTAAATACAATAAGGAAAAGGAAATAAATGTAGAAATTAAAGATTCTACACTTTGAAACCTAGAATGGAATATTGCATTCTAGGCTTTAAATATTGGAAACAGCAGCCCTGGACAGAGAAGATGAGATAATGAAATGGAGTTAAGTGTTATATTAGGCTAGGGTCCACAAAGCGTTGTACAGCCACTGGTGACGTTAATAAAGACAAGGCATTAACTGCTTTGTGGATTTAGCTGATTTTTCATATTTAAGAAGATATAATTTCGCTGACCTATCGAATGTCTAACATTATAAGTCTTAAAAAAAATCGCTCGAGTTAGAAAACATAGGTATATAGGTACTTACGGTTCAGCGCCTGCCCCATGGATACAATGCGCCGCTGTCAAGATGTATCTGGAGTTTATCAGGGTACCACCACAGTTTGTAGAAAAATCCGACACATCTTCACTTTTTTCGCTGTTCAATGGGTATTCGAGTAGAGCAAGCCAAGGGTACTGGTCGATTCCGGTTTCCTTTCCACCTGTTGAGTTAATATATAAATGATAGTAAATATATGTACTTAACGTAACTTAGAGGTACAGTAAGTACGTAAACATACTGAATAATTGTGAATTAGTTTGGTAAGACAAAAGCGTGGAATTAGATTTCTAAAGTAGAGAGCGGAGTGCCTTATCACCATATCTTTTCTGCCTGCCGCTTCGTAAGGCAGATGCTAATAAGTAAAGTTTTATAAATCCTAAATATTTTTAAAAAAAAGTTTGCAAAAGTTCATGTTCAAATAACTTCTTGATTATAATCATTATGTCCGTAAATTGAGTTTTGATTATTGCAAAGTAATTATAGTCATTGGGCATTTCATTTTTGAACACAACAGAAATTGTTAAATTTAAAAAATCGTGCTATAAAACTTCTTATTATTATTATTCGATATTGTTATTATTATTTAACTCGTACAGCAGTGTAAAGTAAGCACTTAAGTGTCTAGACACTTCGTACACCGCTTTCTGTCAAATCCGGCGGAACTCAACGTCGCGCAAACACTTGATTATTTATAGAGTATTTAAATATTTTGATGTGGATGTTAGTAAAAAACAGCGTACCAGATATTTTATTGGGGCTTCCAGAATCTATTCCGCACTGTGCACTGTTGCTCTTGTTGCCGCCAGGCAAATGCCTCACAACGTCAGGCTGTGTCGGTGGCATATAAGTTAACATTGTATGAAGCGGTAAAGGTTTCGCTATTTTCTGAGATGTTTCTGTGTTAACCTCCGGGAATATAACAGGACGTGCAATGAAGTTCGACCACAGATTTTGAGATGGGCAACATACCTGGAATATAACAATTCAGTACTATGTTGAAATTTGAAAATGGTTAAAGTAGTCTTGTATGAGCTATACAAAACTACTGTATTTTATGTGAATTTTTTACCCGTAAGTATGTAAATAATGTGTATAAGAATTTGAAATCACTTTTGTTTTGTAACAAGACTTACTCCAATATAGCTATTTTTTTTATTACAACTAAATAATTACAATGGACTTAATAACTAATAATTTATATTTAAATGTATAAAATATTTTTAACATATTTAACCGGTAAATATTAATGTAATGAATAATTTAATTGGTGTTTTTGATTCTTATAGTTTTTTGATTATTTTAAATGTTTTAATGATTTGTAAGAACACATACATGAATCATACATTATGTTCTTTTCCTTGTATGTCTGTTACGTATGTACACACGCCACTTGTATGAGGGAAAAATAAAAACAATTAATGTGTTGGTATTCTAATTGTGGCGTACCAAGTGTCCATCAATGTGGATGATATCATTTAAAAAAAAACATATTGCACAATTTTATTTTATCTACAGCTTCACGCTTCCCACCTTATCCCCCGCTTAGCTAAGTAATCAGACAAATTATTATATTATACACTCTGTTGACTGATATTGTGCATGAAATTGAGACATTGCGTGTTAAGTGGCGAAACTAAACGCCTCGATGTGTCTTATCAGAGTGAAATAATTTAAATGTTTTTTTTTTTAAATTATAATCATACTTCCCACAACCAATCACGTTTACAGTCAGACGCTGTCTCTCAGTGACACAATGGCCTCGTTAGTTAATTTAAGTCTAATAATATCTGTGTATTAATATAGTCTATTGGGTTGTTGTCCAATGTAACGAGCAATGCTGTACATCTTTTATAAGTAAATATAGTATTATGAGGCCGATCGTGGCGCAGTGAGACACTGTCTGACTATAAACGCGATCGGTTTTGGGTTCGATCCCCACGCGGGGGAGTGATTATATTTAAATTATTTTTACATTCTCGCTCTGGTAACACAAAGTGCGGCGTTGATCCACCATATGGGAAAATAATATTTATCGAACACTTGGTGTGCAATGAGTAAGAGAATTTGAGGATTCAAGGAAATTACTTTATCTACTTTCTATCTATATACTATCTAGATTAAGAAGTCTAGATGGCTAGGTAATAATTACAATAGCTCAGAAAATTACCTGTTTAATAATATTAATCTTTCTATGCAATTGGTTATTTGGACTTCATAAGGGTCATAAACTTACTAAAAATTACTTACTTATTAATTATTAATTTCTTCTTTACAACACTTAACGGAAAGACAAATGAGTGTCTTAACACTATTTTCAGCAAAAAAACGCCTAGTAAAATATTTAAAGATTTTCTATTCTAAGTTATTATTATATACAAATTTTAAATAATAATTATATTTTTAATTTACCTTGACATAGGGTCCATCTGAATTTCCACAAAGAGATTGTTGAAAGAATAATTTTTCATGATCGCTCTTTTGATGTTTCCTGTCCAGACTCAGTAGAGGGGCACATTTTGACAGCTTGGTACAAGTGCCTGCGCCGCCGTTTGGCACTTTACAGATATTATCTGAAAATGAAGAAATCGATTATTTTCTTGTAATAAGGAAATATACTAATTAGAGTTTATTCGAGATTGATTTTTAGAATACATTTTAAATTTATTTTTAAAATTATAAATTTTCTTTTAGATATAGTTTTAATAATATTTATGGAATAAAATATAAATAGGCCCTTTTTAATTATTTTAACAAAATTATATAACTAACTTGTATAAAACTATCTAAATAATAATATAATTCTTATATCTGCATAATTTCTATTTTTTAACGTGGAAATATTATAATAGTTTATAGATGATTTTATAAAATATCGTTTTAACAAAAACGAACATTCACAAATATAAAAATAAAACAATAATTACTTAATTAGCTTTTAATGGATCTATTGTTCTAATTATAATCATTTTAATTATAAGGAGTATAAGGAAATTTTTGTAACATGACACGTTACGAATGAAAACCTAATGCTGGGTTTTCTTCGCTTTAGTACAATGCAAATGCTAATTGTATGTTTTAATATTTTCTTAATTTGAAATGCGTGATAAATTCTAGTTTAATTATTTATCACCTTGTTTAGTAAGGTAATTATTTAATATAATCGATCTCCCGAATGGGAATCGAACCCACTGACAATCGCGTTTACAGTCAAACTTTGTCCCTTGTCTATACGTTGATAGTCTCGCCTATGATCTTTTAGTAAATTATAATTAAAAACGTGAAGATTGAGGACACGGTTTGTGAGATTTTTTATTTTATAATGAATTATAAAATAAACAACTTTCCTTTAGAAAATGTACTATTTATTAAAGAATAAAATTTTGTTTAACATTATTCTTTTATATATAGTAAAATATATAATTTTCTTAATAACACATGTTAAATACAACAAGTCTATAAGGGGTTTTAACAACTTTCTTGTTAGCGACATTTATATCCTTTTTTTTATAAAAAAATATGTAACAGAGATGTTTCGTATATGGTACAGTTAAAATTTATACATGTGTTCACGCGCAGGAGTGCAGAAAGCCAAGTTTTTCCTAAGAATGCATTGAAAACGCATATAATTGTTCAAGTAATCATTACACATGCTACTATATACTTTAATATAAGCTTTTGTATGAAGATTAGTTGTATCATACACGTTGGTAATGGACTATTAGGGACTATTAGTAGGTATTATTTATCACTGTACCGAAATATGTAAATAAATTGTCCTCACGTGTAAAAACTAATATATGTTATATGCATTAATTAAAATTTTACAGTATTCTTTGTGATACTCAAGTAACGTTATATATTTGTTATAATTTTAAATGTAATTACATATATAAAATAAATTGATAATAAGGAATTAGACATAAAATATTTATTATGTTACTGACTTAAATACCATGGTATTTTACTTTTAATATTAAGATGACAACTAACTGACAGTTAATATATTATCATACTATGGGAAATCGTAGAGCCTTGGAATTCATAATCATATAAACAAGTTTAATTGTTCGTAAATCCGACGTAACTTATATTTGCTAAAGCGAGCTTGAGAGCTTTCAAAATTATATACTAATCCATACATATTATTCATATAAAACCACAAGAGAATAAGTTAAATTAATTGTTTTATAAATTAATAACGATTATATATTTTTTTATTTGAGTATATACTTTAGATAATTTTTGAAAATTCTCACCATATTTTATATTTTTAAACACGTGACGTAACTAAACGCAACATAACGAACAACCGCTCGTATTTTGAATATAAATATTAAATATTCTTAATGGAATTCGAACCCATAACCTCGACGTGTCATTACTAACCTCTCCTAAAACACTTGACGTTTAAAATAATGATGAATTTTGTCAAATACTCACATGAATATACATTTAAAACACATAATATACACATATATGCGACATTCCGTAATACAGACTCCATCGTATAAGGAAAATTGCTCAGAGCAAGTTCCGCGCGAGCTCCTCCGCCGGCGAACGAGTTTTAAATGTTGAGACTTTCGCAGGCCAAATATATATATATGTATACATTCATATGTAAGATATATATTATCTGTACAGAAACTTGCGTGTTCTACTATTGTAGTTGGCTGCATTGGAAACAAAAAACCCAGGGTTTACTTTAGTTTTAGTAATGAAAGGTAATTATTGTTGAATTGTACTTTAATATTTTAACTTTTTTTTATTATAAATTAATGCTTAGATAATTTTAAATGAATTTTTATTTTTTTAAGTGTATTATTAATATATTAATGTTGAAATAAATTATTTGTTAAAATAGTTATTTGCATTTGTATGTACATATAGTTTTAATTTTTTATGTCTGTGCATTGGCTCGATATTTAAGTTCGGAATGCAGTCAACGGAGTGTCTTGACACTAGGTTGCCTCTGAGCTGCTATACAGAATAAACCGTGAAACTGTTTTTGAACTAATGAATTATTCGATATGCAGTGTATTTTCTCTGCTTTGGTACTTGGTAATGTGAAATTAAAAAAAATGGGAAGTGCAATCAACGATGCCTTTTTTATGCAAATTATTGAGAGTGTTAATTTGTAGAGAATTTTCTATATTATATTGGGTTTGTACATAAAAATAATAGAAATGGTACATATGGTTGTACGTACATACATAATACGATGCATGCATAAATAACATGATATTTGTTTTTTAGCCTCACGCGTTTTTCCCGTATATCCAGGTAGAAAAGACTACTGTCAAGTCACACTCCATTCGAATTTAAGACATTGGGTATTGATTGGTGAAACTCAACGCCGCTCTTTGTTTTACCAGAGCGAGTCAATGAAAATGATTTAAATATGATTATTCTCCTGAGTAGGAACCAAACCCACAACCGATCGCTCTTACAGTCAGACGCTGTCCCACTGCGCCGCGGTCGGTATACGATATAATTAAATTTAAACTTATTGAAAAGAAAAAGTATTAAGAGACTGCTATAATATGGCATATATCCACTATCTCTGATAAATATCCTTTATTTTATCTTTGGTTTGTTAAGCTTCACGCTTTTATCCTTCATAGCACGGTAGACAGAAAGTACCTAATGTCAACACACTCCGTACTTCGCTTTCCACCGAGTTCGAGACATTGCATGTTGAGTGGTGGAACTCAACGCCGCTCGTGTCTTTACCGAAGCGAGGAAGTTAAAATAATTTAAATATAATCACTCCCCCAGTAGGGCTAGAACCCACAACCGATCGTGTTTACAGTCAGACGCTGTCACACTGCGCCACGACCGGCCTTGGTACTTGCATACATAAATTAATAAATTATTTAAGATTTTGCACAATATGAATGTATACTTTTTAAATGAAATTATTTTAAACGGATTAATCGCGTATATTTTGGAATTTGAAAGTACATTTTTGAAAACCTATTTTCGAATAGCGAAATATAAGCGATTCATACGATTAAAATAGCGATTCATACAATTAGAATGTGTAAAAATTGCAAAAAATTAAATATCTTATTGTGAATGTATACCGATAAACAAATATGTATCTTTATAAAAAACCCCCAAAATTCCCCAAAGTTTCCGTTCGATAGAGGCAACGGATGATGCATTCAACGTTTCCAAGCAATGGCAAAACATCATTTGAGCGTTTCAGTTCTATTGGCATGAAGGAACTAAAATATTCCCCACATCATAATGTTCAGATATTGTCCTCGATGATCAATTCTTTTTATTTCTCATAGAAAATAACAATTTATCTAATGTCTTTTATAATTTTGTGAGTAGATAATAATTCTACATGATTTTTTTAATGGAAATTGGTCCTATAGTTTAGCTGGAATATTATTGTTATTCATTAGATATTCCAAATTTTCTTTTTTAGCTTCACGTTTTTATCCCGAATAGCAGGATAGAAAGGAAGCACCTAATGTCGAGACACTCGGTACTCGGCTTTCTGCTAAATTCGAGACATTGCGTCTTGAGTGGTGAAACCCAACGTCGCGCTTTGTCTTACCAAAGTGAGGAAATGGGAATAATTTAAATATAATCATTCTCCCGGGTGGGAATTGAGCTCACAGCCCATCGCGCTTACAGTCAGACGCTACTCGACTGCTCCATGATTGGTCTTATCTAAATCTTTTTGTGTATTCATGGAAAATGCCGGTTGATTGCTTAACAATTTTTGTTTGCCTAATACTTATAATTTAGCTAGTCGTTTATGGTCCTTCACCAGGTGTTCCACGTTTGGAAATCAATCAATTTGGCAAACTTCCCCGAGTGGGAATCGAATCCACAACTTTACAATCGTACCACTACGCCAGGACCGATCAAGGTTATTAAAAATAATATTTAAATAAAAGACAAGTGAAATTAAACATTGACATCTAAATTGATTCTAAATTTATAAAAGGATCATATGAAAGGTACACTTGTTATTGGTAATTAATTGGTATAAAAACAGCACAGTATCTTGTTTAATTTATATATTAATTAAATTACTAATAAAATTAAATTATATATTTAATTAAATTTTTATAGGTTTAAATTAAATATTTTCCTGGAATGAATTTAAACAATTGTGCACAATCAGGCAGATTGCAACAGCAGTACTGTTGTTGTAGTTGTGTATTAAAACTTTTATATTAAAATATAGGCATAATTAATTATATTAGTAACAAAGGAAGCAATGTTGCGTTTAAAACCACGTAATGTCTGAAAGTTCTCAGCCGCACTTAGAAATATTCATTAGAGGTTAATTAATAGTTGAATAAAGCGACGCTGACGTAGTAGGACAGCGTCTGACTGTAAACGCGATTTATATAAATTATTAATTTAATAAAAAAACCAAAACGAAAGTTGATAAGAAGCAAATAGGTAATGAAATGATTGTATTTTAGAAAAACATTTTTTTCCGCTCTGGTAAGATAAAGCGTGGCGTTGAGTTCTCCACTCAACACGCGATGTCTTGATTTTTGACAAAAGGCAGTTATCGGAGTGTCTTGACATTTTGGTTGTCCTGCACCACCCCACTATTTGGGATAGAGAGTGAAGCTGCAAACAAATAGGTTTTAATATATACAGTACTGATGTTAATGTCTGTTAAAATTTAATTTGTGTTTCTTGATTCTGTTAGAGGAACAGTTCAGTGTAATACTTTTTTCTTTCTTTTAATCATTGCTATATTCTAAATATTATATTACCTTAAATTGGTAATATTTTTGTATATATTGTTATATTGATAAAATTTTTGTTCCCCTTGCCCTATTAATTTGTTTAGGTGGAAACTTTACTGGTTTATGTCTTATCTTTTATTGAAATATAAAAGATAAAATATCAGAAAATGTTTCTTCTATCTTAGGCGGGAAGCAGTCAACGAAGTGTTGTGACACTAGATTATCGCTGAGTACCCTGCTGCTTTGCATGACCTACATATTTATCACCGTTTAGAATAATAAAATTTAGCATTATTTCCTCGCAACAAAAATAACTTATAAAAATAATACACGGAGGACCAGAGTATCTCTTGAACATTAGGTTCTCTACACCTAATTTGTTATATTTCCATAAAGCTAGAAAGTAGTCAAAATTAAAATATTATCTGTTATAAGCACTTTCGAATAGTCAATTAACATAGAAGTGTCAGTATTGTCAGTCATAACGGAAGCTTGGTGGAACTTCGTGGTAGCTCGGTGGTAGAGCAGTAATATATGATAGATAATATTAGTTTTGATTTTTCAAGTGAAAATAACAAAAAATGTATATTTAAATCTTAAGTGTGACTGATTTTTATATATTTTCTGCAATAATATAAAATAATGTTGTCCTAGAGTACGTCTATTTATATATTAATTATAATATATTGTTATGTGAATATTTGGGGATTCCCAACCAGCATATGGAGTAATAATATTAGATGTGTATGTTTGTGACACATCCAGTGTCTAAATATAGTCGAGTGCGTTTTCTTTTGTTTTCCTGTAGGCGTTTATACAGCTCTAGTTGAACATTAGATGATATTTTTTCATCAGTTTTCTGCTTCTGAGTTTAGTTATGTAATAAATAATCATAGTTTATACTTTTTTTTTTCACTAGCCAACTGACTCAACCGCCTCAACTCAAATGATGCCGTATTTCTAGTTTATATTGGAATTATTCATTTATATTGAGTATAAAATCATATTTTTATTCCATTATCATGAAGGGTATTCCCCTACTCGTAAAGCGGTATCTGGAATTGTCTCCAACCACAGTGTTTATTTTATGTATTAACTTTATATAATGCATCAGACTTGGCGACGCCGATTGGCGTTGAACTGACTTTGAACCGGTTTCAATCGGAACAAGTGCACCGTTAGTACACAAAAGTAGGCTTTTACTTATTAAAATATTATGTTCATTTTTTTATATATTAACTGCCATATAGAGTATACCTATATTACACTATGCTATGCTATGCTATGATTCCTACATAGGTACATATCTATACTAATAATAAAAAGCGGAAGAGTTTCTTTGTTTATTTGAACGCTCTAATCTCAGGATCGACTGATTGGAATTTAAAATTTTTTTCTGTGTTGATTACTAAATTTATTGACGAAGGCATATAGGCTATATAACATCACTCTACTACTAATAAGAGTGAAGCAGTAATAAAAAATATGGTGAAAACGGGAAAATTTGTATATTTTTAAAGCTAACCTTGCGTGCGCCGTAAACGTTAAAAGTTATGCAAAAATCATGATAACAAAATTGTTCCCTTCTAAAAATTCTAAATAAAATTTATATATATATATATATATATATAATAAAATTTTACGGTTGACTCACTATAACAATATTTATGTATATAATGAATGAATGAATGAAATATACTTTGTTGTACACCAAGGAAAATACATAAAATTTTAAAACAGAAAAAAAAACAATGTCAAAGAGCATACAATCGGCGGCCTTATCGCTAGAAGAGCGATCTCTTGCAGGCAACCGGTTGGCATAGGACATTATAATTAATAAATTTTGGGTGGAGGTGTACTTTAATACAGATATAATAAAGTAGTAAAATAATACATACAAAAATAATCAGAAGATACACACATAACTGGCATGAAAAACACACACAATTTTAAAATAAATGAGAATAGGAGGAGGAGAAAGGTAAGGGATGTAAATAGATTTTACGTATCAATATAATATTCAAAATTCGACGTTTAAATATGTCTAGAGATTTAGCTCGACGAACCGCTAAGGGCAAGGAATTCCATAAGCATGCTGCGTTAATTGTAAAAGATTTTGAGTAACAAGTTGAAGAGCGAGAAGGGATACTCAAAATTAAATTATCCTCGGAGCGCAGTTAGCGATAGTGAGAAGCACCAAGGAATTTAAACCTCTCTTTTAAATAAAGAGGAACTTTTGGATTGAATAGGACACAGTAAAGAAATAATAGAGTACGAATATTCCTGCGAAGGCGGACTGGGAGCCACTTGAGTTTTTTGCGCAATTCAGAAACATGGTCATATATATGATCATGTTTCTGAATACGCAAATGCGAAGCCCAAATATGAACCGTATACAGAGATTTTGAATGCGCTCAAGTTTATTTAGTTGCTCCTCGTTTAAATCGAGATAACATATGTCGGCATAATCTAAGATAGGTAATAAGAGAGTGTGTGCTAAGGTAATTTTGGTAGGTATGGGCAAAAAGTTTTGTAACCTACGCAGAGAACTAATAGCCGAAAACATCTGTCTGCTCACTTCGGTAACCTGCGGAATCCATGATAGCGTTTTATCAAAGATTATGTTCAAGTTTTTGACCTTGTCTTCAAAAGGAATATGGACTCCATCAAATTTCATAGGTGGTAGATTAGTCCAATCAATTTTCGTTAATAACTTTTGGCTACCAATTATAATGGCCTGCGACTTGTTTGGATTAACTGTTAGACCATGAGTTTTACTCCAATGAGAAATGTGTGCCAAGTCATTGTTGATAACGCTTATTAAGTTTGGTAAGTCATTTACTTGCGACGTTAGGTATAGCTGTAGATCATCAGCATACAAGTGGTAGAGAGAAGATAGATGTTTAGTAATGGAGTTAATAAATATTGAAAATAAAAGAGGGGACAACACGCCACCTTGGGGGACGCCAGCATTTAGTATACACCAGTTGGAATAATTATCGTTAACACGTATACGTTGCCGACGCCCGTCCAAGTAACAATGAAACCAGTCAATAACAGTAGGAGATATGTTAAGAGACCTTAAAAAAGCCAACAGAATATCATAGTCAACACTGTTAAACGCATTGCTCAAGTCCAACGATGTCATCACAGTCACCCGCTGCTTATCCATACCAAAACGAATGTCATCGGTAATTTTAACTAATGCAGTAGTCGTGCTGTGACCAGGACGAAAGCCGGATTGGAAAGGATTTAAAAGATTATTTTTGGAAAGGTATAAGCTTAACTGTTGATGTACCAGTCGCTCTAGGACTTTAGAGAGGGAAGGGAGCATAGATATTGGACCATAATCAGTAACACGGGAAGGGTTGGGTTAGGAACAAGAATCATTTGAGCATCTTTCCACGCAGAGGGAACTTTACCCGTGATTATATAGTTATTATCAATGGATGTGATTATAGGTGTCAAAAGGTCAAAGATAAGAATGATCATCTTGCGACTGATGCAGTCAGTACCAATGGCATTAGAGTTGATACTTAAGATGTTCCTCTTAACATCACTTTCAATAATTAGACTAAAAACAAGAGGTGAGAAATCTGGAATGGATGAAGCAAGAATTTGATTTATCGTATTTAATTTTGTGGCTCCATCTATAACAGTCGAGGATGAGAAATGCTGATTAAGCTGATCGAGGTCACAGTTTTGAGAGTTATCTTCTTGTTTAGCTTTCCCAACTCCAAGTGATTTAAGGAATTTCCAAACTTTACTTGGGTCATCTTCCTCTAAAATAGATTTATGAATGTGGCGTCGTTGTTCGTCTCTACAAATCCTGTTGCAGCGATTTCTAGCTTTCTTATATTTTTATAGATTTGCGTCGCTCACATTACACTTATATTTAGCTTTAGCGGCGTTCTTTTTATTCTGTAAGGATTTTACGTCATCTGTAAGCCAAGGAGCGGGAAGATGCTTAATTCGGACTGGCCTAATAGGCGCGTGTACGTCGTACAATTGGTTCAAAAGGGAATTGAAAATGGCAACCCGATCATCAAGAGACGGTGCATGCAAAACTTCGTACCAGTCAATTTTAGCTGCATCTTCTTTCAGACGCCCTAAGTCCATACCAGCAAAATTACGCTGCAGAAGCATTTTAGTTTTCACTTTAGGAGGTTTAATCTTGTAAGATAGGAAAATAAGGTCGTGATAAGAGAAAGCTGTAGCAGTGCATTGACCATGCTTTTCAATATAATCAAGAGAAGAAACAAGAATAATATCTAGAAAGGAAGGAGTACAATTAGAAAAGAAGTGAGTTGCGGAGAGTGGGAGAATATTTAAATTAGATGCATCAACCATGGAGCTAAAACGAGCAGAGCGAGCGTCATTTCTTAATAAACACGTGTTAAAATTGCCCATAATTATTACGTGCTTATATATTTTTAGTTCTAAAATAATACATTATTTGCGATGGTGTTATTATGAACTAAATATTAATACTTATCCAAATATAAAGTTATTTATCACGGGCGCTTATTTTTGAACAAAATTGCTTTTTACAGTATTTGATCTCAACCAATATGCAAAAATTATGCTTTTTAAATAATAACGCCAAATACCACGCGCTCATTAACGTGCGGGGTGTGTGAAGCGGTGAGAGGGGAGGGCGCTAGCTGACAGTGTCGATAGTCTTCTTACTAATTTTATAAAAACAAAAGTTTCTGAGAATGTACCTTTTGATTTGGATGAAACTTTACAGTATTATAGGTTGTAAATCAGAATAACATATAGGCTACAATTTATAACAAACGAAATCTTACTACTTACGTATTTCATATAGGAAGGAAAATTAAATGTATTAAATGTCAATTTAAGTAATTATTAATTAATTATATTAAGTAAGAATAATAATAATTTTATATATATATATATATATATATATATATATATATATATATATATGTATAAAAGTTAAGTGATCGCAATCTGTACATAGAAGATATATGAGAAATAATATCAATTGACATGTAAAATTATATTAATATATAATTTCAGCAAATTCTACATATAATTATATAGAATATATTATTTTTTTAAATGTGATATATTTATTAAAGAAACGGTTTTTTATCCAAAAAAAAATATTGCTGAAAAACCGTCTGAAATGACGAAATAAAAATAGTTTTACCGTATTTCACAAAAATAATTTTAGAACTGTCATAGATATATTAAAATGCGTTTTTGTTTTAAAAAATAAAAGCGTAAATATTAAAAAAATCTTTAAAAAAATATTAAAAAATCCTTTTTAATTTAGGATTTTAACCCTTTTACTAACCACAATGAGGGTTTGTAGGGGTTAGAGACCAAAAGTTAAATGTATTTCTAAAATCAATTTACAGCAAGTCAGTGCACTGTTTGTCTAGCATGAGCTAGAGAATTTTACCAATGTGTATAAAAATTGAATGCAGCTGTATTAATACTCGCGACTGTTGGAAAACGCCCGTAAACTTTCACCACTAAGCCATGCGCACTTGGTCAGTTGCGAAAAGGCCCGGGTTTCGAGCCCAACTGAGTTTAAATCTTTATACGTTTTAACCATAAACGTGTCAATAACACTTTTAAACATTTAAAATATTCAATTAAATACGCCGTTAAGTGCGGTTATTGCTAGCGATGCGTCATGGTCCCTAATTGAGATATTGATGTGTGTAGTTGACGAAACTAAGTATAGGGAATTTTAACATTCAAATATTCAATGTACATAAAATATTGTTAATATGATTTCATTACCTAGACTGGTATAAATGTAATGGTTTGTCGATGTATAAATAATTATGAATAAATACCTATATATATCTTTTTAAATGAAATTATTTTAAACGGAGTAATCGCGTATATTTTAGTATTCTTAATATCTTTTTAAATGAAATTATTTTAAACGGATTAATCGCGTATATTTTTGTATTGGAAAGCTAGGCCAGCTCAGGAGTCTTTCTGTGACAGTAGTTGTGTTGTGATTGAAAGGTCAGGATTTCAAAACATGTAATTCATTTAAAATATTTAAATTAGAAATGTTGAAAAATCGCTAAAATCAAAGATCATATAACCCGTGTCTTCTGATCTGCTTTATAATTTCAATTCGTGTCCCGATAAAGTACAATATTTTAATAGCATGAAACAAAACTATTTTGTTTTATAAATAAAAGTGTGTTACATTGTGATTGACAATGTAACATGCCGTTAAACGATTATTTCTTATTAATCTTTAAGAAGTAGTAATTTGTAAAAATCTCTCTACAGAGATGCTAAAAACATAAATAAGTTGTAACAAAACGTATAAGAATTTCGACGCAGCTGGGAGTAGAACGCATGGCTTAGCGGTCAGAGCGCTTGGACGGTATCCAAGAGGCGCGGGTTCGAATCCCGATGCGTTCAAATTTTGTATACGTTTTTTCTAAAATGTTTTCTAATCCTAAGTGTGGAATAACACTTTAAAAATAGTAAATGCTGTTATTTATTTATTTTATACATCGAGTTTAATTTATTTTTATCCTTTTAGTTCTTTTTTGTTAAAAAGTTGATTTTTGTAAAGTTTTTTTTCCTTAATTTCATACATGTATAACTTGACGTGACACGCTACTGCGTGTCTAGATATGTATGTTTTTTATTAAATAATATTCATACTCTATTTATTTTATAATATGCCTTTGCGTTTATCTTAAAAATACTTGGAAGAGATCACTATTTTAGTGGTAAGGTCGCTTCTTGTATATGTACCTCGAGTTTGTTTTTCTGTTTTTTTTCCTACTTTTTTGTTCTTACCCTTGTTTGTTTGAATGTTTAATAAAAAATATTATTATTATTATTATATATTTACCATAACATATGACCAAACCGTAGTAGATTATGACAATTAGTCATTTCTCATTCACAACATTCCTGTTTACAATGCGTTTCTAAGAGTTGGACCGCGTAATACATTTTAATATGTGCGTAAATAAACAAGATAATGTTATTCATTGAGGAGTTTGTATGTTATATTTTATTTTAAAATTGTTTTTCAGTTGGTTTTACCTAATACATATATTGTGTTTTTATCTTTTTTTACTGTTATGCTCGATAATAGGCGTGGAATATTTTTAATACAATCATGTTTGAGTCAGAAATCTACTGAAGGTCTTGTTGACGTTGACGCGAGATACGTGTAACTTTAGCAACGTCATTTTTGGCAAAAGTATATGTCAAACGTATGGAAATTATGTTTTTTTTTTAACTTAATATGTTTCTATTTAATTATTTTACTTATTATAAAATATATTTATTTTTATAAAATCTGTAATCTATGTATATGTTATATATGATATATATGTAATTGTATATATATAAATAGAATTTATTTAGTTTATCTTTTTTTATTTTTTTTTATTTTATGGTTTTGCACCGCATCATGCCCGCTCTTTATGGTAACTCCTTATAATTTGGTCGCTTTCAGTGATAAGATCGCTTTTGTGCATTTTATTGTTCTTTTTCAATCTATGTACTGTGTATTTTATCTGTGTGTAATAAAGGTTTTAGCTATCTATCTATATTGACTTATAAAATATATTGACTTTCTACACTTCTTCTCCATATAAATTGTAATTATTCCAAATATTATACTCTTTCGTTCGCCTTCTATTCTAAAAACGGATCATATGTTTTTCTTTTACATATAAACACACATAACCTGGCAAGGAAGTCAGAGATAACTTAGTATCAAGACACTCCATTGCTTCGTCTTTTTAAATGGAAGAGATAAAAAAAAATTAAACGTACTTTTTCCCTAGTGGAAATCGAATCCGCGACTAATCGCATCAAACGCTGTTCCATTGCCCCATTGCGGTGGCCTCACATATTAATATATCTATGCATATAATAAAACTAAAAGTATAAATTCTGTACATTAAAAGTATTAAAAAAATAATGGGAAGGGGTGGTACTACTTGGTATGATTGTTTTTCAACCTCCTGAGTACCATATTAGGTCCTTTCTGTCCCGGAAAAGAATATACACTAAAAACAATTCTAACTTTGCGGCTCGATTCTCGGACACGACCACTGTACTAAACGCAAATAATAAGTTTGTGGTATGCCACGTCACCCAGAGTGGAGTTTACAGTAATTGTAAGGCCGAAAGTTCATCAAGATTTTGAAGTATCTATATGAATCGTTACAATCGGTTTTGCTGTTTGGCCATGATGACGTCACAGACGGATAAACCAACTGGGTTACTTTAGCGTTAATATTGCTTATAAACGCAATATGTTAGTATTATAAATGCGTTGTAGATTAATTTTAAATTAAAGTATGTTAAGATATGGTTTATTTGTATGACTTATTATTAGTATTATAAATCGATATATAGGTTTAAATTTCAGTGAAGTCTTTGAATTAAGCGTGAATACGGGCGGGCCAGAAAATGAAATGGTCATAGTCGCGTGTTCACACAGGGGAGCGGGCTTCACGCTTTTGACCCGCATAGCAGTGTAGGAAGGTACTACCTTGTGTGAAGACACTTCATACTTCGCCTTTCACCGAATTCGTGAACTTGCGTGTTAAATGGCGGAATTAAACGCCGCAGAGCCTGTCTTACCAGAGCAAGGAAATGAAAATAATTTAAATATAAAAATTCCCCCGAGTGGGAATCGAACCCAAAACGACCGGTTTATCTACTAGCGGCCGCTAGTAGATAATAATATTTTGTATAAACATGTTTTCTCTTTCAAATAAAACTTTTGCTTATAAGTAAAGGGCGGTGAAGTTATTTTACTTGTCACCTCACAAAGACGATATTGGATATGTATATATGAGGTTAAAATTAAAATTAAAAAAAAATTGGAGACCACGAATAACTAGCTTAGTTATTATAAATATATTGAAAATATTGATGATTAAAAGAATCTGAACACGTACATATTCCATTGTCTGGAAAGATTGTCTAAGAGGTTATTCTTTTGTATACAAGGAAATGGCAATAAACAAGGATTATTTTCAAACTTCAATGTGAGCCTGGAATGAAGTAGTCCTACAATCTGTATTAATCATTTTAATTTACTTACAATTATTAATTATTTTAATTTACTTACAATGGGATTGTTTTAAATTCTTAAAATATTTTTAATGTTTATTATAATTAGATATTTTCATGGTTATCTACGAAAATCCACAGTCTGTTTTTGTGATTATTGCAGTAAAAAAAGTCTCCGCAATTAGAGAAGGTTGCGATATAAGTATTGACACACGGTCTGCCATCGTAGCTCTTCTCAATGAAGGCAAATCTCAACGCGACAATGCATCTTAACTCAAGCTATCGAAGACTTCTGCTCATATCTACACTATTGTACGTTACAAACAAACTGCCAGTAATGACGATCGTCCGCTCTTAGAGAGACAAAGCAAGCGAAATAGACGCCTAACACCGTACAATGACGGTGACGCCTCCAGAAATTGAAGTCGAGGACAACAAATCTCGGGGAAAATCCTGTGTACAGTTAAAGATGATTACGAGATGCTAAATTGTTTGTTTTCGGTGTGCTTGACATTTTTTTCAATATAAACTATTTCTATGGACCTTAATGGGTTAAGATTCGTGACTGGATCGAGAAAGATTTAAATAAATACTTTACAGTGGTCAATATATATTTAAAAAAATTCTATCAAAATAAATATTTGTAGTGTGTATGTCCGGACTCTCAAGCATGGTAGTGGCTGGAGTATTTTATCAGACTATGCCTCCAGTCCCATATGCATATGTAGTCCAAATTAAGCAAAACATAAAGGTAATTTTTTGAAGGAAAAGTATTATTTCTTCCGAACTAAAGTAAATCGGCAAAGGATCATCATGATAAGGATCATCGTTATTTTACAACAAGATAATCCAAAGCATAGTTCCAAATTATTTAGAGGTTATTTAGTACTAGAAACAGTTGGAAAAAGTTTTGGAAAACATGACATGGGATCAATGCCCTACTTCACAGGAGACCATGTAAAATGCACTGGAAGAAAGCTGCAGGAATAACTGATAATTAATTATATTCATTATTTGCTAATCTTGACATGCGAACAAGTAATTTGCTTTTAATTGTAATTATTGGTGAAACAGGTCATACAAACGCAAAGCAAACGAGGATATTTCTATGAAAATTCAATGTTGTGTAAACTTTCTTGTGTGTGTTCTCTTAAGGACATTATGACACACTGCGGTATCGAGAATTTAATGTTTTTATAATTTTAAATGTTGTGTATAACATGAAAATAAAGACTGATTCTCATAATGTTTTAAATATTCAGACTTTTTTTATAACTTCACAATATTTATCCCGCGTAGCAGGGTAGACAGAAAGTACCTAGTTTCAAGATACTCCGTTCTCCATACTGGCAGACTGAATGAAGAAGTGAATATAATTTAAATATATTTACTCCCTAGTGGGAATCGAACCCACAACCGATCGCGTTTATAGACTGCGCCACGCCTGGCCCCAAGTTATACACTACAGTACATTTAAGACACCTACAGTTGAATTTTATAAGAACGACTGTTAGTTTTGCACTGTTTTTACTCTAGAGACTGAAAAAGATATGAAATCAAAGTCTTAATATATAAAAAAGAATCTTTATAGATAAATATAAAAAGTCTTATAGTTAACAATTACACTATTATTATAATTATCATTATTATTCTAAGGTTTTATTTGACTTCGTATCCACGGCAGGTAATGGTACACTTTGGTATAGACGCCGGGCACGTTCTCTATTCCACATGGAGTCGGACCGAAGCTTACAATGCCGACGAGCTCGTAGATTCTACCATTGTCCGACATCAGGGGACCCCCCGAGTCGCCTTTACACGAGTCCTTGCCGGCGACACCCCCGGCGCATAGCTGACCATCCCATAACGGCACATGTCGCCTTGAAAGATTGTACGCTGGTTGGCATTCCTGCAGAGTGCAAATAAAGTTTTAATATCTTTAAAGCATCGCGTTCAGATTCTTCTTCTTGAAAATTCTTCCTTGCCACATGATTGTTTCTTTTAAAAGTAATCTTTGGATAGCAGAAATTTGTAAAAATATCTCTACTAAGATGCTAACAACAACATATATTTTTTTATAATGTTTATATTTTTTTAGCAATTATTTATATTGTTACTAGAGTTATTTGAGAAGAAAATCCAGCTAAAGAACGTAATGCGTAATTTTATAGTTTTTATGCATTTTTTGTGATTATAGGATATAGACAAAGAAAATTCTTGAGGCCGGTCGCGGCACAGTATCACAGCGTTTGACTGTAACCGCGATTGGTTGTGGGTTTGATTCCCACTTGGAGGAGTGATTATATTTAAATTATTTTCACTTCCTCGCCCTTGTAAGATACGTGGTCGAATTCGAGACTTTCGTGTTGAGTTCCGTCACTCAAGTTCAAGTTTCGAATTCGAATGGAGTACAGAGTGTCTTAACACTAGGTAATTTCTGTCTGTATGCGGGATAGAAGCGTGAAGCTAAAAAGAAGGAAAATTCTCTGAAAGCTAGTGTTATTGATGTTCAAAGTTTTCTTTTTATATATTAATGATGAAAATAAAAATAATAAATATGCTACCTCGAAACTTTTGTATGGCAGATCAACTTGAATCTTGGTATTACTAAAACTCTGTGTGTCACTGGTGGCTCCCCATCCGGCCGCGTAAAGTGTCATCGGCAAGTTGCCGCGACTTGCAATATCCGATACCGGGAGACAAATGGGTCGTATGAAATCTAAAAAGCAAGAAAATAATAATGGTAACAATACTCTTTATTACAAATGCATATAAATGAACATATTAACAATTTTGCTTATGATAACAGAAAAAGGCGGCCTTATCACTAGAAGAAGATCTCTTACAGGCAACCCTTTCATTGGTTCTAACCTTATAAATGATACCTTGAATTGGCGGATAGCGCTGCAATATATATTTTTTTAGGATAATATAATAAATGGCAATATAATTAATGGGTTAAAAGTGATATCTCATTATGAATACTTGATGTTAAGTTGACAGTTTACGGTGTATGTCACTTTCTGTAAACATGTCAAAATTATGATTGTGTGCGTGTTAGATTTATTTTATTAATTTATTCTATTTTTATGCTTTATTTTTTAAAAAAATATTAGCATTTTGCACTTCTTCTCTATACTAACTAAGACTGTCCCAAATTTCATATACCTCATTTCGCTTAATTTTAGAAAATTTCAAAGAAAAATACTTCCCGTATTAATAAATAGATTTACCGAAGGTTTTGTTTTTGTTTATGTATTGCTTTGAATTTTGAGTATATATTTCTGATAAACTAAATATATGATCATGTCACAGGGCCATTGACAGTGAACTCGTGTATTGCTATACTGTATGCTCTCTGATATTGAATTTATGTAAATAGAGATTACTTTAATAATATTATTATCATAATCTTTATTTATATATATTATTATTAATAAAATATATAACTCATTTTTATGCTTTTATATATATCGAATAAAACGGGTAGTTTTGTGTATCTAGGGGCAATAATTAATTTTGTAATTCGAATTTTGCAAAAGTCATATAAATTTCGTACAAACATATCTTTATATTACACCAGGAATTTTCGAGGTGATTGTAAACGCGATCGGTTGTAGGTTCGATCCCCACTCGGGGGAGTGATTATATTTAAATTATTTTCGCTTCCTCACTCTGGTAAGACAAAAGTACAGCGTTGAGTGTCACCACTCAACACGCAATTTCTCGAATTCGATGGAAAGTGAAGTACGGAGTGTCTTCACACTAGGTACTTTCTTTCTACCCTGTTATACGAAATAAAAGCGTGAAACTAAAAAAAAACTTTACCACGTCGTCATCTGTCCTCGACTAGAAACAAGATCGGTAAGAAACCCACAGGTTTCATCTGCATTCGGAGAAATGGTTTTATTTAAATATTTTCATATCTTCGCTCTAATAATATAGCGCGGTGTTAAATTACGCCACTCAAAAATGGTTTTGATTTTGTGCTTAATTGGAAAACCAAATGTAAATCGTAAATCGAAAATAGATTCTTTAAGAGTATCCTGTTACACAGAAAAAAGGCTTAAAGCTGAAAAAAATCCATACCTGAATACGGTGCGTTACTTGCCAGCTTTAGTAAAGCTATGTCGTCTCTTCTGAGAGCTGATGCAGGGTCATATTGGGGATGAGGTATGATTTTCTCTATAGGTATAACGGTCGTGCCTTCAGTGCAGTCTTCGCCACCGCCTTCCACTGGAACACAGTCCGGCCCTTGGGTACTTATATCGTATTCACCAAGACGAACGTTTGTTCTGAAATAACATTTAAATGTCAGAGGTTAGCAAAGTTACTTTATACATAAGTGTATAGTGTATGTCGAAACCATAGCAGTGTGTTTCATATTGATTTTATTTAATTAATCACTTACAATACCATAGAAAAAACGAAAAGATAGGTCTTCGTAAAACAGTGAGATAGCGTCTGACTGTAAACGTGGTCGTGGGTTCGATTCACACTCCAAAAATATTTATATTTAAAATTTATTTTTATTGCTACACTCTCGTAAGACGAACCGCGTGGTTAAGTTTGACACTCAACACGCAATGTTTCGATTTTGGGGGGAAAGCAGTCAGGTTGTCTCTGACCGTCTCTGTGCGGGATAAACTGTGAAGGTGTAAAAAGAAAAAGAAGTTTTTAGTTTGTTCGTAAGTAAGGTAATTTTACAACTTATTTAATTTGATAGCATCTCTGTTGAGAGATTTCTACTCTGCTACTCAAAAAATACACCGGTACCCAAAAAAAAATAATACCGGACGTCACTTATCTAATTCTTTATTTAAAAAGGATATTTTAAAAGAATGTAGAATTAAAAAAGTTTATGATGAAAGTGCGATCGAAATTAGTTTCTAACAGATTATATATATATATTTGTATTTAATATATGTATATAGATCAATTTTTTTTTATCTTGCCAAAACATTGAGTATTCGCTATTTTTGGGGATTTTGTAATTTACTCGAAAATGAAGGCTGGACGGAAATAATTGAAATGAAAACTTGAAATTGGTATTCAACGAGTCTAAAAACATAACTATACGTAGATAAGTGGCGCCTGGTGTAAAGACAATATTTTTTTGTGGGGCCGATGTTATTAAATTCTATTCTACTCTACTAGGATATTTGATATATACTCACGGTTTACCAATTCTAAGAACTTGTCCTTCCACGCAATGCCCAGCAGTAAGTACGTATTTTGCACTAATTAAAACAGCGCCGCAAAGCAACTTAATCCGGTTGTCTTTCGTTCCAATATATTCTATGATCGCCAACCACGGATACTGATCGATTGCCGTCATGTTGCCACCTTGAAAAACAAAATATTCTATTTTTTATGTTGGTAGCAGAGGGTGTCAAAACGCTTATTAGACTCTCCGCCGAGTTTCGAGGAAATGTGTGTTTTGGAAGTCTACGATTCACCAGAGCGGAGAAACTACATTAATTTGAAACGCTTAAAATGGCGTAATTTAGTTTTATTTTTCTAATTTTGAACTGATCAACTTACTTTTTTTTTAGTTTCATGCTTTATTCCTTTTTTTTAGCTTCACGCTTTATCCCTGGCAGGGGTAGTCAAAGTCAAATATTATTTTATTATAGAGAAATTATATATCAACCATTGACGTGTCTGATTGTACACGCAATTGTTGTGAGTTCGAATCCCACTAGGGAGCATGTTTATATTTAAATAATTCAAAGAAATCATGTTAACTTTTTTAAAAAATTTTTTTGATTTAATAAATTATATATGAAAAGGGCATTCCTAAGAAATATTTTAAATGTAACAAAAAGAGATCCGAGTAATTTGTTATTGACATGTTCTATTTGTAAATAGTTATTAGTATAAAAACACTTTACACATCAACCCATGAAATTACGTACATTTCTTCTACATTGCGTTTTGCGTGGCGGAACTAAACGCCGCGTAAAGTCTTACCAAAGTGGAGACCTTTTGAATATAATGCTTTCGTGTGGGAATTCTAACTTACTGCTAATCGCATTTACAATTGAACATCGTCAACAAAGATGAGTAATATTGTAAAATTTACCGAATATTCGATTTCCGCTGGAACTATCCAGCCCGCAGCATTCTGTGCGAGGGTCCGGCGGCGCTGTAGATGGCGTGCAAACCTTGGACGCCTTAACTTTTTCCTTCCTCGGTGGTCCACAGCACACGCTTAAACTGCTTTCACTCTCGCATCTGCAGGTGAAAAAAATATTTAGTTGTCTTTTGGGGTACAATGATTTTTTAATGATATTTCTGTTTACCCTGCTGGGTAAACAGGGATAACCTAGTGTCAAGACACTCCGTTAGGTGTTTTCCGTCCCCAAATCTAGACATTGCGCGTTGACAGACGAACTTAAAGCCATGCTTAGTCTCACCAGAGCGGATAAGTGGACATAAATAATTGATTAAATTATTAATAATAGATATTTTTTAATTTAGAATTTAGTTGTATTTGTGAAGTACCTTGAAAGTTGAACGTAGTTCTTATTTTCTGCAGTGACGGGTTTATTCAAAAGCGCTATAAGTGATGGGCATGATAGTAGATCAATGCAAGTACCCTCGGTCGCGTCTGGCGTGTAGCAACGCAAGTCGGCATCGGGTTGCATTTCTAGTTCACAACATACCTGTAACATTTAAAATATAATATATAATTTTAAATGAAACTATTTTAAACGGATTGATCTTGTATATTTTGGTATTCGAAAATACATTTTTGTGAACTTGACGTTTTGAACACTTTACAGCAGTCCGTGGTCACAGGTAGACACCTGGGACCACGACCACCTTCATTTCAAAAGTGTAAAAATTGCGAAGTTGAAAGATTCTGTTATAATATATAATATTTTTTTCTCTGTACCCGTTGCCCAAAACTTTCTTCCTCCAACGGAATAAAATTATACCTAGTTTTTTTTAATAATTTTATACAGCAGATTTTGAATATCTGTCTTTTGGATTTTAACATTTAGTATTTATCAATTTATTGGTCTAATAAGGCAAGGTGTGTCATTATAAATAATAGAACAGTGCTTGAGATTTTAAACTAAAGGTCTAAACGTCTAAAGTATAAAGTCTTTACTATTGGCATCCTGTTGGAGAAACTGCACAGGGAGCTTCTCAGTAATGTAGTATCTTCTTCCGTCCTCGAAATATTTTTTGCAAGCTCCAAAAGCCGTGGGCAGTCCATCAAAGAGATGCATTGCCCCATCTTCTTCGTCGGTGTAAGGCATTTTAAATTTGTATTTGTTTCTGAAATTTGAGAATATTACTTATAAATATACAAATATAAGAAGACAAAGCGCGGCGTTAAGTTCCGCTTCTTAAGAGACAGAGAGTCTAGACGCTAACTTTTCACTAAATACAAAGGTTCGTTAAAGATAATTCAAAATTTGTTTTGTTATCTATATATTTAAGAATAGATTTTAAAAGTGAGAAGTGGTTTTATCATTTGATCGAGGGGGTATCGAACCCAGAACTACTGAACTACAGAACTACTGTGCGTATACTTTCAGTTAGATAACTTTAAAAGAAAGCCAATGCGTCACATCAATACGTCATGAAGTAGTTGGCGCTTATCAGGGGAATGCTCTTATTGGCAATTTATTAGGTGTTTTCCCCCGTCTGGATATATGACACTATCTGTTTTCGATGTTCTGTTTCGCTGCCAAGAACGCTGCCAGTAAGGTGACAAATTATTTCATCTAATTTGGACTATTTGTTTTACACATCTGAACTAAATTTAATATGAAACAACAGACAGTAAGAATATTTTTTTTTTGGTATATAAACTATGTATACATATATATGCTTTTAGTAACATGCAGTTATTTTAATTTTACAAACGGACACCCCATTTATAGTTTTTAAATCGTTAACGAATATTATAGATATATCAAATTATTGTTTAATCACTATATTAATTGTTAGCCTTAACGATTTACGCAATTGTGACGTCATAGGTTTTTACTATATCACTATTTAATGTGTTTATATTTTTTTACTGTATTATTTTATATATAGTTTTGATATGTTATTATATATATATATATATATATATATATATATATATATATATATATATATATATATATATATATATATATATATATATATATATATATATATAAAGTTCATTGTGGGTTTTATTTCCCAGTGATTTCCTACTTTTTTTTGCAAATGGTTTTGTACCGAAATTGATTTATGAATAATTTGAACGATTTATAATAAATAGAGAAAAATAATAATGCTTTGCTTTGTATTTTTAGCATGTTTTGTTTATTTTATACATATCAGCAATTTTGTAACGGGAACATAATCAAGGAAGATATTTTTGTTCGTTGGGTTAAGCAACTTAAATTTTACTCAAAAGATGATGGGTGTACGGTTTTTTTTTCAATTTCTCAGGACTTCTTAAGCTACTATTCCAATTGTCCACACAATTATATAAAAAACGGGGTGAAATCTGTTACACTTTTTATTCGTTACTTGAATTTAAGAGAAAAATCAATTTTCGTTTTTTATTTTTCTGACTAATATTAAAACTGTATTGCTTAGACGAAATCTTTTTATACCACATTTATATACAAAACGTTACTTCATAAGTAAAGATTAGTTTTTTTTTTGTATTTATCTAGATAATAGTGACTAAAGCGTCAATGAACCTGTGACCTCCTGCATTATGATTTGCACTCGGTTTATGTAGAACGTGTTTTACTTGATGCATCACCAGATCTCTTGAATAAGGTGAATTAGTAAATCGTGATTTTACAAGGCCATTTTTTTAAGTTCACCGAACAGTTCCTTGTAGGTATTGTTGTTTTTGCCGTTATCACTAAATATTGTTCTCTTTAGACATAATGGAAATTATAGTATATTTGTATACTTATACCTCGTATTTTTGTATTACGGCGTTGAGTTCCGCTACAAATTAGTTTACCAAAAACCTCAGTACAAAAAATGCTTAACGCTTCACGAATTGTAAATAGAAAACAAGAATAAGCAATGTTTTCACCTTTATCACCTTAATAAAAAGGATCTTAACAATAAATTATTTACAATTTCACGGCCATTAATGACTTCATGTATCGACATATTCAGATATGCGAAATTGAGTAATTGTAAAATTATATTAGGCACCTCGTTATAACGAATCGTAGATCGATTCTTCGGTATATAACAATCCTTACTATAACGATTTATTTGATATAACTATTTTTATCAATTCTCTTCACTTTTTTGTTATATTGAAGATCATAAATCAGTGTTCACACTCAGTACATGTTACATTGCTTGGAACTGAGTGAAGTCTCACAAGAACATAAAGTATCTACTTGCCTACTCGCCACCATTATAATACTATTTATTAAATTCATACTGCCATAGTCACAAGGCGTGTAAATATTAAATTTCGTTTTCCTCAAGCCCGTTTAAAATTGCCTATACATATTAGCGCACGCGTTGCTAACACCGTTTTTTGTTTTCAATTATCACCACTTGTTCTATTATAATCTTAAACAAACACTATTTTACATTAACCGTTAATACGCTTATTTATATTGTTATAACCTTAATGTATTATATTATAACCAAAACTAAGAAAGCTTACAATAAGCTTCTATTGAAAACTTCAACTTACGTCCGTCCACGATGCACAAGTGTATACAAATAAACACGAACAACGGAAAATACATGTTTTTTTTTCTTATAATGACATTATTGTTTGGATTTCGTTGTTGTAATAAAAACGACCGCGCGCCGCGAAATGTCGTTACGTACTGACGATACGCCGCGTCCGGGGATCTTCACTTTGATAAATTCAGTTTGCTTTATCTATATTGTTATATATATAGATATATATATATATATATATATATATATATATATATATATATATATATATATATATATATATATATAATTTTAACTAACTTATAAATATAATATATTTAGCGCGGCGTTGAGTTTCCCCAATCAACACGCAATTCGAGACATTGTTGCGTACAACAATGTCTCGAATTCTATAGACAGCGGAGTATGAAGTGTCTTGACACTAGTTACTTCCTGTCTATCCTGCTATGCAAAATATTAATATATATATAATATAATTTAATCAAATTGACGACCTTCGTATTAATAAGTCAATACAATCTACTTGTGTCTACGATCATAATATTTTTATTTTGATACAGACTGTGAATTAAGAAAACTTGCCGAGTGGGTTTCGCAAACGTCTGTTTACGGATTTTTTCTAATATTAATAATGTTGCTGACAGCTGCATCTGTAGCGTTCTTGTAATTTTTGTTTGGCGGTGCAGGTTCTTTTTGTTTAAAGTCAATTATAGGAAATTAAAACATAATATGATTTTTAAAGTAAATTAGATTAATAATTTCTACTAATTAATGAGGATTTCTCATTTGATTAGTGCTTATATATTTTAATAGCTTTATCCTTTAAAAGAGTTTAGTGTTACGTATGTATTTTTTTTCGCTTCACGCTTTTAATCCCGCATAGCAGGGAAGACAGAAAGTACCTAGTGTCAAAACATTCCGTGTTTTGACAACCGGTCGCGTTTACAGTCAGACGCTGTCTCAATGCGCCACGTGCGACACATGTTTGAGGTGAGGGGCAGAATTAAACGCCGGGCGTTTTCGTTGCACGGCGGGTTGTATACTAAATAATTTAGATATAATCATTGTAATTGTACAATTTAAATATTTCCTACATTGGGGATAATTATAACTTGTGATTAATATTATGTCGTTATTATTAGTTAAATACGTCGTCGCGGCCAGTGTCTATTAGTAGATGGTTATTATTACGCCTAATGTACTTATGTGAATTTGTGATATATGTAACTTGTAATTTTTTATTACAGTATTTTGTCCATCTGTCCTATATATTTCATATGTAACTTTTCCGATATATTTATAAAAATCGCATCTGGGAAACACAACGTTAGCTCCTTGGCAAGCGGAAAATCTAATAGGTATATATTTTTGTCTGAGTGCTATTTGAATGTAAATATATCGCTTTGTTTAATACTTTGATTAATAAGTCAAGCCAAAGTAGCGTACAGAGACGAAAGATAATATTTGAGAGGAATTTTTAATATTTATTATTTTTGTATCTATAAGTGAAGGAAATCGATGTACCTATTTGAAATGAACATTAGACGATCAGGGAAGTAATTTACAAAGAACTCGTTAGAAATACATAAATTATGTTTACATACGCTAGTCCCTGTTTTTGACGCGTTGCTAAGGCAAGGGGAATTTTACGGATTAATGGGTCTATTACTTCTATTTGTAACATATAACATACCACATTTTACGTACATTTTGTTCGGATTTCCGCTTACCAATTACGAAGTTGTGAGCATTTTTAGTTATCTTCACGGGTTTTATCAGCTTTTTTTCTTTATATTTAAATATAAGCCATAGTAGAGATGAAATCCTTGACCATGAGTTATGTTATTAGGTCATAAGTTACTTTTGACAGTTTAAAATACGTAGTTTACTTATGCGATCTGATATAAGGATTTCCTTTTCTAATGAACTTCTGATGACCTTTCCATTAGTTGATATTTTAACTCTATACTTTGTTTTTCTCTCTCTCTCTGATATAGAGCTTATGTTAAATAAAAAACAAACTTGCAATATAAAACATTTATTATCAGAAAATATTTACAATTATAAGAATACTGGTCGAATTCTATTATTATATGATTGTTTTATATTAAAATTGTTGTAAGCAGGTACTGAGATATGAGGCAATCCATGAATTACGTCACATGCTTTTCATGATATTTCATGATCCCTCCCCCGTTCTTGTCACGGCTGGTCACATTTGTGGGACCACCGTTTACAAGTTTTTCAAACTTTCACTTTCCCTCCTCCATAATGTGCCACGTAACTCATGGATAGTCCCTAATCTTATACATAAATTTCTGAAAATTTTAAATATGCAGTACAATGAAATCTGGTTACTTATGATCTTAATGGATCAAGAATTTTGTACCATTTATAGACTTTTTCATTTATCCAGTTTTCCAATTAGACCGATTTAAAATTCCAATTTACAGAGTTCCACGTCTATGGAGGTCGAAATATACCGAAATAGACATCATTGTTTATAAACAAACATATTGAAACCTGTTCCAACCTGGTAAAATATCTTATACGGAGAACTGAGCTAAGCTGAGGTGAACATCAAAACATGCTAGACTATGTATCGTATCTTATTCAACCAGCTTCGAATCAACCATTAACATAGGTAATTCGATGGCAAAGTGCCGAGACCTCTTTGGAATTCTGAATAATATAGATTTCTCACTCATCTAGGGCTCAACCAGGGTTCACTGTATACATGAAAATTTCACGCCACTTGGAGTTTTTGTACACGATTAATTGTACAAAGATTACGCTGATAATAAACAAATTAATATGATTGATTTTAAACGGATTAATCGCGTATATTTTGCTATTCGAATTCGATTCGATTAATTCGATTCGATTAATCCTTTTTAAAACAGTTTCATAAAATTTTTTTGTTGAGTATATGTATGTATGTATGGTGAACATCATTCTCGTTTACCTTGAGGTATATAAAGGTATATTAATGATTAAGTTGAATATTGATATCAGTCGTATTTTAACTAAACTGGAAATTATATATATATATATATATATATATATATATATATATATATATATATATATATATATATATATTTATTTATACTACTATATATTTATATGTATACTACTAAGTAACTAACAGACAATGTACAAACGAAACAAGTTACTTCAGAAAACTTGAATTTCACTTGTAGCTTTTATAGCTTACGCTTGTTACTTTTTGATCTTAAGGATTGTTTTTTGTTTAGCTTCACGCGTATCCCGTATTACAGTGTGGACAGGAAGTACCAAGGAGTGACAAGCCACTCCGTACTCTGTCTGCTTTCCGCCTTATTAAAGAGATAGCGGAACTCAATGCCGCGCTTTGTCTTACTAAAGCGAAGAAATGAAAGTAATTTAAATATTCTCCTGAGTGTCTCACAACCGATCGCAATAATCAGACGCAGTCCCACTATGACCGGCCTAATTATATACTATATAAATTATTAATTTGATATATATCCGATATAAATTTATACTTGTAAAAAACCATTCAAGGCCATTTGTTCGATTTTTCCACTTACCTACATATCAAACGCATTTTTCAAACATACAATTATATTAAGTATGTGTTGTAACTTACTTTATTTAAACATATATTAATAACAAATTATATATAATATTTTAAAATGTATATCAAGGTGTATAACAAACATAGATTTGATCTTTCGACTAATAGAATCTTATTATAACTCCGTTTATACATGATCTGTTCATGTTTTTTTATGTTCTGGGGGACTAGTACATCAATCAACTATTATTTTTGTATAGCAATCACTATTTCAACCATCTCGTTTTGAATATGACTTCAGACACGGAAACTATTTGGAAATTAAATATATGCTAATCTCTCTCTCTATCTCCATCTCTATCTCTCTCTATCTCTATCTCTATCTCTCCTGATCATAAAGTTCATATAAATTTATTTGCGGCCGATAACTTGTTGATAGACATTAACAATGGATATAGTTTTTAATGTTCGAAGATATGGTTATCACAGGAGTTGATGGGTTATGTTTGATGAATTTAACGCTTTTTATGGGGTTGTAATAATACTGAATGGGATATATATTTTGGATTATTTAGTTACTGGATTTTGATATATATTTTTGATTATATATATTCAGAGAATATGCCACTTTAAACATAGGCACATTGCAACAATATCTCATATTCTAAAAGTACTTTGAGAAGAAAAAAATAGCAATTTCTTTTTCTATAAGTACTTAATTACCAGTATTAATTTTGATCCAATCAAGATATTCGTATACTTTTGTATATATGCTAGGTCTGCCTTTAGTACCGCACTGTGTAGGTCCAAAACTTACAATTCCAATTATTTCATAGAAATTCTCATTATCGTGCATCAAAGGTCCGCCGGAGTCTCCTCTGCACGAGTCCATGCCGGCCTCTCCTCCAGCGCATATCTGTTTGTCCCACACAGATGTTTTGCCGTTGGTTGAGTAGCGTTCTCGGCATGTCTGGAAAATGAATAGAAAGTGTTAATAATTCTTACTTAGTTTTTGTAGCTTTCCTTTCTTTACTGCTTTATCAATATAAAATGTGTTTGAGTGCAATGTAAAAGTGGCATAGGCCATCCAATATAGGAATTTAGCATTATAAAAAATTTTGTCATAATAATAGAGTTACTTTTAATACTGATCAAAAGAAAGAAATATTTTGTTGTCTGTATATAGTTGTATCTGACATCTACCTTTTGTTCTACATAAGGTACGGTCGTGTGAAGCTTAACATTGCTTGTGTGACCAAAATCATCAATAACTCCCCACCCCGCGACCAACAGTCGCCAATTGCTCGGATGATTTTGTGTGAGGTCGGTTGTTGGTAAACATAATGGCCGAATAAAATCTGTAAATAATCAATGTATTGTAATGACTTTAAAATAAAAATAAATAATTCATACTTTATAATTTAAAATTCTAGTTTTTGGGATGTTTTACCTTCGATCTAAGTTATATCAATTCTGCTCTAGTTGGTGAAAAGATTTTTAATATAAAGTTAAATACTAACCAGTAAAAGGTGCCATTGTGACTAATTTAATCAGCCCAATGTCGTTATTGTTATAAATAGTATTATCCATATTGAATTTTTCGTGTGGTATAACTTTTTCTATTAATATTACTGTATTTCCATCGGTACAGTCGCGGCCACCTCCCTCAACAAGTACGCAGTCTTCTCCGATATTTGTTCTGTTGTATTCTCCGAGAATAACTGAATTCCTATAAATTAAATGTTAGAAATAAGCTTAATATTTGTTTAGTTTTTGACAAGAAATGTATTGGTTGGTACACTTATACACACACATTTACATTAGCTGGTAGAAAATGCTCTTTAGCGTTAAGCCCGATTTTTGCGTATATTTGTAAATTGTGCTATAAATTAATAAATAAATGTTTATATTTAACCTGGCAAACTTTAATACTTACGCTCCTTTCGGTGCACCTTTTGATGTGACGAGGCAGTGTGCAGCAGTCAGCACGTATAGACTGCTTATAAGTGTGCCACCGCATGAGTACTCCTTGGGGTTATAGGTTATGAGAGCCAACCACGGATATTGGTCTATTGCAGTTTCTGTACCACCTGAGAATTATTTATTACTTTATTTTAATAACACAACCCTCTTACAGTCAGCAATTTCAAAAGGATATGACTTTACTTTACAAAATATAGTCATTTGATTTTGTAGGTTTTGGTTAACCAAATTACAATTAGCTTAATATTATAGTGATATAAAAAGGCCTCATCTTAAACCCAAAAAAATTACATAAAAAGGTTATTAAGTAATAAAATAACTATATTTCAAACGCTATTGGCACGGGAGCAAATGACATTATAGGACCAAGGGTTTCCCAAGCGGTAATTAGTGAGACGAATCAGAACAGTATTATAAAGCTTCGTGAACGTTTGCTGCACTTTGCTGACATATTTTATTCGTTGTTTTTTTTATACATGCATGCGTAAAAGAATAAATATTTGTTTAAAAAAACAAGCTTTTATGAAAAAATAACTTTAAAATACGAGGATGTTATAGATACTTTATATTAATAAATACATAGAAGCTCTATCATTAGGCATATTTTTAGCTTACAGAAAATTTGTGAAGGTATATTTGGCATGTTTTAACGACCATCGGACGCATAATTTATCAGGATAGCCATAATTTTAAAAAAGATAAAAATCGTAGAATCATTGTATGTATGAGTATGATTTTCTACACTCTATCGGAATAATTCTTGTAATTTCATTTTACAAGTCATATATCATCAAGTTGTTCTTTCGAAGTAATTCTATCTAATTTCATTTAATGAGTTTTATATTTTTTAAATCGTTTTTAAATACGTTTATGCTATCCCGCTTGACTAGGTTGGTAGATTATTTTTTTTTTTGGCGTTACGCTCAGCTTTTCTATGTATTTATATAAATTTTGTATTATAATAATGAAACTTTTTTTGAAAAAAGTTGTTTATTTAAGGTGTTCTGAGTACCATACAGGATATAATATCCTTTTGATATCATTTTATGTGAAATATATATATATTATAAAAAAGTTCCCAATTGTCTCGTATACTCATAGTTAAACAGTTTTGCAAGGCAGAGTACGCAGAGAGAATCCAGTGTCAAGTCACTCCCTTCCCCAATTTCTTTTATCCACATGTTGAATGGCTTTTCAATATATACCTATGATTTTGTTCCCCGGATTATTCTCTACACCGCAGCAAAAGTCGCCAGGCTTAGGAGGTTCTGCAGTTTGTGGGCAGCTTTGGGCATACCTGTCTGTAAGTATGTCATCGCAGCACACACTGACGCCCTCACCAGTACACCTATATCGGAAATAAGATAACTTCAAATTTTCAATGTTGAATATATTTCGTGTTTACAATTACTTTAGCAATTTCTATAGATAACGTCTTTTACCCCTGTGCCGTTGCGGGCAAGCACATAATGATTAATTAGTTCTAATTTTTATGGATTAAAGCTCCCAGTATCTGGTGACTAAGCCACGAATTCACGAAAAACTACATTTAATCCAGTCATTACTTAATTTGAATTGATTTGAAAGTTTGTGGTAACCTATGTCGATAACAAATATTTTGTTTATGATGTTTTTGGAGGAAGGTAGAAAACAAACATATGCGTAAGACATTCCGCTCTATTTTATTAATTCACATCTGAGTATTGCATATTGTGGGGCATGTGATGCCCTTCGTCATTACAGCCAGAAAATCCAATGTCGCCGCCAGCAGTGTCTTAACAATTATATATTATTGATTTCATAAAACTGGCTCAGATTGGTGGACTTTCTATCATAATGAATTTTAATAGTAATTTTTATGTGAATCATGGGTACGAGCGACTTTTTGCACATCAAATACACAGTGTACCATAATATTATACATATTTCCAAATAAAAAAGATAATTTTACACTTCAAGTTATAACATAACTCGTTTGCTTTTGCAAACTCCTGTTATAATTGCTATTTAGTTTTTTTCCCTCCATTGTATACTGGTAATAATTTTACAACGCAGATTCGATGAGAATTAAATGAATGTTACAATTAAATTTAATAATTACAATTTTTTAATTTATTAATTACAATTAAAAAAATTTGGTTAAATATATATAAATATTATTTTATTCGAATTACCTTGATCGCTGTACAAAATCCAAATCTTCCCTATTACGTGTCTTCATCATCCTAAGAAGAGACGGGCACTGTTGAATCTTAATGCATGTGCCATTTGTCCCGAACCTGGTAACGCAGTGGTTTTCCATTGCTGGTGTTGTTGTGGCAGTGGTTGTGGTTGTGGTAGTAGTGTTTGTTGTAATTGAAAGAACGTTTGGTTTAACCGATAGACAACATACCTGTAACGAAACAAATATTATTATTTCCTGTCAGAGAGTGTCTAGCAGTAGACAGTGGTCTTATATAGATTGAATTGTTGTTAAAACTCTTTTTAACGGATTTATCGCGTATATTTTGGTATTTGAAAATACATTTTTGGAAACATGACGTTTCGAACACTTTGCAGTAGTCTGTGGTCACAGTATGTAGAGTCCAAGTCAGGTTTCCAAAAAAGTATTTTCGAATTCCATAATATACGCGATTAATCCGTTTAAAATAGTTTCATTTGAAATCTGTAAAAATCGCAAAAATCTAAGATTTTAATTTGATTCTCTCTAAAACTGAGTTTAAGATATTTCGATCGCCATTTTCTTTCCATTTTAGACACTATTATAAAAAAATGAACATGGATATATTTTTTATATATTATAATTATTAATTAAAGTACGTATTTACTGTAATATGTGATTAAATACGATGTGTTAAATATATTGCAAATATTTTAATATCTTTCTATAGTATGTTACACTTAGGACAGTAGCCAAGCTTGATAAGAAATAATTCATTCAGCTCAATCGGCTGAAGCGTCTCGCATGAGGTATAAAGCTGCTGCGTTAAAATATTAATACGTTCCTACATTTTTTTGCTTCACGCCTTTATCCCGCATAGCAGGGAAGACAGGAAGTACCTAGTATAAAGATATTCGGTACTTCGTTTTCCGTCGAATTCGAGACGTTGACGTTTTGAGTGGTAAAACTAGTCGCCGCGATTTGTCATACAACGAAATATAATCATTGCCCCAAATGGAATCTGGGAATCGAACCGACAACTGATCGCGTTTACTATTAGACGCTGTCACACTGCGCCTTGGTTGTTTATTTTTCTTAAGTAAGCAAAATGAGTTATTCAGTATGTTAATATGAGTAGAATTGGTAGGCGAATTCGATTAAGCAAGAATTTACTAAAATACAATCAATCGTCAAACTAACCTTAGGCTCACGACCCACAAAACCACATTGCCATGTCTTAAGATGCTCTCTGACAACTGGTGCCTTTTTGATCTTATCCATAAGATTTGGGCACTGACTGATTATTACACAGAGACCGTCTTCACGCGTTGGCGTCACGCAGGGGGTCGCATCTGGAGCTGGAATGAAGAAATAATATATAATATATGACATAAAACCTGCAGTTTAATATATATACATATTTAGACTATGTTGGTAATTCTTGTATACATTTGTAGTAGAGTGATGTTTTAAATATAATTCAATTTTCAATATTTTATATTACCTATTAGAGGCCGGTTGTGGCGCAGTGGGTCAGCGTCTGACTGTTAAAGCGATCAGTTGTGGGTTCGAGCCCCACTCTGGGGAGTGATTATATTTAAAATTATTTTCACTTCCTCGCTCTGGTAAGACAAGGTGCGGCGTTGAGTTCCACCACTCAACAGACAATGTCTCGAATCCGGTGAAAAGCGAAGTACGGAGTGTCTTGACACCAAATACTTTCTGTCTAGCTGCTATGCGGGATAAAACTACACAACGTGAAACTACAAAAAAAATGACCTATATGAGATTTATGCACTATAAAATATATAAGACACTATTATATTTTGAAAAAACAAACGAAACGAAAAAAAACGATGTAAAATATAATTTAACAAGTTAAATCAATAAAGTAAGTAAGTAAAAAAATACAGTACTTCTTCATTATTCTTCATTATTTATTAGTAATTTTCTTTCTACTCTTACTATTTATTTTCCAAACAAGAAAAGTAAAAGAAAATCTTTATATACATAGACATAAATAAAAATATTATTTTTATGTAAAAATCATTTAAATGTACATTTTGTTTATTCTAACTAGTATGTATATATATATATATATATTTACGTACAATATTATGTCTTTAAAATACTAATGTACAAACAACTACTGTACAGGGCTGTGATTGACAGTACTGTGATTATAGTATATACGCTATTGTTTACAATAATTCCAAGTAAAATATTACAAATATCCTTATAAATTTATTGAACTCCGAGTTCTTGTTGTGAGACAGATCGCAGACGGTAATACTGCGAGAAACGTTTATTTTTGTTATTTTCATAGCTTTGTGTCCCATGGACTATTACTTGCGGCAGTGCTGCAGTTATTTGAATATTTGTAATTTAGAAAATAGCAGGGCGTGCTATTTATAACATGAGAGCTGGGGATTCTCTGTAAGAAGTTAGTATTGAAGTGGACAATAATATTTTGTTCGTATATACAAAACGTTTATAATTGTTATTTACCATTATTAAAGTGTTTTTCCTCATTTAAGATTAGAAAACATTTTTTGAAAAGACGTATAATTTTTTCTAACATCAGGTCATCAGATCAGGTTTTGGATACCGTCCAAGCGCTCTGATCGCTAAGCCATACGTTCTTGTACCATCTTCGTCCAAATTCGTATACGTTTGTAACATGTTTATGTTGTTAACATCTCTGTAGAGAGATTTTTACAAATTTCCACTACTTAAAGATTATTAATCGTTTTAACAAGAGAAATTGCTATTTTAATTTAATATTTACTATTTTTAAAGTGTTATTCCACACTTAGGATTAGAATTAAATTAGAATTTTTTTTGGAAAAAAGTATAAAAATATGTATACTTTTTTTTAATTATATTTGTTGTAAGAATAGTCACAGACATAAATACATGAAGCAAAAATAAGCTGTACTGCTAGTTTTTTGTATTTAGGCTTCTTAGCATGCCTACTTAATTTCGTAAGTGTACGTTTCTATGTTTGCATCTCTGTAGGTTCTTCCACAAATTTCTCGAAAACTAAACGCCATTTCTACGCGCTGATATTACAGGGCTGGTGTTTCCGATTGCAGTAGACGATCGTTTACGTTTTAAAAGTGATACCTCCAGGCCAACACGTTACGTGCCAAATCAGTTCATTCCTGTGTTGGCTCTGTGCAGACAAAAAATTTCCTTAGCCCTCAGCGTCAAAATGATAAAACTGTATGTAACTGTGAAAATGGTACCAAATTAGGTAAATATATACTTCTCATGTTTAACATTGGCCCTTCAGCCACCAATGGTTGACGTGGCCTAGACGGAAAGCCTAGTGTCAGCCACAGATGGTTGACGTGGCGCTCAATGTGTTAATTACTAAATAATCTAAACATAGACTACACTGTAAATATTCAAAATGAATGAATTCTAGTCGTTCGAGGACGAGGGCGAGGGCGGTCGTGGCGCAATATTACAGCGCCTGATTGTAATCGCGACCGGTTGTAGGTTCGATTCCTACTCGGCGGAGTGATTTTATTTAAATTTATTTTCACTTTCTCGCCCTGGTAGGACAAAGTGTTGCTTTGAGTTCCACGCATCAAAACGTAATGCCTCGAATTCGGTGGAATGCCTAGTATGGAGTGTCTTGCCACTAGGTACTTTCTGTCTATCCTGCTATCAACCACTACCGTGACTAAATGAAACAGTAGTACTGCTAAAACAGTCATTTGTATGTTTATAATACCCACTTGAACGGTTGATGTTTCAATATAAGATAAGACAAAGCGCGGCGTTAAGTTCCCCTACTCGTATGATTTGATTGTAAACTTAAAGTAGAGACAAGCATCTTTTGACCTTAAGTTCTCTCTGATTACGCTGTTATAACTATGCATGACAGTTGAGTGCCAGAAAAATATACGTTATCATTTCTTCTAATAAAGACTGTATCACACAAATTATAAGATAACCTTAAATCGTGAACTATGGGAACTTGTATGTAATTACAATTTTAACATTTATTTGGAATACGATTCGACGATCGCAAAAAATATGGATGTTTATATAAGTATGATAATATACGTAGTTCTTATATAACTTGACTTCTATCTATTATCATCTATACAAGTAAATGACATTATAGTGTCTATTTGTAATATTAAAATAACCGTTATTTACCTACTTTTAACGTTATTTACTTATCGTGCATATACTTAAATCATATTACAATATATTTTTGTCTGTCATTCTGAATGTATGTTCTGGCTAATGTCTGGAACAGCTGGACCAAATTTGATGTGGCTTACACTGGCAGATAGCTGACGTAATAAAGATTTAAAATGAAGATCCAGATATATTAGATTAAATTTTACGCAGACGTAGTCACGGGCACAGCTAGTACAAAATAAAATTGTTTCAGTATGAGATCTAATATTTTGAAAATATATTATATTTATTATTTTATCTAGACTTATTACTTTTTATTTTTTAAAAAGATTTCGTCACTGTCGACCGTCACTGTGAGGTAGTCAGATTCTCCCAAACAAGCGTCGAACCCACAACCTTTCATGCTTATAGTCTGATGCCGATTCCTTTTACTCAATTACATTTTAGCAAATACTTCGATCGCAGGATAAATACAAAGACCAAGGTTGGCGTGAAGTTCGCCACTCAACACTACAAATGTTTAAATTTTAGGCGGAAATCATTCAAGAGAGTATTTTCACAATAAGTTGTGTCTCCTAACTACCCTGCTATGCGGGATTAAGCGTAAAGCCGCCACCGGCAAAGAACTGTACTGCTGGGAAGTAAAGCCACATTCTTTTGTATGTATTAACTAGTGTTTATTAATTAATAACCGCTTAAAACAATATATCTTATATGTTTATATGAAATGACTTTATATTAAAATAATTGAATAGAAAAACAAGTATTAACTGTCTATTATATCCCAAAAAAATTAATTTAAAAACCTTTAATTAACGTATACAAAATAATATTCAAATTATTTAAATTATTTTTTTTAATATTGTTATATAGATATTGATGTGATAAAATAAATTCTTTCTTTGAGGGTTGATGACCCCCTAACTTAATTAGGGGAGAGTAAGAGTTAGAGAGAAATATTAAGTGTATCTCTATTTTATATGAAAATCAATATAAGTATGGTAAAACCTATACATTAGAAGCCAAGGCTGTAACTTTTTCTGCTAGATACCTTTACAATACGTTACGTTATCATTTCATAGTATACAACTAAGTCATGTTGTCTATGGGGCTAGCTTTTAAACTTCGGATTTTAATATGATTTTTTCCCAAAATTTGATTAAAATTTACTATGTAAAGATGGACGCGGGCTGGCGAAACAAGGAAATAGATGTATTCATATAGCTTACAGTGCGAGCAGCAAATAAAATAATAATATGTAATATTAGAGCGACTGTATATTCGTCATGTCCGTTGTATTCGTCATTGCTTACAAACATTACGGAGCATGTGCGGAAAAAATGTATTGTTTTAATGATTACCAAGTGAAGTATATTGAACTTTAAGAATTGACCATGAAAAATTGTACGGAACATTAAGCGCTTTTGTTAAGTTTACGCTTGCCTTTTTCTTCGCGCCAGAGTGATATCAAAACCAGTCAACATATCCTTTATATATATATATATATATATATATATATATATATATATATATATATATATATATATACACATGTAGGTATAAAGTTTACATTATAAAAAATAACTGTTCTATTCACTTTAAACGTTTAATTTTAATTGATACTTGATTAAATAATTTCCAATCGTAAGTAAACTTGAACGCAACACAAGGACTCACCTTGTCCATACACGAGACACGATAATAATATGAACACTAAACACCGAACCAGTTTCATGTTCACAATGCGACTGCCCGCTATGCGGCCGGACTTAGCAATGCTATACGTTTGAGGTGGATTACGTTTTAAATTTTATGGAATATGTACATATATTGCTATCACTATCAAGAGATGCTTGTATGACTCACAATATGTACGTCACTTGGTTCATTTTACATTTGATTGATTTGTGACCTTTTATGTTATTTTGGCAATAAAACGGTAAAGATTATCATATAAATATTATTTTTGTTTAAAGAATATTGAATGGTGGTGAATTTTCATTATATATTTGTTAGTGAGAATTCATTACGTTTTCGAATAGTTTGATTTGAACTTACACTTTGCATGACGACTTGTTCTGAATATCAATAGTTGTCTGAAAAATATGATAAATCTGGTTCGTCCATATCTAATATATTTATTGCATTAAAAGTAGCGTTTTTTAGCGTTGAGCTTCATATGAATTAGGGGAATTGCTTTCTTATTTACCGCAAGTTCATCTTAGTGGCTAAGTCAAGCTTCATCTTTCAGGGATTTTGTAAATTTTAATTTTCTTCGAAGCAAAAAAAGGTAAGTAGCACTTCACTTGATGTCAAATTCTATTTTAGATAATATGTGTGTGATTTGTAACATTTATTAGTTGTCAATCGTTTCTTATATATGATTAGCAATTGATCATTCTATAGGCTAGGCGGACCCACAAAATTTCCCATGGATGTTTTTTTTTCTCGATTTATAACACATTTTTTTCTTTCTTCCTATCATCTCTGCTTCTTCTATATTTCTTTTTGAATTTTATGTCTGGTTTTGCTACTTTCTATTATTCGCTTAACTTAATGATCCGCTTATGAACATCAACACGACTTGGCGTGGTATCTTTAGGACTTGCTTTTTATTATTATTGTGTTTTAAAATTGCTAATATGATTTTACTCTGCGCTTAGTATCGCTTTCTTTCTGTTTGGTACAACTTGATGCCAAATTCTGAAGAAAAAATCAAATGACTATTAATCTTTTTTTCTATTCGTATAATGTCGTTAATATTCTGGATATATAATCTATCTGATATATTTAATTATTATTTTAATTACAATTTTTTATAATTTATTTTTGTATTGCATAAACTAGGGCTTATAAGCCTCATAGAGAAATTAGTATCTCTCAAAAATAAACTGTTACTGACTGTGTAATTTATGAAACTATAAATATGTTTATTTACAATCACATTGAGTTAGTCATGCAGGGTTGCAGTTGGGGAGTGGCATTAAATAAGATTTCTTTTTTTATTTAAAAAAAATGATTTAAATTCTTAAAAAAACATTTACAAGTAAATTTATATATATATATATATATATATATATATATATATATATATATATATATATATATATATATATAAAACTAATCTACCTAGAACTATGAAACTGATGCACTCGAAGTTAGCATACAAAGGTCTGAGGAAAAAATATAATTCCCGTGCGTAAAAACTTAATACTATTGAAAAGGCTTAAAATGATCATAATTTTATGCGTTTAGCTGTCAACAATTATTATATATAATAATCGGTCCGTCTGTAACACCGTAGCTCCATATAACAAGTTATAAAAATACGACTTTGCTAACATAAAGCCTAGATTATGTACAATTAACTTTAGAACTTTAAATTGAAGTATATCTTAACTGAGGTATTATGCGGCCAATTAAAACAATTGTTAATTGTTAAGGAAATTACTAAAGAGAATTGAATTCCGATTTGCTTATTTATTAGGTGTACAAATAAGTTTCCGCGGTTTTTTATAAAAAATTAGGAATTTATTGTGAAGGAACAGTACATTACGTTTTATTTAAAGTATTTTCCATCATTTGCCACTACTTTTCCCCATCTTTCTGGCAACATTCGGATACCCCGTCGAAAAAACTCTTCATCTTTTGACGCTATCCACAAATCTACCCAATTTTTGGTGTCTTCATATGATGTGAAGCGCTGCTCAGACAGACCATGTGCCATCGACCGGAACAGGTGATAATCGGAAGGGGCTAAGTCTGGTGAATACGGCGGGTGGGGTGAAACTTCCCAGTTGAGTGTTTCCAAGTATGTTTTTACCGGCGCCGCAACATGTGGACGAGCATTATCGTGTAAAAGAATAATTTTGTCGTGTCTGGAGTAGTAATGGGCGCGTTTTTCTTTAAGTGCCCGACTCAATCTCATCAATTGTGTTCGGTAGAGAGCTCCAGTAATGGTTTCGCTTGGTTTCAGCAATTCATAATACACGACACCAAGCTGATCCCACCAAATACACAGCATAAGTTTTTTTCCATGAATATTCGGCTTAGCTGTCGATGTTGATGGTTCGCCGGGCTTAACCCATGACTTTCTCTTCTTTGGATTATCGTAGTGAATCCATTTTTCGTCACCAGTGACTATACAATGCAAAAAACTCTTTTTTTATTCCTGGCAAGCAGCATTTCACTCATGCATAATCGGCGTTCAACATCTCTCGGCTTTAGTTCATATGGAACCCAATTTCCTTGTTTTTGAATCATTCCTAACGATTTTAAACGATGTGAAATTGCTTGTTGAGTCACTTGTAATGTAAGTGCAAGTTCTTTTTGCGTTTGGGACGAATCTTCCTCCAATAGTACTTCTAATTCCATGTCTTCGTACACTTTCGGCCTTCCACTGCGTTCTTTGTCCTTCACGTAAAACTCACCTTTCTTAAACTTTTGAAACCATTCCTGACAACTTCTCTCACTTAAAGCAGCTTCACCATATGCTTCTAGAAGCAATCGATGCGCCTCAGCTGCAGATTTTTTCAAATTAAAGAAGTAAATCAAAAGTTCCCGCAAATGATGCTTATTGGGCACAAAACTTGACATTTTTGCACGAAAAAAATTACGTGATGCTGATACGGAATCACTAGTACTTTAAGGTTATGGTGTTGCCGGATGACGAAACTTGGGATATTACGTTTTACATCTGACAATTTCTCCAAAACCTTCTGGTGGGGCCATCTTTTGACAAACCGCGGAAACTTATTTGTACACCTAATATATGCTAGGAAACAACGCACTTGAAAAAGTCCATATAAAATAATTAATAGTATAAATAAATGGCTTCCAAGTAACAACACGTAAAGCATATAAAGTGTATCAATACTCTACATGGATTTATCTTTGCAAATCTATTCGCGCTGACGTTAGATGCATTGCTGTAGAAAACATGCCATTTCTGTGTTACAAATTAAGAAAATCTTTGAAATTACGATTGGAAATATTTTTACTCTTTTTCTAATTTTAGAATCTTTATCTTATCTTATTTTTACACTATTTTTTGTTTGGTAATTTAGAAATAATTGATATATGTAATAAAATATCAAGTCCCACTTCCTCTTCTCATTACGGACCTATCTCAATTCTTCGTTACCTTTTATAAGCATTAGAGCGCATAATTTATTGACAACTCTTTTCATATCTCTACAAATACCATGTTCTCTGCCCTTTTCAATCAGAATTCCGTCCGGGGCATGGCACTACTACGGCACCGTTTAAAATCTGTGAAGATATGAGACATGAAATTGACAATCAGCGAGTTAGTGTTGTCGCTCTCTTAGATTTATCTATTGCTTTTAACACTATAGCCTTCGATATATTTCTTGCAATAAATAATTACATTAATCTTTATCCAAGTGCTGTCAACTGGTTTCGGTCCTATCTATATAGTCGCCAGTAGCGCATTAAAATGAGCGATAAATACTTTTCCTCGTCCATACTGAGACTTGGTGTTCCTTAAGGCGGAGTTCTGTCTCCTCTTCTCTTTTCTGTTTTCATTAACTCCATAACTAATTCTCTTTCTTTATCTTACTATCTTTATGCTGACGATTTATAAACTTGCGTAACTCTTATCGATAATGTCCATAATACCTAAAAGCTTATTTTTTGTATATAAGCTAAAGAAATTTATTAGTTCCTACAGTCAAGACATCTCTATAATGGGAAAAATTTCGAAAATTAGTGTTGAAACGCGATCATCAGCCATCGTTATTCTCCTTAACGAAGGTAAATCTGAACGTCAGATAGCAATTCAACTCAAGTTATCGAAGACTTGTATTCATTGCACTATTGTGCGCTACAAGTAAACCGGCAGTAATGAAGTGTGTCCGCGCTCTAGGAGACCAAAGGCTATCTATAAGACTTCTAGTGAAGATAAATTTACCATGGTGATCAGCAAGCGGAATAGACGTCTGACAGCCCCAGAAACTCGTATAGCAGTTAACAAATCACGGGAGAAACCAGTATCAGTTTCCAAAGTGCAAAGATGATTGTGAGATCCCAAATTGTTTGGACACGTTGCTGTGCCTTTGTTAAAACCGTAGAATGAAAAAGTGTAGTGCCAACTATCAAGCGTGGTGGCGGGTAAGTTATGGTCGGAGGCTGTTGCTCTGGCTATAGGATTGAAAATCTAGTCTAAATCAAAGGCATAGCAAAAAAGAAGCAATATAAAGATATTTTAGAGAAAAACGCCATTCCTTGAAGTCCCAAGGTTAATTAGCCGAGAATTTATTTAGCAAAAAGACAATCTGAAATATAGTTCGAAATAAAGTAGAGGTAATTTAGACAAAAATAAAACAGACGGTAAAAGTATTAAAAAACATTACCTGGCCACCTCAAAGCCCCGATCTTAATCCCATGAAAGGATCGGGTACAGTGTCCATTTTCACAGCAGGCCTTGTGGAATGCATTGGAAAAAATCTAGAATAATGTCTCGCAAGAAACTATAGATAAATTATATTCTGATTTTTGAAATAGATAAATTAATTGCTCGTATGGCTAAATTGGTAAAAAAAGTAATAAAGATCAAAGGAGGTGTACATTATTTTTCGACCAAAAAATCTGTTTAAACTCTCTTGTGTATTTTGTTACAACAGTAGTATTCGTCAGGACTTCCCTTTTTTAGTATTAAATCTTATGTGTAACATGAGAATTTTAAATATCTTTATAGTTTTATTTGTTTAATCATATTTTTTCGTAGTGATCTCAAACTTTTGACTGGTAGTATATATGTTTACTGTCTACGTTTTGTCTTACACTGTAGGGATTGCCTGGAAGACCTGCGGTGATAGGGTCGCCCTTACCATATTTGTACTACTTGTTTATGTATCTATAGATATCGCTGGCTGGCTTGATATACCTATATTTGTACCTGACTGTTATCGTTATATCCTCCCCTGCACCGCGCGTCTCATCTATTAGGCGCTTTATTGCGCTCAAGACAATCATATTATCGTTATAATTTATATGCGGCCAAATTACTTAGTATAGAAGACATAGTTAATCTATATTAAATACTTAAAGTGACAAATGTTTCTATTATGACAATGGTTTGATTAATATTCTTAAACCTGCACGCAAGGTTAGCTTTAAAAATATACAAATTTTCCCGTTTTCACATTTCTTTATTAACTGTTATTATTCAAGCTTCATTAACATTAGTTTAGTGATGTTATATAGCCTAAAGCCCTCTTCAATATTTGGACTTTTTAGCACAGCAAGAATTTTTTAATTCCAATTTGTAGATCCTGAAATTAGCGCGTTCAAACAAGTGTATGTGTGTGTGTGTGTGTCTGTGTGTGTCTTTGTGTGTGTCGTGTGAATTTTATCCCCTCAAAATGACGTAAGATATATAACGGACTTATGATGCATATGTTTCCGTAAGTTTAAAATTAAAACAGATTGCACAATATTTGATGCCGGTCGTGGCGCAGTAGGACAGCGTCTGACTGTAAACGCGTTCGGTTGTGTGTTCGATTCCCACACGGGGGAGTAATTATATTTAAATTATTTTTACTTCATCGCTCTGGTAAGACAAAGTGCCACGTTGAGTTTCACCACGCAACACGCAATGTCTTTTGTCAATTCGTCTTCAAGTGTCTTGACACTTGGTATTTTCTGTCTATCCTGTTATATGGGATAAAAGCGTGAAGCTAAAAAATAAATACGTCTAATCTAGAAGTTGCCAAGAAATCTTGCAATTAATATACCTGTTTTTCTGGTTGTTCCATTTTATTGTAGTGTCTGTCGACGTCATTTAGTAGTTGGTCATGAATGTGAAATACGATATTAATATATTTCTACTTTTTTCTACGAAAAGTGCAAAATTTTCCTTAATACTTTATGTTCGGTTTGTTCTTTTAAACTTATGTCTATATATTAAAATTCGTTACTATTATTTTCTGACGTAGTCCCTTACTTTATATATTGTATACACTTTGTTTGATTTTTTTTTTACATTTTGTTTGCTTTTTTTTTTCATAGAACAAATTGCAAATGTTTTCAGGAAATCCCTTAAATATATCACCAGTGATATTATACACTGCTATATTATATATACTATATGTGAATACATATATACTGCTATGAATATCTAAAAACCGCACTTTTAGAATTAAAGTGACTCAACTCAATATTTATTGAATTATTCGGAATTGAAAAATTGTAAGGAACTTTGTTCCTGAGGTATCGTTAGTAATTGTAGGCATATAAATATGTATCTCTTTAGTGTATATTACTCCCGATGATGCCAAATTATTGTCTTTTTCCCTGATAAGACAAACGTACGGCGTTCTTCGCCACACAACACGCTATGTCTATAACGCGCGGAAAGTAATCAACTGAATGTCTTGACATTAGATTACTTTTGACTACTCCGTTGTGTAGAAGGAAACGTGAAGCTGTCAAGTAATGTAAAAACACATAACATACTTTATCGAGTCTTCATACATTCATATACTTGTGTACAAAATGATTACCCTAACCAAGACCCCCGGTGACGATTGCTTACTACCCCAAACTTATTATCTAAATAATTGAAAAAAAAAACACCTGCTTAGTCGTTTGTAACCTCTTTATTAGTATACAATAACGAATAAAAAAATATATTATTCTTGAATTAAAAAAAATTAAAAATTAAAAAATATTATCACATTTTTAAAATAATAATAATTATTATAAAAAAACTTAATGCCACTAATAAATTACTTAGAAACAATTTTATTAATCCATTGCAAGTATGAGTACACCTTAGTATAAACGCTGGGGACGCCCTCTGTACCGCAAGGGACCATGCCAAAGCTCACGATCGCCTCCAAAGTGTATTTTCCGTCCTTCTCTGACATCAAAGGGCCGCCGCCGTCGCCCCTGCAGGAGTCCAGACCCTTTTCTCCGCCGGCACAAATATGATTCTCGGACACGGCGCTCGACTGTTTCAAGTTCCTTTTTTCGTATATCTCTTTGCATTTCTATAATGATATCGCAACGATTAGTGAAATCCTGATGGATGAGTTGAGTCTGTCTGTAAACGCGGATAGGCGTGGGTTCGATTTTCGCTCGGTGAAATGATTATACTTATGTTATTTTCATTTCTCCGCTCTGGTAAGACAAACTGCGTCGTCGAGTTCGACACACAATATCTAGAATTCAGGTGGATAACGGCGATAGTGGAACCAGAGAGAACTTCTTTGATTACCTTGCAGCAAATAAATAATATGTTTAGAAATGAAAAGGACTCTGTACCTCCAAAGGCACGTAGGGTAGTTCGACGTAATGCTTCACTACGTCCTCCTCTTGGTCGCTGGAGGGCTTGCTGCCCCAGCCGGCGTTAATCAGTCGTAAATTTTTAGGTGGCGATTTAGTTATGTCGCTTGTAGGTAGACATATTGGTCTTATGAATTCTGAAAATGAAATGATTATTTTAGAAGCTTCACCAAATACCAGGATTAGAACCTAATGTCAATACACTCTGGTCTCTGTCTTCTCGTGTTAAGGAACGAACCTCAACGCCACGCCTTGTCTTGTAAGAGTGGGGAAATGAAAAAAACAAAAATTGAATTGCCTTTCCTTGAATAAGATGTAATATACAACCACTGCGCTTATAAACAGACGCTGTGTTCGTCGCAATAGAAATGTAACTGTTATTATAATTGGTTTTCTTAGAAATTCTCGCTATTTGAGCAGGTTTTAGGGGTTTTCATATTTTTCAAATCAAATTTCTTTGGCTAAATTTTGTGTTTCGTCTTGTTTTTTGTTTCAGTAGAAAGACTATGCTGCTTTGTCATTTATTGTTTATCCATTGAAGTTGAAGCTAAGTGGTATATGTGATTATATATTATCTATATATAAAGGGGTATAAACAACACACAGTAGACAGTGTAAACGCGATCGGCTGTGGATTCGATCCTCAACCGGAGGGAAAGACGGCGTTGAGTTCCACCAATCAACACACAATGTCTTGAATTCGGTGGAAAGCAAAGTACTTAGCCTGTTGACACTAGGTACTTTCTGTCTACCCAGCGCGAAGTTAAAAAAATACATAATTACCGCTATAAGATACTGGTTCAATTAATTTTATAATAGCGATATCGTTGCCGTGGTATACACGCTTGCCGAAGTGCGGGTGCGATACGACAAACTCTATGGGGATCGTGACAGCTCCACTATTGCACACTTTCTTCCCATCCACTACAACGCAGTCCGGTCCAGTATGGGTCTTGTTGAAATCGCCCAAACGTACATTTTTACTGTAACATAAAATATGATTTCTTTGAATATTATATAAGTACAATATTTGATACATAAAAAAGCAGCTTCAATCTTTTTACTGTAAAGCAAAGTAGTCAAAGAGACGAAATGAGAAGTTGTTTAATAGCGGAACTCAATGCCGCGATTAGTCTCACCAGAGCGAAAAATTAAAATTCTTTACGTTTAATCATTCACCCAAGTGGAAATCGAACCTATAAGCCATGAAATTTATAGTCAGACGCTGGTCCACTTCACCACTTTGGTCGCCAATACTATTTAATATGTATTTTTTTAATTTATTTTAATATTTTAACATATTGTATAAACATAATGAATGATAGTCAAGTTCAAATGCCACAATAAATATAAAATGGGTAATGCTACTTGCTATTAACATAAAGCAATAATATTAGTGAAAAACGCTGTTTTTTGCTTATTGTCCATTTAAGAATTGGATCTTAACGCCGTGCTTCTGTGTTGTTCTCCCAAGTGATACACGAACTAGCAACCGTCATATATTAATAATTTATATAAATATTAATTTAATTTCACTTACGGCGCGTGATATAGACACTGGGCGGCGGTCAACACATACTGTGAACTGATTAGAACACCGGTACAAGTGATCCTGCCCTCATTATGTTCTATCAGTGCTAGCCATGGGAATTGATTTATGGCTGCATCTCCACCTGTTGATAAAAAAATAGAAATATTAAACGTACATCATATTATATATATTATATTATATATTTTTATTTTTTATATATTTTATATTTTTTATTTATAATATATATATTTATTTCTATACGGCTAGCGTTACCGAGTGATACATGGAATTTGTCGTATATATTTCTTTGGATATTATAGAGCAGTACTAAAAGCATACTTTTCATAAACGTCACGGGAATGTTTTTAAATGTTATAATAGAGAAATTACTTTGCGTGGTTCAGTAGTAGTACTAATTCACTTAAAAAATAATCTTATAAAAATGAAAAGATCTAAGTATCGGTAGCGTTATAGTATATTTAAATACTAAAATAATAATAATGAACGTTCTTCTATATAGAATGTGCATGCAGGTGTTACAAATAAGGAGGTTATTATCAAATAGGCTAAAAATAACTTATACAATCATTCCCCCAAATGGGAATCGAACCCATAACCGATCGCGCTTACAGAGACGTAGTCTCATTGCGCCGCGTACCGACCTCCAAATTCTCCAATTTCACCGTAATGGTGTCTATGGTTGTTTTATAATTCGTAGGAGTATTACGTACTCGTGTTCCGATGGTCGTCTGCTAAATCCAAGCCGCAACATTCTGATGTAGGACTGGGTGGTATATTTGATTGTTTACATACTTCTGCAAAAGAAAACAAATTATTAATACTATTTTTATATATTTTAAAACAAATATGAAATATTTACTATTTTTAAAGTGTTATTCCACACTTACGATTAGAAAACATTTTTGAAAAAATGTATAAAAATGTTTACAATTATGAAAATCATTGTATCGTTTGACAGTTTATGATTGTACTCTCGACTATTGCGGCTGTTTTAATTAATATATATATATATAGATTATATTCATTTTTCCTCTCTTTCTCTCTCTAATAAGACAAAGTGTGGCGTTGAGTTCCGCCATTCAACACGCAACGTATCGAATCAGGGTGTAAAACATAAAGGGGTGTGTTGTGTTATGCAGGAAAAACTGTGGAGTAAAAAAATATTCTCACAGCTACATAGGTAAAGAGAACTTTTTTAACATCACTCTGTTTTTCTATTAGAGTTATGAAAAAATTGCGTATCTGTTGGCGGAACCCATCGCTGCATCATGTCTACACAGATCGGAGATATTATATTCGCTTTTTCAAGCATTATCTCGCTTGCGCTCAGGCACTGTTTCACTAATGAAGCCGTTATAAATGAGCTATAAATCTAGCTTAATACAAGAATTTCTTGTTACATTTTTTAAAAACCTGCTGGAGTGCGCCTCTTACACATACAGTTAGTTCTTTTTTGATGATTTATATATTTAAAGCGTGATATAATTCTAACAATATTGATAAAAAAACGATGTCTGTCACAAGCTTTTGAATACTTTAATTTTTAAAATTATTAAATTTTTAATTGTAAATGTTTTCTTATTTGAATCTGGGAATATATATTTTGTTTAAGTTTAAAATTAAAGCTTATATATTGTATAGATTTGTTAAAAACATTTATTCCTTTTGCATAGCGGTTACATTGAACATTTAATGGTACTTAATAAATGTAAATGATATCATCGTGGGAAACAGCGATCGTATCTTAATAAAAGCGCTACAGTTTACGGATTAATATATATATATATATATATATATATATATATATATATATATATATATATATATATATATATATATATATATATATATATATATATAAACGAGTGTCAAGACACTGTACTTCGCTTTCCACCGAATTCGAGACATTGCATGTTGAGTGGCGGATCTCAATGCCGCGCTTTGTCTTACCAGAGCGAGGAAATGGAAATAATTTAAATATACTCATTTCTCCGAGTTGCAATCTAACCCATAACCGCGTTTACAGTCAGATGCTGCCCCACTGCGCCACGACCGACCTCGATACTGTGGATATATTGTCAATAGATTTTATTTGATGGGTAACTTGATTCATTAAGACAAGGTATGAGACTTGTATTGATCATCATCAATATGATATATATTTAAAATGGTTTCGCCTCGTTATTAAACTTTTTTAAAACGCGGCGTTGTGTACCGCCAATTATCTCAATGTAAGAGACATAGGCGGAGACAAGCAAACGGAGTGTCTCGACTATATTATTTCTACCTCTATTCACAAGAGAGCAATATGTGTCACTAAGGAAAAAGGCTATAAGACTATAATGCAGAATACAATATAAAATAATATTTATTGTAATATCAGTATATATAAATTATTGTTATAATGTTTATTTAAATTATTCTAATAATAAAGAGAATTTATTAAATAATTATTTGTTGTTGATTGTAATTGACTAAACAGGTTATGTATCAAGGAGTCGGTTACAGTAGGATCTCCTATTGGTAAAAGGAAATAGGTATAAAATTATTTCATAGAATAATATAGCTTTATGATTTTTCTCTCATAGTCACACTACTTGTGTGTTAATTTGCGGAATTCAACGCCGCGTTCTGTAAGACAAAGCATTATCGCCACGATAGTCATAAAATCTATATTTATATATATTTTAGCATAGCATAGCAGAGTACATTGTGTCAAGTCCCTCCGTACTCCGCTTTGCACCGAATTAGAGACCGAATTAGTGTTGAGTAGCGGAACACAATGCTGGCTGTGACCTTTCAAAGAAAATCGAGATCGATCGCGTTTACAGTCAGACGCTGTACCACTGCGCCACGATATATGTGATAAATTTAATAAAAATTAATGATAAACTTAGCTTGGTAAAACTAATAAATTACTAGAGGTTATCTGTGCAAAGCTAGAAATATATTTGTGATGTTATTTTATAGTTCTGGGTGCGAAAGTTCAAAGATAAAAGAAATATAAGAAAACATTTCTATAAAACGTTTTAAAATTTGAACACAGCGGGATTTGAACCTGCGCCTCCTTTAAAACCATGTAAGCGCTCTGACGTCTAGACCATGCATTCGGTTGCATCAACATTCTTATGCGTTTGTTACATCTTAGTTTTATTATTAGCGTTCTACAGATATATGGTTTCCAGTTCGAGTCCTGCCACGTTAATTTTACAACAACTAAGACGCTTCTAATGCCTCATTAAACCTCATTTACCGAGTTACGGTGAGTAGTTACGAAGTTATAAGCGAACAGATGAACATTCTTACAATTTTTGTTTATTTATTTATTCTTTTACATACAGAGTAGATTTTGCAAAATATGCAGACACGCCAGAAGTTACAAAATCGCAATCGTCTTGGAAATCCTTGGACGGTTCGTTGAACCTTGGACGGTTTTCAAGATGTGCGGGTTCGATTCCCGCTGCGTTTAAATTTTTATACGTTTTTTAAAAAACATTGTGTGTCATACACAATGATTTTTGTTCGATTATCTAGATTTTTGCTTATAATGATTTACATACATACCGGTCTATAACCCTTTTTTTTCGCTTCGTAGTAGTCGGTTAATAAGATGTTTTTTTAAATAAAATTGAATTAGAACCGCGGAGTCTGGAGTGTTGTATCACTCAGCCTTTGCGTGAGTTGTAGAAGAAACGTGACGTAAAAAAAAATGAAAATCAAAACTAGTTCACAGTAGAATTAACAAGTTGCAGAATTACCATACGAAAAGGTCAATTAGATTTTTATTGTCTCGATTTAATTTATATTAATCGATTTTTATTATTATGTATATCAAATATATTGTAGTGAATTATTTATTGGGAAATAGTTCTTTTTTTTTATAAATAAATATATCAATAACAAGTGTAAGTTGCGTATGGCCACGGACAATTGGATATGAATACGACAGTCATAAGAAATCTTTGAATATGAAAAATTGTTTAAAATACATTTTTTTAAAGTTATAGTAATCACAATATCAAAAGAACCTTTTTTATAATAAAACATTCCCAGAAACAAGCGGCTTCAGTTTCTGGTTCGTATTGCAGTGTAGTCAGAGAAAAGTTAGTGTCAAAACATTCCGTTCACTGCTTTTCACCCAAAATCGAGACATTATTGAGTGGAAAAATTGTTATATTTAAAATGTAAATAAAATAATTGCATTTTATATTTGTTTTTTTTTAGCTTCACGCTTTTTATCTCGCTCACAGGGTAGACACAAAGAGAGCTCAGAGACAATCTAGTGTCAAGACACTCCGTACTTCGCTTTCCACCGAATTCGAGACATTGCGTGTAGATTGGTGGAACTCAACGCCGCACTTTGTCTTTACCAGAGCGAGGAAGTGAAAACAATTTAAATATAATCACTCCCCCGAGTGGGGATCGGACCCACAACCGATCGCGTTTACATTCAGACGCTAACCTACTGCGCCACGACCCGCCTCTAATATTTTTTATTTTAAATGTAACCATTGCTTCTAGTTGGAATCTAATCTACAAACAATCGCGTTTACAGTCGGATGCTGTGCCACAAGACACGATATGCCTATATTAAAATTATATTATTTGTAGTAAGCAGCATTGGATGTCTCGATATTTAGCGGAAAGCTGTCAACGGAGTGTCTTGACACTAGATTGTCTCTGAGCTCTCTTTGTCTCTGATTGTCTCTGCTATGTGATTAAAATATGGTTTTAAAAGTTAAAGTTAGACAGCTTGGCGCCGTAGTAATGATTCAATATTTAAGACTTTTGGATACTAGCAGTGGTTATTAATAAAGAAATATTTGTGATCTTCTTATTATATGTTATGAACTAACATTTTTTTAAACTTCGTTTTAATTTCGCACAGACAGGAAGTTTCTAGTGTCAAGACACTCTGTTCTCCATTTTTCGCCAAATTTGAGACATTGCGTGTTGAGTGGCGGAACTCAACGCCGCGCTTTGTCTTACTGTTCCACTGCGCCACGACCGATCTCTTGACACGTCTGACATTGCATTCAATTATATTAGCTAATACTAAGTTAATAAAAGTATATTTTATCCGATTTAACGTTAGTTAAATGCTCACTAGCGTTTTTGCGTGCAGATTGATTTTTTTAAATTACTTCTAGAAACGAAAAAAACACAATTTTCTAAAATAGATAAATAAATAGATAATTTTTAATTATAAATAAACATATATTTACCAGCTGACACCGCGTATAGAGCACCGGCCAATATTACAATAAAATGAAGACTCGTTTTCGATAACATTTTCTTTCCACTAGACTGACTATTCGACACGGAAGATTCTTATCGACTAACATGTTGCAGAAGGATAACTCGATTTATATATGTTGTATGTTTACATCTTGATCTGTGGCATCTTGAGATTTTATTTTACCACCGAGTTAAAATAAAGAATTTGGTTCGGTGGCGGAACTCAACGCTGCGCTAAATATTAACATAGTGACAATTGGAATATATTTTTGTATAATTATATTTTAACGCATTGGAACAGCGTTTGTTTGTAGAAGCGTTTGGTTGTCTGTTCTATTTCTATGTGACGGAATGTTTATATTTAAATTATTATCATTTCTCCGCTCTAGCAAGATGTTGGAGGTTCAGTTTCGGGTGGAACGCTTGGGTAAGATAAATGCGGAGTTTAATTCTGCCACTTGATACGTAATGTCTCGAATTCAGGTGGTAGGTGGCAAACGTAGTGTCTAATAACCCTGCTATGAGCTAAAGCGTTAATGTATAAATTGGTAATTTGAATATTGCTTCGAATAATGGGATTGAACCAACATTTATCGCATGTTAACGCAAATTTTGCGCCATTTGGCGTTATCGGCATGAGTTTCTGTATCTTTTACCCAAATTTTATTTTTATTTTGTTAACGAAAGTTTTATGTTTATTTTGATAAGAATTGTTCAAGTTTTTCATTTAAAAGTTATAATTTAAGGTCTAATGGCATAGGATACATTGATGGCATATTAAATGAGGCTGACCTTCTAACATTAAGATGATTTTGTTTTTATTGTAAACAATTTGTTCTAATTCTTACGTTAATAAGCTTTGAGTACAGGCGTAGCGTGTTGGGTCATGATACTGTTTTGTTAGTTGATCTATTAAAAATATATATATTTGTATTTTTATTTTAGATGAAGCTATGTTAAACGGATTAATCGTGTATATTTTGGTATTCGAAAATACATTTTTGGAAACCTGACGTTTCGAACTGTTTATTGAAGTCCGTGGTCACAGGTAGACTGAGGTGGCATTTTGTCTGTTGGTTTTACTCACCACCTTAACTTCCACCTTGGCTACCTCAGTCTACCTGTGACCACGGACTACTGTTAAGTCTCCGAAACCTCAGGCTTCTAAAAATGTATTTTCGTATACCAAAATATACGCTATTAATTTAGTATTTAATTTAGTATTGCATTTTAATAATACTTTACTTGCCAAACACCATGATGACGTATTTATATATGGATGTATGGATTGTATGTCTATGATATACATTTCTCCCACATACTCAATACACGGAGATCCTAGTGTTATGGCACCACACTAATTCTTATTTGACTTTTCCTTATTAAGTATAAATCTAATTATAGGTATGTTTCACATGCATTATCATATTATCAAAATGTCTCTTGAAAAGCCAAAAATAATGTTTATGCGTACATATATTATTTGTATTAAGTATGAGGCCATCACGTCATCACATTGGAAAGATCTTCTGACTGTGAAAGATATCGTTAGAAGTGTATGCCCTAGGATAATAAATATATATATTAACACAGCAAAACCGCGGCGTTTAGTTCCGCCACTCCACATTAAAAGATATATAGTTTATATTATTGGAAGTAGGTATCTATCATGTCTGATAATAAAAAATAATTAATAATCTAATATATCAGATAAAATTATGAGATTGCATACGCAGATTCGAGAGCAGGTGTTTAGAAGACAGTTCAATAACCTAACCGTTCCTAACATTTGATACCAGTTTGATATGTTTCTACGTCTTGTTAGTGTAAGTCGATATAAGTCAATGTTTTTGTTTTGATCCTTTTTCCATTATATATACATGTTTATGGTGCCAATTATAATAATGCAACTGCGTAGAATGATGTCACCTTTTTTAAATCCCAATTCGTGTTTTGTACCTAAGTTTTGATGTTTCACGTCATATGGTTTTCACATTAGAATGATTAAATTAATGTAAAATATTGAAAATAGCAACGTGATAGTTTTTTTTTCACGTCCTAGTGTCAAGATTGGTTATCCACTGTTCGACAAATATCAAGATATAGCGGGTTGAGTGGTATAACTCAACGCCGAGGTGTGTCTCACCAGAACATGAGAATAAAATGAATATAATTATTTCACCGAGCATACAGTAATTTCCCACTTTTTACAAAGATATTAGCAAAGTAGATAAAAGTAGCAAAGTAGATAAAACTACATACTAGAAACGTTGCATTATTATAAACCAGTATGAAGTTGCCATTCGTCGGGGCGTAACGACAGCGTCTGATTGTAAACGCGATTGGGTGTGGGTTCGATCTTCAATCGGGGAAATGATTATACTTTTTTTTTGGTAACCGTTGGTAAGATATTTGAGGCGGTTGATTTAGGGTGGAAAGTGAGTGTTTCGACACTAGGAAAGTTGTAATAATATTCTTAGAAATACCAGCGTTACATACCCTTAAATATTTTGAAGCCACTGCTGCTTTAAGCAAACCGTGCTAACAGTACCTAAGCTATGCGATCTCTTGCTGAATAAGATCACCGTAGACTTTTTCTAATAGTGTTTTGACCTATCATTCATACGGTCAGGGTCGTTTACAAATGTTAATAGATTCTATTCCACTTGCCTTTACTGTAAATTGCTTTTTTTCACTATATATATATATATATATATATATATATATATATATATATATATATATATATATATATATATATATATATATATATTAATATATATATATATATACACTATATATATATATATATATATATATATATATATGTTTGTATGTATGTATGTATGTGTGTATATTTTAGAGAATCTTAAAGTAATGAATATCTTTAAAATTTTAGAAGATTCCCATAATTGTTGTGAGCTTCAAATATTTTATAGTATTCATTCCCTATTAATTACAATGAAGCGGCGTTCAGTTCCGCTAATTTACATGCATTGTCTGTAATTCAAACGAAAAGCAGGAACGAAGTGCCTGCCTTCCTTGCTTGCCTTTTTCTTAATAAAAAAATACTGCTGTTTTAGATGAAGTCATCGACATAAAACTTTTGCAAAAATATCCAGCAACTGGCTGACCTACGCAACTTTGTCACAATGCGAATATATTTTATACCTTTTAGCTATTGATACTCTGTTGCTATTGGTCGTTATTAACGCTTATAAAGCGATCCTCTTTGTGAATTAGCCTTTTACCAGAATATCTTTTTATGAAATCTTATTACTTTTAAATAAACAAACTAGTTTTTGCATTTTTTATTATTAGTATAGATTATCTTTTGCTTTTTGGGAAGATATTTTATGAATTTAATAAAAATTGTTTTGTAGTTAAATTGTTCATACTTATTAATATTTTCTTCTTTATATTTGTAACAGGAGCGACAAAGGAAATTGGGACGGCGCTCACGAGAGTGTGCCTCCGACACCGGGCGATAGAGTCTAGAATGAAAACATTTATAAGGTGAGTCTATGTTATTTGTTTGTGTATAATAATTGTACACAATTTTAGTTTTATGTTTTATTACGAGATGTGCCCGCCACTACATCCGTGTGGAGATTAAAAAATAAAAAAAGCCCTGTCAGTCTCTCTGTCAGTCTGTTTGTTCTAGTTAATCTCTAGAACGCCTGAACTGATGCTGCGAGCTGATGTAATAAGAAGTATCTTATTACATTAACTACTTTTAAGTGAAAGTCCCGTTCAAATCGGTTCAGCTGTTCTAGGGATTAACTGAAACAAACGGAATTACAAAAGTTTTAAATAAATCATATTTTGCCATATATACCGTGTACACATGCATATGCATTTAATAAAAAGTAATTATTTCAACATTACAAACAGACACTCCAATTTTATTTATTTATATGTGAATTTTATTTATATGTACTGTCCGCAATTTTTATTGCGTGGACTTTCTCTATAAACATTACTTTCAGTTACCACCCATTGATGTTCTCTTCTCTTCCCTCCCGGAAGATACTCCTGGAATATGTTAAACAAAGTATATAATCATTTAATATTGAAGGAATTATGCGACTTTGTCGGCACAACTTGAAAAGTTGACCTAAAAACACGAATAAATTATGATATGTTTATATTGAAAAGTAAATTTTCATCAAATAAAAAAAAAACAATTATTTTAAAATAATTTTCAATTTATCTAACTTCTACAACTTATGAGCCAATTCAAGTAAAACAACTCCTAAGTGTTAAGGAAAGGTTAAATCAGTTAAGTTGTTCTCAGGATCAGCGTGCACAAACGCACCGACAAACAGAAAAACAGATAATGTGTTAAAAATTATTGTTTTGATTTTTTATATCCCCAAATGCCTCCAATAATAGGTTTCCTTATATACTACCATGTACAGACAGCGATCGCTCACATTTTTGTGTATAGATTACTAGTTTCTACGATTTCGTTTCCGTTAACTACGCGACTATATCTATTTAGATTCTATCTAATTTCGATAAAATGAATAATTTCCCTCATCTCTTATCTGCCTAGTAATGAAAACGGCGTTAAAATCCGTTACGGATTATAATAAAAAACCTAAGCGCACAGACAACAAATGCGAATTTGTTATATATTATGAAATGATAATGTAATATTTAATAATGAAAGGGTCTAGCGAGATAAGTTAAAACATTGTTACTCTATGTTGTTCTTTGTTATATCCCGTGGTACTCATTGTATAGTACATATGTAACTAAATATATACTATACTATATAAATTATAATTAAATAATAAATTCAAAGAGGGTAGATTTACAAAAAAAATATGAAAAATGTTAAAAATAATCATGTGACTACCAAGTAGTCAAATGTGTTTCACTAAATGATTTTCTTTGTAACTTACTTTTAATAGCTAGCTAAGAAATCAATATATTTTCTATACGTGTCAATTCAGAGTTTGACATAAAAAATATTGAACTATTTGTAGTATATTAACCTCTCCTTTTTTAGCTTTACGGTTTTTGTCCCGCAGCGCAGGGTAGACTGAAAGTGCATAGTATCAAGACACTCCGTACTTCGCTTTCCAACAAATTTGAGACATTGCATGTTGAATAGTGTAACTCATCGTCGCACTTTGTCTTACCAAAGCGAAGAAGTTAAATTAATTTAAATATAATTCATCCCCCGAGTGGAAATCGAACCCACAACCGATCACGTTTACGGGCTGACTGAAATGAATATCTTTAATTTTAAAATTAAAAAAATATCATTTCAGCACATTAATGGACCGCCTAATAACACCGTTGGCTGATCGCGCGGAGGAATGGCGTAAGGGTTGTAACGGCTCGGGTGCCCTCAGTAGGGAGCACGCGAGGGAGTGCAAGCGCGCTAGGGCAGAACTTAGGAGAAGGGTTCACGACGCCCAAAGACATGCAAGGAAAGCCAGACGAGCTACACCGGATGTTAAGCGGCGAGCTGATGTGTGCTTACAGGTAGGTTTGAAATATGTTCTTTATAATATATACAGTAGTGTATTGTTCTTCTTTTCGTGCGTTTAAATTAATATAAGTTATTGTAATTTTTTTTTCGTTTTGCGAAGAAATTCGGTTAAAATTCTTTGTTTCTAAAATTACATTTTTTTGTTATATATAATAGTGTACAAGTTGGCTTGGTATACAAGCTAATTTCTTCTGCTTCTTTTTTATTAAGTCTGAAATTTATAAAAGAATAAAATATTATATTTTTTATTTATAAATTTAATATAAATTTAATATTTGAATTTTTATTTTATAATTCTCAAAAAAAAGGAACACGAAGGACAATGATTAGTAAAAAAGACATCAATATAAATTATGATAATAGCGAGTAAACTAAAAAAAATGATAGACGGCACCAACTCAATAACGTGGCAATCAGTGGACTGACTTTGAAGAACTGCTCTAGTTCTTCCTTAACTTATAAATTTACGTGAGGTCTACATTTAAAAAAAACGTATATTTTATTTTGAATGCGGGATTCGAACTCGCGCCTCTTGGAAGTGGAAGTAGTTATGTTATTTTGTGTCTTTGGACAATTTCTAAAAGGCGCGGATTCGAGTCCTGCTGCACTCAAAAAAATGTATACATTTTTTTTAAATGTTCTCTAATAATTTACAAGAATTTTTTTTCTGTGGCTGAGCTAATTCAGCATTTTAAAAATATGATAATATTGAGACAACATTCAACAAAAAAATATGTTGAATTTCCTTTTTAGGACGTGCAAGAAAGAAAACAACAGTTGGAAGAAATGGAAGAGAAAGCTGTCAAAGCTGCACTCATCGAGGAAAGGAGTCGCTTCTGTCATTTTGTGTCATTACTCAGCCCAGTCGTGGTGAGTAACATCTGATGTATTTGATTTGATATATACATATAGTTTATAAAAAACGTATAAAATTTGAACGCAATGGGAGTCTAACCAGCGCCTCTTGGATACCGTCCAAACGCTCTGACCGCTAAACCATGCGTTCTACTACCAGCTGCGTCGAAATTCTTATACGTTTGTTACAACTTATCTGTGTTGTTATCATCTCTAGAGAGATTTTTACAAATTTCTACAACTTAAAGATTTAACAAGGGAGATTGCTAATTTATTTTGATATTTGTATAAACCTAAGTGTGGAATAACACTTGAAAAATAGAAAATATATACATATATATTTGAAAAAGTATCTTTTTTTTTCTATGTACATAAATAAAATATTTGACGTCGCCGCACCTTAATTGTCAGGTTTTGACCGTACACACGCATATTTATGTCCTCAGCGGTCTGCCCAAGTAAAACACGGCGGGTTTTACCACTGACTAAAAGTGAAGTGAACGAAAAGTCGAAAACGTTACTACGTTACTAGGTTCAGTCTATCTATTTCACTTATTACGTGAACTAACTTATGTATTTCTTGTAATCTTATCATGAATAACAGGGTAGTCAGAGACAACCTGGTGTCTTGACACTCCGTTTAACGCTTTTTACCTAATTTGACACTTAATACGCAAATTAAGTGGCAGAATTCAACGCCGCGGTTTGTCTTACTAGAGCGGAGAAAGAGAGAAATATATATATATATATATATATATATATATATATATATATATATATATATATATATATATATATATATATAATTTTATATCAAAATAAATGTTCTCAAACAAATAAATTATTTACAGGAGAGTGAAGTAGCGATGTTAGCGGAAGTCGGTCACCTACAAGAGGGTACGGAACAATTGTCAAGGCAGACGTCGGAGCCGAGGAGCTTGCCAGCTGCCAGTTTACAGGTTATTTTAATTGTATATTTTTATGCGCATATAATTACTTTATTCGTTATTTTTTTTTAGGTTGGCAATAGCCTCCCTTCTGCCAAAACCTTCAAAACCTTCGGTGCCTTCTCTCTTAACCCACGGAGGGGAGAGAATCCAGGACAGTGTCCGTGGTCTCTGGCGCCATCCACAAATATAGATGGTCACTGGTTCAAAGGTCCAACTTCCAATCAATTGCCTACTGTTATAGAAACGTTTTTGTTATCATTTTTCAGGTTATTTGCGATATAAAGTCGTGCTACAGTGGCTGGGAGGGCGGTTCCGCCCCACACTCGCCCTCGGCCTCATCGCGTCTCGGTAGTAGAAAGTCTTCTCTTACATCAATCTCTTCCTTGACCAGCCAGTGCTCTGATCAACATGGTAAGTACTCTTTAAATATATATTTTTAAAATTTATATAAATATTTTGTGTATTTTTTTATTGTTTAATCTTATAAAATTATTTTAATATTTTAAAAGTGTTTTTCCACACTTTGGATTAAAAAACATTTTTTAAATACGTATAAAAATTTGAACGCGGTGGGGTCCGAACTTAGAAACCTCTGACCTTCAACTCTTCAACTCCTCTTGGAAACCTCTGACCGCTAAGCCATGCGTTCAGCGCATGGCTTAGAAGCCAAGCCGCACAGGTTGGAATCCCTGTGCGTTCAAATAATTGTACGTTATTTAAAAATGCAATCTTAAATATTGATATTTTTAAGATGCAGAATATAAGGCGTGGCGTAATCTGACAGCGTCTGACTGTAAACGCGATCAGGTGTGGGTTCGATTCCCACTCTGGTGAGTTATTATACTTGAATTATTTTCATTTCCTCGCTTTGGTAAGACAAAGTGCGGCGTTGAGTTCCACCACTCACCACGCAATGTACGCAATGTCGCACACTAGGGACTTTCTGCCTACCCTGCTATGCGGGATACAAATTTAAAGCCTAAAAAAAAATGCAGAAAGAATCTGCTATTAATACACTCCGCTCTCTGTCTTATAGGTGTTTCCGGTTCCACAGTGAGTTGTTCCACTCCCATATCGAGCGCGTCATCAGGCGCTACACCGGCGCCCGCGCCCGACTCTCTACGCGGATTGTCGCAAGTAAGACTTCGTGTAAATATATAAAAATTGGGTGATTTTTTTGTTTAAATAATATTTTTATATATTAATTTGAAATACATACATAATATGAATAAAGCAAATTTTTTTAACCATTATTATTTAATATTATTGAATTTCCTTTTCCACTATTGGTAGCGACTTTGAGCTGTAGCTCGTAAGTGGTCGTAGGTTCGATCGAAATGAAAAACAGATACAAACTATAGAATACAATAGAATACGATAGAAATAGATAAGCAAAAGCTTCCGGCGTTACCATTTTATTTTGTTTATCAATATATTTTATTTGTACACACACATATATACATATATATACCTATATATATATATACATATATATATATATATATATATATATATATATATATATATGTATGTTTTTTTTTGTTTTTGTGTTGTTTTTTTTATTTTTTATACCTTTACCATTTAGTCGGCGCGTATAGCGAGCGTGTGCAGCGGTGATTCGGGTTTTCGTTCTCAGGACGCTCTCCAACGACCATGTCTCTACGTCGATAATGTAATTTTTTTTTGTTTTTTTTTCACATTTTTTTATTTTAACATATTTATTTGTTCCGATGATTTTTTTCATATTTGTTTTTTTCTCAATTATAATGTATACAAGTCCGTAGTTTGCGTAACAACGTTGTGCATAAAATTAAGTTTAAAATATTTTTATTTACATGAATTTCCCATGTAATATATAATGAGGAGAAATTTATATAGCGAGATAGAGAGAGATAGAAGGAGAATCTGGCTCAAGACACGCCTGTTTGTGTAATCGATTCTTACGCAAGGAAATGACTATATTTAAATTATTTTTATTTTGTCTGCTTTGGGAAGTCAAAGCGTGGCGTGTACCTCCAAATATATCAAACCAAAAAAATTAGTGAACAAAGTCTTGACACTAGGCTGTCTCTACTATGCGGAGAAAAACGTACAGCTAAGGTCGCGTCTATCAAAAATTTTACCCTTTAAGAAATCAATATAAACAATATTATTATTATTATAGCCTAATGAAAATCGAACCGACGTCGACCACATATACCTAATAAATATGCCATAGCGGTTTTTTTTATTATTTTTTTTCTAATTTATCTTTAGGCTTCAGACAATCAAAGCGTGAGCAGCGAATGTGTAACTCCATCTAAAGCTACTGAAGATGAAATTAATGAAGATAACGATGTAATGTCGGCTGTTGGTGAGTTTTTATAGTTTTATGTGTTATGTGTTTTTTTGTGTTTAATTTTTTTTAAGTTTTATGTGTAATGATTTTGATACATTGTTTTTTTTTAAATGTTATACAGGAGTTGAATTTAAAGAATAAATGATTTTTTTAAGGACCTATGGCCTTATTCGCTACAGTATAGGTTGTATTTGTGTCGTGTGATTGTAGAGTAATATTTTATATTTCCAATATTTTTACACCCAGCTTCAGCTACCTGGCCAGATTTGAAAGACACGGCGCAGTTCGAGAGGGCCGCTTCCGCTATCATGGGCGGGAGGCCCCATACTATATCAGCAGGTGGGTTTTCTAATAATAATAATAATAATAAACATTTTTATATTTTGTTATCAAAATTTATATAATAAGGTAATAAATCTAAGAAAAAATGGAAGTGAAATGGATAAAGAAGTTCTTAATTTTGTCTTGCTTGGCTTCTCTTGGTTCTTGATATAATGTCTACTGTATCGTGGAAGGGTATTACCCGCTTCTTATCTGCTTATCTTTTAATACTTTGGTAAATAAATTTTATTTAAACGGATTAAAATTAAAACGAACGAACGACAATTCAAAACATTAAAAGTCATTGTTTTTTTTAAATAGTTTCTAGATTTTCAAAAAACCACATATTTTGCGATATGTTTTGTTAAATCAACGGCGTTGTGTTCCACAACCATTAAAACGGATTTATAAACGGAGTGTCTTAACACTAGATTCTCTCTTTTAATTCTCTGTTATTTTATATGTAATTTTATTTGCAAACAGGATCAGAGCGTGGACACCCTCGTCCGGCGCTCAGTGTTAATACTTTTACTGAACAAAGCACCAGAGAAACTATTTACGCCAGACCTCCCTTGCCCACGGTAAGATTGTTATTTATGATTAGAAAATATTTTTGAATAACGTATAAAAATTTTGAACTCAACGGGAGTCGAACACGCGCCTCTTGGAAATCGTCCAAGCGAACAGACCGCTAAGCCATGCGTTCTACTACCCGTTGCTTTGATTTGAAATCCTTTTCAAAAATTTTTTTCTTATCCTAAGTGTGGTATAACACTTTAAAAATAGTAAAATTATATAAATTTTATGCCAACAGAGAAATGAGAAATTTGACACTGCTATAGTTTATATTGAGAAGGAGTGCAGTGTAATATACTAAATTAATAAATTATTGTATGCAAACACTACCATGTGTTTGACATACACGTTGCTATGGCAACGAGTTTTTAACGCGTCATTGGGATATCTACTCATTGTTGTTATATTAATATTAATATTGTTATTAATATTTAATTGAGATTAAATATCTTAATCTTTAGTTAAAATATATTTGTAAAGTTATGTAAGCTATGCTCGTCTTAATATAAAAAAAAAACTTATTTATATAATAAACAAGAATCGTTGAAAGTAAAATTGTAAAAATTTTTATACTCTTAGAGAGAGAAAGATTTATTTTACTTACAAGTGACGTGATAGCGTGTCAATGGTTATGGTAATTATTTATTTTAGTTTTCAATAAGGCAAAGCACAGCGTTATGTTACGTTTTAATGTTTTAAGGAGTACCACTTGATGTTTACCTATTATTGTACTCTGAAAAAAAATGAAAGGTATTCAAATATATAATGTAATTATTATTTTGTATACAGAGATGTTCGTCATTAGAGCGGCCGTCGATCCCAGCGAAAACGAACGCCAATACCGCCAATATGGAGTTTAAAGCTAACAAGCCGTCGTCTCTGCCGCCGCATCTTGCTAAAGGTATATTACTATACTGATTTTAATGATGTTTAATATTATTGAGAATAATTTATTTTGAGGCTAGCCTTGGCGCAATGGACAGCGTCTGACTGTAAGCGCGATCGGTTGTGGATTTGATCCCCACTCGGAGGAGTGATCATATTACAGGTATTTTCACTTCCTCGCTCTGCTAAGACAATGTGAGGCGTTGAGTTCCACCACTCAACACGCAACGTCTCGAACTCGGTGGAAAGCGATGTACAGAGTGTCTTGACACTAGATACTTTCTGTCTACCCTGCTGCGGAATAAAAACGTGAAGCTAAAAAAATATATTGTTAAAATTTGATTATATATTAAATCAATTTTCATCACTCCGCTCTGGTAAAACAAACCGTGGTGTTGAGATCGTCACACAATACGTGATGTCTGGATGTTCCGGCGCAAAGGAGTCAACAGAGTGTTTTGACATTAGGTTGTCTCTGGCTTCCCTGTTATGCGGGATATAGCGTGAAGTTGCTTTTTCAAATTAGTTAGTGTATTATTATACATTATGGTTTAGGAAAGAACTCTGTAATTTACATAGTCTTATGGTACATATCGAAAGAAAGATTTTGTCGAAAGATTTTGTCTTACTCCAAAATTTGAGGTCGATAGTAGCACAGCGTCGGGACTGTAAACACGTTCGGTGGTGGATTTGATTGTCACCCTAGGGATTGATTTTATTTAAATTATTTTCATTTACCTCGTTCGCTAGGTAAATGAAAATAATAATTGAGCACAGCGCGGCATTGGGTTCCGACACTCAACACGCAATGTTTTGAATTTGCCGAAAAGCGAACGGTGTACAGTGTCTTGACACTACGTACTTCCTGTCTACTCTACTATGCGGAATAAAGCGTGAAGCTAAAAATATTGAATTTTTATAACATTTAATGTATCTATAATTTTTTTTAATCAGTGAAAATCGCAACACATCTATCCATTATTTTTTACAAGGGAATCGTTATTGTGAATTCAATCATATTATATATATTTTTTTCGTATAACTTCTCACAGAAGTGCCGCAAGCGTTGTACGTGAACATGTCGGAGTTGGCGACGATGGCGGCGTCGCGCGCGCAGCAACATAACGCTGAGTTTCCACATCAGGAAAAGGTAAGGGAAATTAAACTTAGATTTCAAAATATTTTAATCTTTTTTAGCATGACATTCTATCCCTGTGCCCATCGTGGTCGTGGGTTCGATTAGCACTTGCAAGTAATGATTGTATTTATATTATTTGCTTTTTCCTGTTTTGATAAGACACAGCGTGGCGTTAAGTTTCGCCAAGTCGTTTCGTTAAGTTTCAAGTGGTAAGAAACGAAAGGAGTCTCTTGACACTAGGTTGTCTCCAATTACCTTGATATGAGGGATAAAGCATGAAGTTGCATTTTTGTAATTTAATATTTTTATAACAAACATTTAAAAAAAAACGTATAAAAATGGTATAAGAATTTCGGCGCAGCTGGTAGAATGGTGCACGCGATCCGAGCCCTTGGACGAGGAACAAGAGATGCGGGTTCGAATCCCGCTGTGTTAAAATTTTTAAACGTTTTTTAAAATGCTTTCTAATCCTAAGTGTGGAATAATACTTTAAATATAGTAAAATATTATTGTAATAATTTTTATATTTTGCTAAGATCTTCTATTTTATTCAGAAATAGCAATAGGATTCAGCTATACGCATTTTTCCTCCAATATTATCAATACCATTCTTTTTATTATTATTTTAATTATTTTGTATATGCAATATATACAAAATAATCAAATATAAATAATTATTTATAGTTAGAAAACATTTTTGAAAAAACGTATAAAAATTTGAACGCAGCGGGATTCGAACCTGCGCCTCTTGGATACCGTCCAAGAGGCGCGGGTTAGAATCCCGCTGCGTTCAAATTTTTATACGTTTTTTCAAAAATGTTTTCTAATCCTAAGTGTGGAATAACACTTTAAAAATAGTAAATAATTATTTATAGTTTCAGATCACTATGTTTTTGTTAATTTTATATTTCCAAACAGTGTTTGTGCTATTAGTTTTTTTTCGTCGACGTTCAATGTTTTTCATGGTTCGTTTGTCTTTCAATGTTCTGTTTGAAATCATTATTATTAATAATATTAAATAAAACAATTTTAAAATGTGTAAATATCGTGTAAACCTTTAAAATTCTTTTATATTTATTTTAACTAATGATTATTTTGATATTATGATCAGTTTTTCAATATTCCAAATAAAAATATTGGACAAGTATAAAATTTCGTATAGTTTACGTTTATATAGGATAGAAAGGAATAAACTTAGAAATACATTAAATTAATAACCCACAGTGCTATGTGTTAAATATACACTTTTAAAACTCAAGAATTATTAAATTAAAATTATATTATACGTGAGGCCGATTGTGGCGCAGTGGTACAGCATCTGACTGTAAACACGATCGGTTTTGGGTTCGATCCCCATTCGGGGAAGTGATTATATTTAAATTATTTTCACTTCCTCGCTCTGGTAAAGACAAAGAGCGTTGAGTTCCACCACTCAACACGCAATGTCTCGAATACGGTGGAAAGCGAAGTACGGAGTGTCTTGACACTAGGTACTTTCTATCTGCCCTGCTATGAGGGATAAAAAAAAATTAAGCGTGAAGCTAAAAAAAAAATATTATACATACAATAAACATAATATATTAAAGGAAAATTTAATTTATCATCGATGTAATTACAATATTGTTTTTAAAACCATATTCTTTAATAAAAGATGTGTCAGCAATGGGGATTTAGTACAGATCAGTTGTGACGCGTTTCTCCTAGACTGTTATACGAGCTCCACGTATATTACCCTAATTTAGTAGCGACTGTTGTACGCATTTTCACTGTGAACGATGTGGTCAAGTTTCTTCTTTCGATATACAAATTATATACACGATTATAACTAAGTAATGGTTAAACAATTAAACATAACTAAACTAGTTTAAAAAAACGCTTAAAATTATTTTCTCATTATCCTGGTTATTTTGAAAATGATATCGGATTTATGTTCAGTATGGCCTGTCAACGAATTCGGGCATGTGCGCAAGTTTTTAAGCATATTGGATGGTTAGAAGTGGATTGATTTTTTTTTCCAAGCTCTCAATTTATGAGCATGATACAATATGCTTTCGAGTGAAATTTGAACCTCTTCTATATTATATTATTTATAATGACTGCGCTGCAAGGTTGTATTTCGTAAAATAAATAAAGCGTATCTTCTAGAGTTTTAATATCTGATAACTGAAATATCTGTTTATAATAATTCTTTATTTAATTCTTACATTGAAAGGTTTCTTTTTATATATAGTGGTTTTAGTATTTTGCTTTTATTTTCTTATTTTTTTAGCTTCACGCTTTTATACCGCGTAGCAGGGTAGACAGAAAGTACCTAGTGTCAAGACACTCCGTACTTCGCTTTCCACCAAATTCGAGGCATTGCGTGCTAAGTGGTTAAATTCTACGCCGCACTTTATCTTTACCAGAGCGAGAAAGTGAAAATAATTTAAGTATAATCACTCCCCCGAGTTGGGATGAGACCCACAACCGATCGCGTTTACAGTAAGACGCTGTCCCACTGCGCCATGACCGGCCTCAATTAATAAAAGTTAGTGATTTATTAAACTGTTATTTTAATGAAATATCCGTTTATCAAGTTATATATTTTTTCCGTATACGGAACTCATTATATACCGTTATTATATTTTTCGTTCCGTTCCTATATTTTGCATTCCGTTCCTTATATCTTAGAAGAATATTATATTATTATTTTCTAATAATTAAATGTTCAGTTATTTTATATATTATTTGATGAATTTTATTTTACAAAGTGCATTTTTGATTATTTCTCTATATTAAACCTTCTCATGTTTGTTTGTTTGTCCAAATAATATAATGGTTTTTCTCGCTTATGTCGGGTGGTACTGGAACAAAATTTTAATAATTATTTTTAATATCTTTGATTAGATTCTTTTTTAACAATTATCTCGATATGTTGTTTTATAACTTGGCGACAGTGGACAACGTCTGGCTGTTAACGCGATTGATTGTGGGTTTGATTGCCATTAGGGGGAAATGATGATATCTATAATATTTTTTCATTTCTCCTCTCTGGTGAGGCAAGGCGCGTTGAGTTCGCCTCAACAAGCAATGTCTAGATTGCTTGCGGAAACCAATCTGTAGTCTTCATATTGAGATTGTCTCTAACTATCCTGCTACGTAGGAAAAAGTGAGACCCTGTATAAAAATATTCTCCCGCTTAACGGTTCCGTTACAGAGAAATTGTATTGAGTGGCGGAACTCAACGCTACTCTTTGTCTTATATAGTTTTTATTACTTGTCTTGCGACGTTATTGTCGCTCTTATCGTCTGTCTGATTTGTTTGAAATTTTAGCACGTGTATCCAGAACAGATGAAAACGTAATATTACTATAGAAAAAAATAATTTTAAGCGTTTTCCCTAATAAATAAATATACTTAATATTTTAAACTAATTAGATATTATTATTATTATATTTGTATAGTACTTCGGAATTAACAAAAGAGATATTACGCTTATAGAAGGTCAAAACCTTTCATAAATCCGCCTTTTCTATACAACTTTTTTATATATAAAATTTAATGCATTACAGACTGGTTCTGTACGTTGTTTTCTTTATTTTTATTTATTTCTCATTTACATATAATCATAATCAACTACTTAGAACTAAAGATCTATAATTAAAATTTAAGCGATTTTTTTTTTTTTGAAAAAATTATCTTAATTCCTTATATTATCTATACATACAACTTTCATGGTGAAAAACAACTGTTATAATAATTTAGTCTCTTATAAAACACGTATTATACGACTACCCACTTACATTTTATCCCAATTAAATCTAGCCGCTAGCGATTCAGAGAGCTGCCCTTCTTTTAGCTGCTTTTTCACCACTCTCTCTACAAGACGCATGGATGTGAATATGTTTTGTACGTTGGAAGGTTGACGCGCCCTCGATGTTGTCTGTAAAATATATTATCATGCTCAAAGTATTGACATTTTAAAGAAATCTTTATATAATAATAATAAATACGTATCTTAAAAGGTTATTATAAAGTATTGTATAATCTCTCATTGTTACTTCACCTTTATAAATACATACTTACCACTAATCCTGAACAACCTTAAATTAGTTTACTGTAAATATTGTTTCTCATGCAAGTGACTGTATTGTGTGTGTTTTAAGAAATTAATGTCTATAAATCTATATATAATAGTACGTACATTAAAAAGAAACATTATTGGTACATTTGTAGAAATAGTGGTGTTTGGTAAATATTATCCAAAAATGTTAGGGGACGCTGAAAAAACCTAGTGTCAAGACACTGTTCTGAGTTTTGACATTTTTTTATATGAATTTTAAAAAACCTCCATACCAAAAAGGAATGATTAACTCACCATAATTTCTACAGCGTCGAACAGTTTGGTCATCTCCTTCTTCTCTCGTTCACTCATTTTCTTGTCCTCCCAGTCGAACACTCCACTCTCTTTCAACTTCCTTTTTATATTATCGATTGTAATTGGCATACTTTGATCGAGGACCTCGCCAGATTTGTATACAGCCTTCGCATTTTCTGACACGTGTGGACTGGTAATTAAAAATATTCTTTTTTATTGTTTATTTAATTAGCCTTTTCGGATATTAAATAAAATTGTGTAATAATATTTATTTAGTTTTATATCAATTAAATGTTAATTAATATCTATGAGTTAGAACTTAAGTTATATTTAGGAGTTCTGTTATTTTGTTTATCGACAAAGAAAATTTGTTGGTAATTAAATATAAAATAGATAGATTGGCAACATTTAATTCTTTATTTTAGAACAGTTCGTAAATACACCTTTCGTGCATGTGCTATTAAAAATTCACCACTGTAGCCCAGTTGTAAATGTAATTGTACTAGTGTATGGTTGTAGGTTTAATAATTATTTATTTTGAAAATAGTTTCAATTTTAAAGGAAAAAGAGGGTGAAGTGTTTTGACATTAGATTTTCTCCGTTCTCTCTCCCGAATAATGTAGGAATGGCTTTGAGGTAAACAAATCGATAACTTACCATCCTGATGTAAAGCGAAGTACGTTTACAGTGACTCTGAAATACGAATAAAAATAGTTGATGATTTATTCGTATATTTTTTTTTATAAAACTACACAAATTGTATGGCATTTGAACATAAATTTTAAGACAAGTAGACGCAAACAATGCTTTTTTATATTTTTTAGTTCTACGCTTTTATTCCGTATAGAACGGACACTTCCTAAGTGTCTAGTGTCAAGACATTTCGTACTTTGCTTTCTACCGAATTCGATACATTGCATATTGGGTGACAGAACCCAACGCCGCCCTTTGTCTTAACAGAGCGGAAGAAAGAAAATAATTTTAAATACAATCATTTCCCCCGAATGGGGATTGTAACCACAACCGGTCGAGTTAGAGGTTCACATTCACAGGCATTCTAAAGACTTAGAATAAGCATTAATTGAGCACAGTCGTGGCGCAGTGGGACAGAGTGACTGTAAACGCGATCGGTTGTGAGTTCTATCCCCACTCGAGGAAGTGATAATATTTAAATTATTTTCTCTTCCTCGCTCTGGTAATAGACAGAGTGTGCTGTTGAGTTCCGCCACTCAACATGCAATGTCTCTAATTCGGTGGAAAGTGAAATACTTCCTGTCTACCCTGCTATACGGGATAAAAATATAAAGCTAAAAAAGAAATATGTTATTATTTATCAAGTCTTCAAAATGTAACTATAATTTTCTATGCCTTTTAACCATTATTATTGATTAAGTTTTTTACGACAATGACTCACAAACTACGTCTTATTAGTGATGGATATTGTATACAGGTATACATATGAAATAAAAAAAGAACTAGGCATTCCCGTCTTTGCTCTGGTAAGAAAGTGCGGCGTTGAGCTCCGCCAATTAACACGTGTAAAATAAGACAGAATGCGGCAAACGGAGTGAATAGGTTGATAATGATAAATAATAGCAAATATTTTGAATTTCAAATGTTTATCTACTATTTTTTTTGTTTATTAAATTATTCTTTTTTCTGGATTTTTTATATCTTGTCTGGATTTAAAATTCGATATTAACAACTTAAGTTAGCAGGATTTCAACAGTAACTTAAGCCGTAATCTATGGCACTATATTTTGGCATCACATGTTATCACAGGTTCCAATCCTGTCATTTTTTTTCATTTATTTTATAATATATCACAATATTAGACTGTTCGAGGCGCAGTGGGATAGCGCGAGCTGATTGTAAACGATCCGTCGTGGGCCCGATTCCCGCTCGGGGGAATGATTTTATTTATTATTATTTTCATTTCCTCGCTCTGGTAAAGCGCGACGTTGAGCTCCGTCACTCATCACACGGTGTCTCAAATTCGGCGAAAAGCGGAGTACAGAGTGTCTTGGCACAAAGTACATCCTGTCTACCCTGCTATACGGATTAAAGGCGTGGTGTGTAAATATAAAATATTTTTCTAAATATGCCGATAAAATAATTCAAATATTTACTCTAGAATCTATTTAAATATCAATTGAAATTACTTACAAAATATGTAAAATGCCAGCTTTAATACTGCACATGTTAACGCATTGGCCGGTGGAGGACGGTCGGGCGACTGAGGTGGATTCGACGCGGGTTGTAAACTTCGCGGTTATATTGCGTGCCATTCAGTTATTACTTATACTTGGCTTGTGTTTCTTGATATTTTGTTTTTTAATTTTTTTATGTTTGTTGTTTTTTTTTTAATTTTATTTTGATTTTAGAGTAGGAGTTAGTGAGTTTTCTGCTTAAAAACGTGTATGAAATAAGAGTTCTGCCATTATTGTCTATAGTTTAGTCAAATATTAAGTTTAAATCAATTTATTATGAAATTGACATTTGTACTTACTTAGGCGAAAAAACGATCGTTGTCTAATTCAAAGCCTTATCTCTTACGTTGGAAGGGAAATATATTGAAATAATAGTAATGACATCAGGATTAGAAGAATATATAGCACCGAACATAACTTAGTGTTTGAAAGTCAACGAGTAAAAGTCTCCTTGAGGCTTTAATTGCCGATTTATATCAGGCATCGAACAAACGAAGGCAAATCATAGATAAAAAGGAGGGTAGATGTTTTCTAATATTGTTATTATTTAAGTGATTGTCTTTATCCCGCCTAGCAGGGTAGTCAGTGACAACCCAGTGTCAGGACACTTCGTTAACTGTTTTACGTCCAAAATTGAGATATTGAGCTGAGTTACGAACTCCAAAGTGTCCACATTAGGACGTACATATTTTTTAAAGATATAATTTTTTATATTATTTTATTGCCAGATATCAAAACGATATATTCCAGCTACACCACATCCGAAGTACGGAAAACCCATTGTTCTGCACATCAAAGAAAACTAAAATATAAACATGTAATATTACGCGTGTGTAATTTATATTGGTTCACATAACAACCGCCCTGTATTAATCAGTAATCGTTATTGTAGGATGATAATCATTTTGATATAAACAGTGGGACTGTCGGACTGTACACGTGAAGATTGTTGGGTTCGATTCCCACTCGAATTTTTTTGTTTAACTTATTTTTGTATATTAAAAGTAACTAATAGTGTTTATAGGCTTCTGTTATGTAGGAATTTATAAAAATAAGCCGTATTGCCTACTGTACGTACGTAAGAAAACAGTGTCTTGATTCATATGTTGCGCTATTACCTAGTAAGTAATGGCTTGGGTTGTATCCCGCTTATATATGTTCCTTGTATAGACGGACGGATTACATGAGGTGCGAATTTTTTTTGTGTTTTGATATTAAATCTGTAACTTTAAAAAAATATATAAATATATCCAGCTTTACGCTTTATCTCGTGTAGCATAGTAATAAGAATCTAGTGATAAAACGCTCAGACGAGAAGTGAAATAAATTAGATAACTTCTCTAGGTGGGAAATGAACCTGCAGCCAATCCCATTTTCGGCCAGACGATGTCCAACAGGACACGATGGTGCAATAATCAAATGTATTTATAATATTTACTTGATATTTACTAGGAATTTGTTCTTTTCGTGTTTGACTGGTTGTCGTTCTTCCAGTTGTGGATATGTGATTCGGTCTATCACAAAGGGCGGTATTCGTTTCCGCTATAATATATTTTAATTTACTAAGTAAAGCCGGTCGTGGCGCAGTGTGACAGCGTCTGACTGTAAACGCGACCGGTTGTGGGTTCGATACCCACTCGGAGGAGTGATTATATTGAAAATTATTTTCCACGTCTTCGCTCTGGTAAGGCATTGTGCGGCGTTAAGTTCCATCACTCGACACGCAATATCTCGAATTCGGTGGAAAGCAAAGTACGGAGTGTCTTGACACTAGGTACTTTCTGTCTACCCTGTTATGCGTGAAACTAAAAATAAAAGAAAAAAATTTTTTTTTCTGATACACCCTGACAAGCCATTTAGGGTGTATCAGTAAAAAAAATATTTTTAATCCAAAAGAAAATTTTGAATTACTTTGTAACTAACTACTACTTTTTAGACAAATATTAAGATATAAGAAAATTGTTATAAATTAACAAATAAGAAAATTGTTTTTTAAGAAAAAACAACAATTTTCTTATATGATTGTTAATATTTAGGTTGTACCATAAGGATTAGTATAATCGAACCAGCGTTTTTATTAAACCTCGTTATTGTCATAATGTCGAAATCATTCGTTATTGACAGGTTTGTTCTGAGAGTAGCGCAAGCGAGTCGTCGCTAGAGTCGTCCAGCGGCTACGGCAGTCAGGGCGCCTTCGCGAACGAGGATCACGCACACCAACATCTAATTCAACATCCTGATGGTAAGACAATTTTATATATATATATATATATATATATATATATATATATATATATGTATATATATATGTATATATATATATATATGTATATATATATATATAAATATATATATATATATATATACTTATTAATAGTGTGTGTTTGTTTGTGTTTGGTTTATATTGCTATTTTTTTTTAAATTTTGGTAAAAGTAGAGCCATTTTGTTTTTGTTGTTTTTATTACTCGTACTATACTTTAGATGATTTTGGGAAATTATGTTTTAATGAATTGTTTTTTTGATAATATACTAAGGAACGCAATAGTTTCAGGCAATGTATATAGAATTAGATTTTACGTTCTAGTTATTTATTGAGTTTAAGGTATTTATAGATAATTTTTTTTTAAATATAAATACATAAAATTTTTAAACACCTGAAATTGACTTAAATTATTGGTGGCATTGAGTAAATTAAAAAAAAATAAATAAATGCGTATTAAAAATAAATTAAATATATTCCTCATTTATCTACTATCTATCTATCTACTTGTATTGGCCCAGCTACTTTTTCTATATTATTTTTTATTTTATTTTTTTTTTGTATATTTTTTTACCCCATTGTTTTTTGTGTTGCTAAGTTTTTTTTTGGCTTGCATGCTATTTATTTTGCACCAGTGGAATCTGAGATCGTGACGTTACGACGGGACGAATCGATCGCGACCGCTAGGGAGAACTTTTCTATATCGCTCGGCAGCTTAGAAGAGGCCGTCAGGTCTTTAGACGAGGCTATTGAATCACCGACTTTTGCCACAATCGGAAAGAAACCCGCTGTCCCCAAGAAACGACCTGTGTCCATGTCAGGTTGGTATGGAAAGTAATATATAAGCTGGGTATTTCGAGAGAGCCTAGTGTCAAGACGCTAAAAGTGTCAAAAAGCGATGTTGTACAATATCTGTAACATTGCTTCTTGAGTGGCGGATTTCAACGCCGCGCTTTGTTTTACCAGAGCGGGGAAATGGACAGAGCTTACCACAAATGGAACTACAGCCTGTAAAGAAAAAAAGTATTTCATATATTTATAATAGGGCTTCCGCTTTTCGGGTTTATTGCCTTGCATGGCGTTAACTATATCTCTGACGTTTGGATTTTATATACATATTTTTATTTATATCATAAAGTAGCTTCACGCTTTATCCCGCATAGCAGTTAACTTAGTGTCAAGACACCATGTTTGCCGATTTCCGCCGTAACTCGGATTATTACGTGTAGAATGGCGAAATTCTACGCCGTGTTTTGTCTCATCATAATTTAGATTAGAATAATGTAAATATAATGATTCCCTCGAGTATGATTTGAACCTGCAACCAATCGCGTTTACAGTTACACGCTATCCCCCTGCCATACGTATAATGTAATAATATTTGTTTTATATATTTTCAGCATCGGTCTGGTCGCGACGTGGTTCGTCAAGCTCAGTGGGTAAACCACCACCGCCCGTTAGAAGATCCTCTTCAATATCTAGACCGCAGAGACCGCCGTATCATCAGGTAGCCAGTTCGATTCTCATATATTTTTAAATTTTATATACAGGATGGTATTTAAATATGTCTTTATATGTACTTTACATATATTAATTTGGAATATAATTATTAACGTTTATATAAAACGAACATTTTAGTATATTAAAATATGTTCTTTGTTTTTCCTTTAAAGAGTATTGATACATTAACATTTAAGCGTTAGAGAAAGCTTTTATAACAGACTTTTGTTTAATATTAAATTAATATTGATAAGTGAAACGAACAGACAGACGTACGATATTTAATTATGTATATATATATATATATATATATATATATATATATATATATATATATATATATATATATATATATATATATATATATATATATATATATATATATATACATACATACTGTGTGTCCCAATAGGGATGATAGGACTTTGATAGCTCACAGCCGCCACCTTGGTTGTTTAACATTTGACATTTGTGTTGTTTTGTGTTCAGTACTGTTTGCCATTTAATCATGAACAAGTTTACGTTACCTCAACGTTTGGAAATTGTCCAATTTTTCTATTAAAATTCAAAAAGTATTGTCTCTATTCAAAGAGCATTTCGTGCTAAATATGGTCGTTATGGTGCATCTGAGCTCGCTATACGTCGCATAATCCAAAAACTGGAAAGTGAATATTCTTTGCACGATAGTAGACCACCAACACGACGACGGACAGGCCGTAGTGAAGAAAATATTGCCGCCGTATCAGCCAGTGTCGAAGAAAATCAAAATGTTTCCGTTCCACGACGTGCACAAGAATTGGGCTTATCCAGATTGACAACCTGGCGAATTTTACGTATGGATCTTGGCTTACGTACAAGATTGTGTTGGCACAAGAACTCAAGCCAGCAGACCATCGATTACGTTGTGAATTTGCTGATTGGGCGCTTGAAATAATGGAAACGGACACCGAATTTCATAGGAAAATCATCTTTTCAGATGAGGCTCACTTTTGGCTCAATGGTTATGTGAACAAACAGAATTGTCGTTACTGGAGTGAGTCAAATCCAAGAGTGATTCATGAAACACCACTACATCCTGAAAAATTGACTGTTTGGTGCGGACTATGGTACGGTGGAATCATTGGCCCGTACTTTTTCAAAAACGACGAAGGCCGTACTGTTACTGTCAATGTCGACCGTTATCGTGACATGTTGAACGATTATTTTTCCTGAAGTGTATGAAATCGATGCGGATGACATTTATTTTTAACAAGATGGTGCAACATGCCACACTGCGACCGTCACAATGGATTTATTGCGTGATAAGTTTGGTGAGTCGGTTATTTCTCGCAACGAACGCCACAATTGGCCACCAAGATCATGCGATTTAACACCCTTGGACTATTTTTTGTGGGGGTATGTTAAATCTCAAGTGTATGCCAATAAACCAGCTACGATTCAAGACCTTGTTTAAATCATAAATAGCATAAAATTTCCTATCAAATAAAGATTGACATTGAACACGAAATTCAAACATATATTTCAAACAATCAATATATCGTTTTTATTGGGAAACCCCATACATTTGTTTGAACTTGTGACTAAAATCACATATCTATTCCAGAACGTCCAAAGCCCTCCCGTGACGACCGATGCAGACCTGCCGCCGCCGCCGGCTTTCCTGCTGCAGCCCGAGAATGATAGTAATGCAGGTAAATAATGTTTAAACTAAAATTTTAATATATTTGTTATTATTCCTTTTCTTGCGCCTTTAATGTTTATTATGAGGTCGCCGTGGCGCAGCGGTACAGCGTGCGACTGTAAAGGCGATTACTTGTGAGTTCGATTCTCACTCGTAATGTGATATTTAATAATTTAGTTTGGTTTCCTAGTTACACAAAGCGTGGCGTTGCGTTCGCAATTCAACGTGCAATGTCTCGTTTACGTGCGGAAAACAATCAACGGAGTGTCTTGACACTAGATTGTCCCTGACTACCCTGCTATGCGGGATAAAGCGTGAAGTTGCTTTTTTGTTGCTATACTTGCGCCTTTGTGGCACAGGTGTTAAGAGTTTGACTTTTATTCATTATTCAGGTAATGTAGTAAAGACTAATAAATCACTAGGATATAGCCTAATTATATTTTACATAGCGTGATAGTAGAAGATAAAAATTTTGCGATATTTAGATGACATCGTATATCGAAAATTATTAGGACAGCTCGACTTAATTTTTTTATGTTATTTTTTTAACTTCACGCCTTTGTCCCGCTTAGTAGGGCAGGAAATAAAAATAATTTTTATTATAATCATTCGCCCGAGCGGGAATCGAACCCACAATCGTTCATGCGTACAGTTAAACGCTGTTGCACTGTGTCACGACCGGCCTAACTGTTAACTTTTTTTTATATTTAGTTTTATTTAAATGATATTTTATTTGTCAGTTCAAGGTATAAACGTAGCTGAGACAGTGAAGCAGCTGACCGAGCTGAAGCATATGCCAGCTTCACCCGGCCTGGTGCGTCGTATGCAGAATCAGAATCAAAATCAAAATCAAAATCAAAACCCAAACCAAAATCAAAACTTAAGCCAAAATAATCAAACATCAACCAATCAACTAAGCACATTTCAACAAGCTAAAAGCAATTTTTCTTCCACGACTAGCTTAAATAATTCTGGTAGTTTAAACCCCATATACGGACAGACGAACAAATATATGTATGTAGAGAATTCAATGTTCGTAAGGAAGAATAGCTTGAACAGCTCGAATAATGATTTGTATGGCAGTAATTCTGGTGAGTATTTTTTTATTTTATTTAAAAAAAAATCTAGAAGAAATACAGTAATTTATTTTCTTCTTATCATAGGAGTTCTGATAAGAAGTAGGTAATTTCCGGATCCGGACACATGTGCCTATTTTAAAATCAAACAAAACCTAGACAACAGTTCAAATCTAGATAACAGCTGTTAATATGTTTTAAATATTAAATATATTATTTGACCTCAACATTTAAAAGTTAAAAAAAAAACAGTTTAATTTATTATTTAACTTTCCCTTTACTACTTTTCTCTTTTAAATATGATATTTGTAACACTACGAAATAATCGTATTTATCGATTACTGAGCGCCTTCGATGACACGCTTATAAAATATGCTATACACATGAAAATAATTAGAATTGAAGAAAAATATTTCTTTTTCCTACTGATGTATTCATGGATATTGTATTTTGCTTCTCTATTGTGTTTTATGTTATATATTTTGTATTCTTAGGGAGTATCTATGGTGAAACTAAGGGGTCGCCGCACGGCTCCACCCCGTCTACCCCTAGCTATGGGGAAACTACTACGTTCTCCAGTTTTGGACCACGAGTCAATAGCGACTCGCATTACGGACAGACGGGTGAGTTTTTATATGTACATATATATGTAAGTATATAATGGATTGAGGCCGATTGCGGCGCAGTGACAGTATCTGACTGTAAACTCGGTCGGTTGTGGGTTCAATCCTTACTCAGGGGATTGGTTATATTTAAAATTATTTTCACTGCCTCGCTCTGGTAAGACCAAGTGCGGCGTTGTATTCCACCAATCAACGCTCGAATTCGATGAAAAGCAAAGTACGGAGTGTCTTGGTACTAGGTACTTTCTGTGTGTCCTACAATGCGGGATAAAAAGAATGAAGCTAAAAAATATATAATGGATTATTATGAGGTAAGTTTTGATTTTCTTGTCATTTTCTATGAAACATACGGATTTCATAGTAAATATATTATAATATAAAACAATAATATCCAAGGTTATGACAAAAATAGCAATCAGAAAACGTATGACTATAAACGCAATTGTTGTGGATTAGTTTAAAATTGTTTTTATTTCGTCTCACAAATGAGACATAACGCGGAGTTTAGTTGCGCCGTTCACATTGCGATGTAAGAGGCAATGCAATTTGAATCTCGCAACTGTTTCCTTTTGAGCTTACAAACGAATACGAAATGAAGAACGGAGTGTCCTGACATTATTTGTTCTTTTTATTCTGTTACGCAGGCTAATAAAGCTTAGCTATTATCAAAATTTTGTGCCGTCTAACAAAAGATTTTTAAGAGTCTAAATGAAAAAAAAATAGATCTAAATAGATGTGTTTCGCGAACGGTGGTCTTTTTTTTAACATGAGGAAATCGCGCTACCTGCCCTATTGGGGACTCGGGACAGGTTATGTGGGACTCCGGATTGGCACATAGAGGCCGCCCCGTTTACTCGCTAAAACCTCGCGATGCTCCTCCTCAACCTCCACTAGCCGGGACCTCGGCGCACACGATAAGCTAAGAATGGCTAGGAGCCAATAAGCGGTGCCGTGTGCCGTTCTCATAATCATATCGGTTTAGGAAAGCATTGCATCCCGAACCAGCTGTACCGATATTAACAATATTTAGTTATACAAGAATACATTTGAAAGTAAAAAAAAATATCTGAAAAAAAAAATCTACATATAATAAAAGTATAGTAACTGACTGATTGATTGTTCCTGGAACATAAATGAGAGAAATTATTATTGGGTGCATTTTTAATAAAATATTAGAAAACATTTTTGAAAAAACGTATAAAAATTTTGAACGCAGCGGGATTCGAACCCGCGCCTCTTGGATACCGTCCAAGCGCTCTGACCGCTAAGTCATGCGTTCTACTACCAGCTGCGTCGAAATTCTTATACGTTTTGTTACAACTTATTTACGTTGTTAGCATCTCTGTAGAGAGATTTTTATAAATTTCTACTACTTAAAGATTATTAAGAAATAATCGTTTAACAAGAGAGATTGCTATTTTATTTTTATATTTACTATTTTTAAAGTGTTATTTCACACTAAGGATTAGGAAACATTTTTGAAAAACCGTATAAAAATTTTGAACGCAGCGGGATCCCGCTGCTAGTAAATATAAAAATATTAGAACTCAAATTTATAATAATTTAAATTATTTTATTAATTTATTTTTTTCTGTTTGTTTGCACGTTTGTGTACGCTTATCTCGGAAATGGCATAACAAATTTAAATTCACTTTTTTTCTGTCATAATTTGGTAATCTATTTTTAATATTTAGTCGTTTATTTTTGTCAGTTTATAAATAAGAAAATTATATCAAATTAAAGTATTTCGTTCGATAGAATTATAACACACGTCAAGTTCACGTAACCGAAGCTTGCGGACATTTGCTAGCGTATATGTATATGAGATAACGTCTGGTCTTCAAATGATTAAAGTGACAACCTCGACCCCAGGCTTCAAAATGCAACAAGACAAGTACCCGCAATGCCAGTCGCAGGCGCAGTCGCAGGCGCACGGGAAGGGCATCTACGCGCAGCCGCACCTGTCGCCCGGCGCGCTGGCCCGCCGCCTCGCCGCGCGCTCGCACTCCGCCGAGCGGCACCACGTCGAGCGTGAGTCGCGGCACGCCACGCCACGTCACGTCACGTCACGTCACGTCACGCCACGTCACGCCACGTCACGTTTTGATATAGACAGTGCAGGGTGCGCGTTGTGTAGCATATACTTATGTGGCGTGACGGGACATGACGTGTAACGAGGTGTTGCTGATAATGGTGTCACGTCAAATATATGATTGAAACTCATATAATGTTATTTCTGTATCTGAACGTACAATAAAATAGTATAACATTTAAAAATTTTATTAGTATGGTATTCTTATATTTAAATAAATGTAAATTTTTCTTACTTTCTTTGTCTGGTAAAACAAAGTGCGGCGTTAAGTTCTGCCTACCATACTTAATATCTCATAACTAAGCGGAAATTAAAGAAGGAATTTTTTTATATTAAATTTTATCTTTATATATGACACATGTAATAAGATATCTGTAAGTACTTATAAAAATGATCATTGAATGTTTTTTAAAGACGGCGGCCTCATAGCAAGTCTAAGCGCTAAGCTAGCGCCCCAGCTGTCCCCGCGTACAACCCGACGCACCATCACCAGTATCACCTGTTCAGATCCACCCGCTAAAGGGAAAGGTATACATTTTACATTATCAAAAATAAATTTGTTTTGGTATATATATCGCGGGTGGGGATAGTTCTTGAATTTTATGACGTCGATTTTTTTAAAAAATTATATTTATTACTATTGTGGCACCGGTAATCTCTATTTCGCATTATATCAGGCCACTATTTACGCAAGAAATTGAATAAAACGCGTGTAAATAAGAAAATATTCTGAACATTGGGGGTTTTTAAAAATATTTATTTTTAAAAAGCCCCAATGTCTGCCATTGCCAAATACGTATGCCATTTATAAATTTATTATTTAGGAATGAATTTGAAGTCCAGGGACTCGAGATGAGTTTGTATTTTTTATTAATTTCAATATATATTTTTTAAGTTATGTAACTTTTTATACGTATTTGATATGATCTTGATTATATTGAAAAAAAATTTAAAAAAAAAAAAAGGTGAAAAAGAAGGTATAATTTTAAAATATGTGACGTCACACTGGGTAGGGTGCAGATGTCATGAATGCGATCAGCTGTGACAGAGACTGGGCAGGGCAAAGCATTAAAGGAATCCATGTCATTTAATTTATGGAGGGCCTCTAATAATAATTAACAATATTTTGTTATGTATTCATATAGTTAGTTAAAATGTTTATGTAAGCTTATTAAAAACAAAATGTTTTTATATGTACATATGTATGTATGTATGTAACAAAGTGAACGATTTCTCTTCTTTAACTTGACATGTATTCCGGCTTCGTCAGGGTCTGCCCTCCTGCTCCACTTCTTCTACTTTGGGCGATCTGCAACATACTCCTTCATCCATCCTGTTGTTAATCCATTGGCTCCATGTCCTGCCTCACGACATACAGCTATCGCTTCCTTGGGCGTCCGGCGGGGTCGAGCTCAGTTGACGTTCTTGGAGCTTATCCACTTCGTTGCGGACTACTATTACTACTTAGACAATTGTACTGTCTTAGATAATTATGTTGCGTATACATTTATCTCGCGTTACGCCACACGTCCACGCCAGGATATCTGGCATGGCACACTCGGGTATTTTACGTTAAGGAGACGTGTCATGGAGATGAGAGTGTGTGCCGTGATATTCCTGGCCAACAATCACTGTGGTAATTAAAAAACTGGTCGGTCAATGCTCTTGTGTATTAGCGTTCAAAATGCGATTACAGATGTCAGTGAGCATGACCACACCAAAGGAGCTCCGAGATGTCCACTCTATTATCGGAATGTCGTCAGGTTCCACCGTTTTCCGGTTCTTTATGTGACGAAAACACTTCTGAATTTCGTTAAGGGTTATTGGGGAAATGAGACTGAGGTTAGGGGACGATGTGGATGGAAGATTGTATAGGTGCTGAGTGATCAGATAGACTGTGATCACATGGTGACAAACCTCAGGCATACCGGACAGAACATTTTGTGATAGCGACGTAAATCACTTTATATCGTGCGCGTGTCATTTTGTATACGAGTTTCAGTCCTTTTGCAGTTTTGAGTTTATCGTACAGTCGTGACAAACTTTAGGTGCGGGCTCTGGCTACTGCTCTTCTACTCGCATGTTTCGCTCCTATGTCATCAATCATCCTATGTCTTCATGAGAGTCAGATAGCTACCACTCCTTAAAACAACATTTTTTTCAATACCCGCCTCTTGTATCTTGTCCTTTCCTCTTGTCAATGAGTTGTCCTCCTTTAGGAAGACTAACAACACACTTATCCGCCGCAACAATTGCTGCCCGGGCTCTATCTCAAGTTTCATGAGCAGTTTCAGCGGTATAGCATGTGAAATCTGTTAACACTGCTCTAAGAATGATCCCTTTTCGGGCATGCTGCAGCCCGTTCGATGCAGTACGATCGAACAGCTATCTTGCAACCTTGAAAAGGCCATGCCTAAGCTCTTCAGCTAGCACTACCGCTACACCGGCTTTACCTGAAGGCGACCTAGTGTGTATAGGCTGGTAAACCTGTTTGATGTTACAGGACTTATTGCCTTTCCAGGGAGTTTACTTTGGGAAGGCTCACTGGACCCGATGTCTCATAAGTACATCTATATCGTCCGGTTAGAGAGCTAATATTCCATGTTACAAAGCGGGTGTTTTCATTTTTCCCTTTCTCTCTTATCGTAGGTGTAGGGTGATGTGCCCGCACGTCGTTTAGCGGCGACGTTTTAGATTTACCTTTCCTTTTTCCAACCGTTTAAGTGGCAATACGCAGTTATTTAGCCTCCAAACTCCCTGTTATGGGTAAAACCAGGGAAAAGCAAGGAAGAGGAAGCTAGGGGCATTAGTAAAGGTGTGATTGTTGTAGCTTGAGCATCAGGTGTCACCTACCACTTGTTTATTTGTGACGTAATTCATAGATGATCTCTTATTCACTAATTATTTTTTCTTATAAATTCATACAGTAAGTTAAGAGTTCTACCTACATATATATACACTCGTTAAAAAAGGACAAACTGTTTGTAAGTAGCAAAGAGGACAACAAAGTATTTTGACACTACGTCTTGTTTGCTACCTTTATACGGTACAAAACGTAAACCTGTTAAGAAGGAACTATGTTATACAGAAACTATCCATTGTGGCGCAGTGGACTAGTTACTGACTGTAAACGCGATTGGTCGTGGCTTTCATGGCTCTCCACTCGGCATGCAGGTTATGCTAGGCTCTCTCTGACCACCTTACTTACCTGTGATCCCACAGGCGCGGGCGCGGGCGCGGTGGCGGTGGCGGCGCCCGCCTTCCTGGACAAGCTGTCGGCCACGCTGCAGCGCCGGCACGCGCACGCGCACGCGCACCCGTCGCGCGCGCTCGCCGTGCGCGACCGCATCAACGCGCACGCGCAGGTGTGACGCACGCGCCGAATATATTAATTATATAAAATGTGGTGTGCTGGGCTTTTTTGTTTTTTTACTAATCGTAATGTGTGTTTTCATTTCCAGCCAGACCCGAGAGTCTGTCACACGTCACTGATGGAGCAAATAAAGCGAGGCGCAACACTGCGCCGGAATAAGTTCTGCAACGATCGTTCCGCACCAAAAATACGCTGAAATGACGAAATTATTCAATTATAAATATACTCGAGTTTTATAATTATAAGCCCGTAAAATGTCCATTCTATGTACATATGGAGGTTCCGAAGCAAACATGTGTATCTATAAAATTAAATATAACTTTACGAAACCACAGTGACACAGTGGTGCCGGAGTTGAATGTATATGTAATTGGTTAGGAGTTTGATTGGGAAAATTGTTATTTTTAAATGAATTTTCAATTTTCCGCTCGGGTAATACAAAGCGCGGCGTTGAGTTTCGCAATTTTACTTGTCTTAAATTCAGACTGAAAGCGGTAAACGGAGTGTCTTGACACGACTATCCAACTGCGGGGGATAAATCTTATAATATTGTAATCACTATGTTAATTTGAATTATTTTTGTCTTAATAAGAAATATCTAGTTTTTTGTATAAAACTTTCGAGTGATTAATTTCTCTGTTTTCCGTATCTCATATAATAATAGCAGACACCGTTATGGTCCAAATGCGTTTTGACATATCGAAATGAATGCGCCTTCAAATACCTTTATAATTATAATTGTTACAACTATATTGTCGTCTAAATAAGCGAAAAAAGGAAAAAAAGAATTGAAATCCTGAAAAATGATATTTTTTATACCTAGTGTCTAGACACTCTGTACTTCGCTTTCCACCGAATTCCAGACATAGCGTGTTGAGTTGTGGAACTCAACGCCACACTGTGTCTTACCAGAGCGAGGAAGTGAAAGTTATTTAAATATAATCACTCCCCCGAGTGAGGATCGAACCCACAACTGATCGCTCTTACAGTCAGACGTTGTCCCACTGCGCCACGACAGGCTTTAATTTTTTATAATTAATGATAAAATTGAAAACAAAAAAACTGTTTTTTTTAGATATACATGTTTGCTTGAAGAATTTCATTAGTATTTGAACTGCCTTCCCTTTTAAGTAACGTCCACGCGCGGCTTTGATCCTAGTGCCTGTTTTTTATATATATAAAAATTAACATTAAATCAAACGAACAGATGGATATGCGATTTTTTATATATACGAACGTAGATTTTTTTATTTCATCAACAATAACTATGACAATACAAGACTACTGTCTTTTCAATACTTTGAAAGTAGTGTTTTCATATTGGAATTGATTTTTTTTTATTTTCATGTTTTTTTTGGTGCGTTAATGAATGTCTTAGGCCTGGTGCTCGTTTGCCAATAATTAAAAAAAATTTTGTCCAATAAGCTTGAATATTTGTAGCGAAGTATAAAATAATTTTATAATATAATCTATTTTTTTTGTGAATCGATAAATGAAATCGATTTGTAATCGAAGCATAAATATTTTCGTATGGTTTATTTTTTACTGATCGATTTTTCACATGTCCAAAAATCGATTTTTGCCTTTATAGTGAAAATTTCAATATTTTCCTTAGCAAGGGCAGTTTTGCGATTAAAATGTTAATTAAAGCGAACTCTGACAATACTATTTAGTATTCTGACATATCTATGTACACAAAGTGAATGTCGAAGGTCGCGGGATCGATTCCCGCTTTCGAATTTTTGATACGAAATTTACTTTGTAACATATAATAATATAAGGACTAACGTTTTAAATGCATATCGATAATTAAAAATAACGATTTTTAAATATAGCCCAGGGCTGTCAAAATGCCGCGTCCACTTTGGTAATAGTCGTTTACGTTCCCAGCAGCCTTACACCAAGTGACAGCCCTGGTTCAGAAGCTTGAAGTGTTACAAAAAATCGATTTTTTTCTAAGGTTTTCTCTTTAAAATCGACTGAAATGCAATCCTACTCACTGTGTTCTTGACGACTATTTTATAAGAACGGCTTTTCCAATGTAAGTATTGAAACTTTTAGATTGAATTAATTAAAACAAATCGTTTATATTAGAATTATAAGTGTATTATAAGCCATTGAGTAGTATGTTATACAATTATGATTTTTTTTTAAATAATGTTTGTTTTTCTTTTTTTTAACTTTATATATGACTATGCAAGCCGCCATTTTGAAATAGTTGATTTTTTTTTAAAATTCTATTCTTAAGAAACAGATTATATATTGTAGAGTTCACCCCTGTAAGGTAGTTAGGAAAATGTTTTAACTAACTTATTATTTTTTTACTCAAATAATAACTTTATATAATATATTTATATATTATATATATTATATTTATATATTATATGTAATTCTGTAGATGTTCCTCGTGTTTTTTTTTTGTTTTAAGGGTGAAAACGGTTTATTTATTAGTCTTTTTTTTATTTTTCAGTTTTAACTTTAAAAAAATTGTGATTTTTTTTTAATTTTTCATAAAGCAAAAGTTATAAAGCTTCACCCTTATTTCTGTAGAATGGTGTAACCGCATATTATAGATATTAATTAATTCAATAATAATTTAGTAACAGTTAGTATTTTCCTATTTATTTATGTTATTTTGATAATTTGTGTTTTTTTTTTCTAAAAAAATCTACTTTTTTTTTAATATTTTATATTTATAATAAATTGGTTAAAAATAATTCTTTTTTCAAATATATTTATAGCAAAATCAAATTTTCATAAATAATCTATAATATGCGGAATTAGATGCACAGATAAAGAATAAATAAATGTTAGTTATAAGCGTGGTATATAACAGTAGCCTCTACATATCCCAATAAAGAACTATAAAGAAAACATATAATTCTTCGCTTTTGAAGTATAATAGAAATCCTGTATATCGATGTATTTATCAAATATATAGTCCAGTTGCTGATAACGGGGTTAGGGGTCACTGCGAGGTCACTAGAGGGTCACTACGGGGTCAGTGTCGGCGCCTAAGCGGGTTTTCAAGTGTGAAGCGACCCCTAACGGCGTCTGATGGTAGAACTTTTCGAGAAATGTTAAATTATAATGTGTTTAGGTAAAGTTTGCGTATGTAATTGATATTTGGTGAAAATAAACAATTATTGTCCCAGTTTTGTGTTTTATTTTTACCGTTTTCACGTATTTTTTTTTATCCAAATCCCATTTTTCTACTAGGTTTTGTTATATCTATTTTAGTTGTATTAATTGTTATGAGATTTATTTATATGTTAATAAGTATTCGAACCAGTAGGTTAGGACTGTTATTCGTAATGTTCCTTTAATTTGTAACTGATTTCTAATTATAATTATCAAAATTTTAAAAAAAGTTCTTAAAAACGCCGGGTGGGTATTAGTTATATGAAAAGAAAAACAATTAAAATAGTTCATTTTTTAGCCAATTTTTCTATATATTACATGAAGTAGGGTCTTTCACTGATTTCTTATTATAAACATAATTCATATGTTTTTCACTGATTTCTTATTATAAACATAATTCATATGTAATTCCAGTAAAAACTACCCAGTATTTAACTAGCGAAAGAAAAACAAGGAAATCTTTGATCTTCATTATTTTTATTCATGTTTTCTACATATAGGAAGTTAGACTCGAATTTAGCGTGAAAATTAAAATTTTTAATATAGCATATATTGGCATATGTTCTAAGTAATAATTAATTGATTTAGTTGAATACAAAAGGTAACTTGAATATTTTGAATTCTCTTAAGAAATACTTAGATATTGGAGGCCGGTCGTGGTACAGTGTGACAGCGTCTGACCGTAAACACGATCGGTTGTGGATTTGATCTCCACTCGGGGGAGTGATTATATTTAAAACTATATTATATATTTATACATATATATATATATATATATATATATATATATATATATATATATATATATATATATATATATGTATATTTTCACTTTCTCGCTCTAGTAAGACACTAGGTACTTTCTGTATACCCTGTTATTCAGGATTAGAAGCGTGAAGCTAAAAAAATATTATAATAGTTCTAAAACTAGTTTTTTAACACAAAAAATTAAGGCCATCGTGGCGCAATGTAAACTAAAAGAAACTTACATAATACGTCAATTTGTTTGCAACTATCTAAGTACATATGTGGGAGAATAATGGAATTGCCATAGGAAATAATTGCTGTAGGGGACGGTGCCCTGTGCCTAGGCGGCAGGGAAACCTGACCCATAGAATGCGCTAGGGGTGAACAGTGGACTGTGCAAAAAGGTATATTGGTTATATAAACGGCTAGCCCCGACTACCTGCGAGTAACTGCGTGCGTGAGTAAACTCGTTCTCTTATGGGTCAAGACAGGTCAACGACTGGCGACCCCTCCGCGCTAATGGGATGCGTACGCGCATTGCCCTCAACAATTGCTGATAATTTCTTTTTGCCATAAGTGAGAGACGTGGGAAGATAGTTGCTAGGAAATAAGAGGGTTCCTTACAAATAAAACACAACAATTAATCTAACATTTATTCTCAAATCTAAATGAAAATTGTAGAAACAAAACGCATGATGTCATCAGTCTTTACGCGAATTCCAATCCGTCTTGATATAAAACTGACCTAACGCAATTGGGTAATGACGAAATAAATATTAAATACAATAGTATTTTTTACAACAATCAACTGACATGCACCAAACGGCTTCAAAATGAAAGTGGCCTAACTCAGAAAATGGAATTCATGGAGTTTAATTATTCATGTTAGTAGAAACAACACATAAATAGTAAATATAGAGAAATAAATTTTAATTTAAATTTACTTAAAAAGAGGTATATGACCTTTTGTTCGTTTATCTGACGGTATTAAGATTTGTTTAACATTTAAATATGTAATTTAACTATAATATCGATCGCGGCGCAATGGGACAGCGTTCAACTGTAAACTCGATTGGTTATGGGTTCAATTCCCACTCGAGAAAAGGTTTATATTTAAATTACATACACTTACTCGCTCTGGTAAGACAAAGAGCGGCGTTGAGCTCTACTACACAACACGTAATGTCTCGAATTAGGCGAAAATTAGAGTACGGAGTGTCTTGATACTGGGTCCTATCTACAATATTTAAACAAATAAATATTTAAACAACATAATATTTTAATATAAATATTAATATTTTAACGTGCAAATTTGACAAAAGGCTTTTACTAATAATGTTCTTTTGTTATTTTTTTGGGTTAGACCACTTTTGTTTAAAAATTGTTTGATTTTTTAAATATAATGTATTTATTATATAAAGATTTTGTCTTCGTCCTTTAAAATATTTAATGAATTAAAAAAAAACAAGCTTTTAAAGCTTCATAAAAAGGGTTTTTGTTTGAAATGCGATATTTCTCATTTTTCTACCTTTTCCAGTTTTCAAATCCCAATTTCATTGTACCTGGCGTTTTCTTAACTCAATTAATACATAATTTTTATTTCTTTAGAAGTTCTACAAAAATTAGAGGAATCTATAAATTTTGTATTTTTAATACAAATTTTGCTTTACTTCTAAAAAACCCTTCATATTACAAAAACTAACGAATTTTTTTCCCAATTAACTACTCGTATATAAGATCTTTGGTGTAAGAGATTAATACACAACTGTTCTAACCGGTTAATTCGCATATTTTTAATATCATAAATTTTGTTATTTCGAACAGTTTACAGTAGTCCGTGGGATTGGCACAGATTGTACGTGAAATATAGGTTCAAATAACAGAATATACGCGAATAATCCGTTTACAATATATAGCTATATAGCTTCATTTATAATTATTTATACAAATAAATAAAATTGAAGAGTTTGTTTTTAATATTAAAATAAATGCTTTTTACTAAATGAATATGTAAATTTTGTATATACATACTAAAATAACATACTTTACATATAATCTCGGGAACTGCTGTACCGATTTTAATGGTACTTCCACTGGCAGACAGCTGACGTAATAAGGAGTTATCTTACACTAGGCTAATAACAGAATGTACGCGATTGATTCTATCAAAAATTTCTATACAAATAATATCAATCAATACAAATAATTAAAATAAACAAACAACTCCGTTTGTTTGTAATATTAAAATAAATGATTTTTACTAAATGCATATGCAATTTTCGTATATGCATGTACATATATACCAAAATAGATTTTTTCACAAATTTTGTCTATCTCTCTTATTGCTCCAGCTAATTACTGGAACGGCTTGACCCATTTTAATGATACTTTAACTGGCAGAGAGCCAATGTAATAAAGAGTCACTTAGGCTACTTTTATTATAGAGTTATAAAATAAACATCTAAGGAAGTACACATTTTTGAAAAAACGTATAAAAATTTGAACGCAATAGGATTCGAACCCGCGCCTCTTGGATACCGTCTTGGTACTCTTGGACGGTATCCAAGAGGCGCGGGTTCGAATCCCGCTGCGTTCAAATGTTTATACGTTTTTTCAAAAATGTTTTCTAATCCTAAGTGTGGAATAACACTTTAAAAATAGTAACTATCTAAGGAAGTATTCCACGCGAGTACAGCGCGTCAAAAATATTTCAAAGGACGAAAACACACGACTAGAATAAAATAATGACTAAAATTGTGTATTTCATATATAATGTGTAGTATGAATGTGTGAATATTTTTATATAATACTGAAAAAGGTTTCCCTACATTCGCTATTTAATACACGAACGGACAGACGCGCCAAGTGAATATATACATCAAAATATTTACAGTAATTGTATGGATATGGGTTGATTATGAATAAACCTTATTGGTAAGTACTAGAGAATTTCTTATAAAAATTTGAACGATTTTTTTAAGTAGATAGAAGCCAGAATTCTATTTATGTTTAAAATAAGTACTTTTTTATCAAGAATTTTATAATATTATAGCATATGAAAAAATCGAATTGCATTCACATTTTTTTTAATAATAATAAATATAAGGATTTTATTAACTTAATGAATAAATGACTAAATAGAAAAAAAATATCACGTTAATAAAATAACATAGAAAACAGAAATTTCAAATGAAAATTAAATATATATCAACTTATTCTTCGAACTCGAGACATTGCGAGTTGAGTGGTGGAACTCAACACCGCACCTTTGTCTTACCAGAGCGAGGAAGTGAAAGTAATTTAAATATAATCACTTCCCCGAGTGGTTATCGAACCTGCAACCGAAGACGTTTACAGTCAAACCGGCCTCTCAACATGCAATGTCTCGAATTCGGAGCAAAGCGACGTACGGAGTGTCTTGACTCTAGGTACTTTCTGTCAACCCTGCTATGCGGGATAAAAGCGTGAAGCTAAAAAATCTTATTCATATATAGGACAGATATCACCTTAGCCATATAAACTTGACTTAAATAACAACATAAATAATTTGTAAAGTACTTAAGTATTAGTATAAAAAAAATTTACGTTCTTCAATATTATTTGAACCTGTGTACTACGAATTGCAATCTAGCTGGGTCCAGCTAAATATGGAATCAAAATAAAATACATTATTAAATAAACTATTCATTATTCATATAAAAATTAATTATATCAAACTACCGCCATCGATTTTTTGTATCAACTGACAGACGAATGCCACCTCAGTCTACCTGTGACCACGGACCACTGTAAATTGTTCGAAACGTCAGGTGTCCAAAAATGTATTTTCCAATACCAAAATATACGCGATTAATCCGGTTAAAATAGTATCATTTAAAATGTATAAAAATCGCGAAAATCAAAGATCTTATTAAAATACATTAATATAATGTATTGTTTTTGTGTTTGTTTATTTAGGCGTTTTACAATAAACTAATAAAACAATCATTTAGTGAAAACCATATCAATTTTGGTTTAGTTTCTTAGTTATTTGTCATTTGAAATCTAAATAATTGATTTAAAATTACAATACAAATAATAATGGAAGGTAAGTTTTTAATATCAAAATAATATAACTAATTGTATGTATGTATGTATATACTTATATATAAAATAACGTTTTTTTACAATTTTTGTGCGTCTGTCTGTTTTGACATGCTGGGTCCAATGTCAAAAAGCGCTGGATGCAGCTAGATTGCTGGACGCCGGATCCTTGAATAGCAATATTTACCACGAACGTCTATATACTTTAGACAATTAACGCCCAAATTTTTATAAGAAATTTAGTTACTTTCTATAACTAAGTGTGAATAAAACTTTAAAACATTATAAAGCTTCATATAAATAGTGTTATTCTAAAATAAATATTAACAAGTTTAAAGATTCAAAAAATCAACATTTTTTTTTCTAATCGTCGTTACAACTAAGGTTTGATTTTTTTGCGATATTTTTTAATACGGTTTCATTTAGAAATGTATTAAATAACTTTTAATTTACCTTTTAAAGGCAAATCAATACCAATTCAAATATAATATTACCAAAATGTTGAAATATTCACATATATAAACTATGATCATGATCGGCTGTGGGTTCGATTCCCATTTGGGAAACGATTATATTTCAAATCTATTTGCATTTCTCCGCTCTACTAAAACAAAATGCGGCGTTTAGTTTGCCACTCATCACGTAATGTCTGAATTTCGAACAGTCAAGATAGTAGGGTGTCTCTGACTACCCTGCTATGCGGGATAGAGTTAGAAGCTGATACAAAATAATTTATAACAAATAATATAAAAATAGTTGAAATAAATAAATTTAGTTTAAATTCAGTTAAAATACAAGAAATTATTATTATAACTATACTAAATTATGTATAATTTAATGTAATATGAATAATGAAACGTGAGTTTTTACAAAGTAAATTTACATTTCTATGTTAGACTGACGTACCTGGTTACCTGTGATGGGGAGTTCTACATGCCTCTGGAAAGAAAAAAATACATATATATTATATATAGAGGCTGGTAGTACTCGACTGTAAATGATCATTTCGTCCCTCTGGCAAGACAAAAGCGCTTTGAGTTCCACCATTCGACACGCAATGTCTCGAGTTCAGTAGAAAGCGAAGCGCGGAGTGTCTTGACACTACCCTGCTTGCGGGATAAAAGCGTATATATACAGTGAAGAAGTGAAAATACCTATGAATACTGACGGATAAACAGAATAAATCAGTACTTTTTCCTTCTTATATATATATATATATATATATATATATATATATATATATATATATATATATATATATATATATATAGACAAAGTGCGGCGTTGAGTTCCACCACTCAACACACAATGTCTCGAATTCGTTGGAAAGTACGGAGTACTAGGTACTTTCTGTCTACCCTGTTAATTTTATTATTTCGTTTATTAAAAAATATAAAAAATGACAGCAACGCCACACTTTATATATTATTTCATAGATATAATCTTTCATCAGAAATTAGTAAAATTTCCCTTCATAACAAGCACGTAGTACGTACGTATAAGACGAACGTAGACCGGATGTAGAACGCATAGCTTAGCGGTCAGAGGGCTTGAACAAGAAACAATATGTGCGGGTTTGAATATCGCTACGTTCAAATTTGCAAATAATATGAAAAACATTTTTTTTAAATGCTTTATTTTTTTTGATATTTATTGTACGTATAAAGAAAATATTATAACTGTTTACTTTGTTATAAGGGTTAAAACACTTTGTATTTTTTGTTCCTACTTACTTCTGGGCATGCTCTTTAACGTGGACTTGGATATGCTGTCACTGTCTTCTGATTCTGAACATATTTGAAAACTTGTTTCTGGAATTAAAAAAATACATTTTAAAATATTAATTATTTATTTTGATTATTTTTTTAGTTTGATTAGAATATTTGTGTAATTTTTTATGTCATGGGTATTTGAACCCAGTACTCTTCCGAATAACACACCTGAATTCGTACTACTTCTTCTTCTTCTTCTTTCTGGCATTTCTTCCAACTTGGCCAAGGTGTGCCTTCTCACTTAACCTACTCCACTTTGCACGGTCTTTGTCAACCTCAGTGGTAGGTCCATTGACTCTGACATCCTGTTTCACGATATACAGCCATCGCTTCCTTGGGCGTCCGGGGGGTGAAACTCCAAGGATAGACATATCAAGGCATATTCGTCCGATATAGTTCTCAGGCCGGCGCGCAACGTGTCCATACCATCTCAGGCGACGCTCTTGAAGCTTATCCGCTGCGTCACAGACTCCAAGACTACCTCGGATGAATGTGTTACATTTGCGGTCATCCCGTGTTACGCCACACATCCACTTTACCATCTTCAATTTCTTGACGTGAAGCTCCTGATTGTGCCAAGATAGTGCTCGCTAACATTCGCTGCCATATAAGAGAACCGGTCGGATGATGCTCTTGTATATCTGCCCCTTGAGCTTGGGCGGTATTCTGTGGTAGAAGACCACACCTATGACCTCATGCCATTTGGCCCAATCAGTGCTGATACGGGTATGGATGTCGTGATCAATGCCCCCAGACTCATGCCCATGATGGGTCCAAGGTACCTGAATTTCTCCGACTTAACAGCTGGTTCAGGACCTATATGGATAGTGCTAGAGCGGGCTTCCGCAAACCATGTACTCGGTCTTCGATAAATTTAGGTTAAGTCCGCCGTCCTTGAGTGTATCCTTCCAGAGGTTCTCTCTCTGCTCTAGCTTAACCCGGCAGTCGTCAATGAGTGTTATGTCATCGGCGTACATCATCAGCCTGGGAGGCTGGTCTTGAATATAAGTCGAGACAGTATGCAGCACAATAATGAACAACAACGGGCTAAGAGCCGACCCTTGGTGAACCCCTATTGTAATCAGCAAGGGTTTCGTGTCGCCAACAGCAGTCTTAACCATTAAAGCGTAATAAAAATGTTACGTGCAGAGCTCTGCTTTTTTCCCTGTATGCCTCCATCAAAGTTCTGAGGGCACTGCCCCTGCCTTTGTAAATAGCGGTTATGAAGCTGCACCGCCACTGACATAGCATCGTTCCAACGTTCAAGATATGGTTAAAAAGATCAGTAAGCACGAGCACACCAAGAGAGCCCAATGATTTCACGTTCGAAGCGTGGAAGTCCTCCGCTTCCCGAGTCTTTATGTGTCAGAGACAGTTCAAGTTTCGTCAGGTGCTATTGGAGTAACAAGTCCGAGATTAGGAGGTGGTTCGGTCGAAAGACTGCACGGATGCTGAGTATTCAGCAGCTCCTTGATGTAGCAACTCCATGTCTCATTCACAGAGTCATGATTACACAGCAGTGTGCCCTAGGAATCTTTGACGTAAAGACATTTTGCGATGTCCTGTGTCGCTTTATCTCTAACACGTGCCAATTTGTAAATGAGCTTCTGCCCCTCCGTAGTTTCAAGTTTATCATATAGTGGTTACAACTTTTCACTGCGGGCTCTGGCTACAGCTCTTTTACTGACACGTTTGGCTGCTATATAACCTACTCTGTCTTCAGGAGAGCCAGTGGTCTACCACTCCTTCAAGGTAGTCTTCTTTCCACGCATCACCTCCTGCACTGTCATTCCATCATCATATCTCCCTATCGATGACTCCTCCCCTAGAAAGACCAAGAACTCGTTTACCCGCCGCAATAATTGCTGACGGGGCTCGATCTCAAGCTTACTGGGCAGTTTCGGTTTGGTTTCGATAGATTTGACTCTCAACCTCAGCCAGGAAGTCGGTCCACATAGGTCCATTCAGCAACCACCACTAGATTCTAGGTTGACGTTACCAAGCTACTTTTTTTTTCAGGGTAAAGACATAGTCCATGACAAGGAGACAATATTGGGCCGTTAGGCTTTCACCCGGAATGACTTTACATTACATACTGTAAGAAAGCACACTGGACCCGACGTCTTATAGTATATCTGCGAGTTCTCTGCATTGTCCGGTTAAAGAGCCAATATTCCAATTCAGCCGTGCCCGTAATTGACACGGTAGCCCTTGTCCACTTATCACAGGTGTAGGGCGATGTGCCTGCGCGTCATTAAACGGCGACGCCCTAGCCATACCTCATATTCGTACTTCTGATTTAAATAGAACATAGTGTATAGACACTATATTCTCCACAGGGAGACAGCGTCTGATTGTAAACGAGATCGGTTGCGGGGTGGATTCCCATTCGGGTGAGTGATTATATTTAAATTATTTTGACTTCCTCACTCTGGTAGGACAAAGTGCGGCGTTAAGTTCCACCACTCAACACGCAATGTCTTGAATTTAGTGAAAAGCAAAGCACGTAGTGTCTTGACTCCAGGTACTTTCTGTCTACCCTGCTGTGCGGGATAAATAATTTTTTGCAAAAATAAAATATATGAAAACAAACAAAAATACCAGTGTCATATCTCTGCTTCAAGTGTCTAGTGGGGAGGTCCTGGTTGTCCACGTGTCCGAATGTGCGGAACCCAACCGCGAACTGCGCGTACGGACTTATTTCGTATAGTTCTGTAAATATTATAAAATTTTAATTATTTATTTTAATATTTTTGCAAGCGAACAAAAAAAATGAATTAGTATTAAAAAAATAGAGTGTCTTAACACTAAGTTTTCTCTCTACATATAATATACAGCAAAAAACGGACAGAGAGATTCATAAATAGAAAATACAATTGAGCTGACCATGTTTACTATTGTTCCTGACGTGAATAGGAGCGCTGTATATCCTGTTCTGCGTGTTGAGCGCGCCGTCCTTCACGCCGGCGAGGTTGCTGTGCGACGTGTTGGCGGTGATGTTCCCGCTTTCGGATTTGTCCACGGTGATGGAGTCGCGGTACTCCGTGAATGTTACTGTTCTGAAAAATTTAAAAGAAACGTATTTTTTTCTATGCTCATGTCTATTATTTTATTATTTGGTTGATAAAGACCCGTATAGCAAGTTAGACAGGAAGTAGCAGAACACTCCGTACTTTGCTTTCCACCGAATTCGAGACAATTTGTCTTACCAGAGTGAGGAAATGTAAATAATTTTAAATATAATCACTCCTCCGAGTGGGCCACGACCGGCTTCAACTAATCTAATTAAACTAGTCTAGTTCTTTTGAATTATCAGCCAACATTGAAACGTCAGTATTGTCAGTCTTAAAAAGTCTACAGACAAATAAAAGAACGTAAATTCAATAAATAATTCGTTGTTTTTTTTTATATCGTATAAAATAAATTTTGTTGTTTCTACGTTTCTAGTGAGTACAATTTTTGGTAAACCAGGACCTTATTATTAAAACTTCACCAGTCTGTCTATGTGCCTGCTGCTACCACGCTGTATATCACGAAGCGTGACAGCTAGATAAAGTTTTCATAGATTTATGTTATCATCATAAAAACAATAATAATAAAAACTTAATATATATATATATATATATATATATATATATATATATATATATATATATATATATATATATATATTTATTTAAGAGAGCTCCTTTAGAATAAAAGTGATGAAAATGGAACAAAGGTAGACACGTAAAATAATCACAGAACGTATTTATTATGAAAAGAAATTATTGACTTAAATTAAAACAGTTATTTCTGAGGGGCCCTTATATAGCAAGCGTTAAGTTTTTTAATAATCATATTTTATAATAATTCGTTACAATTTTTGTTACTTTCCAAGTTATATATTTAATATTAGTATTTTTTTAAATTAATATTTATTTGAACCCACTATCTATTTATTTGCTAACAGACTTTACATACCTCTGTCTTTTCACCAATATATAGACACAGCATATCAGGCATACTGCCAGTAATATGGAACTGAACACTATGACTAGCATGTTCAGGTCGAATAAATCTGATGGAGGACCGACTTCACCTGGAAAATTATTAAGAAATAAATTAATATATATTTTTTTATTTTATTATCTACATGTTAACGAAAGAATATTTAGAAATCTATAAATATTTTGCCGTAGCAGAATTCGAACCCGCACTTCTAGTTCCCTATGCAAGTGGCCTGTTTGCTACAAGTGCATACACATATGTATGACATACAACTACAGGTACATTGTTATACGTGCTTTACTACTTAATTCAGATTGAGTAAATAAACAAAAAATGCATACTTTATTTAAAAAAACAACCCTGTATTATAAATTATATTGACCTTCAGAGAATACAGTATAGAAGATACTGGAGGAGGGTCACGTAAAGCGCTTCGTTATGCGTTTTCTGTCTCATTTCGAAATATTGCATGTTAAGCGGCGTAACTCAACGCTGCGTTTTGTACAAAAAATATAGCAAATAAAAAATAAATATAATAAATAAATTTATTTCAGCTTACTTCCATCTTCGTTTTTAGTAGCGTAGTTGTATGTAGTAGTGACACTACCAGCTTCATTGTGAGCAGTGATTCGAACCTGGTACCACGTGGCCGGAGACAAGTCCGATATGGGGAAACTAGTGCGATAATTCGACTGGTAGGGGTACGACGTGTCTGTGTATGCCTGAATAGACAATTAGTTATGGAAGTTATTAAAAGGAATATATTTGAAATATATTATTATTTTGGTCAAATGTATAAAATATTTAAATATGAATAAAATAAGAAAGTTGAGAGATTTTCTTATATTAAATGATACAGGTAAAGTTAATAAAATAAATGTATTTAAAAAGCAGCTTCACGCTTCATCCCGCATAACAGGCTAGTCAGATAACCTAGTGTCAAGACACTCTGTTGATTGCTTTCCGCATGAAATCAAGACATTGCGTGTCGAGGGGCGAACTCAACGCCGCGTTTCGTTTTACTAAGGCGGAGAATTGAACCCACAACCGATTGCGTTTACAGTCAGACGCTTTCCCACTGCTCTACGACCGGGCTATTAATAACTGTTCACTTTGATAGACAGTCTATTTGTGACCATCTAATTGTGATTATTGTAAAGCTTTCGAACGTTTGGTTTGTTAAAATGTATCTTGGAATATCAAAATATAAAACAATTAATCCGTTTAAAATAGTTAAATTTAAAAATTTAAAATAATAAATAAAAAACTACTAACCATGGCTAATCATGACAAACCCAAACCACCCAAAACCCAAGTTTATTCAGAAAACCTTTAATAAAAATAACAAAACAAAAATTTAATATAAAAAAAAACTATGTAGGTATATATATATATATATATATATATATATATATATATATATATATATATATATATAATGAAGTATATATACAGACCACGGGGGCGTGCACCCTGAGCCAGCCGCGGGCGCCCAGCGGCCGGTACTCCACGTCCCAGGAGCGCAGCGCGCAGCCCGCGTCGTCCCAGCCCGCCAGCTGGATGGACATGTGCGAGCAGTTGCTCCACAGCCACTCGTTGGTCGCCGGCGGGATTGGTGCTGCGGGAACCGGCAACAATTATATTACAAATATACTTTTAAATAATAAAAAATAACATATAATATGAAGTTCTCGATTTTGATAAGATAAAGCGCGGCGTTGATTTTCGTGACTCCGAAATCTCCGGAGTACCGAAAATTGGAGAACGGAGTATCTGGACATCAGATCTTTTTAATATATTAAATTAAAAAAAAGAACTAAGTATTCTTGCTAGAAGTACTGTCTTCTTTGTCAGAGATAACTCATTACAGGACTGATAGTATTGACATCTTTATATTATTAATCAGTTTGAAATTGCTCTTAGTAGTTTCTTTAAATAAAGAACATATAAAGACCAAATTAAAATTCCACTATCACTATCTCAATCTCTCTTTAGATGGCAAAAAGAGACAGAACATACCTCCACCCAAAGTGCTGACATCCAAATACGCAGGTTGCGAAGTCCCCACTTTATTCGTAGCGGTTATTCTTAAAGAATATTTAGTTCCGCACTTGAGGCCGGTTAGAGCGTGTTTTTGTACGCCGGATAAGTTGGACAAGTTGTTGGCCAATTTGTTTGGCGACCATGCTTCTTGCCAGGGGCCGCTAGATTCCTTCCATGTTAGACTGTAAGCTGAATTAAAATAATATATTAAAATCAAATCAAAGACTTGGCTAAATGATTATATATATATATATAAATCATTCCAACTTTCTTGCTTTTGCAAGACGTAGCGCGACGTTATTCCACTACTCAACACGCAATGTCTCAAATTTCTAAGAAAAGCGAAGTACGGTGCCTTGGCACTACGTACTTCCTTATAACCTTAAATAAAGCGTGAAGAAACATATTGTGCAATAATATTGATCATTACAATATAAGCGCATTCTTAAGGCCATCGTGGCACAGTGAGACAGTGTCTGACTGTAAACATGATTGGCTGTAGGTTCGATTCCCACTCGGAGGAATGATTGCGAATTATTTTTATTTATCCGCTCTGTTAAGACGAAGAGCGGCGTTGAGTTGACCACTCGACACGCTAATGTTTTGATTTCACACGGAAAGCAGTCGACGGAGTGTTTCAACACTAGGCTTGCTATTCGGAATAAAGTTTTATACTGAAGTAAGTATTTTACTCAATAATGGTCTTTTGATTCCTAACTATTTTAAATGGATTGAGCGACGACTTTAAAAATGCCTAGAACCATCGCTTAACAGGCAACAAATAGTAAGAATAAAAACAAAAAATAAACAAAATGTATAAAATCTCACTGATTTTCTGTCCGCTGGTCCTGTTCCCGCTGTAATAGGGCTGCTCCCACTCCACCAGTATGGAGTCCTTGAAGGGCGCGGCGCGCAGCACCGGCGCGTCGGGCAGCGGCAGCACCACCACCGAGTACTGCACCGAGTCGGAGCCGTACAGGTTCTTGGCCAGGCACGTGTAGTTGCCGGACAGAGACTGGTCTATGTCTGGGGAGTTGTTGTCTATTTCATATTCACTTTCAAAAGTGTTCATTTTTGTAAAAACGTATGTAAATTTGAACGCAGAGGGATTCGAACCCATGGCCTCTTAGAAAAAGTCTAAGTCTTTGTCTAAGCGCTTTGATCTAAAAAGACGTATAAGACGCACGAAGAACAGATGAAGAAGGCATGATTTAGTGGTTAGAGCACTTGGCGTACACAACGTGGCGTGATGGGACAATGTCTGACTGTAAACGTGATTGATTGTAGGTTCGATTCCCACTCGGGTGATTATATTCAAATTATTTTCATTTCCTCGCACTGGTAACACAAATTACGGCGTTGAGTTCCGTCAATCGAATCACGCCTTAAATTCCTAGACACTAAGTTCTCTGTCTACCGTAAAATGCAGAATAAAGAATTAACCTGACAAAATGATAGTAATAATTAATTTTCAAATTTTCTCAAGTTACGAAAACAGGTTACAAATAAATTCAACAGTTTAATATAAATAAACTATTATTCTAAGTATACAAACAAATCCGTACTAATATTATAAATGGGAACATGTGTTTGTTTATTTGACTTTTACATTTTCCGGTGCTGAGAATCGTTATATCGAATATAATAAAAAGGACGATCCCTTTTAACCGTTGAAATTTGAAAAACATTTATAATTAAAGATGTTTATTTAAAAATGAGAATTCGCAGATTAAATGTAGCAATAAATATACTTACTGTTAATAAGCAAGCTGTCGTCATGGTTCCTTGTAAATCTGGGGTGGTGGGTGATAATGTTATGTTTGTGATACCACACCGTGCGTGGCGGTGGTACTCCCACACACTGACACACCAGCAGGAGAGATGAACCCACACCCACCGATATGGTACCACCTAGCGACGCTACTCCTGCTACCACTGGAAATATTTTTTTTTTGATAAGATTAGTTACAGCGTTGAATTCCGTCTGTCAATATGCAATCGATCGAGCGGAAAATGAATCATATTTTTCGCTTATTAAATTACAATATAACCAAACCAAAAATTCATTTATAATTATAATAAATAAATAAATAATGTCTTTGTTTTTGTAAGATTTTGTAAGACTTTTTGTAAGACTTTTGACTGATAATAGTACTGGGTAAAACCTGTTTTACAGATCACCAGGCGCTCACTTTTACACATAATTACATTAAGCAAATAAAAAATAAATATAAACGTATACTGACTGAGAGCACTGATAAATATGATAAGAAATAGGATATAATCAAAAATATGTATATATTTATTGTATACCCGTGTGTGTGGGCCTGTATTTTTGAATAGAATAAAATAATTGTGTGTGTGTGTGTGTGTGTGTGTGTGTGCGTGCGTGTGTGTGCGTGCGTGCGTGTGTGTGCGTGTGTGTGCGTGTACCTCGCTGCGCAGGCGTCTGCGCCAGGCGCTTGCTGGGCGCGCCCTCGCCCGCGGCGGTGCTGGCCGTCACCCACACGTCGTAGGGGCGCGCCGCAGACAGCTCCTTCACCTCCGCGCTGCTCTTGGACACGTCCACCCTGAACGTCTGCGGCGGCCCGTTGCTGGCGGGGTAGCGGCGGTTTAGGTTCAAATCTCATTGACCGAGTGCGATTGGATATCATCAATATAATCACGACGTTATTTCATCATTTATCGTCGTAAATAGATCGTAAATAGATCTAAATTAAATTTATTAGTGTAACTCCATATCTGAATTTTCAAGCAGTTCCAGATGAGATGGAAAAATTGATTTTTTTTTTGAATTTGGTTCTTAATTGTATATTTTTTTAGGAGGATTTTGATAAAAATTTTATACTTGTAGTGTGGTAGCCTGCGGCATTTCTCAAGTGTAAGTTTAGTGTATGTATGATGAACAAGACGCCTTTAATTGATCCCAACCTTACATACTTATGTAAAGATCACCAAATGCTATAATTAGCGATAAGAGGAAGTGCAGGTTCATAATTTTTTTTAAAACAATCCATGAAATACACACTATATGTTAGAGATAGACGTTTATATATACATATAGAGTGACATACACGTTGCTATGGCAACGTATTTTTAACTCGTCAAAGGGAAGTTTCTACATAAAAATATATTTTTTTACTAATTTTTTTTTTATTCTTAATTAATTATTATTTTTAAAACAAACAATTCCTTACCCGGACGTTTGTTTCACATAAACTGTATAGTAAATTAGTTCTCCGTTGGGATGGTCGGGTTTCTTCCAACTTACGAGCAAAGACGAAGCGGATAGGATAAGAACTTTTATGTCCGACGGTGCATCCGGTACTGAAAGAAAAAAAAAAGCTTAAAATATCATCATATTTATTTATATGTTTCAAATATATATTTTTTACATTTATCAAATTGCTTGGTATATTGAATTTGAAAGAGATTTATACTCTACATTGCTGAAAAAACTATAAACTACGGATAAAAAGTAGCCTATATTCATTTCAAGGCCTTCAAGTATCTCTATATGAAATTTCATTATATTTAGCTCAGCTGTTTGGCCGTGATGACGTCACAACATTCTGTTTCGTAAAAAATAATCATTTGAACAAAATAGTCAGATAGAACCTAGTATTAACACATTCCGTTATTGACACGACATCAAGATTTATCAGTGAGTGGTAATCGAACCCAGAACCAATGGTGTTGTTCAGACCCACTGTGGTATATTGTGCTACCCCACTGAGGTACGATGGGCATCAACTTGATCTTTAAATATTTAGTATAATTATTAGAACGAGCTGTAAAATTTAGTTGTGAAATCTCTGGATCTTTATTTTATAATTCTAATATAAAACTAACCTAAGGTTTTATGATATTCTATTACATCAGCTATATGCCAGTGAAAGTCCCATCAAAATCGATTAGGTCGTTCCAGTGACTAGTTGAAACATAAAAACAGACAGACAGACAGACAAAAATTGTAAAAACAGACAGACAGACAAAAATTGTAGTAAAAAGCAATAATTTAATATTACAAACAGACACTCCAATTCCATATATTTGTATAGATAATGTTCAGTGGATATCCCATACATATTACATACCGTCCTGTAGGGTGGTGCACACTATGGGGTACGAGAAGGGGCCTGCCCCATAACTCGAGAAGCCAGCCACTTTAACTGTATAATTTGTGTATTTTATTAAACCCTGTATATATATTTCTGTGTGGAGAGACGTTTGATTTTGCCACGCACTTTCTGAAAGAAATAAATTATAATACATTAATAATGTGAACGTACATACGGACAGAATGATATTACACTAGCGATCTGTTCGCTGTTTAGCCTGCGACAACTATATTTAAATCTTTACCAGTACTGTACCAATACTGATAAAATACTGAGTATTCCATCACTAAATGATTAACAAAACAATAATTATAACGGTACTGTGCCGAAAATTTACTTTACTGATAGTGTGAATCGGCCTTAACGAAGACGGGATGACATTAGATGTCAGTGTCAGTGACGTTTTGTTAAAGAGAATATGGCGACTGTGAGCTGTCTGTCAGCATCATTAGAATTTAAGAAAAATACGCGAGTATCCGAATTTTTCTAATATATCGATTAAATTGTTAATCGATTTTTTTATTTTTTGTTTTATAATTGCGAAATAGTTTAAATCGAATGTACAGCGATGAAATTATTAATATGTATCTCACATCAGACACAGCTTAGTGTCAAGACATTTCGTTTTACGCTCGAAATAAAGACATTGCGTGTTTATACAAAACTCAACGCCGCGCTTTGTCTTACTAGATTGAGGAAAAAAATTAGAGCATATAGTTTATTGAAGTTTATACTTTTATCCTTTAAATTTTATAAACAAAAATATTATATAAACTTCTACTACAAGAATTCATATAAATATTTAATACTTAGCACTAATACTACCTGACGTTCTAGAGTATAGTAGTAGAATATATGAAATGAACAAACAACTTTGTCATATTTTTTCTTAGTTGATGGCCATCAATTTTATTAACATGGAAATTAAATTGTTTATTGAAATCAAATTACGACTATTTATTGATTCTGTTTCTCACAATTCTTATACATTTTTCGGTTAATCAGGGTTCGGATAATCGGGGTCCACTGTCCAATATAATAATACGTGAAGCAAATTCTTTGCACACCCTTTTTACACAAACAAGGTTAATAGAGGAGTATGAAATTTGGCACAGTTATAGTTTATATAGAGAAGGAGTGCCAAATGCTAATATTTATTTAAAATAATACATATAAAAATATATGAAATTAATAAAATAAATGTAACACACACTACCATGTGTTTCAAATACAGGTTTATATAAAGTGATATACACGTTGCTATGGTAACACGTTGTTAACGCGACAACGGGATATATAGCCATAAAAATTATATAAATACCTTCAGTGGAATACAGTATGGTGTATCCTATCAACGAGCTGCCTTGTCCGTGTATCGCTATGGGTTGCCATCCGACCCTCAGCGAAGTCGATGACACTGCGGTGCACTCTACTGAGGAGGGCGCGTGTTCTGGAGCTGGTGATGGATTTTTTTTAGCTTCAGGGTAGACAGAAAGTACCTAGTGTCAAGACACTCCGTACTTCGCTTTCCACCGAATACGAGACATTACGTGTTGGTGGAACTTAACGCCGCGCTTTGTTTTAACAGAGTGAGGAATTTAAAATAATTTAAATATAATTGTAATATACGAGTTACTATATTTTTCTTTATATATAACAATGAATTTTGAAAAACTGTGAATAGACGGTTGTGTGTTAAAGGTTATAACCATATTAATGATTCCATAAATGTTAACACGACTTAGGAACAAAATGCTCGCTGCAATCTATTTCAAAGGTATGATTGTTACTAATAAAAATTATTAGTATTAATAATTTTGGGAATAAAAAATAGAAAAAGTCCCGCTGAGTTTCTTTCGTCGGTTCTTCTCAGGTCTGTGGCATTAACTATAGTGAACTGCCGGTAAAATATTTAATATTTCGCATGTGTGTATGCATGTGTGTATGTATATGTGTGTGTGTATGTATATGTGTGTGTACGTGTGTGTATGTGTGTGTATATGTGTGTGTATATCAAATCTCAATCAAGTTTTGTAACAAATATATACAGTAAAATATCAAAATATTTACATTGAATATGCAATATTGTATACTACTATGAAATATTTGATATATAACATTATTAGTAATTGTATACTTAGTTACGTTTTTATAGTTATTTGTCAAAAAGTGTGTTAAATATAAAAAAAAATACCTCCTTCCATTGTGTCTTGGAAAACAGGTAAAGAAAATGGCCCGGAACCTGCGCTGTTAAACGCCGATATTGTGACTGCGTACCTGTAAGAAAAATAAACACAAAAATAATAAAAAAAAACACACACACACACACATACACACACATACACGCACATATATACATATGGCTTCAAATATATTCTTGTGTTTACCTGTTCTTTCTGGTAAGTATATCAGATTGATATATAAAAAATATTGTATAGTCATCGAATTCGGACACAAGTGCAATTTTTCAGTAAATATGACCGTTTTGTCGACTTCCACAACGCAGTGGTACAGTGTCTCAGTGGAAATGCGATTGGGTTTGGATACGATTCTCACTCGTTGGAATGATTATATTTAAATTATTTTTATTTATCCGCTCTGGTAAAAGGCTCTGCGTTTAGTTCTGCCACTAAACACGTGACAGAAAAATAAAGAAGAAGAGTAGAAATCATAGAACGAACCTAAATTTAAAGCTCGCTCTGCTGACTGTATTTGCCATGGCAACTCAAAAAACTTAATTTAAAAATAACATTTAAAAATGAAAATAAGTTATAATTTAGTCACAATCATCCTCCGAGTGTGTATCGAACCCACGACTACCGTTTTAACACACTTTACCATAGGAACAAAAAAAAATATAGATGCCAAAAATATTTTAGGTCGGTTGTGGCGCAGTATGACAGCGTCGGACTGTAACGCGATCGGTTGTGGGATCGATTATATTTAAAATTGATTATATTTAAAATTAATTTCACTTCCTCGCTTTGGTAAGACTAAGTGCGGCGTTGAGTTCCACTACTCAACACGCAATGTCTTGAATTCGGTAGAAAGCGAAATACGAAGTACGAATCTTGACACTACGTACTTTCTGTCTACCCTGCTATGCGCGATGAAAGCGTGAAGCAAAAAATAAACATTAATAATAAAACGTTTTGATCGTGACGTTTGTTTCATGTGAAGTCGCGGTAATGGGAAAGAAAAAAAATGTGTAAAAATATCAGAAAATCTATCATATTTTAAAATAGATGAATATGAATCGATAACAATCCTGTAAAGTAATTCAACATTAACAACTATGCTTGAAGGTACACCACTATTAACTTACCGTGTATTTTTTAGCAGACCACTCAAAGTGGTTTCTTGTTTGCCCGATTGTTGTGAAACTTTCAGAGTCCTTGTATCGCCGTCTTCTGAAACTGTTTTTTAAAATTTATTCTAATTTTATAATTGTTTTTTTTTTATTCGCAAACAGTAATATATTAATTTGAACGAAAATATATATAATAGTATTTTAAACGACGAATTTAAAGGGATATGTAATATTTAATATTTAACTTCACGCTTTATCCCGCATATCAATGTAGTCAGAGCAAATCTAGTATCAAGATACTCCGAAATTAGAGACGTTGCATGTTGTGTGATGGAAGTCAACGCCGCGCTTTGTCTCATCAGAGGAAAAAAATTAAAATAAAATTAAATATAATATTTCCCTCGAGTAGGAATCGAACCTACTACTTATCGTAATACGCTACAATGGTCCAAAATTGTTTGAAGTATTTTTGTTTAACAATTTTTTTAGTTTAATGTCAAACTCGTTCATTCGCCACTAAATACACCAATGTCTCAATTTAGTGCGGAAAGCAGTCAACGGAGTGTCTCGACACTAGATTGTATCTGACTACACCCTGCAATTTTTTTTTGAACGCAAAGCGGAATTCGAACCCGCGCCTCTTGTTAATCATCCAAGCGACTGTAACCGCGTTCGCTATTTGTTTTACTACCTTGTTGCGTCGAATTTCTTATATGTATAGTTATAAATTCTTTACGTTGTAAAGCATCTCTGTAGAGAAATTTTTACAAATTTCTGCAAAGATTACTAAGAAATAATCGTTCGGCTGAGAATGCTGTTTATTTTAATATTTAAAATATTTTTAAAGTGTTTTTTTTTAACTATAATAGAAAAATATAAAAATCACAAAAATTATGAATAGGATCGTAAAAATTCATGGATATTTTTAAATAAATAAAAAAAAACAACAGTAGCTTACTAGTCCCAACGTTTTGTGGTACCGCTTTCACATGATACCCCATAATGACCCCATTGTGATGGTCCTTGGGCGGCGGGAGCCACGTGATGAAGAGCTCCCCGGGACTCTCCGTCTGTTCCACCTGGATGTTAGTGGGCGGGGAAGAAGGAGCTGGGAGATACATGGAAAAAATATATTAAAATCATTATAATTGTATTAGATAATTTATAATAACAATCTACTATAAGGATTCATTATTATAATAATATCAATAGGAACACATTTAGGGGTAATTTTAGAGAAAATTGTAAACATAAATGGCATCCACGGTTAAAATTTATGGTTGTGGAAAGTGCAGGAAGTTTTCTATTGTAATGTATTAGAAATACATTCAATTACACAAAAGTGTTATATTTACTATGTGTTTCTCACACATACTTATATGTATATTATACATAAGTAAGTCAAACACATAGTAGCGTGTGTGTAACATATGCAAAATTTAATATTTTTAGTTTCACCCTTTTATTGCGATTAGTACTATAAAGAAGAACACTTTAATTCAATATTTTGCTTCTTGAATAGCCTGTTATAAAAGTGTAAAGTGATTAGTGAAGTCATTCAAAGTGCAAGTGTTGCACTTACACTCGTGTGTTTGTTTCCATTACCTTCCTCGTGTGTAGTGAAATGTATGGGCGCAGTGTATCTACTGACTCCTACTTCGTTCCCAGTTGCAACGCGCACCGCATATGAAGTGGCTGGTCGTAGATTTTGCAGTTCTATTGTTTGACGGATGTCATTGTCTTTCCTGTAAATATATATAAAATTAATATATTATATATATTTAAATAATGGACAAATAGAGTACGAATAGAGAATATACATATATATATATATATATAGAAATAAATTATAAAAAGTATATACATTATTATATGTTTCATATAGACGTTTATATAAAGTGTAAAAAATATATTGCTAGGCAACGCGAAGTTAACTCGCTAACGGGACGTTTAGCATATTATTATTATGTAATAAGATTAGTTTTTGCTATTTAAAATGAATATATTCTATTCGGATAATGCATATATTTTGGTAGACTATGGATTTGGTAACATCAAGAAAAAATAACTGTTCGATCTCATTCAGAGGAATTATATATAAATTGGAGTTCCGCCTTTCGACACGCAATGTCTCGAATTCGACGGAAAGCGCAGTACGGAGTGTCTTGACACTAGGAGCTTCCTGTTTACCTGGTAACGTTAACGAGGAGGGCGTGGTCCCAGCCGGCGTCGGTGTGGCGCGCCGGCGCGTACTGCACCGCGTAGCGCGAGTGCGCGCGCGCGTCGCGCCACGACAGCGCGGCGCCGCGCGACCGCACCCACTCCGCGCGCACCTCCGCGGGGGCCGTGGGGGGCTCTGCACACACACACACACACACACACATACACATGTATATATATATATATATATATATATATATATATATATATATATATATATATATATATATATATATATATATATATATATATAAGTATATGTACTTTTGTTTTACTTTTGAATTATAAATACAATGAACAAGTCTATACTAAATGATGGTCTATTCCATAAACAAAATTACATACATTTAAAAAAATATATTTTAATCGAAATAACAATTTATATAATGTTTATAAATAATCGATTTCAAATGCTTATTTTAACTCTGCGAATTTTCTATTCAACACAATCTATATATATAAAAAATATATAATTATGCGCTGTCTGTACATAGAAGGTATATGAGAAAATCTGTTATTAGCTACATTTAGTAATAGAACCCAAAAGAATTATTTTTAATTTTTTATATATTTGTCTGTACGTTTGTGCACACTAATCACTGAAATTGCTAAACCGATTTAAATGTAATTTTAACTACTGTATTTTAGTGGTATAGGTTCGTAAATGAAAAAGTTATATGAATTAAACTGTTTTGTTCAATAAAATTACCTAAAATAGTAAGAAATATGTTAAAGCTAGCAGCTCCATAGGGGTTGCTCGCGCGACACTGGTAAAAGCCGGCGTCACTCGCTTCAGAATACTGGATACTGACGACACTTGTTACCCCCACTAAAGTTTTACTATCTGAATGTTTTGCCCTGGAAACAAATGATACTTCATTTATAAATTTAAGATAATATGTATTTAGTGAGTGTGGCGTTAAGTTCCGCCTATTTCTTTGTTACATCTGTTAACGCGAATAAAATTAGTTTTGTTTAGCTTTACGCTTTTTCTCGCAGAACTTAGTGTCAAGATGAAGGAGTGTTGGTTGAGAAGAAGAAATAATTTAATTATAATCTTTCTTATAAGGGAGAATCGATCCCACACAACATTTTTTTTCTTTTAGCTTCACGCTTTTTATCCCGCATAGCAGGGTAGACAGAAAATACCTAGTGTCAAGACACTCCGTACTTCGGTTTCTACCGAATTCGAGACATTGCGTGTTGAGTGGTGGAACTAAACGCCGCACTTTGTCTTTACCAGAGCGAGGAAATGAAAATAATTGAAATCAAATCACTCCCCTGAGTGGAGATCGAACCCACAACCAATCGTGTTTACAGTGAGATGCTGTCCCACTGCGCCATGACCGGCCTCACACAACTATTGCGACACTTAATATAGATAAAACAATATTATTGTTTTTTTACGCATAGCAGGGTAGGCAGAGAGTGGCAGAAAATGAATTTAAAACTTTGCTCATTGAATGGCGAAACTGAACGCCGCTTTTTGTCTTACTAGAGATGAATGAATATGTCAACACCTAAAACATTTAAATCTAAATTCCATTTAAATAAAACCCTCTCACCTATGATTCTGCGAATCCAGAACTTTCCCATCGTGAGTCCAAGCTATTCGTATGGGCTCGTCGCCGAGCGCGCGACACTCCAGCGCGGCCGCGTGTCCGAGGCGGGACGTCACGTTCGCTGACGTCGCGTCGAAGTGGACTGGCTCTGGAATTGATTGGTTGATTGGTTTGATTGGTTGATTGGTAAGATTGAGTCATTGATTGATTGATTAGATTGACTTATGACTGGTTCTATGATTATATTGTTATGCGGAATAACGACACATTACAAAAAAAGTATTTTCATTTATTTTTAAAGTAATAGAAATTTATATATTTATTTCTAGTTAAAAATAAGTGATTCTTTTTAAATTTTTGATTAGTTATATATAAATTGTATATTTTTTAAATTGATTGATTATATTCAGTTATTTATTGATTGATTAGATTGTTAGAATGGCTAATTATTTTGTAATTTTATATTATTTTTTTCATTAATTTTATTTTATCTTATAAAATTGGATACCAATTATAAAAACATCTTTAAAATGGTGAAACTCCCTAAAATCAGATTAAAAATTGTAGTACGAGCTGTTTTTCACATCATGTAGAATTAATTAAATCTAAAATGCAGTTATTTTCATTAAATTTATATGTCATATTTAATATATAATCATACACAACGTTATCAAGACCTATACAGCTTCACGTTTAAACAGCTTAGCACGGTTCTCGTTTTTCTCACAAATGCTAGATTAGATTTCTATATGCTATATAGATTGCTATATGCTGTCTAGTGGAACTCAACGCCACACTGAATTGTACCAGAACATCCCCGCCAAATAAAAGTGAATTACGTTTAAAAAACTGACTTCAATAACATAAAAGTAAAAAATAATTTTATAAACATTTAATTTAAATATCTATAAACCAATATGACCAATGACCAATGGCCAATGACCAACCAATAACTAATATTATTAAGTTTTGTTACCAATTCATAGGTTTGAAGTCGGTGCCAAACCAAACGCCTTAGAGATGTCTTCACGCTACTAACAACAAAATCAGACTAATTGTTGATTATTGGCAGTTTATCAGGAAAATATCAGTGTCGTATACTTACCCAGTACTATTGGTGGCCGAGATGACCGAAATCTACGGGGAGATGTTTATGGTGAAACTATATATAAGAGCTCCACGGCTTCTAACTCTAATAAAACAGAATCAGGCCGAATCGATAACCTCCTCGTTTCCAAAACTCGATTAATAAAATAAAATTTAATCATCTCAAGACGCACAATCGATAACCAATTGCGTTTATAAACAGACATTAAAAATATTAAAACGTTATTATTATTAAAATTCTAACTTACTATTAACACTCATCCATACGGTTTTACTTAATGGAGTTCCGACGCCATTTTCCACATTGCAAGAGTACAGCCCTTCATCAGTTAGGGACACTTCTTCTATGATTAAGGTGCCGTTTGGCAGACTCAGTATTCCACCACCAGCTAGCTCTAGAACTGGTTGCCAGGTGCCAAGGAGTGCTGAAGATATAATATTTTTTTTATTATAATATTGTAAGCCAAAATAATGCTTTATATTTATTAAACACTTCATACTCTGGGTTTGCATGCGGAACTTATCGCCGCGATTTGTCTTTTAAACGAGAATTTTAAACGAGAATAATCATTCCCTTGCATTGGATTCGAATCCACAACTAATTACGTTAGTAAATTCATAAAAGAAACTTAAGGAAATACACTTATTAAATGATTTTCTCATTACCTTTGTTTTAATTGCAAACACATCAAGTTTAATCAAATTGAAACGTATACGAGTAAAGCTAACTAAAGAATGTCAAAAATTAAGTTAATATATACTTACCTCATATAATTAACACATCTAGATATTAAAATGTTAATACAAGATTCCATTGAACAGAAAATATTATACGATAAATAGTTTATATAAAAAATTTAAGGAATTAACCACCACAAGTGTATATACATATAAATACATACTACTACAGGGACGTTATTATATAGGCGTTACTTCTTATTCATGTAGCATTTCTGTATAAAAATTTTTCCTAATTTATTCTATTGAAAGATTGTTTGTAAGAACTATAATTTGGCAAGAGAAAATGGTTTTTTAGGCTCACGCTTTTATCCCGCATAGCAGTGTAGACACTACGTACTTTGCTTTCCGCCAAATTGAGTGTCGTATTGAGTGGTGGAACTGGTTACGTTTTGTCTAACCAGAAACAGGAAGTGAAAATACTTTATATATAATCCTTTCTCCTGAGTAGGAACCGAACCCGCAGCCAATTGGGTTTCCAGACAGACGCTGTCTCACTGCGCCAAGAGGGGTCTTAATTTTTAAATATTTATTAAATATCAAGTTTCATTGTGTTTTATTTTCTATAACAAAAACATTAGATAAAAACAAATTGTTTTATTTAATGAAGCAAATACCGTCTTTCTTCATCCAGTGCACTTGTGGCTGTGGGTATCCGCTAGCGCTGCACGACACCGCTCCTTTCCTTCCGAGCAGAAGCGATGAGTTTGATGGCTCCTCTAGCCATTTTGGTGCGACTTAAATGTATTATTATATATATATATATATATATATATATATATATATATATATATATATATATATATATATATATATATATATAAACATAAAAATAATTGAATTCATATCAAAAAGACTTTTTCCAACCAACTCGTGGGAATTTAAATAATACTGTAAAATGTAGCAGCTTAACGCTTTTTACTCCGCATAGCAAGGTAGTCCTAGATAACCTAGTGTCAAGACACTCTGTTGACTGCTATTCGCATGAAATCGAGACCTTGAATGTTGAGTGAGGAACAAAACGCTACGCTTTGTCTTACCAGGGCGGAGAGAAGAAAATATATTTTAAATATAATCGTCTCCCTGAGCGGGAATCGAATCCAAAACCTTTAGCGTTTACAGTATACTACTGAACCATGATGACCTAGTCCGTAGTTATTTCTTATTTTTCCTTATATAACATAACTTTAATTTAATTTGATTTTTAATTTGATTTTTAATTTAATTGTAATATTCAAATATCAACATAATTTGAAAGTATATATAGTTACTAATTATAAATATGGATAGATATGGTTGGTAATCATTTATGTAAGCAGACAGGCAAATGGAGTTAATGGTATAGCCCAAAAATAATATTATTATAGGGAAATTAATGTGAGAATTCTTAGAAAAGCCTCATTACGGTTTCAGTTAGAATTTTTTTAGTTAAGTAATTTTAATTTTTGTTATAGTGATGTGCCTTGCAGGCTCCTTCCACTACGAGGCCCGGTTCAAGTCTCAAGTTTTCAATATATGGATCAAAAAATTTAATACTTGGAAAGATATTTATTCCATAATCATAATTATTTTGATTATTACGCCTCTCATGAAATATTATTTCATTTAAATAATTATATTACAATGGCAACTTAATTTATTATTATAACCATTTTTTTAGTTTTCTTTCTTGTAGCTATACGCTTTATCCCAAGCAGGATAGTCAGAGAGAATGGAGGGTTAAACGCTACAGTCCCCTGCATATCTCTTTCGCCTCGTCCACAGTCATTAACCTCTTCTTACATGCCCTTCGGGGGAGAAGGGGGGGGGGGGCTCTCTTATGCTTTTTACGTGACCTTCCTTCCTTTCCTTCAACCGAGGTCTCCCCCGACCTCTCGCGCCACTTACCTTTGCTTCATATATCTTTCTCACCATTCTTTCATCACTCATTCTCTCAACGTATCCAAATCACCTGAACACGTTTATTCTCATTCTTACTATGACGTTTTTACTGAAGCCTGCCATTTTGTGTATCTCTTTGTTGCATATGCGATCAGCTAAACTGACTCCACATATCCAATGAAGACATATGGACCCAACAGTGAAGAAAATCAATGGGCTTTTTCTTGGTTAACGTTTTTCTTCAACTATTTGTTTATTTTGTACGTATTGACATATTTTTCGTACATAATAAATTTATTTTGGTATTATTATATAAAAAAATATACTACCTTTTATATATAATTCAGTAGACTTGTTCACTTTGGCCACGTGATTTGAGGCCACGCAAGTGTACGTCCCACAGTGTTCTAAGGAAACCCTCTTGATGACCAATGCGCTGAACAATTCTGAACTTCTTTCTACAACCTGAGGTAAATCACTAGTATAATATGACAAAAAATGTATTGGTTTTTTTATCTGATTCATGCTATTTATGGTAAATAGCAGGATTTTGTTCCTTTTTTGTGCAATTTTCAAGACTTAACGTGTTAGGTGGCGGAACACAACCGCGTTTTGTCCTATTAGAGTGGGAAAATGATAAGTAATCTTTGAAGTTATGTTATTCAGAAAGTGAGAATCTAACCCACAACCTCTTTGTACATAATACACGAGTGAAATAACGTAATAATCGGTATTACTAAATATATTTAAAATAGTTAAGAATTTTTTGATGGAAATAGAAATATATCTTAGGTTTATAATTTTTCACTTGTAAAGATATTTAAAATATATGTAAGACTTTGCATACCGCTTTTCGTTGATAAAGTAACAAAGTAAAGGTTATAATATAATTCGACATGAGAAATTACTTAAGGCTATATATAAAAAAATTACAACTTCCAACACAAAAAAAGCTCACCTTAAGTCCACTAGGTATCCGTTTCCCATCTTTCAACCATTCAAAATGTATCGGCAAATCACCGCTTCTCACATTACAATATATATTAACAATTTGTCCTTCCTGCAAATTATTGCCTAGGAGCAAGTCCTCCAAAATCGGCGCTTCTATGACTTGTATTTCAAACGCCCGTCTCGCCATTTCACCGGACGGTGACGTCACTATGCATGTGTAAACAGCCCCGTTATCCTCTTTAGTTATTTCGGCGATCGTCAACATGCCATGTATGTTGACGATGCTGCGAATACGTCTGTTCTTGCGTTTTTGGCGACTCTGGCGTTTGTAACGACTTTGGAACAGATTGTTTGAGTTTATTGTCTTCCCTTTGTGTTCCCAATCTATTTTGCTGTGAAAAATTGATAATAAAAGAATTAATTAAATGTTTAGTATTTTTTTTTTGTCCAGAATGCGTTCGTACTACTAAAGGATAAGATGGGAGGCTTTAGATATGGCTATTGTCTAAAAAAAGGTGATGATTTACAATCCATTGCAATGCAAATTTCACGGATTTTTAGTTATAAATGATGTAATTATTTCAACAATAAAAAATTATTTATTTATTAATTTATTATATTTTTTGTGGGTTCACGCTTTTTTTTTGGTTATATAGTATGGTAGTACAGAGAGAACTTAATATCGAAAGCTCCTTTTTCCGAAGATTGGGCAGATTAAGTTTTTTTTTATTAATTTAAAAATATAATTCTATTCTTAATATTAGAAAAGCATTTTTAAAACACATTAAAATTTGTACGCAGCAGGTTTTGAAGCGCTTGGACGGTTTCTATAAGGCGCCAGTTTGAATACCGACAAAAAATAATAAAAAATATAATAAATGGTATTCTCTCTTACCAAATAATTAATTCTTAGAAAATAATCTTTAATTAGCAGGTACTTGTTATAATCTCTCAATAGAGAAGGTTATATTAAATAAGTTGTTGAAATTATTTTTTATTTTATGTTTTTCGAAAAGGCTTTTATTAAATTAAATTTTATGAAAAAAAGATTGTCATTAAAATCGTTGAATTTTATTTTATATAAAAAGGAGGTAACGGAGCAGGAGGGCCACCTGATGGTAAGTGGTAACCTTCAATCATGGATATAGTTATAAAAGCGTTGCCAGCCTTGGAATGGAACTGCAAGAAATGAGAGAAAGGATGAGTGGGAATGGGGAAAGCTGGCTTACATCGAACCAGAATACATCATCAGATATTTGGCGGATCGTTTTTGTCATGATAGTGGTCGCGAGCCAGCGGGAAGACTAACTACCAGTAAATTACTGTGATAGACGCCTCTTACGGGACGCTATCCAGTAGCGGGGGGGAATTGTATCCTACCCCGTCCCTTCACAGAGGGAATTGTTGAATATAAAATGACTTTTAATTTCGATAACCTATATAGAAACATAAACACAGTCTACTGTTAGCAATATTAATTAGAGATAGTGCATGCCCCAATTCTGTTATCAACACCATCAAATCTCGATCTAATTGATTACTTATATGTATGTATGTATGTCTGTATGTATTAACGAGTATAGAGTGAGACTGGTCGTAGCGAAGTGTGACTGTAAACGCAATCGGTTGTGAGTTCAATATCCACTCGTGGGAGTGATTGCTATTTAAATTATTTTCACATGCTCGCTCTGATAAGACAAAGTGCGGCTTTGAGTTCCACCACTCAACACGCAATATACTAGACATTTGGTGGAAAGCAAAGTACGGAGTGTCTTGACACTAGGTACTTTCTGACTACCCTGCTATGCGGGATAAAAGCGTGAAGCTAAAAAAATAAAAATGTATATACGATTAGTTAACAATAATATTAATAGAACTGTACCTTATAGGATATCCATAAAACGGACATCTCAAATTGATTGATTCACCACTTTGCACTTTTATCGGTGGCAATGATCTGATATATGGAGGGCCTGCAATAAAAAGTTTATTTTTTTATATATTTTTATATATTATATTCATTCATGAACATGGAACACACAGTGGAACGAGGTCTGACTGCAAATGCGATTAGTTCCAGGTTCAATTATCACTCGTAGGAATGTTTATATTTAAAAATATATTTTCATTTCTTCGCTTTGGCAAAACAAAACGCGGCGTTGAGTTTCCTCACTCAATACGCAATATCTTGATTTCGTGCGCAAAACAGTCATCGGATTGTCTTGACACTAAGTTGTCTCAGACTACACATAGCACGCTATGCGTAAAATACATATTTCCCTATTTGTATAAAATTTATATTAAAATTATAGGTATATAACAGTCAATAATCTACATATATGTAGTTTTGAATGCAAATAATAGATAAATGTTGACTGTACTGGTCGATAGTTATAGATTGTCATTCGGTAATAATCCTTTTGATAGCAAATTTGGGGTTAAAAGCTATTTTAAACTAGCTCTTAAATACTAACAGCTAAATTAGTCATGTCTAGACCAGGCTTACTTAAGCTGGTCTAGATTATTTAATATATTCTTTATTTGATATTTTATAAATATATTCTTTATTCCAGTTAAAAAATGATAAAACAGACGTAGAGTAATCTCTGATACAGTTCTCGTCAACTTTTTGTATAATTTAAATATAGCGGGATTAAATAAAACATTTACTATTTTTTTTAAAGTAAGATTTTTAGGATTAGAAAACATTTTTAGATTTTAATCAGATTTTTAGTAGTATATTTCAAAGGTGTCATTGTCATCACTAATTAAAATTGTTAATCTGTAAACTTTTCGCTTGCAAAAGGAAAAAACAGACAGTTCGCTGAGTTTCTTGCGCCGGTATTTGACGTTCAAAATAATCTCTTATTGTGGTTAAAGTTATTTGACGTGTAGAATCGCAATTATTTGTTAGTAGACTAGGACAATCCATATTATGAGTATTACTATTGTAATATATCGGAATCTGAACTGCAGACCATCGTAAAAGTGCGATATACTTACAAATATTTATGTTTATATATTTTTTTAACTTCATGTTTTACCTTAAAGATAATCTAATGTCAGGAGTTAGGACACTTTGCTCTCCGCTATGCCTTTGAATTCAAGACGTTGCTTGTTGATTGGTGAAACACAACACCGCCATTTGCCTTACCATAGTGGACAAATGAAAATAATTTTAATATAACCACTCCCCCGAGTAGGATCAAACCCACAATCATCGTTCTTACAGTCATATACTGTATCACTGCGACACGATGCCCACTTACGTCCATACAATTCTATTATAATAAAATAAATTTAGCTTATCACCTTTCTTCAAGAAAATAAAAAGTTTAAATTTCTACCAATATTTACTAAAATGGGATCCGAATCCAGAAACTTCTTTTTAGGTCTCATAATAATAACATACGTACCGTACACGTCTAATCTGTTTTCATGACTGGCCATGTGGTCTCCCTCTTTTGCCGTACAGGAATATAACCCACCATCCTCGACTCTAACTCGAGTAATATTTAACTGTGCCACCACTGAGTTATCAGACGTCATCAGCTGCCCTAATGCATATCTGTGGAATAATTTATTGTATTCATTTTGGATTGTAAAATACATAAATATTGCAAAAAACCATATAAAATTTGATCGCAGCGGCTTAAATATTTTAACGTGTTTTTAAATTCTAGTATTAAGTATGGAAATATACTTTAAAAATTAGTAACATAGTTAGGCATAATAAAAGGTCTTTCTAGTGCAGCGAAATCTTTTGTCTCTAACTTGCTATGTATCTTGACTCCAGAAAAGAAAAGAAAGAACGAAGAGTTTCGACACTAAGCTCTCCTCAAAAAAAACCAATATAGTACTAGCAGAATTTTTATAAGTAACCGAATATACTACCTGCGATCAGTAATAACACTCATATTGTCATATTAATTTCATATAATTATTTAACTGCATTTATCACATCACTGTGTTTTAGATATATTTTTAAACATTATATATTTTATAATTTTTTTTAATTATAAAATTGAGTTGCACTTGACAAGTTTTATTATGATGCAATAATTTGCATTTCCCGCCAAAATACTCGAGCACAGATTAAATATACTTGTAGAGTTAGCATTGCTGTAATTACGCGACGTGTTGAACGCTCGTAATTACCTAAGGTAGGAGGAATATATATATATATATATATACATATATATATATATATATATATATATATATATATGTATATATATATATATATATATATATATATATATATATATATATATATATATTCTTTGTTTGTTAAAAGTAGCGTCATAAATCTGCAAAGAAAAAGCGAAAGGGATTTGGAATTCTTTTTTTATTAGCCAGTGATAATAATATGGACTGTTTATTTTGAAAGTCCATTTATGAAAAAAATGAGATATTAGGTAATTCATACTTAATCGCATGTTTTTATATATATATTACTAGTCCGTGTTAAATTTCTTTATAAAAATCCTATATTTTTAAACGGGTAAAATTTGCCGGTAAAAAAAATTGTAAAACTGTTGTGTCCTATTTAATTAAGAATAAAGTAAATGAAATAACTTAGGTTATTTAGTTTAAGATATTTTATTTTTTTATATTTTATTGTTTTGCACCGCATCATGCCCGTTCTTTATGGTAAATCCTTATAATTTGGTCGCATAGAAGAGATCATTCTCAGTGATATGGTGGTCTTTGTGCATTTTATTGTTATTTTTTTAATTTATGTACTGTGTATTTTTTCAATGTGCAATAAAGTTTTTAACTAACTAACTAACTAGTTGTGTATTGAATATCAAATTAAAAAAGAAGAAAAATAGAGAAATTATGCAACTAGCATACAAAAAAAAATTTAGAAATTTTGGTTAACAGAGGTTTTTGGCGGCTCGGTTGCTACAATTACCTGTTATTTTAATTTTTTTTATAAATGAGTTCAAAGTTTCCATTTTGGTTACTTATTATTTCATGAAGTGGATAATTTCATATTAATATCAGATAATGACATAGGTAAGAACTAACAGTCTACCTGTGACCACGGACTACTATAAAGTGTTCGAAACGTCAGGTGTCCAAAAATGTATTTTTGAATACCAAAATATACGCGATTAATCCGGTTAAATAGTTTCATTTAAAAAGAACTAATCGCTCATCCAAAAGAAGAACGACGTAATTTGACGATGAAATATAATATACTTAAATTTATTGTGATGATATCTTATAATACTTGTGTATTGTACTACTATAAAACATATTGTATAATAATATTGTGACAAAATTTTAGAAATTATTTAAAAAGCTGAGGCTGCCTTTAAGGAGTTGTAGACCATCATCTATCTTAAGACAAAGTAGATTTGTGGATTTACAAATTGTCACGCGCTTGGAATAAAACGACGCAAGACATAGACAAGTTTCTTTGCGTCAATCATGGCTCTGTGAAGGAGGTGCTACTTCAAAGGGCTGTTTAACGATCAGAACCCATGCAATCTTCCAATCGAACTGCCTCTTGGATTCATAAAGAATCGGTAAGCGGGATCTGAAGTTGTTCGTGAAAATCATTGGGTTCTCTTAGTGCGCTCACGTTTCCTGGATTCTTACCCGTAACTTGGACGGCTCTCAGTACCCTTTTCATTACCTCTATTCGTAAAGACGGGGTCAATGTCCAACCTTATGGTAGTATGGAAACTCTTTGAGCACATGATTAATTTTAGGCATTGTCGAGAGCGTGCTCTCTCATGACGATCAGGATCTTGCATTGGGGACGCCATTTCCACAGGGAAAAACAGAGAGTTTTGTATGAGGCAATTTTAGACCTGTAGTGACCTAAGTCCTTTGATTATGTGTCTTGTCAATACATCTTGTGGATGTTACGATCTATAGGGCCAATACTGACTTTTTAGACATGCACTATCACTATCATAACCCTTCTTGTTTAAGGTTGGGGCTCACCAAGGATTGGCTCTTAGCCCATTCGAGTTCTATGTAGTGCTAGATACTGTTTCAATCTATATCCATGGCTAATTATGTATGCCAATAACAGCGCTCATTTGCGAAAGCCGGTTGGACCTGGAGCGGAAAATAAAGCTCTGAAAGGGTATATTTGAGTACGATGGTCTTAATGTAGTTGTGGCGTTGAGTGAGTACGTGGATTGTGGGAGCCCGAACTTTAGCACCTTCCATACTGGTCAAAATAGCCGTTAAATACACTGTTAATGTATTTAACGTTTGGTTGTTGATCCATTGGACATGAGTTTGGTGACATCAATCATGAGGTCCATGCCTGCATTAGCGGTACATGTGCGAAATGGCGTAAGATCATAGGTGTAGTCTGTAACCGCCACATGCCGCTGAAAATCGAGAGACTGATATACAAGAGCATAACCTTAGATAGCAGTGACTATTCGCCAGTACTTTCTTGGTACAATTAGGAGATTCGTGTTAGGGAAATGAAGAAGCTGCAAAGGATGTGTAATGTAACGTGGACTGACCATATTCGTAATACATTTATTCAAGGTAGTTTTAGAGTTCATGACGTAGCGGATAATTTCCAAGAATGTCGCCTAAGATAATATGGCCATGTTACGCGCCGGCCTAATGACTATGTCGGAAGAACATACCTCAATATATCTATCGGTCACCCAGGTAGCGAAATAGGATATAAGAGTCAATAGAATTACCACCGACATTACCAAGAGTCGTACAAAGTGGAACAGGTTAAGTGGGAAACCAGACTCTAGCTAGGGTTAGAATAAATATACAGAAGAATATGTATTAAAAAATATAAAATTATTTTTTACAAAATCATATCCTGAAATATTTTATTAAATACTAATATTAAATAAACAGTTAAACAATCAAAATAATGTTCATTATACAACTTACTAGAGCAGATATTACGAATAAGGCGCAAGTGTTGTTAAGATGGATAAATATACCTTTATTTTATGCTGTGTTTTTATTTATACATAAAATAATATTAATATAAACCATGGTTCAAAAAATTTATTTGAATTTTTAAAATCATATTTCAATGATCGACGGACTTACTCCAGTTTCAAATTAAGTTAATTGTAAAATTGACTTATTTTGAAAGCGGTGTAAGCCGTTTAGCCCTATATATATATATATATATATATATATATATATATATATATATATATATATATGCAATGTCTCGAATTCGGTGGAAAGTTAAGTATGGAGTGTCTTGACACTAGGTACTATATATATATATATATATATATATATATATATATATATATATATATATATATATATATATATATATATATCAACACGCAATGTCTCGAATTCGGTGGAAAGTTAAGTCTCCGTACTTGTCTTGACACTAGGTACTTTTTGTCTACCCTGCTATGCGTGATAAAAGAGTGAAGCTAAAGAAAAGCAAATTATAAGATAGAAACAATGCCCATATTCATATATTTGTCTATATTTTTCAAATAACTGATTTGTAAAATTTGGACTTACACCACTTTCGCCCAGTCCATGTATACTTTTAAATGAATTTAAGGCAATTTATGACAAAATAGTGGGTTTCTCTAATATTAAGTAAGTACTGAATTAATCGATTTGATTTGTATTCGAATATTTTATACTTGTCGTTTGAGGCCGTTGTGGCTGAGTGAGTCTGACCGTAAACACGATTCGATGTGGATTCGAAGGAATAATTATATAAAAACAATTTCATTTCTCTTGAGCGAATTTACCACTCATTTAGGCAATGTCTAGATAAACAGTAAACGGAGTGTCTTGACACTAGGTTGTCTCTGAATACCCTGTTATATGGGATAAAGCATGTAATTTTTTTCTTAAAGTCTGTAAAATTTCAAACAGTGTTACTGTAAAAACATTATTTTAAAATGAAGTCTAAATTAAACTCTAGTTTTTAAGCTTGTTACTAAAAACGTTCCACGAGCGTAGTAAAAAGTCGTGAATCTCTTCATTATACTCAGAATCAACATAATCTCACGGAATACTTGTATGAGTATATATGCACGTACATTTTACTTAAAATTTATGTTTAATTTTTTTGATATTACTATAGGAAATTAGTTAAATATTTCTGCTTCATTTTTCCAGTATAGCGGAAAGAACTTTTCTACGCTGTGCACTCGAATTTGAGACACTGCATTTTGAATGGCGTAACTTAACGCTTTGTCTTAATTGAATGTAAATTATCTACAGTTCGTAGATATACACACTCACTCTGTTCTACTACGTCACGAAAGCTATAGTAATTTCCCTAGCTAGGATCGAACCCACAACCGTCGCGCTAACAATTATGTCACACTGGCATAACGCCCTGAGCAGTGGAAATCAATGCTACGATTCTTATTTCTATAATCAAGTCAATCACTCGAGTAATGAAATTAAATACGTACGTACGTATAAGTATTTATATTATATACGTAGATAAAAATAAAAATTCCCAAATCAGGATAGAACGCAGTACCATCGTTTTTTGAATACAATTAGATATTTTCCCACTGACCTATAATGGATAAAAATATATTTTTTGAAAGATTTACATAATACATTATGTACAGCTTCACGCTATATTGTATTTGAGACATTTTTTGTTGAAATGATAATAATTTAAATATAATCATTTAGGCCGATCGTGGCGCAGTGGAACAGTGTCTAACTGTAAACGCGATTGGTTGTTGGTTCGATTCTCACTTGGTTATATGATTATTATATTAAAAATTATTTTCATTCCCTCACTCTGCGAATAATAAGCGCGGTGTTGAGTGAACTCACTCAACACGCAATACCACCAATTCTGCAGAAATTGGAGTACAGATATGCGAGATAAAAGCTTGAAGCTAAAAAAATATAATACGTTCCGAATGAGAATCGAACCCACAAGCAATGACGTTTACAGGCAGACACTACTATAAGGCAGTATGATATCATCTACTTGCTATAAAAAAAAAATATTTTTTTATTTAGGTATTTTTCTACTTGTCGTTTATACGCGAACTAATCTAACGTGTAAAAGAGTCTCCATACAAGTGTTTCGGAATTGGTTTTGAACTCGACAAGCGAAGGTTTCTGATTGTAGGTTGTCGATACTTTTGATTACTTTTTCCATCAATTTTAACTAATATTAAAATAATAGACTGTACTATATGACACAGTAGCGGACTTATTTATAGACAGTTTTGGGTTTGAATTACGCTTAAAAAAATATTTGTTTTTTTAGCCTTACGCTTTTATTCCTCATAGCAGAGTAGACATGAAATATTAAGACACTCCGTACTCCGCTTTCCGCTGAATTCAAGACATTGCATGATGAGTGGCGGAACTCAACGCCGCGCTTTGTCTTACCAGAGCAAAATGAAAATGATTTAAATACAACCATTTCCCCGACTGGGAATTGAACCCACAACCGATCTTATTTACAGTTAGAGGCTGTCCCATTGCGACAAGATTGTTCTTACATTTAAGCGAAAATACTAAATCCTTGCTTTCTTTGCTGTTTTGTTCCAATTTTGTTTTATTGGCACTGAACCTGTGACCACTTCTGTAATTCCCTATATCAACCAACGTTAAACATTTGATCTAACATTGTGAAAGAGCTATTCAATATTAAAGAGGATTGTATTTAATTTAAGTCTGACTGTGGATTTGTATAGAACTTATAAACATATTTTAATATAGGTTTATAAATTTAAATTATTTGTATAGATTTTTTGTATATTTCTGATTATTTATTTATTAACTGTTTCAGTTTAAATTTTTCGTTGTAAAATATACTTTTAATATTTCAAACAATTAAGACACTGTAATCCTAAATTTTATATTAATTTAAGATTAGAGGAACAGTTTTCGATCTCGGAGAGCAAGTAATAAAGAACGTCAAATCTATACAATTCAAATTTTAATAGATATTGTACATACTTTCTGCGTCCTTTTAGTATGACAGATTTTACAATATATTGCTTATATCTATCGTGGCTCAGTGCGACGTTTGACTGTAAACGATATCGGTTGCGGGTTCAACGCGCACTCGGGGAATGATTATGTTTAAAAAATATTTTCATATCTATCCGCTGGTAAGACAAAGCGCGTGTTGAATACACCAGTTAGCATACAATACACCAGCCAGTCAAAAAAATACCCTAATACTTAGTTGTCTCTGACTAACCTGCTATGCGGGATAAAGCGTGAAGCTGTTATCTATATATTACAGAAATAAAAAAATCACCTCGGATCAGTATTACTGGATACAAGAACGCCGTCTCGTTCCCATAGAAATTGAGGTGGTCGGTCCCCTGTGGCAGCGCATTGCATGCTAATCTGTAAAGCGTACAAAATTATAACAAAAAAGCGTATATACAACTATATACCTCTTTGTGGGATAATTACTCAAATAGAGGAGTATGAAATTTGCCACAGTTGTAGAATGTGCAGAATGCTGTCATTTTAGAAAATAATGCATAAAAATATAAATTAATAAAATAAATGTAACACACAAAAGCATATCTTTGACGTACACGTTTATATGAAGTAAGATACACGTTGCTAAGGCAACGCGTCAATGGGACATGTGGTATATATAAAAACATAGTTGGATTTGAATCCGCGCCTTTTTGATAACGTCTAATAATTTTCTTCAATTGTCCACCATACTACGTATTAATAAGAACTTATGGACGTTTCGATATGGCGCAAAACCGAAACCAATGCTTGTAAAATTAAATTTGTAACTTACATCTCCACCAGGAGTGACCGTTCTCTCTGTGAAATGCTGAGTGATGATAACTCGATTTTCATTCAAGCCCCTCCGTATTCTTTTTCTTCTGTCTAGACCTGGAAAAAAGTGTTTTTTTTAAACAAACATAAAACCATAGAAACAATGTCGGCGGTGAGTTCACCACTCAGCACGCGATACCACGATTTCGTGCGGATAGCCGTTAAAGGAGTGTCTTGACATGAAGATGTCTCTGAATACCGTGCTATACGGGACATGAGGCTTGATTTTTTACATAGCAGGTTAATCAGAGACAACCTAGTGTCAAGATATTCCGTTGACTGCTTTTCGCCCAAAGTATAGAGCTAGGCTAAGTGGCAAGCTCAAAGCTGGGTTTTGTTTTACCAGAGCGGAGGAATGGAAATATTTAAGCAAGTTTTTTTCTAAACAATGTAAAAAATAAATTCATTAGTATTTAATGTGATACACTCGCACCTAGAAACCTCAATTAAAATATAATTGACCTTAATTTTGTAACAAGTACCTACTCGTATATATGAAACATCACTTTAAAATATTAAATTTAATCCTAAAATAACAATGTTAATAAACATGCAAATGAAATGAAATCAAATTTCAAAATACTATATAATAATATAATCAACACGTGGTAGCGGTGTCCACTCCACGGGGATATTGTAATATGCCCATGTAATTATATTCCACCGAGTTATATGAATGTTATTAGACGTAATCATATTTAATTCAGTTTAATACTAACTGACTTTTCTGAGTTATAAAAATATATAACCAATTGTTTCAATTAATTGGAAGGAAAATTTCACGTATTTTTTCTAGTGTCACGCTTTATCCTTAATGGGGTAATTAATCAGATTATATTATTGAATAGATAAGAGCAAAGCCACGTCCAATCTCTCTCTTCATATAAGACCTGCCATGTTCATGGTTTTAACGTGACCTTCCTCCAGTATCATATATTATTCTTACCATTCTTTTGTCACTCATCCTCTTGACGTGCCCAAATAACCTGATTTTTTTTATAAAATCCAAATAAATACTAAATGGAGTAATTATCAAATCTGTATGTCAATTAAAAATTAATTTAAGTGAATTTGTATCAAAATTCAAATATATTTGTAAATATTTGATTTGCAGACAGTATAGGTGTCCGAACTCAGCAGATGATTGTATGCCCCGTATAATTTTATTCCAGTGAGATTGTCAGCGAGGGGGCGACGGTAAGTAATGGGGGCAGTTTAACTTTCAATTGGTTTAAATGTTCAATTTTGTATATAAATTTTACTTAAAATTAATATAAAATACCTAATATTAATTATTAGGCCGGTCGTGGCGCAATGCTATAGCGTAGACTGTAAATGCAATGGGTTGTTTGTTTGATTCCCACTCGGGAAGTGATTATATTTAAATTATTTTCATTTCCTCGCTCTGGTAAGGCAAAGTGTGGTGTTGGGTAGGCGTTGAACACAAAATGTCTCGAATTTTCCAGAAAGTGGAGTGCGAAGTGTCTTTATACTAAGTACTTCCTGTCTACCCTGCTATGCGGGATAAAAACGTGAAGTTAAAAAAATGCAAAAATTTAATATATCTTGTCAAATTTTTGATGGATGTTTGTTAGTCTTGCAAAAATCACTGAACTGAAAATATAGATTTACATACATACGAATAACACAAAGGCTACAAATATATTATTTTTTTGTTTACTTTGTGTATAATGATAACTTCTTTAGTCTTTTTATATATTATTTGAAATTATTGAAAAAATAAAATTAAGGTTTATATATTATAAAATAAAGGTTTTGATATTACTTAAAAATCATCATTGTGGAGTTATGATAGATGTCAGGCTAGTCAAGGTTTTTAGTATTATAACTTTAGTGGATCCATACATTAGTAAAATAAACTCTATATATCAGAACCTAGAACTAAAGCCTAGTTACTAGACATTAATTTTCCTTTATTCATGATTTTTTTCTTGGATTACATTCCACAGAAGTTCTCCTTATAAGCCTTGCAACATATTCCTTGGAAATACCAGCTAGCAACACTTCCCACAAATGGTTATATCCTATAGGTATATTATACATACATATTTCGGCTGTAAACGTTCATTGGAGCCCGCCACTTTAATCAACATGTAATTGCCCCACAGGACGCTAATGCGATTGAAACGGTTATTACCGAGTAATTGCTGTGTCTAGATGGAGATGTCCAATCCTGGCTAAAATTGACTAATATACAACATTAGGTAGGTATAGTGATATATATTTTATATGATAACTGATTTGATGGGTTTCGGTTCAAATATTATTTAGGATGGCTTCTGCTGTTATAATTGTTAGAGGCCGGTCGTGCCGCAGTGTGATAGCGTTTGACTGGTGGTGGTTTTGATTCCCAGTGATTATATTTAAATTATTTGTACTTTCTCGGTTCTGGTAAGACAAAGTGTGGAGTTGAGTTCCGCCACTCAACACGCATTGTCTCGAATAAAAACTTATGAAGAAAAATGTTGGATCCGTATTTTATGCTGTACTTTATTTTACTAGAAATGAAGAAATTCCCACTAGCCTACTAGACATCGAATTCTCAACCCCAGGTTTTAGTCTACTGTGCTATTATAACGGCCTCCATTATAATATTTGGATTAAAACGATTATATGAGTTACATGTGGTTATCAGTGCGCATTTGAGCAACTTCTGATTGTAAATAGTTGTGGGTGCTATGTCCATTCAGAGAATAATTATATTAAAAAAAAATATTTTCATTTCTCTGCCCTGGCAAGCTACAGCGTGGCGTTGAGTTCGCCATTAAGCGCGCATTGTCTCAATTTTGGGCGGAAATCAGTCAGCAGTCTAGTCTAGCCATTAAGGTTTTTGACTATCCCTGATTGCATAGCAGGATCTATCCGAGGGATAAAGTGTATAAAAAAGAAATGGTTAGTATTTATATGCAAACAAATTTAGACTCATTTTGTTTTCTTTTTTCCGTTCCTCTACGGAATACAATGGAAAGATTTTTTTTTACAATAACTTTAATAATCACTATTAATAAAAACGTAATAAAAATCGTTAAAATCGTTTAAGTTGCATCATCCTATACCTTTTAACACCTTTTTCACACTTAGCTAAAATATATATATATATATATATATATATATATATATATATATATATATATATATATATATATATATATATATATATATATATATATATATATTAAAACCAAAAACATTTCTAATATTTTAGTATGAGCATCCTATTAGTAGAACAAAGAAGTAAACAGGCAATAATTCAAACCGCTGTACACTAGATAAGTCGCTTCATACGCTTGGGCGTAGTACGGAATAAATAACGGTGATAAATAATCTGTTCACGACACCGGTCGTGTTAAGTGGCCTTAACTTCCAGCGATTGAATATGGATGTAGTTTACACAGTATAATATAAAATCACGATTCTCATATATTTTTAGTATCGAAATTGCATTTGTTTTTAGCTATTGTAGTAAAGTGTCTTTATACTATGTCTAGAGGAAAACCAATAAAAATGTATAATGTCAAGTGTTTGACTGCTTCTCGTCCGAAATTGAGACATTCCGTGGTCATTTGCGAACTCTAAGACATGCCGTGTCTCACTAGAGTGAAGAAAACAAATTTTAAATTTCCTCGCGTGGGAATCGAATCCAACACCAATCACGTTTACAGCCGTATCACAATATATGTTTTTAATTAAATTAACAGTACGGTGTAATAACGATGTATTATTGTAAACCTCTTTGTCGTTTCGCACAATGTGTTTGTTTTGTTCAGTGCCGCCCTTACTATGATTCACAGCGAATACCCTTTGTTAATATGTAGGTCAATATGCGTATATAAAGTTTTTTTGACTTCGCCCTTGTAAATTTAGAATGGTTTGTTGATTACAGAGTGATATCGTGTTGATTATATGTTATTATTGCCTTTTGTATCTTCTGTAGTGATAATAATAATAATAATCAGCTTCACGCTTTATTGAGACTACGGCCCATGATCTACGTATAATAATACAAAAATATCTAAGTGTTATTAAAATAATCGGCATTGACATTTGTGTTACTATAAAAAACTGCGTAAGTTGCCAAATTAGATTTAGCAGCGCCTCGAGAACCCCCGTCGAGGTAGAGTACATCTCGGCTAGTGGCGGTCAAGATGGAGCACAGTCACCGATTAAGTGTGTAAACGGCTTACTGCTACGGATTAAAGTAGTACATTGCTCGGGATTGGGATAGGATCTACCTGCGGTAAGCACAGAGCAGACGAAGCCTTGTTATGATGATGGACGAAGGTTTGGATTGGAGTACCCGTCAGTAGACCTAGGTGGCCACGGTGGAAACGATTCGCACCTCCCCCCCTCCCTTAAGGCGCTGGGCCAGAAGATATTATACAGCAGGTGCAGGTGCTGATAGGGTATGGTTGCTTTGGCAAATACTTACTCTAAATTGTAAGTTGGGAGGTGTCGCTGGCGTCCTAAGAGGGTAATGCGGCCATCATACTCTAGCTGAATGCCCCACTTGAGCCTCACAAGGACATGCTTTGATGGGTGTAGTGGGTAGAGATTTCTCACTATCCAGTTGAGTTGTTAACATATTGCAATGATCTCCTTTTGCGTGTCAGTCACTGAGTGAAGGAGTCCCAGGAACGGCATTGCGAGTCCAGCGCGTATACAGACTCGCTACACCGTCGTGGCCAGGCTGTAGAAGAAGGTACTACCTTCTTGCGTATCTTTAATTTTCCCTAAATCTAGAGAAGCTATTATGGAAGAATCATATTGATCCGGCAAGACATGGAGGCTACGGGTGGACTGGAAAATACTCCTGAGCACCCTGACAACCAGTGGCCTGTAATACGGGCCGTCGAGCGAGGCGTCGTAACGGCATGCGCGGGCGATCCTGCGGCGTCTAATGTAGGTGGAGAGGGTAGTATCAAATACACTGAGGAATCCTACAGTATTATTCGTCCGTAAGGCAAATCACTTTTGCGTATGGGTGGTCTGCGTAGATTACATTTCAGTTATTTGTTAGTAAATCAATAATAGTCAAAGCTTAGAGTTCATTCATACGGTCAAATAAATATAAAATAAACATACACATAATAAATAAACATAAGCTTGAGTGACTCCAAAATCTTTGTATACGGTTTATATTTGGCCTCTGTAAATATGACTAGATTTCCGACTTTCTCAAGAAACTCAAGTGGCTTTCTATAAGACTTCGTAGGAATACTCTTATTTTACATCTTCTATATTGTATGCTTTTTAATCCTTCAACTCCTTTTTACCTAAAACAATAGTTTCAGTTTCTAGGCAACTCACACTGTCGTTCTCTCAGACCCATGAAAATGTAGTCTTCAAAATCCCTCCCCATTCCAATTCCTTCTTTTCTAACTCCTTCACAGTTACGGTTGCTCGACTTTGAAACTCCCTTCCCATCAATATAAGAAGTGCTAAGACTCTTTATACTTTTAAGTGCCTGGTGAAAGCACATTACTTAACTGACTAATTCCATGTACACTAATTTTTATTTAAACTAGGTATGTATGTGTATTTATATATATATATATATATATATATATATATATATATATATATAACTATTTATTTATATACGTATATATAAAGCCAGTATATACAACGCCTACCGATTTAGTTTGTCCTACACCTTAAGGTTGCCTGGCAGAGATCGCTCATAGCGATAAGGCCTGCTGTAACCTTTTATTTTATTATGCGTTTCTTTGTTCTTTTCATGTGTGCGGTGTGCAATAAAGTTTTATTATTATTACTATAAACATAAAGTACAGTCTATGTGTCCATAGTGTGTTTGATAATAAAAAACATAACCTACTCCCTACGATCACTAGCATTGTCGTGACCAATATTATTCAATATGAGTATACTGAGAGGCCAGTCGTAGTGCAGACAGCATCTGACTGTAAACACGATCGGTTGTGGGTTCGATGCACACTTGAGTGAGCGATTATATTTAAATTAATTCCACTTCCTCTGGTAAGACAAACTGCCACCATTCAACAGGCAGTGTTGAATTCGGTGAAAAGCGAAATATGGAGTGTCTTAACACTCGGTACTTTCTGTCTACCCTACTTTGCGGGATAAAAGTGAAGCTAAAGAAAAAGAAACAAAAAGTATACTGAATATCTTACCTTGTTTCGTATTATTATAAGAAGTTGAAGAAACTGGTGTGTACCTGAAAAGAAAGAAAAAGGTTATTAAAATAGATTTATAAAGAAAGAGATGCATTTCATACTTATCTCAGATTATTATTTTTAGTTTCAAGCTTTTATCCTGCAAAGCGGGGTAGACACTTCGTGTACTTAATGTCAAGTCACTCTATTCTCCGCTTTCCACATTCGAGACATTGTGTGTTTAGTAATGGAGCTTAACGCCGCGCTTTTAAATATGAGTATATTCTCCCGAGTGGAAATCGAACACGCAATCGATTTTTTTTATATTCAGAAGCTGTCCCAATGTGCCACGACTGGTCTCAAATCACAAAACCCCAGATTCTTCAGCATTTTAAATTTTACCAATTTTCATTGAGAACCCAATTCTGTTAAACAGGCTGACAAAATAGTAAGAAATATTAATTCAAGCAATATTTAAATATATTAACATTTCGTATAACAAAAGGAGTAATCCAAAAATCATAAATTTTTAAATGAAAAAACTGCATCTAAACGTTGCCTGTTAAGCAGTGTGAGTATGTTTACAAAAATCTATCTTCATTTATGAAAAAAAATAAAGCCTCATTAAAATTATAGTTGAATTACATCATATAGAGGAATGATCTCTTTTAAAATAAAGCACAGCGTTAAGTTCCGCCATACACAAACTGTAATAAAAAAGATAAAAAAAAACTAGACAAACTATGCATAAATCAACTATGTCTACGTCAACTTCACTGTAAACAAAAATATGAAATTGAAATCTATAACGGATGTGTTGTTGTAATAACATTCCATCGATGTATATTTATATATATATATATATATATATATATATATATATATATTTTCTTATACCAATATACCCGTTAACGGGTAAACTATGTACGTATTGTATTAACACCGTTTCCGTCACTTTATATAATAGTTTATATCAAACTATGTGTATTATTTGTCTATATGAAACTATTAACGGATTAATCGCGTATATTTTGGTATTCGAGGATACACTTTTGGAATTCCCGATGTTTCGAACACTTTACAGTGTTCCGAGGTCGCAAGTAGTGACAGTCTACTGACACTAATAGTGACTCGAAACTACTGTAACTGTTCGAATCGGCGGTTTTCAAAAATATATTTTCGAATATCAAAATATACGCGATAGATTTATTTTAAATTGTTTCATTTAAAATGTAAATTTATAAAACTCAAAGATGTTAAAATGTATTTATTTGTAATCTTTATGCCTAATTCCATTCTACTCTCAATGTATAAGATTTTCCTTTACGTATTATTAGTAAATGCAGTATTATTAAAGTACATAATTTCGTCAAAAGTCAAACTGTTCCAATACGAAATTACAATAAGTTAAATAAAGCAGAAAAATATAAAAATTATATTTTTAATCTTAGATCAGCTGTGCTCGTGACTTTGTTAAATTATTTTAAACGGATTAATCACGTATATTTTGGTATTTGAAACATCTATATGTGTAAACGTGTATACACGATTAATCCGTTTCAATTAGTTTCATTTTAAATGTGTAAAAATTGTGTAAATCAAAGATCTTATTACCTACCTAAACTTATTTTTAATAACATCAGCTATCTACCAGTAAAAGTTCTGTCAAAATCGGTTCTGCAGTTCTTAAGATTAATCGGAACAAACAGACAGATAAGCATTGCAAAAAATGTCATTTTTATATAAGCGAATATTTTAGTATTACAAACATACACTCCAATTTATTATTATAGAAATAGATATACGATACAAACTTATTTTCGTTTACTTTCAAAAGCGTTTAATAGTTGAAGTATGAATATAAGAAAAAAAATCAATTTCTAAATATTAACTTTAACTTGGCTTTTTCTTAAACGGAATCCTGATATTATAAGTACTGAGAAACCAATCAAATGTAACCAGCCAGTAACATCAAAGACGATTTCCTCTGAAATATTTCATTTCGTACCATTCGTTCAATAAAACGACCTAATATAACGTTATTATTTATAAGAATAAATAAAAGGAGAGTTATAAAAATAACTTTAATTTAATATTGATTTCAATATCATAGTCGAGAATAATATTATACATGAGGTGGTCTTAGGTTCGATTTCCGCTTCCGTTTATATTACAAAGTAGCTGTGCTTACGACTTTATTCGCATGATCTACATGTATACATCTTTATTATATAATTCTATAGTAAAGGTAACCTAAGCTATTACTTAATACATCGTCTATCTCCCAGTGAATGTCCCATAAAAATCGGTCAAGCCGTTCAAGAGATTATCCAAAACAGTTTTTTCTATGTACACCTTGTATATGTATGTATGCATTTTTTACTTAATGCATGCAGACATTCCAATTTTGTTTATTTCTATATAGATATGGCCTCATAATTTTTCCTACTTGGAAGGTAACAAACCAGAGTTACATAACGTTCGTTCTCCGCCTTTACCTGCATATAAGAATTAGAAACATTCATTTATTTACCAATCTGGTAAATTAAAATAATTAAAATATTTACTATTTTTAAAGTGTTATTCCACACTTAGGATTAGAAAACATTTTTGAAAAAACGTATAAAAATTCGAACGCAGCGGGATTCGAACCCGCGCCTCTTGGATACCGTCCAAGCGCTCTGACCGCTAAGCTAATTTTTATACGTTTTTTCAAAAATGTTTTCTAATCCTAAGTGTGGAATAACACTTTAAAAATAGTAAATGTTAAAATAAAATAGCAATCTCTCTTGTTAAACGATTATTTCTTAATAATCTTTAAGTAGTAGAAATTTGTAAAAATCTCTCTACAGAGATGCTAACAACATAAATAAGTTGTAACAAAACGTATAAGAATTTCGACGCAGCTGGTAGTAGAACGCATGGCTTAGCGGTCAGAGCACTTGGACGGTATCCAAGAGGCGCGGGTTCGAATCCCGCTGCGTTCGAATTTTTATACGTTTTTTCAAAAATGTAATTAAAATATATTAATAACTCCTTTGAGTCCCGAATTATTTCACAATCAATCGTTTTAACCCAGTAAGACTCTTAGAAGAAACAATATACGTAAAAATATGTTTAATATTTTAATATAATTTTCCATGTCGTATATATTTGTAAGTCGCAACACTAGTTTCTCTTTGCTTACTGCTTATATGCGGAGATTAAAAAAATTAGAACCCAAACGTAAATTAGAATGTTTGCTTTACCTTTTTATTCCGCATAGCAGGGTGGACAGAAAGTACCTAGTGTCAACACACTCCGTATTTCGCTTTCCACTGAAGTCGAGACATTGCGTGTTGATTGGTGGAACTCAATGCCGCTTTTTGTCTTTACCAGAGCGAAGAAGTGAAAATAATTTAAATATAATTACTCCCCCGAGTGGGGATCGAACCCACAAACGATCGCGTTTACAGTCAGACGCTGTCACTCTGTGCCATGACCGGCCTCAAATATTTGCTAATATAGCGTAACTATAAAGATATACAGAAAAGATCTCACCTAAATGTAACCTGACCTTAAATTATTTCACAGTACCTTTTATATTAAAGGTATAGTTGTCATATAATTTTTAAATACAGTATAAAATAAAAAGAGAAAAACTGATAATAAAGGAAAATAGACACGGATCTATTATCTTTGATATATTAATATTTATATTAAATTAAAAAAAAACACTCAAAATTATAAAAACATTAACATAATATTGACAAAATGACCTTCCATTGTATAGGACATTGTAGCGCTGTTAGACATTGTGAATTCAATTTGTATGTAGGGGAATGCTAATATTTATATCATTCTCATTTCTCCGCTCTAGTTAGATAAAACACAGCGTTGAGTTCCGCCGCTTAATTCGAAACGTTTCGAATTCTTGCAAAAAGTGACAATAAGCTAAAAGCTCATACTGAGAGCTTCATAAAGCTAGCGTAGACGTGTCTATGAAACTCAAATTTGAATATTTGAAGTGATGTCAGTTATCAGATTTTGAACGTAATTTAATAAGTCAGATACGATTTTGTACGGCGAGATGAGTTATTACATTACATCTTAACAGGTTTATATTTTAATGCTTGGCTTACGTTTATCTCCGTTTGATATAGAATAGGTCATGACGCGTTATGTAAAGCAAAGTTAAATTTATGTGCACATTGAATTTTTTTTAGTTTCACCCTTAGAAAGTATCTAGTGTCAAGACACTTCGCACTTCGCTTCCCACCAAAGTCGAGACATTGCGTGTCGAGTGGTGGAACTTAACGTCGCCCTTTGTCTTTACCAGAGTGAAGAAGTGAATATAATTTAAATATAAATCACTCCCCCGAGTGAGTATGGAACCCACTACCCGTCGCATTTATAGTCAGATGCTGTCACACTGCGACGACCGGCCTCATAGAAACAATAATGAAAATAAAAGTCAAACCACACGGAATAAAAATCAAAGGTATTATAAATAATTAAACATACAGTCAGCTCGCGACTTACGACCATTCGCACTTAATCTTGAAAACTGTTTCTAAGCAATGTGTTAAAAAATGTTCTAAACTTTATTTAATTAATCCATTAAAATAATAACAATTAAAAAATAGAAAACAGAAATAAAAGTCATTATATTTGCTTATATAATATAATATGATAGATATGTGTATGTATACATATATTATTATATTATTTATTGAGGCAAGTCGTGGCGCAGTGTGACAGCATCCCCACTCGGGGGAGTGATTATATTTAAATTGTTTTCACTTCCTCGCTCTGGTAAAGATAAATAGCGGCGTTGAGTTCCACCACTCAACACGTAATGTCTCCAATTCGGTGGAAAGCGAAGTACGGAGTGTCTTGACATAGGTACTTTTTGTCAACGCTGCTATGCGGGATAAAAGCGTGAAGCTAAAAAAAATATTTATTTTTGTATGAATATCGACTTACGACCATTTCCCCGTCGTAGGTCGAGAACTGACCGTATTTGTAATATATGCACATATATATATATATATATATATATATATATATATATATATATATATATATATATATATATATATATATATACACATGTTTGTTTGTGTCAATATATGTTTTAGAAAGTTTCATTAGGTTAACATTTTTAAATATTTTTAAGAAAGCAATAAATCCTCTGTAATATAACAATATTTATTTTATTCATTAAATAAATATATTTCTTATTTATTATTTTGATAAGAAAATAGTTCTCTACATATTAAACACATACCAAAATTAAATTATCGTGTATATTTAAAATATATTTTACAAGGCGAATGCAAAAATATTTTCAGCCTAATCCACTCTATTTCAGTTCATGAGAAGTGACAGGAGCTCGCGGACGACGCGATGTCACTGGAACATCGAGGATTTAATAGCGTTTGACAAATTTATTTTCTATTCCTGTAACATTCTGGTTTTTTGAACGAAAATTGAAATGTCTGAAGTGTAGCAAGTAATATAACAAATTTCCACTCGAGGGAGTGATTATATTTAATTTATTTTCACTTTCACGCTTTGGTAACACTCTCTCTTTGTTCATCCAGACCGGTAAAACAAAATATGTAGTAAATTATAAATAATAAATAATAATAAAAAAAAATTCTTAGCGTTATATTCTTAACCAAACATTGCAGGAACAGGAGCTAGAAGAAGAATCTGGGACTTGCCAAGTATAGATTGAAAGCTGTTTATGTATTTCTTTAGATCAACCAGTGGCATACACTTTGCAAACAAGAAAGGTAAATATGAATTAAAACGTATTATATGTTAAGGTATATACAGCATGCATTATTATAAAAATTATTAAATTAATAATTTTAGTTTATATTTTAAAACACCATCTATATTTGTGTATTTTTACGTGACTTTCCTCCAGTATCATTGATTACTCTGTTTTCGATGGTCTTCCCAGACTTCTCGTACTGTTCGCTTTTGCAACCTTAAAGTGTAATCCTTTCTTGGCATTTCATCACTCATCCTCTTAACGTGCCTTAATTTTTTACATTTTACCTAGTGTCAAGACATTATACTTCTCTTTGCACCGAATTCGAGTCATTGCGGGTTAACTGCGTGGAACTCAACTTCTCACTTTATCTTACCAGAGCGAGAAAGTGAAAATAGTTTAAATACTATCCATCCCCCGATTGGAAATCGAATCCACAACCGATCGCGATTAAACGCAGACCTCACCATAATAATTGTTACACCTAAATGTTTTCTTTTTCAATAACCATAGGAGTATATAAACTTAAAGCCAAAATTTAAAAGAATATTCCCCTACAATATTTCAAAACAAAATATTAAAAAGAACGTCACAAAATATTTTCCCTCTCACCGTTCTTTTATTCAGTGTCGCCATGAGAACGGAGTCTCATCACTGCATTCTCGCCAAAAATATAATACAGCTTGCTAACTTAAAAAATTAGGTATTTTACACACGATCATTTTTCTGTTAAAATATATATATTTAAATAAAAAAAAATGTAAAATGTGAATATTGTAACAAAAATATTGAATTTTTGAAAGCAAACATGTTTATTAGGAGTTTAGACTAATCTGGAAATTATTGCTATAAATATATAAAGTATGGTAAAGAATTAATAAAAACGATTTTGATTTCAGCAAAATATTACTAGATATTATTTTTCACTTTCGGCAAATTATAACATATATTATTAAATGTGAATAAATGGATACATTTATATGAGAATTTACGCTAATTTAAATTTTAAATGTATGGCAGCAATAAACAACTCGGTCCGCAGATGAAATATTACAAAATAAATAAAAAAAAATCACAATTGCTGCATTAATATAGATGAAGATTTTTTAGAAACAGAAGGAACCTGTGACCATTGCAAAGCGTTCAAAACGTTGGGTTTTTAAGTGTATTTTACAATACTAAAAAATACGCGATTAATCCGTTTAAAATCTCAAACAATGATTTTAGAAAATAAATTAAAAATATGATTATTACAATGATTTATTAGTTTTACCATTTGATGTTCCATTGATGGAATACATAGATAAAAGCGTACACTATATTGTTGCATATATTTATTGCATGTATGTAGACAGAAAGAACCTAGTGTCAATACACTCCGCATTTCGCTTTTCGCCGAATTCGTATCATTGCGGGTGAAGTGGCGGAACTCAACGCCACACTTTCTTTTACCAGTGCGACGAAGTGGAAATACTTCAAATATGACCACCACCCCTAGTGGAACCCACGACCGATCGCGATTACAGTCAGACTTCACCACAATAATTGATACACCTAATTATCAATAATATTGTATTTTTAAAGCTTTACTAAGCTATTAGTTTTCTACGTCTTTTTTAATAAAAGAATGCAAAGAAAGGTTATGGTATATTATTTAAGGTTATGTTAAAAATACTAATAAATGTTTGAACTTTGAACTATCGCCTTAAATATTATATTTTCTCCAGCTTCACACGTCATATATATATATATATATATATATATATATATATATATATATATAGTGTCAAAATATTCCATTACCCACTTTCCAAATGAAATCAAAACGTTTTGTGTGCCGGAAATCAACGCCACGCTTTGACTTACCCAACCGCTTAAATGGCGACAATTATACACATATAATCATGTCTCCAAATGGGAATCGTATCCCTAACCAATATACGTTTACAGTCAGACGCTGTCCCACTGCGCCACAATAGTCTAAAATTAATGCTAGATTAATATTATGACAAGCGCTGTGCTAGGCTTTGTCTTGTTTTTTTCCATCTTTTGTCCTACACGTAGTAATTTGAACTTTCATTCGGGACTATTTCTATAACGGATGAGAGTGAAACGTTACATTCATTGAGATTGCAGCTTCTTTTTATCTCCTGAAAAAAATTGTAACTACATTTTGTATTTATTTGAAGTTATTTGCTTGTGTCAGCTTTTAACATTCGTGTCTTTATTTTGATGTTTTTAATAAAGAATAAAAAACTCGGCAAAAAGTTTTTAGAATGTCATGTAAGATCATGTAAACACACATATATATATATATATATATATATATATATATATATATATATATATACACACTTAGGATTAAAAAACATTTTTGAAATAACGTATAAAAAATTTGAACGTAGCGGGATTGGAACCCGTGCCTCTTGGATACCGTCCAAGCGGAAAAAATGTTTTCTTATCCTAAGCGTGGAATAACAGTTTAAAAATAGTAAATATTAAAATAAACTAAAAAAGCAATCTCTCATGTTAAACGGTTATTTCTTTATAATCTTTAAGTAGTAGAAAATTTGTAAAAATCTCCTTATAGAGATGCTAACAGCACAAACAACACGCTATGTTTCGGTTTTGGTGGAAAGCGAAGTACGGAGTGTCTTGACATTCTGTCTACCCTGCTATGCGGGATAAAAGCGTGAAGCTAAAAAAAACAACATAAATAAGTTGTAACAAATTATATATAAGAATTTCGACGCAGCTGGTATTAGAACGCATGGCTTAGCGGTCAGAGCGCTTTGACGGTGTTCAAGAGGCGCGGGTTCAAATCAGGCTGAGTTCAAAATATTTATAAGTTATTCGAAAAAAAATTTTTTATTTATATGCTCTGGTAATACAAAAGGTAGTGTGACGTTGAGTTTGCCACACAACATGCAATGTCTTGTTTCGGACGGAAAACAGCTAGCGGAGTGTATTGACATTAGGTTATTTCTTTTACACATGTTCCTTAAACAGAGTGTTTTTTTAAAAGAAATCTCTTTGTAATTATTTACTTTGATGATCTCTGCTATTCGTCCAAATTGAATTAAGCACAAATTAACAGTATGTGTTTATTTGTGCCTGTGCAAATGTGTAATGGACAGCACCTCACCGTGTCTCCTAGTGGCAAATATAACAATACAAATCACATTTAAACCTCGGACTATTCAGCTCTAATATGCCAGTATGTATTAATCATATTAAAAATCTTATAAGGTCAGAAAAATTCTAATTATTTGATTTATAATAATACTTATTAGAGACGTTGAATATCGATTGGCGTAACTCAACGCCGTACTGCGTCTTAACAGAGCGTCAATAATAATAATCAACCTTGTGAAATTAATAAAATAGGATAAACGGTAAAATTCTATTTCTTATATATGTTTAGACTATTTTTTTATTTACAAGATATCTGACATGGGACTACAAAGCATAGACCGTCCGTTTACCCATTAAAACCTCAAGATGCTGTTCTGAGAGCCAGGAAGTCAAGAGTGGTGGTCACCATGAACGGATTCTATGGAATAGCGTACACCTACATACTTTTTTACTGTACTAGTTGCTTTCATAGCAAATAAAATTTCAATTACCAAAGTTTCCTTCCAGCACAGCTTTGAATTACTAAGAACATTACACCTCACACGCGCTTCATTAGGCGGCGTGTTTAAAACGCCTCGTATACAAGATGCCTTAGGTTTTGAATAATTCATTCACATCTTCACATACGCTTGATACAGGCAAGGCCACGTGGAATAGGGAAGTCAAAATTTACATAATTTAACCGAAGAACCGACTTGAGTGGTTTGAAAATTTGCTGTAAATTTGCAAATTTTATCAGCCCTGTTTACTATTCAAGTGTTATAAAGGTAATTAAATGGTTGCAATAATAGTATTACACACATAGGTGTAGAAGCTGTGGCTTTTTGTGTCCTCTGGCCTTTTGACTTAAGGTGTGGTATATTTAAAAAAAATATAATTTTTTTTTCGTAATATATATTTTTCCACCAATCAACACTTACCAATAGACAATTTTGATTGGCAAAGTGTAAAACGGAGTGTCTTGAAAGTAAATTCTCACTGACTACCTACGGTGTTAAGTTAAGCGGAAAAAAAGTGAACTTAATAAAAATTGTGAGAAACAATATAGTAAACCAACTTTTCATATCGATTTTACGCTTTACGCAACGAATATTGACATTAGAAGGAATTATTATTTACCAATTAACTATGTTCCAATGTACTTAGCGGTTCGCTGAAATTGATAATCGCTGAATACAACCAATTATTGACAATTATTCTCAGTCTAATAATGATCATGAAAATTTCATCTCATAATGAATTTGTGCGAGGTGAGTTTGAGCGTAAAAACAATGGCAGTTAGGTCGATTCTAATTCGGGGGTGCTGACAATAGGTTTTCTCTATCTACCCACCATATACGAGAAGAAGTGCGATAAATATAAAATTCTTTTTATCTATTTTTGCAATGCAAGAAAATGCGTTAAGTTACTTTAATATATAAATTATCGATATTACAAGTTATAATTGATTTATTACTTTTTATATTGATTTATAATGAAATGCTATTTGGATGCTAATTTGATTTAATAAATAAACCCACAGTGGGCAAACATCGTGCTTACTGAAAATAAATTACGAGTATGTTCATATAGCACGCCGCCACATAATATCTCGAATTGGTTGAGTAGAAAGCGGAGAAACGGAGTGTCTTGACACTAGGTTGTCTCTGCATAGCCTGCTACGCGTGATAACGCGTGAAGCCAAAAGAAAAGATGATTTTTCTTTTCCTATTACACGTTATATATAAAGACACTACAACAATCTCTCCGCCTTTCCCTTTTACAAGAAATTATAATGAAAAATACAACTTTAATATTTATTATTCCATGTCAGTTTTTTTTAATAAACACGAAGGTAGGATGCGACGTCGCGTCGAGAGCGTTTGGTCCACTGGAGCGTGCACCCTGTTCAAACATTTCATATACATACATATAGATATATACATATATATTTGTACTTTATAGTAGTTTGTATGAAATTCTATATAAATGTGACATATGAATTTAATACTTTACAGTTTTTACTAAAAAAATGTTAAACTATCTTCTTTGAGTTTTTTAATAACATAATTGCGTAGGGATCTTGAATTTAACGTCATCGTGCATTAGGAGAGTGTCGACTAACTTGTTAGTTGTCGTTTTCTTATTTTTGTTAATAATTATGTTTATATTATCGTCGTGGCGCAGTGGGACAACGTATGGCTGTAAAAGCGATCGGTTGTGGGTTCGATCCCAACTCGGGGGAGTGATTATATTTAAATTATTTTTACTTCCTCGCTCTGGTAAAAAAAACGAAGTTCGGCGTTGAGTTGCACCATTCACCAAGTAATGTTTCGAATTCGGTGGAAAGCGAAGTACAAAGTGTCTTGATACTAAGTACTTTCTGTCTACCCCCTGCTTTACGGGATAAAAACGTGAAGCTAAAATAAATATTATAACATAAAGATGAAATGGGCAGGAATGACTAGACAGTCAAACTTAGTTGTGAATTCAATAAGCAATCGAATTAAAACTCATGTCTTGATACCAGATCATAAAACGAACAATGTCTAAAGGAAGTTAGTGAAAAGGAAGGTGGTCAAAAGGAAGGTGGTGGATAGGAAGGTGTTCAAAAGGAAGGTGGAGGAAAGGAAGGTGGTCAAAAGGAAGGTGGTGGAAAGGAAGGCGGTGGAAAGGAAGGTGGTGGAAAAGATGATGGTAGAAAAGAAAGTGTAAAGTAAGGAAAGTGTATTCCACAAAAATTTATATACATATGTTCACTCTATTTAAAACGTATCAACAATATTAAAAATGTCATATCAGGCTTTATTAAATATACATGAAGGATACGCGATGAGTCAACCTTATAAGTCACTGAAGCGTCGCTATCAGATATACTCGTACTTTGAAATTTACATTACGCTTGTAATAACATCTTATTAAATGGGAGAACGCTACAGTGGCGCAATTTTGAAGTCTTTGACTGTTTTATATTATTTGTGGGTTCGATACCCACTCTATAGTTTTTTTACGTTAAATTAATATTAAATTAGTTGTGTTTTAATTTTTGTAGAGCTAAAATGTTTGACTTAGTATTATTATTATATTTTTAGTTTACTTTCTCTAATAAAACAAACTGCGGTGTTGAGTTCCACCATTCAAGTAATTAGCATATTTATACCTATATGGATATATCTAAACATTCTTTTAACTCACAAGTTTGTGTTCAATATATAACATAAAGTTCTATTTTTCAACTGTCCGTATGAATTTCTACTGTGCGTTGTGTACTAGTCAGTTTATGTGGAACGAATGTATCTAATACATATGAATAAAAAAATCTTGATTAATTTTAACCCTAAAATGCTATGAAGTTAGAAAAAAAATTGGTGCTAACAAGTTAATCAACTTGTGCCCAGTATACCGAGGCACAAGAACATTTAAAAATGTACGTACATATCAAATGTATCGTAATTTAAAATCTTTTTCTAATTTAAATTTACCTCTTGTTTCAGATTCACGCTTTATTTCGAGCAGAATAATCAGAGACAATCTTATGTCAAGATACTCCATTGACTGCTTTTTGCCCGAAATCAGGACATTGCGTGTTAAGTGCCGAACTCAACGCCGCACTTTGTGTTACAAAAGCGGAGATATGAAAATAAATGTTCAAATAAATAGAAAAATACGCGCAATAATAAGATTTGCAAATATGATTATAATTAAATTTTACATACGTATAAATAAATATTATTATATATATATATAAATATATATATATATATATATATATATATATACATATAAATATATACAAAAATTTGGTTCACAAATAGATATACACATACACACACATAGCAAACGGTTTATAATACATACAGTTGGTTCTGCTGCTTTATGTAAGGGAACAATCGTGTGACAATATTAATTAATATTCCGGGAATTAACGTAATCGAGTTTGGAATAATAATTTTAATTTAAATTCGTACAAACGTTATACAAATTGGGTCAAAAACAGTTCCTAGAAAAACAATATAATATGGTATAATGCTTGCTTGTAATACCAAAATAGACAATAAGTTGATTTCGAAAAAATCAATGAAATCAAAATATTAAAATATTACATAGTTAAAAGAAATTATAAGGCCGATCGTGACACAGTGGGACAGCGTCTGACTGTAAACGCGACCGATTGTGGTTTCAATTTCCACTAGGAAATGATTATATTTTATATTTTTTTATTTCTTCACTCTAGCACAGAGAGTACGGAGAGTACGGAGTGTATTGACAATAGGAAATTCCTGTCAACCCTGCTATGCGGGATTAAAAGCGTGAAGCTATAATAAAGACATGCTATGACATGGTTGTGGGTATAAATTCCATTAGAGAAAATATATTTTAATTTTATTATCATTTTTGCAGTCTGTTGGTTGATTTGTTAGGATTTCATTGTCATTTTTTTTAGCTTCACGCTTTTATCCCGCATAGCAGCACTCCGAACTTCGCTTTCCACCGAATTCGAGACATTGCGTGTTGAGTGGTGGAACTCAACGCCGGACTTAGTCTTTTTTACCTGAGCGAGGATGGGAAAATAATTTAAATATAATCACTCCCCCGAGTGGGGATCGAACCCGCAATCAATCGCATTTACAGTCAGATGCTGTCCCACTGCGCCACGACCGGCCGCATTATCATATCACTATAGTAAAAGGTTTTCTTTATTGACGTCGCTTCATACGAGAGATAAATGAAGATGATAGATTAGATAGAGTAATATGGAACATTATAACAAATTATAAAGATAACTGCATTAAAATTGGTTCAGCTGTTTCTGAGATTAACGTTCACAAACGTACAGAAAAACAAACAGAAGCCAAAATTGTTCTGGATTCTGTTACATTGAAAAAGCCTTAGTAGTGCAGACAGTGTTCATATATTATTTTTTTATTATTAAAGTTTTTTTTAGCTTCACTTATTTATCCCGCATAGCAGTGTAGACAGAAAGTACGTAGTGTCGAGACACTCCGTACTTCGCTTTCCGTTGAATTCGATACATTAGGTGTTAAATGGCGTCCAACGCCGCACTTTGTCTTACCAGAGCGAGATAGAGAAAATAAAATTATTATATATATATATATATATATATATATATATATATATATATATATATATATATATATATATATATATATATATATTACAATATATAGTTAGCGATGCATAAAAATATATCTTTAAATTTTATTATAAATATTAAATAGTTGAGTCGTGAATTAACATTAAAATTATAAGTCTCTATATTACTAACAGCTTGGTGACGTTACATACCATCTGCGCGGGTCGGCGGCGTGGAAAACTATACTAGAGATACGCTACCTTGTCGTTTTACGACTTAGATTCCATTTAATATCATATATTTTTTCAAATATTTTTTAGTACAAATTTTACGATTTCCTAAAGTAAAGATTTATAAGAAATCTATTGTTAAATCATTTTGCTCATAGTGAAATGAAATATTTTTTTAGCTTCACGCTTTTATCCCGCATAGCAGGATAGACAGAAAGTACTTAGTGTCAAGACACTCCGCATTTCGCTTTCCACCGAATTCTAGACATTGCGTGCTAACTGGTGGCACTCAACGCCGTACTTTGTCTTATCAGAGCGAGGAAGTGAAAATAATTTAAATGTAATCACTCCCCCAAGTGGGAATTGAACCCATAACAGATGGCATTTACAGTGAGACGCTGTTCCACTGTGCCACGCCATATTAAAAATTTAAATATAAATACAAATGAAAGCAAATACAAAGAAAAACCAAAATTATATAGAATAAAATAAAAATAATATGTTACTTTTATTAAAATTGGAATAAAAATTTAAATTTTAAAAATAAATGGTTAAATAAATAAATTTCTTAAGAAAAATCGCTTCTTTAATATTTATTATTTTTAGTTATGCCACACTTAATACACAACGGTATCCAAGAGGTGCAATCATTTAATTTAATTTCAATTTAATCATTATAAATTTGAATTTAATATGATTTAAATATATTTACTTTCTTGTCTACATTATAAACAAAAATATTCCAATGAAAAGTGCCATCCTTATTAAAACTAGTTTAAACGGATTAATCTTGAATATTTTGATATACGAGATTAATCCGTTTAAAATATTTTCATTTTAAAATGCATAAAAGTCGCTTAAAGCAAAGATCTTACAATTAGCTTCTATTTTTAATTTTAAATTCGAATAATCTCACAGCATAAAGTCATTTCCTTGTTTGTGTTCATACAATTTGGTATCAAAAATTATTTGAGCTGTCCGTTACTAAAAGGGAAATAATTTCAAAAGCATTGGAGTGTAGAATCACAGTGACGGGTTTTCCAAACGGGGAATATCTGATATGGCTGTAATTTTTTTTGCCGAAATTTTTCATCGTTTTTGCTGTCTGTACTCGTATTTAGGTTGGGATGCGTTTGATTTAATAGACTTTTTTGTAACACTATACGAATTATAGTACTGAGAGGACTTATATATTAATTTTTTTGTAGAAATAAATATAATGTATTTAATACTTTATTCACAAAATGTTTCATAATCTGGGTAATAAGTGAAAAAGTTAGTGATTTATCACTACGTATTAATTATTGGTCGTAGGGATATCTTTTATTACACACTAACAGACAGAATTCTTTGAAAAGCAGGTCGTAAAAAGAAAATATATGAAATGTTAACGTTTCTATAGTGTAAATCGAACCTAAAACAGTCTCACGTAATGATAGTTATTTCCCTACTTCATGATAACAAATAATTAAACAAATAAAAAATATAATTTAATAAAAAACTAAAATTCTTTTAGAGCCATTACGGACAGCGGCTGATCGTAAACGTGATTGGTTGCGGGTTCGATTCCTACTGGGTGGTATATTTAATATTATATCTTCCCTATGTTTAAACAAAGTGCGGCGTTAATTTCGCTACTCAACACTCATTCTCTCAATTTTGAATGGAAAGTAGTCAACGGAGTATCTTTACATTAGGACGTTTCTATGCGGGATACAGCGTGAAGCTGCTTTTAAGATAAATAATTCATATTATTAAGTCAACTTAGTTATTCAGACAAACTTATCAGGTTCATGTTGTGTAACCATGGCAACATCACAGCAAGAGTTAAATTTTTCAAGCTAATGTGTCAATTATTAATGGGTAAAAAGACATTCAAAATATTTTTCCATTTACCAACAGACAGATAGACAAAAGTAAACTTAATATAATAATACTGTTAAGAATTTTGTTTTTCAACTTCATGCTTTATCCTGCGGGTAGTCATGACAGCGTGTATTCTAGTGTCAAGATATTCCGTTCACTACTTTCCATCCCAAATTGAGACATTGCGTGTTGAGTGGTGAAATTTACTCCGCATTTTGTCTTATCAGAGCGAATAGATGTAAGTAAATGTTAAATATAATCATCCTCCCAAGTAGGAATGGAATCCACAACCGGTCGCATTTATAATCAGACGTTGTCACACTGTGTTCCGATGGTCTGTTTCATACTTGCCTGTAAAAAAATATTCTATCAAAATATTATATACGAAATATAAGAAAGAAACAATCATTTTAAACAGGTCACGTAAGGTCCGGAAATTTGAAAATGATAATTGTAGGGTCAATTCCCATAAGGACTTGTCATATTTGTAGAAATAAAAGAAATATTAAATGAATTTTTATATTTGGCTAAGTATATTAGTTATTACTTACTTAATATAAAAAATGACCATTTTCTAAAAACATATTTATTATAATTATTATAAATATGTTTTTAGAAATGTTTTGACGTAGTGGACTTCGAAACGAACTACGAAAATACGAAATATATATATATATATATATATATATATATATATATATATATATATTTCTTTATTTTTTTTTATATTTTATTGTTTTGTACCGCATTATGCCCGCTTTTTATGGTAAATCCTTTTAATTTGGATTTTATTTGCATTTTATTGTTCTTTTTTAAACCTATGTACTATTTTATCAATGTACAATAAAATTTTTAACTAATTAACTAACTAACTAATATATATATATATATATATATATATATATATATATATATATATATATATATATATATATATATATATATACCAAATAAGCAATCATAAGTTTCTACAATTTTCCCAGTTTCATTCACCCCTGTATCTTCATCACATTTATGTGAATACAATTCAATACAAGTTTGTCTACTTTGTTCTTGAATGTTCGCGTCAATTTCTCATGCATTTTTATATGCATAAGTTTTATTTGCTTTCTTTTGCGTATGTACTATATTTAAAGGTTTGACTCTATATATTGAATTCAAAGATATAACGCGGAGTTGAGTTGTGTCACTCAATACGCAATGTATCGAAAACAGGCTGAATATGGAGTATATATATATATATATATATATATATATATATACTCCATATATATATATAAATATGGAGTATATATATGGAGTTTTGAGACAAGGTCTGACTACTTTCCTTTGTAAAATAAAGCATTCATCTGTAAAAAATAATGAAAATTATACATAATTATTTTCATGCATTATTTAAATTATCTCGTGATTTTGATGTGATTAGTGTAAGAGGCCGGTCGTAGCGCAGTGTGACAGCGTCTGACTGTAAACGCGATTGATTGTGGGTTCGATTCCCACTTGGGGAAGTCATTGCATTTAAATTTTTTTCATTTCCTCGTTCCGATAAAACAAAGCGTGGCGTTGAGTTCCGCCACTAAACACGCAATATCTCGAACTCGACGTAAATCAGAGTACGGAGTGTCTTGACACTAGGTACTTTCTGTCTACCCTATTTATGTCAACGCTATAAAAGCTTCAAAAGCTTATGAAGTATAAAAAAAGAAACATAATTATTAGTAGTACAAGATCTGCTCATTAAGTTTTGAGTGAAAGAGTAAAAAAGCATAAACCCATTTTGACAAGCTTCACCTTCATAATATTATAAAAAAATATATTTTAATCTTTTATTTCCATTGTCTAGGTCTTTCGTAGTTTGGAAACATATAACGATTATCCATAGATATCTATACACAAAGTAATTTTGAACATTTAATGAACAAAGAAAATATAAGATATTCAACGTTAGTTTATTTAAATTTCTTGTCTGCTAGAGACGGTGAAATATTAAAGCTGAGTTGAAAATTACATTGTAGTATAAAACTGATAATAAATAGTAGAGATTTTACTAGTTCAAATAAAATCAATATCTTTTGAATTAATATCTTTTGAATCAATATCTTTTGAATCAATATCTTTTGAATCAAAGTTTTCTAAGAGACGCGGGTTCGAATCCCGTTACTTTATTATTATTACTTTATTTTTTCTAGTTTTACGCTTTTATCCCGCATAGCTGTGTAGACAGGAAGTACCTAGTGTAGATACTATGTACCTCACAATGCGCCGAATTTGTGACATTATATGTTGTGAGGTGTATGGAGGAAATCAAAATACTTTACTATATGTAAGTACCATTCCTTCGAGTGGAAATTGAATCCACAAGCGGTCGCGTTTACAATCTGACGCTGCCCCATTGCACCACGACTAGCCTCGACTCGACCTTTCTTTTGTTTCTAAATATTTTTCTTTTAAACAGCTTTTCGAAGAAAAAAAAAACAGTTTCACGCTTTATCCCGCATAGCAGGGTAGTCAGAGAATTCTTAGTGTCAAGACACTCCGTTGACTGCTTTGGGCCCGAAATCGAGATATTGTATGTTAAGTTACGAACTCAATGCCGTGCATTGTCTTACCAGAGCGGAGAAATGAAAATAACTTCCAAATATAATCATTTCTTCGAACGGGAATGGAACCCACGATCAATTACATTTACAGTCAAACGTTGTCCCACTGCCCCACAATGGCGTTATTAAATAATAATATTTACTAATTGCTTAAAAGATATGAATTAATGAAAAAAAATACATAAATGTTTTGCTTAATTGAAATAATTATTGGGTTTCAAATATAACGAATAACAAAGTATGATTCTGCGATATGTCAAATAGACAAGATTTTCCAATAAGCGAAGAACCGAATTGAACCGTTGATACACTAGTTCTCTTTTAAATACGCTCAAAATAAGAATATATGTCAGAACACTTGTTACATACCTCATAAGAAGCTGAATAAAAATATTTTATTATTATATACAATTAAACACCTACGTCGAATTTTCAAATATATATTTTCAAATACCAAAATATACGCGATTAATCCATTCAAAATAGTTTCTTTTGAAATTTGTAAAATTGAACGAAAATCAAAAATAACCAAAAAAACAGCACAAGTAATGGAATTAATGCGAAAATATGTCAAAAAAAAAATTAATGAGAAGAATCTACTTACCTACCAAATTATAATCGCGACTGAAAGATCGCAAATACCGAGTAATTTTCGGCTCCAGCGGCCTGCGTAATATTTAAATGACAAATATATAGCTAGGTTGTACCGCAAAGGTTCGTTATGTCGGATTTTAGTTACCATTATTAGTTGATGTTGTTCAGTTGACCATTTGTGGTTGATCTTTCGAATTGTATGTAATTCATTGTGTTACACTCTAAAGCTTGCAAATACACCATCCGGTTACAATTTGGGTTAATTTCAGTAATTATTTTGTAAATGTATTGTTTTTTTTTAGCTTCACGCTTTATCCTTGGCAGGAAGTGAAGAGGGAACGGAGCGCCAAACGCTACGGTCCCTGCATACCTCTTTCGCCTCGTCCACAGGCATTAAACTCTTCATACATAAACTTCAGGAGGTTCTCATGCTTTTTACGTGACCTACCTCCAGTATCATTGATGCTTTGTCTTTGAACGTGAGCCGAGGTCTCCCTCAACTCCCTCTGTATACTTTACGTAGAAAAAATCAAAAATTTATGTCTCTATATTTGCTAATTTCTAATTTCCAGAAATTGTGTTTAAAGTTTTACATTAAATTTTTAAAATAGATGATATAGTTTCATATTTCTGTAAACTACAGGAAACAAATAAAATAAAATGGTAAAGTTATAAAATTTAAAGAAATTTATGAAGAAAATCGTTTGTTTGAAAAAAAATTTTCAGAATAGTATTATATATATATATAAATTTTGATTTTTATGCTTACAATTGTTTATCCGCTTGAAAACTTCATTGATGTATTTAGTACTGCGAGTATTTGAAAACGTATCGTACCCTACTTGCACTATGTCTTTAATAAAATAATATGAAGTTTTGCAACTCAAGGTTAGAAAAACATAAGAATTTGCAAGATAATATTTACTATCGCTTAATTTTCCAATTTCCGAAAATTTCAGAAATAGAAATTGCGATTTCAGAAATGTTTCCTGTATTGATTAAAAAACGTATATATTTTTATTAATGTCATGATTTTTCCTGCTAAGTGAAATATGTAGAAAGAACCGAATTAGCGCCAAGACACTGCGTCTCATCGCCTCGTTTTATTTACCGGAACGTGGAAATGAAAATAGTTTATGGTATATAACTCCCTTGAATCTGAATCCACAGTCATCACTTTTGTAATCGGAAGTTATACATTGCGTCTTATTGGCCAAGCACTTAAACATAGAAATTACATTTAATATAACAGAGCAAAAATATTTTAATAGGGGCGAATTGCTCATGTAAATATTTTATATCCCACAAAATAATCACTCAGAATTATTAGTTAAACTATATTAATACATAATAGTGATATTTCACTCCATTTGCCATTCCTCCATAAACAGGACCGAAAAAACGAAAATATTAAAAAATAAAACAAATTATCACATTTATAAGCCTTTCTTATCGAAACACAAACAATTTACAATAATCCCATATTGTTTCGGTAAAATATTCGCAAAGCTTATCGATACACGAGGAATCTAAATCCTTTGCGACGTCGAATAGAATATAGAACCTCTAAGACGGACTTAACAACGGGCGAGCCTTTTGGAGAGATCCTCTCGCACAGTATGGACGATTTAAATATATTTTTGTTTTGCTTCTACATCAACTCCTAGTGAATATTTAAGTTACCAGTTATTCTATTCTTTCTAAATATCAAAATAGGATAGCGTAACTTAACGCCGTGCATTGCGTAACCAATCTTATTTTTCATACCTAAGGCTAGGGAAGTATCAGACTTTTAGAGATGATTTTGAGGTCGAACCCTACTCCATTGCTTTAAAGTATTAAAATATCATTTTTATACATAAAATATTAAGATTGTGTGTGCAGTCGAGGGAACCAAAAATCCTTTTTTTTCAACTTCGAATGTAATTTGAAATGAAATCTGTGTATTTCAAGGAACTTCTGATAAAGAATTAATATGTTAACTAAAGGTAATAAATTTGGTTTGTTGATTAACATCAGGGATAATGCTGTATAAATATTTTATTATCATCAGGTCTGGGACAACTGGATAACTGATAACAGGTGTGCAAACTTTAAAATAAAAAAAACATGGCGGTGTATGAACGCCGTTACGTTACGTGACGTGACGAAATCGGAAGGCATCGATCGATCTTTTAGAGGGACAGCTATTACACTTTAAACCTATAAATTTTCGAGACCTGCTGAGCAGCTTATTAGAAAGAGGATTTAGTTAATTTCTTTGTAACTTTGTACCATAATTTGTAATTTGACTTCTTACGTGGAATATAAGAATTGTCATACATGTGTTTGTGTTTTAGTTGCCTGACATCTACGTTATGAACCCGGTACCAGAAACTTTTGAGATCAACGAGCGTGCCACTAATGTAACGCAATTAGTGGTATATTTATTATTGCGTGAAGCAAAAACTTTGTACTGCCTTTGACGATATCACTAACAGGATATTTATGTACATCTAGTTTTTATTAATCTGCTGATAAAATGGTCGAGACAGTTCACTTTTATAAATATATTTTATTTAGTTATTTTAAAATTATTATGTTTCATTCTTACAATTAAGTCGATAGAAATCACTTTTAGTAATAGAGCAGCCATTGTGTATATTTATGTTGTTTAATGAAATTAAATAAGTGAAATTGCTCTTTATTGTTTACTGATTGGAATACGATATTTATATTGGGTATCTTTGCCAGGCAACCTTGGCGTAGAGGATAGAGTTAATAAAAAGGGGAAAGGATACATCCCTTCCCGTTTTATTGATGAGATAAAAAAAAATATTAATGAGATAAAAAAGAAAAAGAAAGAAAAAATAAAAAACAATAGATAGATAATATTTAACATATACTTAATTGTATATATAAATATATAAATGCATATTTACACACTGATACATATAATCATACAATGATGCATACATACATACATACATGTATACATATAAACATACATACATACATACATACATATATAATATAAATATAAGTATGCATATGTATACATAAAAATGTCCGTACATTTAAAGATATGTACATTTTTGGAGAAATCAATAAATACATTTTACCTTATCTTTTCATTTTAAAACACAGAACTTTTTAAAGCTATCGGCCAAATTAAAGCTAGCTTAGGTTTAAATTATATAAGTAGAAAAGCTTATTTTATCCTGCGTAGTATAGTAAAAGAGCGAACCCGGTGTCAAAACATTCCGTACGCCGCTTTTCCGAATTCGAAGACAATACGTGATAAGTGGCGGAATTCAACGTCGAGCGTTAATCACCAGGGGCTTAATGCTTACCTAAATATTTATCACGTCGACAAATTACTGCACCTAAGGGACACACAACATGTAATACCTTTCAAACTAGCTGATAACACATAGTTTATACTTACGCAAGGTAGTAAAGTATATATCAATGAATAATTGGTCCAGAAAAACGTGTAAAATGCAAATAATTTCATATTTCGATATAGAAACAGAGAACAGCTTCCAGGAGACCAAAGCAGCTGCTGATGGTACTGAGTGTATCCACTCAGTAGATTTGACAATGGTGGTATTCCTGGAATATTACCATCTATTTTGCTTTCAAAGATGTGAAAGCACTAACAAAAATATTATGGCAGATAACGTTATTAGTACATTTACGTTGACGAATATCATGGAACATGTAAAAAAGTTCAAATAACAAAAGGTTAACGAATTATGAAGAATGATTATGTAACATTTATATGGTTGAGGAGCTTAACAAGCAAAAAATTCAAAATTCAGCTCTTTATGCTCCGTCGACGCCATTTTCTGACGATCCATTTACAGGCTGATAAGTTCTACCTGCTTCTGCAGGGTGTTCAACGCCGAAAGAAAATATCCTCCAATATCTTCGAAAACACACTGGAGGAAGGTCACGTAAAAAATATGAGGACCCCTCGAAGGTCATGCATGAAGAGGATAATGATTGTGGACGAGGCGAAAGAGGTATCAGAGACCTTAGCGTTTGGCGCTCAGTACTCTCAGACTACCCCGCCAGGATGAAGCGAAAGAATGAAATCCTTAAAATTGTTGAAATCCGTCCGATTTAGTCATAAAAGAAGAAGATTTGTTTAATTCTTTTTGGAATCCATTCATCTTCGTATAGAACATATCATTCATAGAAGTAAATGTTTCTTTTATTGCTTGCATACTGTAGTTATAGTTGTAAAAGTTGCATTATATATTTAAGAATCACTTTCAAAGGAATATAACACTAGCTAAGTGGGTATTAAACGTTAGCAAATCCTTTCCTTGTGTAAATTTACAAACTAAACTATTATTTCTAATTAAATTATATTAAAATATACTGTATAAAGAAAATTCACGATGTTGAGCTTTTGACCTCCCGCGTATATTAAACAAAGGAATTATTCTTAGAAACAGTTCTACTCGAAGTTTGGGTTAACATGAAAATAATTGTTATTCCTAAAGTAATTTTTTGATTCTTAGTGATTGCAACTTTTTGACGATACTAAGAAATTAGTGGATTATTTTAAAAAAATAAGAAATTCTAAATAAATAATTAATGCGCCGGTTGTGGTGCAGTGGGACAGCGTCTGACTGTAAACGCGATCGGTTGTGGGTTCGATCCCCACTCGGGGAAGTGATTATATTTAAATTATTCGGTGGAAAGTGAAGTACGGAGTGTCTTGACATTATATGCTCTCTGTCTACCATGCTATGCGGTATAAAAGCGTGAAGCTAAAAAAAATATTTTGTTGAAGTCCATCGGTATCGATTTCCGTTGGAATTAATGATAATATTTAAATTTACAAAACTATAAACAATTAAATTGACAAAACGTGGCGTTATTTTCGCTGGCCACTAAACACGCAATGTCTCGATTTCGGACGACAAGCAGCCAATGTCCAAAGACACTCGTCTTAACACTAGTTTGTGCCTGGTTATACTTCCATATGGGATAAAGCGTGAACTAACTAATTTTTAAGCAATTAATATAGTCTAAGACTCACGACAAGAAGTAATAGAGTGAAATTCAGATATATGTAGATATATTTGTATTAAATCATGAATTATATTATATTAAGATAAAGCGCTAAGAGTTAGCCACTGAATGTCTCGATTTCGGGCGGAAATCAGTCACAGGATGTCAATGGATTGACACTAGGTCGTACTACCCTGCTATAAGCGATAATGCGTGATAAAATAATAAAATTAATATTACATTCACTACCATATGTTTGACATACATATAAATTAAGTATTAAAATATAGTGCCACTAATTCTCTTTTATAAGAACAAAATATCAATAATCTTTTGATTATATAAAACTAGGTGAATATCGTAAAGATAGATGTACCTATAGATGTACGACATTCATCAGGACGGACCAAGTCATCTGTCAACTGCCATTTGTTTCATTGATCGCTTTAGCAAAATTGAATCTTGCAGATATTTGCCGAAGAATGATGATGTGATTTCCGGTATAAATAAATAAAAAAACAGGCTCTTTCTCGTATAACAACTCTACGGCGTAACTCAACGCCGCGCTTTGTCTTACTGAGGTAGAGAAATTAAAGGACTGGTCTAACTAACATTCAATAGTGTTTAGAGACAAATGGCTGTATCACGATAATATTAAATGAAGTAATCATTTTATTATAAAAAATATGTATTATTAATTTAATTAGTTTGTAAGGTATGTTTCAGGATACTCGACCCCTCTTCTCTTATTTCTTTCAACACAGAAACTTATTATCTTTACGTATAGATAATTGGGTAGATAGAGGAATTCACTTTATTTTTTATTCTGGGCATGGTGTGGTTATTAGCGAAACTAAACGCTGCTCTTTATTTTACCATTAATTTTAATATAATTTAATATTATAATTTCTGCATCCATTGTGTTTCTAGCTAGATACTGTCTCACTGCGCCATGAGGGCCTTATTGCATGTATGATCTTGAAATTAACATGTCATATATTTCCACAATAGTGACGTATATACGTCATATGGGCTATATTTGATGACATTTTCAATGGTTATATTTTATGTTTTATAGTTAGACAAGTTGCAACCTACAACTTTGTTTATGTGAATTTTACTAATACTTTCTGCTAAATCCTTTTACTGTTTCGACTATAATTTACAAATATACATTTCTTTAGTATGCGTAGGTATTTCCAGAAATATTCAGTTCAGGCAGAGCGTCTCAGTCACCCGGTGAGTAACAGAAAAGTTTTATATATCAGTATGTATAAGTTTTAGAAAACATTTTTGAAAAAACGTATAAAAATGTGAACGCAGCGGGATTCAAACTCGCGCCTCTTGGATACTGTCCAAGCGCTCTGACCGCTAAGCCATGCCATACTACCTGTGTCGCTGTCTCGAAGTTCTTATACGTTTTTGTTACAACTTATTTATGTTGTTAGCATCTCTGTAGAGAGATTTTTAACAAATTTCTACTACTTAAAGATTATTAAGAAATAATCGTTTAACAAGAGAGATTGCTATTTTATTTCTAATATTTACTATATTTAAAGTGTTATTCCACACTTAGGATTAGAAAATATTTTCGAATTTCGCTGCGTTCAAATTTTATACGTTTTTTCATAAATGTTTTCTAATCCTAAGTATGGAATAATACTTTAAAAATAGTAAATATGTATAAGTAGTTTTTATCTAATACATATATAAATAACAATACAGACAAAACACAAATGAATACAACAGTTTGAGCATAAATATAAAGACTTTTCAGTAAATATTCACACTTGGATATTTGTTAAATTTATTACAGTATTTTGTACATTGTCAAAATGGATATTTAAAACAAATTGCTATTGATAAATATTGTACGTGTATATGGCATTCATATGAAAAAGCTTACGTTAAAACCGGACGTGACTGAGTCGACTTGATGGTTGCAGATTCAAATCCCAGTTGAAAAAATATTTATAATATATGTAATTATTATTTTTGTTTTATTAGACATTGTAGATAGAGAAAACAGAAGAATATCTTGTTTATCCTTAAAAAATTATATTTGTATGGTATATTGTCATTTTAAAATATTTTTTAGCTTCAGCAGGGTAGACAGAAAGTACCTAGTGTCATACTTCGCTTTCCACCGAATTCGAGATATTGTGTGTTGAGAGGTGGAACTCAACGCTGCACCTTGCCTTTTGCCAGAACGAGGAAGTAAAAATAATTTAAATATAATCACTCCCTCCAGTGGGTTTATAGTCCGACGCCGTTCGACTACGCCACGACCGGCCGGGCTTTTAAAACATATTCTTTGAATATTTTTCCCATATCATTTATTTAAGTACATCGTCGGTCACTTAGATCGTTTCTTTAACAGCAATTAAGTATAAAGAGGAACAATTAATATCATTTTTTTGCTTTCCACAAGAAATCGACATCTTACGTTTACAAATTAATGAAACTCAAAGCAGAGCGTTATCTTAAACCATTGTACGAAAACCAAAATAATTTTAATTTTTCATTGAGTTTTCGAACTCTCAACCATCTCGTGAACGGCCGGACATTGTCTTACTGAAGATTGAAGCACTGTCTTCCAACATTATATTTTTTACAGCTTCACGCCTTATTCGTGTAACAGGGTAGTTAGACCACCCGCTCGAAATCGAAACATTTCGTGTTGAGTAGCGAACTCAACGCCGCGCTTTGTCTTACCAGAACAAGAAATACAACGAGAAACAAAAATAAATTTTATATATATTCATTTGTTCAAGTGGGAACCGATCCCACGACCAATCGCGTTTACAATAGTTCAATGTCCCACTGCGTCACGATAGCTTTATGTTTAATAATAACTTAAGCCCATACAAAATTTAAATCCGCAATTTCTATTGAATGGTTATGATACAGAAATGTTAGCTGAAATTTTATTAAAAAATATATATTCTATTTCAATATTTTTGTTGAAAATATAAATTTTTTCAGGTCAACATAAGACCCATTTTAAAATTGATGCCTTACTCAAATAATATTGTATTGGAAAACAATTTGCGCCTTTTGTTACTTTAAATCTTTACTACACTACGCTGTTTATATATATGTATATCTGTGTATACGTGATATTATATATTTAAAAATAAATTTAATGTCGTGGCGCAGTGGGACAGCGTCCTACTGTAAACGCGATCGGTTGTGGGTTCGATCTCCATTCGGGGGAGTGATTATATTTAAATTATTTTCACTACCTCGCTCTGGTAAAGACAAAGTGCGGTGATGAGTTCCACCACGGTGGAATGCGACGTATGACACTAGGTACTTTCTGTCTACCCTACTTTGCGGGATACAATCGTGAAGCTAAAAAAATATACATAAAAAAACAACAATTATTTTAGAAATATTATAAAATAACTGAAGAGATAAACAGAATTTTTTAAGTTTTTATTAAAAAAATTCTTAATAGATATTATTTAATATTATATTATATTATAGAAAACAAGCTTGTTTAATAATGTTTTTTTTTTCACAAATGAGGCCTTGTCATTTGATATCCATATTAGGTAGGTTGTGAACAAATTTATAACCCACCATTTTGTTGCGGCGGCCATTTTAGACAAACAACAATGATGATTATACATAATTTCATTGTCATCAAAACTGAAGTCCTAATTCAAAATTCAACTCAATGGGACATTGGGAAGTGGGTTAAATTGAGGTTTAAAAATTCTACACTAACTAACTAACTAACTAAAACGGCAAGTTAAATAAGGCTTATAGAATCAAATTATTGCATTGTACGACGTTATTTCTTATGTTGCTATCGTCGTTCTAACAAGGATATCATACTAAGAAAATATTGAGTCGTTTTCAGATAGATGTACCTATTACATATAGATAAATAGGCACAAATAGTAAAACAAACAATAAGCCAAGATTATTTTACAAAGATAAAATTTATATAAACAAATCAAATTAGAATGTCTGTTCTGTTGTTCCTAAAACCATAATAATTTACTAAATGCATATGTATGTATACACAGTACACATACAAAAATAGCATTCTCTACTATTTTCGTATGTCTATCTGTTTGTTTATCGTAAAATTTAGTACGGCTAAACTGATTTTGATTGCACTACGATTAGCAGGTAGCTAATGTAATAAGAAGTAACTGAGGTTACTTTCGTTTTAAATTATAATAAAAAAAATCAAATAAGTTAAATTCTATGCAGACAAAGTCGCGAGCATAACTAGTCATTCATAAAAGCCTGTAAATTTTTTAGCTTCCCGCTTTTATCTCTTATAGCAGGGTAGACAAAAAATACATAGTGTCAAGACTCTCCGTATTTCACTTTCCACCGAATTTGAAACATTGCTTGTTGAGTTGTGGAATTTAACGCCGCACTTTGTCTCACTAGAGAGAGGAAGTCTTCTTTGGAGGAATACTCCTACAAGTGAAAATGGAATCCACAGCCGATCGCGATTACATGTATCATATTTACACGTAACCGTTTCGATTTTTGTATGAAATTAATAATTGAAAATCAAGAAACTATAACAGCTTCAAAATGCTTAGAAATATCAACCAAGCCATTACTATATTACTTTAATAAAACAACCATACGCATATAAATCAATTGTCCTGATTTTAATAAATAGTAATTTATTTATAGGAGCCTTCATAGTATATAAATAACATTGTACAGTTCGGTGAAGCTGAAAATTAAAATGTATTCCTTGTCGTCTCGGCTTGTGTATCTAATGATTACTATACATACATACAAATGTATGGGAAATATGTATGCTTCATACAAATAGTCTTTAAGAGCTATTCGATTAATATCATTCATACTAACTTCCTTAGTGAATGCGATCGGTAGCGAGTTCGATCCCGTCTTGAGAAAATTATTATATTTTAATTATTTCTTTGCTATATTAAAACAAAATGCAACAAACTTTGCCACTCAATACATTTTTTCAAATTAAGGCAGGATTCAGGATTCAAGTAGAAAACAGAGTGTCTTGATTCTAGGTTCTCTCTGACTACTCTCCCAAAGGAGTAAAAGCATGATGCTTACGAGATTCTATTGTTTAAATATTCCTTAGGTATTTCAAGTTAAAAGGCTGAGGGACGCAGTTAAACGCCGCACTTAGACTAGAAAAATGATCAAAACATACTATACTCCTTGAATGGGTATCGAACCCACAACTGTTACCTATAATCCACCTTCCAACATAAGATTACGATACATTTCGAAAAGCATCATACAAATAAAAATAATAAAAACAAAATATAGAATCGCGTGGCAATAAATCTGACTGATGTAATGTAATAGCTAACGAAATGTTGGTACAATTCTAGCAGGTATATTGAAGAAACGAAAAACGGCTGGAAATATTCGTGATCTACACAATTATACGCCATTGAGGCACAGCGGCAGTGTCTGAACGATTACGTTGGTTGTAGATTTAAATCTTATTGAGGAATGTTTAAATTTTTATTTCTGGCCTTTTATTGTTTTCATAAAGGGGTTTGCTTTGGTGGTCTATAGTCTTTACTATTTTTAAAGTGTTATTCCACACTTAGGATTAGAAAACATTTTTGAAAAAACTAACGCTTTTATCCCGCATGGCAGGATAGACAGAAAGTATTTTAGACAAGGCATTCCTATTTCCACTTTTCGTCAAATTCTAGACATTATTCGTGAAGAGATGCGGAACTCAACAACGCATTTAAGAGAACTAAAAACAATGACGACTATACCGTTTGATGGCACCGACAAGTTTTAATAAGTGCACTTTAATATTATGAAAAATAATTCTTTAAAACAGAACTCGAACCGGCTACCCGCATTTAAAATACACTTTACAAATACACGAGCTAGTATTTGTAAAGTGTATTTTAAACATACGATCACATAAATATAATCGACAAATAATGATACAAAGGAAATGTGAGGAATCAGATATCGTTTATACCGCGATGATATGAAATGCGAGTAAATATAGCACGCCTTTTGGTAATATTGAAAATCCATTAGTATTTTTGTATTTTTCGACCATGTGCTTTAATATGTATAAGTACATATATTAATGATTTGGTGTAAGTTAGTGTGATTTTTAGCCACTCTTTATATAGGCACGATGGAGAGTGTCGAGCCAAGTTCAGGCGATGTATTGTTTTTGTTTTCTTTAGCTTCACGCTTTATCCCTAGCGGAGAAGTCAGAGAGAATGGAAAGCCAACTCTACGGTCGGGTGTATACCTCTTTCGTCTACAATCAAGTTATTACAACTTAAAATCTTTTTAATACATAAATATATACGTTTCTTTTTATTTTATTATATGCATTAATATATTTAAACGAAATGGAATATTAAAATTTAAAATAAAATCCATTTTTTTAACAATGATAAAAAACCTAACTCACTCCGTGTATTGATAAATGTATATATATTAAATTTTGACCCGCATTTCATCTAGAAACATACTTTTTGGTAATATAAAATTGATTACGTAACAAAAACAATTTCAAAATAGGAGCCAAGTTCAACATTAAGTAAATGATTTTTTTAGCTTAGTGCACATAAAAATTGAGATGTAAATGACTGTTATTTGAAGCTATGGTATACAATTAGACTTTTTCTAGTGTGAAAGGAGATAAAAACAATTGTTAATACGCGTTATTATTAAACATATTGTATACATATAAACATAATATCAATAATAGAGCAGTATTAACCAAGTGCCTGAAAAAGCACTAACGACAAGGTTGCGTGGACGAGGGCGGTACAAATGAATTCTATTTAGCGTAGAATTTAATACATTGAGAACTCCTTGTTAAACTGATATATTTTTCCTAATGTATTTGATTGTAGGTAGAAAAGAAAATAAAATTTGTAAGCCTACTTACTAAAGTAAGTTACATACACCAATGAGAGAGGCAAAAGACAATTAAATGATGATGAAATTAAAAAAAACAGCTTCACACTTTATCCTGTATAGGAGGGTAGTCAGAGAAAACCTAGTGTCAAGACACTTCGTTCTCCGCTTTCCGTCCGAATTCGAGATCTTGCGTGCTGATTGGCAGAACTCAATGGTGTGTTATGTCTAACGAGAGTTGAGATTAAAAAAAATAAATCTACATATTTCTCCTGGTTGTAATCGAACCCTCGCCCTGCTATTGCGCCACGATGGAGTCAGTTAAGAAATGTAAAAAATATCGAATTGCTCTTTAAAATATTTTTGGAGGTTCACGCTTTTATTCGGCGTAGGTAGCCGGGGAGTACCTAGGTCTAGACACTCTGTGCTCCACTATCCGTCAAATTTGTCACATTGCGTATTGAGTGGCGGAACCCAACACCGCACTTCTTCTTATCAGAGCAAAGAAATGCTATTAAAAAAAAACATTAGAATAGAACAGATAATTGTAATTACTGATATAAGCAAAATGTAAAACAGACTAATTTAATTTATATACGCGTTACATTAGTCGATACTTTTAATTGTAGGTTCATTGATTAATTGCCTCAAGTTAAGGTGTTTTATATGGAATCTTTGAGGTATTGTGGCTTCACCAGGTATATTATAACATTTCTACTTCTTAAGAGTGACTTAGGGGCAGTGGAATAGTTTCTGACTGTAGACGCGATCGGTTGTGGGTTCAATCCCACTTGGGAGAATGATTATTAAATTATTTTCATTTCCTCTCTCTGGTAAAACAAAGAGCGATGTTGAGTTCCACCATTAAACACGTTATGTCTCGAATTCGACGGAAAGCGCAGTATGAAGTGAAAAGTTCTATGTATAAAGCATTAATATAAAAAAATATAATGTAGTTTTTTTATTTATTAATAGTTAAACAGACATTGTGATAATATGTACTACATAATACGATAGCAGTATAGACGAATAATAAAAGCAATACTTTTTACGTTTCCATCAGCTTACTAAATATATATATATATATATATATATACGTGAAGCGATATCTTTGTACTCGTTTTTATAAAAATAGCGAGAACATAGGTGTATGAAATTTGGCACAGTTATAGTTTATACAGAGGAGGAGTGCAGAATGCTAATTTTTAGAAGTGTATCAAAGTAATAAATGAAATGGAACACACACTACCATGTGTTTGACATACACGTTTATATAAAGTCACATGGACGTTGTTAAGGTACCACGTTGCTAACTCAGTCTACCCGCAAATGTAACCACGAGCTAATGTAAAGTGTTCGAAACGTCATATTCTAAACAATGTATTTTCAAATAACAAAATATACGCAATAAATCCTTTTAAAATGTGTAAAAATCACGAAAATCAAAGATTTTATAACTTAGTTATTGTTAGTAAGCGTACAAGTCTTTTAAATGTATTAGAAAATGTCCCAATACCGATAGTATTAAAATTCTCACTATAGACTATCAGTCTGCAGAGTGATGAGCGTTCACCAGAATTTATTTAGAAATTTTTAGTTCCAAATAATTGACTTTCTGGGCTTGGTCTCTATATAAAACCTTTATAATGCCAAATTTCCTTCTGAGTAATTTTTGTAAGGACGGGTGCTTAATATGTATATAAAATTTATAACATTTTATCGTTCTGGTAAGACAAAGGGCGGCGTTGAGACGCCACTCAACACGCAATGTCTTCACATCAGGCGGCTCTCAAGGGAGTGTCTTGACACTAGGCTGTGAAGTAAAAGCATTGACTTTAACCTGCCACAATATTCTAATTAATCGCATTAATTAAGAAATATTTTCTAAAGCAAATACAACGCGTAAGTATTTCCAAACATTATTAAAAATACAATTTTTCTATTATATTTTTTTAAATAAAACCATATTCTATTCAAAGCGAAATGAATTTCTTTTTTAAATCAACACTAGGCATGATGCTATGTTTTTCTGTTTTAAATATTTAAAAAAAAAATGTTAGAGTACAATTTTCGCTCGCAAATAACTGAATATGAAAGTTTAATAATTGAACAGACAGACCAGTTTTTGGTTTCGATGTTGTGAAATAAAAATTATTATTTGAAGAATTTTTAATGCCATTGTCATAGTAGTGTTGAGTACAATTTCTGATAGATACGTTCAAATGGTAGTGGATTCCATATTGTATAGGGGAATGCTATTATAAAGCAACATATGTAGTACTAGCTAAGCCCATGACTTTTCCCGCGTAGATAATAATATTTCCGGATCTTTTATAATTCTAAAATAAAAGCCTAATTTACTATTTATTACATCAGCTATCTGACAGTGCAGGTTTTGTCAAGATTGGTCCAGCCGTTTCAGAGATTAGCCGAACAAATAGACGGATTGACTTTTGTCATTTGTAACTTGTATATATGTGCATTTAGTAGAGAGCGAGTATTTTCATATCACAAACAGACACTCCAATTTTATTTATTTGTATAGATATATTATTTTAGTTCTACATAGCGCAATATTTGATTTATCCACTCTACACGCAGTACATCTATGTTTGTAATAAACCACCATCAAAATAGAGATATAGAGAATAGATAGATAAATCTTATGGAAAAGCGTCTGATTGTATATGCGATTGGTTGTGGGTTCAATTCCCACTCAGGGGAAAGTTAATATTTAAAAACTTATATCTAATTTTCAATTCTTCGCTCTAGTAAGACAGTGCGAGACGTTGCGTTCACCACTCAGCGCACAATATCACACAGTATCTCAATTTCGTAGGTAAAGCAGTTAATAGAGTGATTAGGCACTAGGTTGTGTTTAACTCTGTGTGTGTTGTGCCTTTCATCCCGCGTAGCTGGGTAGACAAAAGGTACCTAGTGTCTAAACACTCTATACTTCGCTTTCCACTGAATTCGAGACATTGCGTTTAAGTGGCGGAACTTTGTCCGCACTTTGCCTTTTACTAGAGCGAGGAAGTGAAAATAATTGAAATATAATCACTCCCCCGAGTGGGGATCAAACCCACAAGCGATCGCGTTTACAGTCAGGCGCTGTCCGACTGCGCCACAACCGGCCTCAAATGGATATACTTTTAAATATATATCTATGTACATACGTTATATAGAATAAGATTTTCTAATACCTAAGGAACAATCAAAACAAGCATACGTCTGTATCACGAGACGTAGGTACATCGCATATTGCGTTATTCGTACACTACAAAGGCAGTTCTAGACGTTTGACGTGAATATTTTAGAAGCACTACGGTGTCCATGACTAGTGCCTATTAAGCTGAGATGGCTAAGATATCCTTTTGTTAAGGGAAAGGGAAAGGAAAGGAAGAATAGAGTGGTATGACACTAAGTTCTCTCTGACTACCACCCTGTTATGCAAAAAAAAATCGTGAAGAGCTGAAATATTCACTGAATTATAAATATTGTTATAATAGTAAGTGTTAACCGTGAAATTGCTGGTTATATTAGCGGAAAATATGAAACAGTAAATACGGTTTCGATTTACTTCGTTTTATCGATCTGTTTAAAGAAACGGCTGCGTTCCTGTTTTAAAAACGCAATATAAACAAAAATGTTCGGAAACCCGAAAATGGAAAGTTTTAACACTAAATTATCTGTGTCTATCCTCCATTATAACCAGAGACAACCTAATGTCAAGACATTCCTTTGACTGCTTGTGTTATGTTCAAAATCGAGACATTGCGTATTGAGAGGCGAACTCAACGCCGCTTTTATCTTACAAGGACGGATAAATAAAAATATTTTTGAATGACGATTCCTTCGAGTGGGATTCGAACCCATAACCTATTGTTTATAAAGTGTGAAATAAGTTGAAAAACCTCTAGACCTTTTGTTTTTTAATCATTCAAAAAAAATTCTAATTACATTCTTGCAGTGACTAATGAAACAATGAAAATTTCGTAACTCTATTAATTACTTTCTGCTTTTAAGGGCGCTAGAAAATTCAAAAGGTACTATTAGGTGTGAATTTTTTAAGACCTACTTAAGGTCTAGAGAACATCTGCTGTAAATACAAACGAGGCGAAAGATGAAAATTAGTTACTGGATGCGCCTTGAAATATGTGGAATTTTACGTATTTTCTTTCCTTAGGTATACTTCTAGTTTTACCTGCTGTAACTAATTTTTAATTGAACTGGTATATATTTATATTGAACATTTTTTTATTAGGTAACACTTTATATCTCGTATACCGCGATTTTAGGGCCTAGTGACCATTCGTTAGTCTTTGACCAAATAACCAGTACATATCAATAGCGTACAGAAAAAACAACAAAAGAATATGAAGTAAAACATATAATGAGATTTTTTACTTTCATAAATATATTGATAAGTGTGACTTCTAAAGGTAGATGCAAAAAGTGGTAAGCTGGTAATGCACATTTTTAGCCTACAAATTGGGTTGCAAGCACTGCTCCGAGATTCATTCTCCGTGTAATGCTTCCAATTCTCCGTTCTAAGACAAAACGCAGCGTTGATTTTACCGCACAATGTCTTGATTAAGGGTGGAATACAGTCAACGGAGTGTCTTGACACTAGATTATTTCTGACTACCCAGAAATGCGGGATAAACCGTGAAAATAAAAACCGTTTTAAATATACGCCTAACATTAAATCAAATAAATCGTGTTTCACACTTTCAAAAGCATTTTAAACCACATATTAAAACTAATAATATATATAAAATTTAATGATTCGTTATATTAAAACAAAATTACCAATTATATAAAGCGGGTTAATTTTAAACCAATGTGCAAAAGTACAAACATATGCCGCCTTGTTATAAACGGTGTGCGGTCACGTAATGTATACACTTGCGAATTAAATAACGTTTTATAGTCGATGGAACAATAACGGCTTTCAGTGGGGAAGCCGCAGTGTTCAGTTTTCAGCGTTTGATTGCTATTTATGAGGCGTTTTGTATGTATTTATTTTACATAAAGTCATCAAGTTTATACTTTGTTTAACTTGTACAGATGTCAATGGCGAGAGAAAAACTAGTGAGAAATAAATAAATGATGGTGGAAACGTATGAAATTTTAAAATAAGCTGATAATGATGTCTAGATCAATAAAAAAAATTGACTTATTTATGTTCTCTACGTAAGAATCGAACCCACGACTGATCTAACATTTACATCTATAGGATACAAAAAGTATCTAGTGTCAAGACATTCCGCTTTCCGCTGAATTCGAGACATTGCGTGTTGAGTGACGGAGCTCAACGCCGCACTTTGCGTTGTCAGAGCGAGTAAATGAAGATAATATAAATAACTTATTTATTAGTATTACGAAATTGAAGCTTACATATAAAATTTGGCATTTTTCAAATTTGTATAGAGAAGCAATGAAAAAATGAAATATTTTTATAATAATGCACTAATAATACATTAAATAAATATTTTTCACTCTACCATGTGTTTGATACTAGTCGCTAAGGCAACGCGTATTTTACATATCAATTGGGAAAATCGAATTCACACCTATCACTGGTCATTCAATAAAATATTTTAATATTTCCCGTGGCCGTACAGCCACATCCGGTAAACTAGTATCCCGTTTATGTCAGGTCAAAATCGCAATCTGCTAAAGTGCTTCGTAGGTTACGCGAACCTGTGGGACTATTGTTACCATATATATATAAATGTATGTTTGTATGTACGTATGTATACACTTTCTTGATACGAGATGCGCCTCTTTACTTACTGTTAGTAAATGTAATTGTTTTTTTATGTTATGGCGATGGTAAATTTTAATAGATAGGAGAAATTTTCAATTAGTATTTAATAAAATGATATCACTGTGACTCGTGACAGCGTTTGACCGCAAATGAGATTGGTTGTGTGTTCGATTCCCATTCGGAGCAATATATTTTTAATAGCAGTTAAGAAATCATATTCGTTTTTCTTTTTTTTCTCTTCTCTCTCGCTTGTGTAAATAATTATTGAAAGGTATTCGAGAATTGTTTAAATTGATTAAATTTAGTTTTAATATTAAGATCATTGCGGCTCAGTGGAACAATGTCTGATTATAAACGCGATGGTATTGGGCGCAAACTCCACTTGAGTGAGTGTATATCAAATATGTTTAAATTTAATTAATACAATCTTGACTGTGAACGCTATCGGTTGTGGTTACCGAAATTATTTTTAATTCTTCACTCTGTTAACACAAAGTGCAGCGTAGAGTTCCGCCATTCAACAAGCAATTACAATGCACAAGCGTAGTACGGAGTGTCTTGACACTAGGCACTTCCCATCTACGATGCTATACGGTACAAAAGTTAGAAGCAAAAAAAAACAATATTAGTTTTTTGAATATTATTTTACAATTTTAACTACAATATAAACAATATTCAACTAAAAATCTTTATTAAAACGCAATAGAGTTCAAACTATTAAGTATGACCGACAGCTTTGTCCCGCTTATGACTTGTTTGACATTTGACAGTGACATGCAGGTTAGAGGTGGACAGGTTAATTCGTTTAGTGGTGTATAGCTCTTAACTGGGAACAAAATATATTTTTTTAATTTCTTCGTTCTCTACTTATTTATAGACATTGTGTTTGCGAAACTTAACGCCGATGTTTATTTTAACGGATTTTATGAGTATGTAAATAAAACTTAAAAAAATTTAAACTATTTGATTAATAGCGTTACCTCTTACCAAATCATATTTCGTAGTGAATTTTGTATGTATGACTTAGTGGTTACAGTGCAGGAAATACAGGAAAATTTCCAAGTTACCGTTCGAATCCCATTACGTTGATTTTTATGAATTTCCAAAATATTTATCTTAATTAGATTCAAATCTATAATTGCCATTTTCAGTTAGTCAATGGAAACCTTTTCTAAGAGTATCTTTTTTTCAGGTTCACGCTTTTATCCCTCATAGCAGGGTAGACAGAAAGTACCTGGTGTCAACAGAGCGAGGAAGTGAAAATAATTTAAATATTTCCCCCGAGTGGGAATCGAACTCACAACCGATCGCGTTTACAGTCAAGACGCTGTCACACAGCGCCACGACCGGCCTTTTCAAAAGTATGTTAAATTTGAAAAATCCATATAATTCTTAATGAGATAAGATACAATTCTTAATGAGTTAAAAAAAACAATTCTTTTATACACATTAACAATTTTAAAAATTAATAGTTAAATATTCACTACATAAGCATAGACACTACCATGTATACACACACACTTATATATAAAGTGGTTTTCAATTATACAAAATAAATATGTCAATGTATAAAAACCCTACCAAACTATTTAGAACAGTGAACTGTTCAAATTACTTTTTACGGAAGCCTCGTCCACTCAGCAGTGTCAACTGTTTGACACGTGGCAGGCACATGTTAGACGTGGACCAACTCGGTTAGTGTATGGTTATCTTAAATAGACCTTTTTATTTTTTTTATTTACTTGCTTATATACGAAAACAATGTATAATACGATAAACGAAGTTTTTTTAACTTCACGCTTTTATATCGAATAGCAGAGTAGATACGAAGAATCTAGTGTCAAGGTATTCCATACTCCACTTTCCCCCGATTTCGAGACATTGCGTGTTAAATGGCGGAATTTAACGCTGCGCTTTGTCTTACCAGAGCGAGGGAACGGTAATAATTAAGATACAATCAACTCTCCGAGTGGGTATCGAACCCACAACAGATCACGCTTACAGTCTGACGTTGTCACACTGCGCCACGACCGGCAGGTAATGAATATATCGTTATATACTGAAAGTCTGATTCAATAATATAGAAATAGTCGCCTCTATTTTTGTATTTGATATGTGTATGATTTTTTCAAGCGCATGATTATAAACAAACTTTGCTTCCCTTTTTATGAAAATTATACGGACGAAGGAGTACACAGTATGGCGTAGATAAACTTTATAAATTCATAAGAAGTGTATTAGATTAAAATATTTTTTAGCAATCATATATTAGGAGAATATTAGATTAATTAAGTAAATGTGGTCACTAATAGCGCAGTGGGACGTCTGACTGTAAACACGATCGGTTGTGGATTCGCTACTCACTCGGGGGAATGATTGTGTTTAAATTATTTTCATGTTCTCGCTGTGATAATAAAAAGCAGGGTGTTAAGTTACGCCATTCAACACGCAATGAGTCGAGTTCCGTGGAATACGGAGTACGGAGTGTCTTGACACTAGGTACTTCCTTTTTACTCTGCTATGCGGAATAAAAGCGTGAAGCTAAAAAAATAACCACTAGTGTAATAAATGGGGTCTCTAGATATTATATAAGTATAATTAATAAATTAAATAAAGTATAGTTTAATATTTACTATTTTTAAAGTGTTATTCCACACTTAGGATTAGAAAACATTTTAGAAAAAACGTATAAAAATTTTGAACGCAGCGGGATTCAAATCCGCGCCTCTTGGACGGTATCCAAGAGGCGCAGGTTCGAATCCCGCTGCGTTCAAAATTTTTATACATTTTTTCTAAAATGTTTATTAAAGTATAGTTATAAAATTTGTATATATACAATAACTATATATACATACATATATAATACATCAATATTAAATATTAAATTTCTATTGGAAGTGATATAAGATTCACTAAATATTTTACATTATGAAGAAATTTAATTTAAATACCTTGGTCAATGTCAAATAACAAAGGAATTCTTTGATGTGCCAACATATAGATGCGGTACATGTGGTTATGTAAAACGTCAAAACAATATCTGGAATATTTTGTAAAAATATGTTATATCAATAATAATATTGAAATATGAAATTAATAAATGTAATACAAAAAATCGTTTTATTATATATTTTTTTAGTATTTTTAATATATTCATCATTTTTAATGTAGTCAATACGCAATGTCTCGAATTCGGCGGAAAGCGAAGTGCGGAATGTTTTGACACTAGGTCTTTTTTGGTCTTAGGTACTGCGTGATAAAAAGCGTGAAGCTAATACAGTCACGTAATAATCTAAGAATGTGAAGAATACCACAGGGTTTCGAAATCGAACTCGTTGTTTATCTAATTGTTAAATTCGTAAGAAGAGGAGAACGGAGTGACTTAGATTTGAGATATACATAAAAACGCGGTAAGTACATAATTATATATAAAGAACAGTTTAAAAACCGCTTCTTCTGAATCCTGATATGAAATCATTAAATATAAAGGTAACATAATATGAATTTGTGAACTTCGAACGAAAAGAAACGATAAAAAATTAAATTGTTCTAAGTTCTACGTTGTCATAAAATTATGTATATATGATCAAAAAACAAATGGCAAATTGTTTTTATTAAGCTATAAAAGAAAATATGAAGGTTTTTAAAGTATAATACTCACAGGATGTGTGTGTCGCAGCATGATAGCGGCGTACCTGAAACGTAATGTATATTTAATATGTAAGTATTATACGAACATGTAAAAAAGGTAGGTTCAATTTTTACTTGTTGAAATATTTATTAAGGTCATCGTGGTAAGGTGGTTTTTGTTTTTAGAATAAACAATTGGTTTTTATTATATTTTTATATATCTCTTTTGCCTCGTCCACAGTCATTAGCCTTCGTGGACCCTCATGGTTTTTACGTGACCTTCCTCCAGTATCATTGATACTGTGTTTTCAAAGGTCGACCGAGGTCTCCTCCGACCTCTTGTACCACTTACCCTTACTTCATTAAACTTTCTTACCATTCTTTCATCACTTATCCTCCCGACGTGCCCAAACCATCTGAGCACGTTCTTCTTCATTCTCACAATAACATTCACGCTTACGCCTGCCATTTTGCGAATCTCTTCGCTGTATACGCGCTGCTACGAACAGCTAAACTGATTCCGCATACGCGACTAAGAGAATGCATTTTTACGGCATTCATCTTTTTTTCATTCTCCATAAAAGATTGGTCTTAAAAATAATGCTCGGGCGGCCGAAATTTGTACAGAAATGCTAATAACAACAATAAGTCCTAACAAGATTTCATTGTATTGCGTAAAAACGTATGGATTAGTGGTTACAACGCTTTGACGGTTTCCAAGAGGTGCACGTTCATATTCTTCAGAATTTAATACATTTTCTTAAATACAAGTGACCTATAACTTAAATTTAATTATTAAAATTAAAATATATCTACATAAAGACAGGGACGTCTTAATAAAATACCTAGTTTCAAGACTCAGTCACACCTGCTCATGAAACGCAATCAAAGTTAGCAACTTTTGCAGTAGAAGAAACTTGCAAAGTAGTTGATGAAAATCTTAAATTGGTTGAAGAAAGTTTAAATTTACATGTAGTAAGGTATTACCTTAACATATTAGTGCTATCTGGTGTTTAAAAATATTAATATATTTTTGCGGGCCTTAAAATTTAATATGCATAACTAATTTCCATAGACAACCTGTTAGAACAATCTGCCCTTCATTTTTGATCCAATTTGGTGGCAGTGCCTGGTAATTATGTATTGAGAATAATTTAAATTGAGAATAATTTTAATTATTTTAAGTGCATGTTGTGTCTGCATGTAAGAAATGCAATCATTGCTATTATTTTTGTAATCTTCCTTATTTACATATATTTAATTGTTATTTGTTTTGTGGACCAATAAACAGAAAAAAAATATAATGAGTAGGAGTGAGGAACCCTTAATAATCTCAATATATTTTTTTTTATCAGTGTGGAACTTAACATCCCCGGATCTTTATTCTACAATTTTCAAATAAAAGAAATTCCAATTGGTTCAGCCTTTCTAGAGATCAACTACCGGCTTAGATTAGATTAACTAACTACAAACCGACAGACAGACTGACAAAAAATTTAAAAATTATTATTTTTAGATTTTGTAAACATACAAAAATTCAACAAGTTATAAAATGCGATCATTTTAACTCATTGAAAACAAACGGACACTCCAATTTTATTTATTTGTATAGATTTTGAAATCATTTATATTTAAGACGTTGCACATTGCTTTGTTATCGTTATGTTAAGCGAAACAGTTGAATTTAAGATGATATTTTTTTAAGAGCGCTTCACCCCATACAGCAAGGTTAGGTTCCTTAAATATTCTGTTCTCTTCTGAGTTACATTGAGATATTACATGATTAATAGCGTAACTTACCAACGCGGGAAAATACAAATAAATTAAAACCATAATATGATTTACTTGTCTTATAAAAAAAGATTAAGAAAGAATGAGACTGATCGTGGCGCAGTGTGACAGCGTCTGACTGTAAACGTGATCAGTTGTGGGTTCGATTGCCACTGGGAGGAGTGATTATTTTCACTTCCTCGCTCTGGTAAGACAAAGTGTGGCATTGCGTTCTGGCACTCAACACGCAGTGTCTCGAATTTGGCGGAAAGCGAAGTACAGAGTGTCTGAACGCTGGGTACTTTTTGGCTACCCTGCTATGCGGGACAAAAGCGTGAAGCTAAAAAATAGTATAGAAATCATTATATTATGAAAGGGACATTGGAAAATGGAAAGTATGTCAAATACGTATTTAAGCTTTAGTTCTTAGATACTTGTCGCTAAGACCAGATTACACTCGAGTATAAAGCTTACTTTGGTTCTTGCTAGTTGTTAAAAACCTTTATTATTATGTTATTATTGACAATAATTATTTTATTATTTATGAGCGTTTATTAATTTTTACTTTAGATTCACGCTTTTATCCCACATATCATGGTAGAAGTACCTAGTGTTAAAACACTCCGTGACGTCCGCGTTTCCACGCCGCTCTTTGTTTTACCAGAGCAAGGAAAATGAAAATAATTTTATTATAATTATATCCCCGTGTGGGAATCGAACTCACAACCGATAGTACCTCAAAGGCAGTCCGATTGCGCAACGACCGGCCTTAATTCGTTAGTCATATACAATCTTTACAACGACGCTAACATTTGGCTGAAAAATGAGAAAGTTCTACATTCGATTCCCGGTCGGGGTTAATATATATATATATATATATATATATATATATATATATATATATATATATATATATATATATATATATATATATATATATATATATATATATATATATATATCAGTTTTGGTAAGAACATTGAGTTCGCCATTTAGGCTTCCGATGTCATGGATTCAACATTCAACGAGTCAACGGATTGTCTTGACAGTAGGTTTGTTTGATTATCCTGCTGTGCGGGATAAAGCGTGAAGCTGTTTAAAATACAACGCAAATGTGTCCAAATCAAACAATAAGTGAAGGAAAGGTTATGTTAGCATTAAGTTTCATGTGCCTACTCTGAAATATACAAGAGATGCCAGAGCGGATAAAATATTTTAAGTAATTATTTGTATATCCTACAGTAACATATATGATGTAATAAGCCATAGTGTGGCGCGCTTCCCTTCCGCTTTCTGGTACTTTCTTTTTCTTTCGTTTACCACTCAATGCGCATGCAACTCAAGATGCTTTCGGCTGAAAAAAAACTCAACAGATTGTCTTGATACTGGGTTGTCCCTTATATATTTCACGCTTGTATGACTTCGCGCTGTTTCCTGCGCAGCAGAGTAGTCGGGAGTATATAGTGTTAAGACATTCTTTTATTCATTCATTTTCAATCATCTGAAATTGCGAAGTACAACACCGCGTTTTGTCTTAATAAGCTTGTTATTCCATGGTTCATCAAACAAACCCACAACCAGTTGTGTTTATAATCAGACTGTCACTGCACCTAGATGGCCAATTCAAAACACATTAAAAGGAATGCAAAAGCAGAACGCAATTCATAATAATTAGAATATAACATTGAGAACCAATTGAGAAGTCAGTATTAAGTACAAAACAAATAGCTCAGTAACTCTCGACTATTGTATACAACTTGGTGTATACTTACAAAGATTGTAGACGGTGATAGAACTTTGTTCTCTAACGTCAGTTGCCGACGGCATTGTTGAAATCTTATACATTTGGCTTATATATACATATATATATATGTATATGAATGTCTCTGTACAAATAAATTGGAGTGTTTGTTTGTTATATTTAAATATCCGCCTTTTATTATATGCATATATTCGGTATATATTCAAAAAAAGCGAATTTAAGAATTTTAGTTAGTCTATTTGTTCCGGCTAATCTATGGAACGGATGGACCGATTTTGACTTTCGCTAGCGGATACCTCATGTAATAATTCGTAAATATGACTATATTTATCTTGAAGATTATTTACTTTATTACGCTGCACTTTGTCTAACCAGAGCGAGAAAGTGAAAATAATTTAAATATCATCACTCCCCGAGCGGGGATCGAACAAAAAACCTATCGCGCTTACACTCAGACGCTGTCCCGCTGCGCCACGAACGGCTTACATGTATCAAGGACATTAAGGAATGATTATTATCCCATTTTTTGAAAAAACGTATAAAAAATTAAATGCAGCGGGATTTCAACCAGCGCCTCTTGGATACCGTCCAAGCGCTCTGACCGCTAAGCCATTCGTTCTACTACCAGCTGCATCGAAATTCTTATACGTTTTGTTACAACTTATTTATGTTGTTAGCACCTCTGTAGAGATATTTTTACAAATTTCTACTACTTAAAGATTATTAAGAAATCGTTTAACAAGAGAGATTGCTATTTTATTTTAATATTTACTATTTTTAAAGTGTTATTCCACACTTAGGATTCACGTTCAAATTTTTATACGTTTTTTTCAAAAAATTACAAATTTCTACTACTTAAAGATTATTAAGAAATAATCATTTAACAGGAGAGATTGCTATTTTATTTCAATATTTACTATTTTTAAAGTGTTGTTCCACACTTAGGATTTACGTTCAAATTTTTATACGTTTTTTCAAAAAATGTTTTCTAATCCTAAGTGTGGAATAACACTTAAAAATTGTAAAGATTATTATCCCAGTTGAAGCATAAAATAGCCGTTACCTTAGAAACGTTTAAGTCATTTTATACAAAACTACATGTCAAACGTATATGTGTTATAACAATTTCAATAATAATATTAACAAAAACATTATATCGCTTTAGTAATTTTCATTTCATTTTTCCTTAAAGGAAGCCATTATTTATATTTCACATATTAATATAATTATTCTAATAAATGTAGTTAATCTGTAAATATTTGAGTAGCGAAAACGACAGAAACGCCTGATGAGTTTCTTGCGCGAGTTCTATTCAGGTCTGAGGCATTAACTTCAGTGAACCGACAAGAGGGCAGTTATATGACGTTCTAAAAATGAAGTATGTACCTTCCTATTTTATATAAAAAAATTGACTTTGACTTTGACATTCAACTATTATCTGTATTATTGTTACCATTGCAAAGCAATGGGAAGTATCAGACTGTACGTTTGTGGTTTTGATCACTCAAATATATTTTGTTAATCATTTCTATAGCTAAAGCAGCTTACCAGAATATTGAATTAATTATATAAAAGAAGCAAGATCTTTTTTAAAAAAATAGAATGTTTTTAAAACAAGAATAAATTTGAAATATGTCTTATTATTATTAATTATTATATTATCACAGTGGGAAAGCGTATGACTGTAAACACGATTGGTTGTGGGTTCGATTCTTGGAGGAATTATTATATTTAAAACATATGTTTTCATTTCTCCGCTCTAGTAAATACAGGGTGTGGCGTTAAGTTCACCACGCCATACGCAAAGCAGTCAAGAGAGTGTCTTGACACTAGGTTGTCTGTTAACTCTGCTATACGGGATAAAGCAGGATCACTAAGTTCTTTATGCGTATTCAGCTAATAGAGAGACGCGTGGATTAAAAAAATAAACGTTACCCCAATTGACCACTGAATTAGTAATTTATTGACAGTCAAACCTTTCTTTTGAGGGTGTAAACAACATGTGCCACATTCCATATCACCAAATTGGATCAGCAATCTGAGTGATGGCGATAAGAGAAAAATTTAGACCCTAATTTACCTTGTTTGTTACAAAGGGCACTATCATTTAGGGACCCAAAGGGATAAAACAAAGACAATTGAGTCTATGTGAAGAAAAACGGCTCCCTCTATTTGCAGAGCCCTTGTGTGTAACGAGCTTCCTACACTGTTGGCCGTGTAAAGTGTACATTTTTAATAAATATCGACAAATTGTATGAACGTGAATATGAATATGAATATATTAAGTTATTCGTATAATTATGTATACTGAGATTTTGTTGGAAAACGAAGTAAGTATAGATATATTATTTATTTATTTATTTGTAAGTAAGTGAAACAAACAGCATATTTTATATTACATAAAACTTATAAAAAAAAAACTTAAATAACACACATGCCAATACAGTTTCCACAAATAATTAATCTGGAAGTGAACATATATATATATATATATATATATATATATATATATATATATATATATATATATAAAAAGTTAAACAGTAAAATTAATTATATGGTAATTAAAAAAAAAAACTAACAAGTGTAAAAATGTATATAAGCCAAACTTATATCATGTGAAATATGAAAAAGAAAAAAAAAAGTTCATAACAAATCTTAATCAATTATTTTTAGTATTTTTAAGTATCGAGTTAAACTTACTGAGACTGCTGCTGAACAAGTCTATGTGGTTATATTTATCGTTATAGTTGCTACACGATCTTACTATAAAACTATTTTTGTAATAATTTGTTTTATGATTTGGAGTTGCGAAAGTGGCTTTGTACCGAGCACTTAAGCGAGTACAATTAAATAATACTTTATTTAGGAGATAAGGCGAATCTATAAGGCTGTTAATAATTTTAAATAGAAACAATTGGTCTCTATGTTCTCGTCTAGTTTTCAAGGACAGTAGAGTAGGCAAATCGTGACCAAATTTATATTTTAATTTTTTAAGAAATTTATTTTGAATTATTTCGATTGCTTGAATATACTTAGCATAACATGGATTCCATACGGTCGATGCATATTCCAAGTGTGACCGAACGTAAGCACTATAAAGTATAATATGTGTATTCGGGTTCCTAAAGTCAGTACCTTGCCTTGAGATGAATCCCAACATTTGGTAAGATTTTAAAGTAATTTTTTCAATATACTAAGTTTTTATATACTTTTTGTCTATTTTTAGAAATACTGCCATATTTTTTTTTACTCGAGCCCTGAATTTTTTAAGCTTTACGCTAATGAGTAGACAGAAAGTACCCAGTTTCAAGATACTCCGTGCTCCATTTTCCACTGAATTCTAGACAAGGCATGCGCATTATATTTTAACCTATTAAACGTTTTCGTTCTTCTTGATAAGACAGGATAACAGGGTAGTGGATTTTACTGTAGTATAAATGGCATGGGGGCTTACTTTGCAATGGCTACTGTTTTTGAATAACGTCTGCCGTATAAAATGAAAATACATATTATAAATAATCATCTTTATGATTAATCATAATGTTGATTACACCACAGTGAATCAACATTATATATGAATATAAAATCATTTTGTATGCATAAAAGTAATATGAATAAATGTATAAAAATACAAATTATAAGCGAAAGGATTTAAAATTAAGGTTTAGTAACAATATCTATTTTAAAAACACTAAAATATAATTTCATTAATGATTAAAATTTAATTATAAGTACGAATTTCGCATGCTGTATATCTATTTGACTTCATATTTCCGGTAAACGACTAAGTTCCCAAAACTTAGTTTGTTAATATAATTTATAGGATTCATAGGAGCTAACCGAGTAATAATCCAATATATAATATTAATACCAATTGGTGCTAATTTTGGATTATACACTGTACAAGTTATCTTTTTGCCAGATGGACTAGTCATATTGAAATTTTCGGATAACGCTTGAGAGTCTTTTGTGTTGAATGTGTTTTTTTACATTTTTTTTAAATTTTTAAAATCATTAAACTTAGAAAATAATATTTCTAGATCAAAATCATTATTTTGATCTAGAAACATTTTTCTAGATCAGAAAAAATTATATCTATCAAAAAGATCAAGCTTGTACATAGTATAACGCTCATCTCTCCCCTAGTTTATTAATTTATTTATAAAAATCCGAATATAATGATTAGTTTATACAAGTTATATACTTTATTATTTATTAATTAATTTTATTTTAATTTAATTTCATATAAATTATACCCATATTTTATTTTTTTAGGTAGATATAAGAGCACAATAAGAATCTTCTATAGAAGATTGCGTGAACTTATTGATATAAGTTCATGTAAATAAAATGAACGCCATAAAATTAATATAAATAAATTTATTAAACTAAAACTCAGTTCATCAATATTAATTTAACTTTTAATTTAGCCTAAACTATATAGAGAAGTCCAGTTATAATATACATAATGCCAACCTAACTTAAATAAATTTTAATAATTAAGTATCATGATATAGTATCTAAAATTTTATATAGCTACCATTATTTTGCAAGTGAGTGTACACCCACTTGTTAAGGTACAGTTGTAGAGTGACAATTTGTGAGGCAAACATATGGAGATATGTGACGGCTACGAAACGCACGTTATTGCATGAAAGAATTGCTTATAATTTTAATTATGAACTTTTTGTGAAAGTATCAAATCTAATAATAATTGTTTAAGTAAAATTAAAATAATAAAAACATCTTTAAAATCCGAATATGAGCAAGACTAGGATTCTGATATTTCAGAGAGACAAAGAATGGAATCTAAGATTAGGATAGAAAGATATTATAGCAAGTGAATGAGGTGGTATATTTAGTAGAGATGGGAGATACAAAATGTGGAAAGGCGTATTGCTGCTGGTAACAAGTTCGGTAACCCTGCTTTTGTTGCACTGATGCGACGGCAAGACGTCAGCGTACCTGCACGCCTTGCCATTCACAATGCAATACTGATACCGACGTTGTTATATGGCAGCGAAACGTGGGTATGTCAAAAAAGGATGAAAGAAAGATGAATTCAGTAGAGATGAAATCTCTTTGCGGAGTCAGTTAAGCTGACCGTATATGTAATGAGGAGATACGCAGAATGGCAGGTGTAAGCGAGAACGTCATAATAAGAATGAAGAAGAACGTGCTCAGGTGATTTGGGCACATTGAGAGAATGAGTGATGAAAGAATTGTAAGAAAGATTTATGAAGCCATGGTGAGTGGCACGAGAGGTCGGGGGAGACCTCAGTTGACCTTCGGAAACACAGTATCGAAGATACTAGATGGAGGTTACGTAAACCCGAAGGGATAATATGTGAAGCTAAAGAAAATAATCTTTTGTAAATTTCAAAAACAATATATTGGGTTTTTCATCTATTCGATTTTTAAGGTGACGTGGTGCAATGGCATTACTGTAACTGTGTTCCATTCAGATTCAATGTAATTATTAGTTTTTTTAACCATCCTAGTAAGACTTTGCTATGCGAAATAAAATATGAAACTTCTTTTAAATCAAGTTAATAGTATCAAGAGAGGCGTGGTGATCGATTGTGGACTCCATTCCTAATCGAGGGAATGATTATATTTAAATGATTTTCATTTCTTTGCCCTGGTATGATAAAGCGCGGTGTTGAGTTCCGTCAACACGCAATATCTCGAATTTGTCGACAAGCGGAATACACAATCTTGACACAAGGTACCTCCTATCTACCCTGCTATATGGTATAAAAGAGTGAAGCTAATAGCACAAATCCATAGTATTTTTATTAATAAATACAACATTCAAACATGTCGTGGCCCCACACGCTGAAGTAAATTTCTCTAATTACAGCATATTTACAGATAGTGTTTGCGTATGCTAAGAGCACATATTTAACGACGTATATAGTAACATTTATTGTTTAGGATTGAAGGCAAATAAAAGGGGGTTAATAAAGTTACATAGTGCGGTAGGTTTTATATGAAAACGTTAAGTTCTTTTACAAACAGTGAGTTAACTTGAGTGGTATGTTTAATTTAATCCATGACGTCATTGATTATGGAGGTCATTTTGGTGAAGTGGGGTACTATCTGACCATATATTATGTGTGTGAATTCGATTCCCAGTCGTGCTAAAAAATTTGTTTATGCTCTGTAGCTTTCTATATTAAATCAATTTATATTTAAATTATTTTGTTCTCGGTGTGTGTTCTCAAAAATTGGCAAATAAAGCACTATTGCTTACATTGTGTTCTAATACAAAGTAACAAAATGTATTGTTAAAATTGCAATTAAAAATAAATTTATATTCTTTCATATTTTAAAAGAATTTTAACCTTTTTTGTCGTATGTGTACCACAACATATAACTTTTCTCAAACCTCCATTATTGGTTTATGGTATTTGTTTCTTTGTTCGAGCCCCATTCATAGTCCACTTTTAAAATATTATATTTAGTTTCTCTTCTAAATATACCAAGTTTTTTACTTGTCGGGCAAAAAGTAAAGAATAATTAACCAGATTCACTCTGCCAACACATAGCAGAAGGTAGTCAGAGACAACCTAGTGTCAAGATATTCCGTTGACTGGTTTTCGCCGGAAATAGAGATATTGCGTGCTGTGTGACGACATACATACGAGTACATATATAGAGTCATAACTGAAGCTGATTTTGCTCTAAAAGTAACAAAAATCGTTACTGATTGTAAAACAATAAAAAATATAAAGCATACTACAAGAAGTCGTTAATTTTAATTATATCCATGAATGAAACATTAGGAAGATTTCAATTACGGTAAAATATTTGATGCAAAAATTATTTATAAGAAATCATTTCCTTAATATTTACATAACCAGTGTGGTGTAGTTGAGGTATGTTACTAAACGCAATGGTTTTGGGTTCAGGTTCTCTTTTGGAAAATTATCATTAACATAATAATACGTAAATAAAAATATTAGAATTCCTTTTTAAGAAAATTATGCGAAGCTAGGAGTATGTAATGAAGCATACTTCAAAAAATTTTATGAAAAGCAGAGTGCAGGATGAAGCGTGGCGTTATTGGCGTGGCGATAATACGCAAAGTTTGGATTTGGGCAAAGGAGGTGAAAGGAGTGTCTTGATAGTAAGTATTTATTCTTCTATGCAGGATAAATCTGCTGTTGCTTCTCAATAAAAATTACCTTTAAGATTGGCTGGCATATTTCCAAGTTACTAAGGTAACGCGTGTTATACGCATCAACACGTCTACAAAAATTCATACACGAAGTCAGATTAAAATATTCTTTATTCAAACAGGTTGTTCAATAGGATGACAAGGACGACAGTTAACATAAAATGTCAGTATTGTCAGTCCCAAAGGAAGTTACCACTGACCAATGACCATCACCATATATAAAATATGAACAATTTCTTTGTTTTTTTTTATACATTTTTACATCACTTAGTATCTTTAGAGTTAATTAATGTTACGCAAACAATAAGTTCATAGAATAATTATATATTTAGGTTTGATTTGCATTCCTTGCAAAAGGAAGCACTTCAAAGAAGGAAATGTTTGAAAACGAAGTGAGTGTTTTGACAATAGGTTGTCTCTGACTACCCTGTTATACCGGACAAAGCGTGAAGCTGCATTAATTAATATATCGGTCTCTATTGTCAAGATTTCCCTTACAAAAAGGATAATATAAGAATCAAAAAATCCATAAATCTTAAAATAAATAATTAATTTTCTTATTCAAGTGTATATATAAAAATATAATAGAAAAAACCGGAAATAGCAGTTTATAAAGTCATCAACAGTCAAAAACATTCTCAATATACAAACATCCGTTTGATAAAAATGCACACAAACAAACTGACACACGTTCGAGAACACAAGCGGGAGGAAATAAACAGGAAATTGAAATCGGCCCCAATACGAGCAATGTTTTCGAGCTGTCCTTTTATATTGAAAAATCTGGGAATTCTAAAGCTATCATTAGGTTGGTAGTTTTCGATGTAATTTTGATACAATTGGTATATATATATATGACTTTTAAACACTCTCACGTCTGTTAAGACAAAGCGCGGCGTTGAGTTCGCCACTCAGAATGTAATTTCTCGATTTTGGGTGAAAAACAGTTAAACACAGTGTCTTGATATTAGGCTGTCTGGCTCTAATATGCGGAGTAAAAAGTGAAGCTAAAAAATCGAAAAATTAAGTATATTATATATAAGTATATAAAATTAAGTATATATTCCCGTATAATACGGGTGGCTATAGCATCGTGCTTTACTGCTTGTAGTATATAAGGCATTAAGATATATATTTACTATTTTTAAAGTGTTATTCGACACTTAGGATTAGAAAACATTTTTGAAAAAACGTATAAAAATTTTTGAACGCAGCGGGATTCGAACCCGCGCCCAACGGACGGTATCCAAGAGGCGGGGGTTCGAATCCCGCTGCGTTCAAATTTTTATACGTTTTTTCAAAAGGCATTAAGATATAATTTATCGTAATATCCACGAAAACGAGAAACTTCGATATTTACCTGATTGCCAAATGGAGGGTTATTGGTTTTGGTATTGGTTATGTTTGCATGTGTCTTTCTTTGTTCCCTTGTGACTGTTCAACCCTTCAACCAATTTTGGCAAATGATACGTCGTTACATTCTTCTTAAAGGCGTCACTAACTTTATTTTTGCTTCACACTTTTATCCCTCATAGCAGGGTAGACAGAAAGTACCTAGTGTCAAGACACTCCATACTTCAGTTTCCACCGAATTCGAGATATTGCGTGTTGAGTGGTGGAACTCAACGCCGCACTTTGTCTTACCAGAAGGAGGAAGTGAATATAAAAATTAAATATAACCACTCCCTGAGTTTGAGTCTAATGATATAATATGTATGGCAGATTTTAAAACTTAGTTTTTGACCACTGTGAAAATGATATTGCGGGTTATAACTGGTATATATATGAGCCCGACTAAATAAATAATTACACAGTACAAAGAGATTTAAGAACACGTCTGTTTTCATTATACGTACAATGCATTCGCTAATGACGGCTACACCCGACACCCATTCACCTATTGTTCTTATACTAATGAGATATATGATTCTTGCACACGGATCAACTAAATACACCTAAAGTGCGTGAATAAAAACAGTTAATAGATTGATAATGGACGCGCTAATTGTCATTAGATATCGGAGAAATAATTAATTGAACGTTGGTATTGTTTTTGATTTAATTGAGTTTTTTTGTTCTGTCTGTTCTTTCTTATTTTTTTATTGTTTTTTTTTATATTTTTGTGTTTTTTTTTTGCTTATTTTGTTGGTCATGTAATATTTAAAGTTTTTAAGAGTTATTTCTAGTTATAAATTTTAATTATATTGAATTTATTCGGTAATTTTTTGATACTCTCTACTTTCTAAGTTTATCTATAGAAGATCTGAATGTTAATGAGATGATTGTGCGGCTTTAGGTTCTGCAACTTCACATACAATGTCTTCATATTTAGCTTCACGCTTTTATCCCGCATAGCAGGGTAGACAGAAAGTATCTAGTGTCAACACACTCCGTACTTCGCTTTCCACCGAATTCGAAACATTGCGTATTGAATGGTGGAACTCAACGCCACTTTTGTCTTTACCAGAGCGAGGAAGTGGAAATATTTTGAATATAATTCTCCCCCGAGTGGGGATCGAACCCACAACCGATTGCGTCTACAGTCAGACGCTGTCACACTGCGCCACGACCGGCCTCGATAAATTTCGTAATATAACTAAATAATACCATAATATATTACTTTCGCCTAAAACATTAACAACATGTTAAAGCTTGTTGCGACTTTAATGATGTAATAATTCCACTCCTAACTCCTTTAATTACTTAAGCATAGTGTATTTGGATTTGACTCGTAACAGAAGCGAAGCTATACTGTAAATGGTTTGAAGTTTTGATATATCTCTTTCATAAGAAATATTATGATAAATCATTTCCATATCAGTTCATCTATTTTAGGACACAAAAAATATTTTTTTAAGCATAACGCGTCTTTCTGAAAAGCATGACAGGCAAGCGGAACTTAGTGTTAAGGCGGAACTAAATATCTTGTTTTTAACCCGAGTATATATAACTTAAATAAAATTAAATTCTCTGAGTAGCAATTAACTTACGAATTTAGATGATGTCTCACTGCACTAAAATTACATTAAAGATCAAATTGATAAAAAAAATAATTTAATAAATAAATTTATGGCTATATATGATGCCACATCGTCATTTCGCAGTTAAAACTTATAACCACGACTGTACATGATATAATTGTAGATTTAACCTACACTTGGCATTGTTTATATTTAAAATATCATTATCTGTCTAGTCTAGATGGACAAATTGCGGCGTTATGCTCCGTTACAATTTCCTATATCTCTAACTTACAAAACATTAGCTGCGTAGAAACTGGCAGGAAAATTAACAATACTGAAATTATTTTACTATTTTTAATGTGTTATTCCACATTTAGATTAGAAAACATTTTAAAAAAACATATAAAATTTCTTGGAAGGTTTCCAAGAGGCGCGGATTTGAATCTCGCTGCGTTCAAATTTTTTTTTAGCCTCACGCTTTATCCCTGGCTGGGTAGTCAGAGAGTGCCAAACGCTACGATCCCTGTATACTTCTTTCGCCTCGTCCACAGTCATTATCCTCTTCATACAATGCACTTCGGAGCCGTTTTATGTGACTTTCCTCCAGTATCTTCGATACTGTGTTTTCAAAGGTCACCCGGGGTCTCCCTTGACCTCTCATACCACAAATTTTTATACGTTACGTCCATATTTATATTAACTTAAAATAAACAAAAATATATTATATCCAAGGAATACATATTCAGACAACAGTACTGTTGGATTATTTACGTAAGGGACTAAGCCGGTATTAAAGTTCGGCAATTATTAAGTCACCAGCGGTGTCCGAACTTTGATAAGCCGGTATTTATAGTTATCTATACATAATCCTGGTACTAACTTTGATGGAAACCGGTTTGTTTGTGACAGTATACAAATAACTACGTAAGTATATACGTTATAAATTGAAATCGTGTCTCATTGTTTTGTTTTTTGAGGAAGAAAAAGATTCCTGTAGCGTTGAGTAAGGACAAAATATTGAACGCTGCGGGATTCGAACCTGTGCTTCCTGGACGCCGTTTAAGTGATGTGAAATTTATTTTTAATATGGTCTAAAACTAAATAAATAAGAGTATTAAAATCTCACGACGACGTTATAACTTGATATTATTTTGCAATGATATTATTGGCATTGATGTTATTTTGGCAAGCTTTACTTACAATGATTGGTTGGTTGGTTGGTTGATGGTTGAATAAGTATATATATATATATATTAATTATCCTTTTATGTGAACTGAAGTGAACTTAACAAAAATATGCTTAAAATACAATTTTAAAAATAAATATATTAATAAAAGCCAATGTGAAATAAAATCATAAATGCTCATTAAACATTACAGGTAAAATATTGACGTAAATATGACAAGTGTTTTTATGACCATTGTTGGCCAATTACCACATGACTGACTGTATACATGACTTCCATTTTTTTATTTTGATCAGGCTTAGTAATATAGGAAAACAGAGAACAAGGTTGATAGGTTGATCTTTCATAATGTCAGTCATAGTCATGTTGGAAGGAAGGAAGGTCAAGTAAAACGTATGCGGATTCTCGGGGGTGTATGTATGAGTGTTCAATAACGTGAAAAAGGTATGCAAAGGTAACGTCAAAAAGGTAGGCAAAGATACTATTCCTGGTACTTCGATAAAGTTTTATCAACATGCAATGTCTTGAATTCGGTGAAAAGTGAAATACAGAGTGTCTTGACACTAGGTACTTTCTGTCTACCCTGCTGTGTGGGATAGAAGCGTGAAGCTAAAAAAAAATAAAGTGAAAAAAAATCTGTTAGTTACTGTAATTGAGAGTGATATGTATTGACATTGGTAGGTTGAGAATGGAGTTATTTTTTTACTCCCCACGCTGTTGAATTCTTGTTGAAATATAACATAGTAATATTTTTAGTTTACTATTTATTTATTTTTTTAGCTTCACGCTTTTATCCCGCATAGCAGGGTAGACTGAAAGTACCTAGTGTCACGACACTCCGTACTTCACATTCCACCGAATTCGAGACATTGCGTGTTGAGAGCTGGAACTCAACGCCGCTCTTTGTTTTTATCAGAGCGAGGAAGTGGAAATCGTTTAAATATAATCACTTCCCTGAGTGGGGATCGAACCCACAACCGATCGCGTTTACAGTCAGACGCTGTCACACTGCGCTACAACCGGTCTCAATTTATAATTACTTGAATTAATAATATTTATAATGTAGCATCTTCACACTTTTTTCCGGATAGCGGTAAGAAGCATTACTATGAACATAGTCCGTTGATTGCTCGCCATCCCAAATTGAGACATTGCGTGTTTAGTGTTGCGTATTGTCTTGATCATATCTAATATTAAAAAATTGTACTTTTGTAATGGATAATACACAATTGTTATACAAATAAGAATTAATGTAATTTATTTATAAATAAGTAGCATTGGATATTAGTCCTAAATATTTGTAAGTGAGGAGACGTCATTCGATCTTTATTGCTATATTTTAAAGGAAGTCATTTGAAATAATATTGTTAAATAACATCTATCTTAGAGGCCGATCGTGGCGCAGTGGGAATGCGTCTGACTGTTAGCGCGATCGGTTGTGGGTTCCATCCCCACTCAGGGTAGTGATTATATTTAATTATTTTCACTTCCTCGCTCTGGTAAAAGACAAAGTGCGGCGTTGAGTTCCACCAAACAACACGCAATGTCTCGAATTCAGTGGAAAGCGAAGTACAGCGTGAAGCTAAAAAAAGTCTACCTTAATTTTTAACTACGATTTGCCTTTCTTTATTCGTTGCCTATATAAGTTGGCATTTAAAGCCACACGGGGTTCTTTTGTTCGTGGACTTTCGAATAGTAGATTGTGTTCGGTGTTACCTATTTTTGTAATTATGACGTTATTTTATTATTAATACAACACTTGTGTATTCTAACATAAGTGAATGAAACCAAATTAATATCTAAAATAAGATCTAGGTCTAGGTAGGTTTGTATAAAATAATATATTTAATTAACTTCATACATAAATTTTCATAGTAAATGTTATAGAGGAAATAATTTTGTTTTTTTTTTTATATTATATCTGCTTTGTATGTAATAATATAGTCAATAAAAGAATAGTAAAATTGAATGTAATATGATTTTTAATGCTTCGATTCATAAACACGTGGGAGGGGTTATTCATAAATTACATAACAAGTTAAGAGAGAGGGGGTCGATAAAGCGAGCGGGTGACATTGCTTGACCACGGTGGTCTCACAAATGTGACCAGCTGTGTCAAGGGTCAAAAGGGAGGTAATTTATGGATGGACCTGTTGGTGGTGTGTCATCTATAATCTAATTGTCACTATAATACACCGACAACTGTTTCTCTCAATATATATATATATTGAGATTGATATTATTTAATTGTCTTTTTACTCTGTTTTTAGATTTGATTTTATAGGAGGATTGACAGCAAGTAATTAGTGTCAAGACATTCCGTACTCCGCTTTCTACTTTACATTCTGTCGACTGTGACCGAAGCCACAGCCGATCGCGCTTATAATCAGACCCGCCCTTTTATGGCCCAAGAAATTTATTTACTCAAAAGAAATTTACAATTAATCATAAATTTTTTAAGCGTTTTATAGTTAGACAAATAATTTTTTTTTTAATTACGATGAACTATTCTAAGATATTCACATATGTGTTGCAGTGGGTATCTTAAAATAGTTTATACCAGAATAAAATAATTTTTATTTTATCTGCCTATGACTGTTATTTTTTTATATACATTCATAATATGTATATCAGTCGAGGGTTCAATTCCCACCCGGGGGAATAATTATATATTAATTATTTTAACTTTCTCGCTTTGGTAAAACGGACTAGAATATAAAAAAATCAAATAATTTATAATTTTTTCTTGTCATTGCATTTATTCACATACATACAAACATATATTCTTATATATATATGATTGTATATATGGTAAACGTATAAGTTTTTTTGCTAAGTTTCTTTCTAATTTAACAGCAAACGTTGAAATAAAAATCAGACATATAAAGCTAAGAAGAAAATTTCAAAGAGATTGAAGGGGTTTTTTTCGACCTAAAAGCTGGATAGAGTTAGACCAATTGCAGGAATGTGGAATGCAGCTTTTGGTTTCAGTTTTAAAAGTTCTTCGTACGTTCAGAACGCAGTAGTAGCTTTAAGTGCTTATGCTTATTATTATTTTTTTGGTAGTTGCTATTGATTGGCGAATATATGTATTGAATTAACATATATAGATCAAGTAGAATGAGCTCGCTCGTAGTGCAATGGGACAACACCTAACTGAACATCCACTCGGTTGTAGGTTCGATAACAATTCGAGGGAATAATTATGTAATTATTCCATCGAATTGGTAAATTATTTTCATTTCCTTGCTTTGGTAAGACAGAGTGTGGCGTTGAGTTCCGCCACTTAATGCACAATGTCTCGAATTCGGCGGAAAGCGGAGTACGGAATGTATTGACACTAGGTACTTAGAGTCAGGACGCCGCATTGTTCCTGTCTTACCTGCTATAAGGGATAAAAGCGGGAAACCAAAAAATGTTTTAATGTTTAATTTATGTTTGAAATGTTTTAATTTTTACGAGGTGTAAGTGCTTGTATGGAGCTAAGGAAAAGACTATTATTCTTACGCAGCCGCACGCATTGTATGTTAAGTTGCGGAACTCAACGCCGCGCTTTGCCTTACTATTTATTTTTAATTCTAAATATATCATCTAATTACCTAAAGAAAATGAATACATAAAAATATATTTTATAACCAGCTATATTCGTGGCTTGTCTGCGTGGAATTTAAAATCTCTGGATCTTTATTTTACAGTTTTAAAAAAATAGTAGCTTATTTTACTCCATATTAGATCAGCTCTCTGTCTATAAAAGTCACGTTACAGAGATACGCGGGAACAAACAAACAGAGACACTAACAAAAATTATAAAAAATGTTATTTTTGTATATATTCTGTGTATACAAATGCATTTAGTAAAAATCTAAAACAGACAAAGGAAACACACTAATTTTATTTATTTGTATAGATTACAATTATAACAAACGCAGTGACAAACAAAGATAAACTGCGGCGTTGAGTTCCACCACTCAACACGGAATGTCTCGAATTCGGTGGAAAGCGAAGTACGGAGTGTCTTGATACTAGGTATTTTCTGTCTATCCTGCTATGCGGGATAAAAGCGTGAAGCAAAAATTAAAAAAATGATAACCAACCTTAACATAATTTTTTTATTATGAATATAAAATTAATACATTAATGTAAGGCAATTACATTAAATTGTCATTGAAATGGAATATCTTAACATTAGAACTTCTGAACATATGAACGATGGTTAAAAAATATAATGCTTTCTCCGCTTTTTTTTTCAAGGCTGCCATTCAAGCTAACATATTCCCTTTCTTTGGACTTCCACAACTGACCCAATATTACGCTTGATAAAATATTGAAAAAAAAAAATTAAAGTACATTGCAACTTTACCAAATCAATTTACTTTTCACAGAAATTTCCTTTGGGAAATAAGTTTCTGAAGGCGTATTGATATAGAACAAAGTATATTACCATCTACGATGTAAGTGTGATGGATGCGATACCAATTGTGAAAGGTTCTTTCTTATTATATTGAGAAAAATGTTTTAAAACGATATATTAGGCCGGTCGTGACATAGCGGGATAGCGTTGATCGGTTGTGGGTTCGATTTTCACTTGAGGAAATGAATATATTTAATTTTTTTTTATTACTTGGCTCTGGTAAAACAAAGCACGCCGTAAAGTTCCGCTATTCAACACACAATGTCTCTAATTTTATACAAAGTGGTTTTTACGGGTACTTCCTGTCTACTCTGTTATGTGGGATAAAAGCGTGAATTAAAAAAAAAATTATTGGCAACTTGTCGCTTATTTCCGACTACAAAATTACATGGTGCAGTGGGATAGCGTCTGTTTGTTAACATCACTGGTGGTAGGATCGTATCTGATTCGAGGGAATAAAATTATACTTAAACATTTGATATGAAACTATTTTAACCGAATTAATCGCGTATATTTTGGTATTCGAAAATACATTTTTGGGCACCTGACGTTTTGAACACTTTACAGTAGTCCGTGGTTACAGGTATACAGGAAAATTTACTTTAATTTCCCAACTCTAGTAAGACGTCATTCAGTTCTATATTAAGCACGTAATGTCTTGATTTCAGATGGAGGCAGCGAGGTAAGGCTATTTATAAGAATATTAATTTCAGTAGTAGAATATATGTAGAAGTAAGACAGAGCTCAATTAGGCAATAAAAGAAAAAAAAGAGGCCTTTTAATATATTGTTTTCACAAATCAGTATATTTTACTACGTTTTTCTCCGTTTTTCTCCGAAAATTTCTCCGTTTATTTCATATGTACGACTAATATATGACTGACAAGACAAAAGTATACGAATCATTTAATACAATATTTATCATTATACTATTTCGATTTGATTGAAAAGCTGCTCACGTGTCCGGATCCGATGACCTAAAACACTTGCTGCGGCCAATAACAAGATAATAAATTTAGTTTGAAACCAAAAGTGGTTTTTTATGTACAAATATTATAAAGAATTGCGTAACTCTCTCACATTTCTGACTTCATTTGGAAAAAGCGTAATTTGAACTATTGAGTTCTTTTATATTGTAAAGAAGATTAGACAGAAGGGACCTTATATCAAAACACTCTGTACTCCACTTTCCGCTGAATTCGACGATTAAGCTACAGAACTCAACGCCGCACTTTGTCTTATCAGGGAATAGAAAAATGAAAATAATCTAAAAAGTTCCGCCGAGTGAGAATCGCACTGTCTCACTCCACGAAAGGTCACTTTTACCTGCAACTATTGAATGTCGTAAGACAGTGTCAATTTATTTATCGTATAAAAAATAGATTTATAACATCAAAATATAGGAAAAGGGAACAGAGTGAGTGTGGCCTCGCAGTAATTAAATTTAGATGACGTCATAAACGAAATTATGTCATTATTTTTTCAAATTTAATTAATAGAGTAGAGATGTGAAATATAATGATTTATTATTGTAGTATTTTCATAAAAGTATTGTGTAGTTTTATTTTTTAAATATAGTTTAAATATATACATAAATGAAATTAGGTTTATTGTTATAGAGCGTTACTCGAAGCCCAGGCCAATAATAATTCTGGTATCCAATTTTTCTAGATTTTTAAAGGTTTCAAAAGATGAAAAGCTATATGGAAATTGTTAGGAAAGTACTATATATATATATATATATATATATATATATATATATATATATATATATATATATATATATATATATATATATATATATATATATATATATATATATATATATATATATATATATATATATATATTTGCGTAAATACCCAATTAAACCAAAACCCTATAATAGCTAAGAAAATGCAACACTGTGACGTACGATTTTTAAATATATACTTTTTTCATATACGTTAATATATTTTCTAAGAAAACTTCTGAACACACCAATAAATAAATAGGACACACACGTTTCCTTTAAATATGACGATATGATAATGACGGTTAAGAGTGCTTTTGGGTATTTATTTACAGTATTCTTAAATTCTTAGGCGATACAAATATGACTAGATCAACTATTACATCAATCGTCATATATACATTATAGTAGTAAATAGATTATTTTGCTTGAAGGTTGCTTTGGAAGGGTTTTGCTTTGCTAACAAAATAAAGTGAATTTAAGTGCGTATTTAAGTGTGTGTTTAAGTGTGTATTTAAGTGTGTATTTAAATTGTAATTATGTATAATAAAGTTTATGATAAAGTTAGTTTGTGTGTCCGCTACCTACCTAATACAATACTTATAGCTAACTCTGGTATTTTATTTAATAATAATTTATCAAAATTGTTTCATTTCACCCCCAAATTCGTTGAACGTTACTTACTAAGTTTTAGTGAGCTTTAAATTCTTAACTCTGATGCTATGAAGATGTTTTAATATTTAAGTAATTTTAGTTAAATTACACCTAAAATCGGTTTAAATTTAAACCCTAGGTAAAGTATCTTTAATAAGATTAATATGACTTAATAATATCGCAGTGAAACACTATCTTGAGATATTGGCACGAGGTATTAGCAATGTAAAAAAAATATTTTAATTTTATTCTAATTTCATTAGCTATCTGCCAGTGAAAGTCACATCAAAATCAGTTCTACCGTTCCAGAGATTAGTCGAAATAAATAGACAGACGGCAAAACAAATAAAACAAAAAATCGATATGATGAATCCGGTTGGTTGACATTAGATTATCTGATATTTACTATTTTTAAAATGTTATTCCACACTTAGGATTAGAAAACATTTTTGAAAAAACGTATAAAAATCTGAACGAAGCGGGATTCGAACCCGCGCCTCTTAAACGGTATCCAACAGGCGAGAGGGTTCAAATCCCGCTTCGTTCAGATTTTTATATATTTTTTCAAAAAAGATTATCTGATGTTTAATTTTTTTATACTAGGTATTAAAAAATTATTTTATTTTTGTTATTATGCATTTACTTTTTTTTATTTTTTTAACCTGGCATTTGAGATTTGGATCATGAATATTATTCTAACTATATTATTACAATATTTTCCCGAGTGAAAATCAAACCCTGCACTCAGCGTGTATTTATGGTTAGGTACTTAAAAAATGCGCTACGTTGTCGTTAAGCTTTTTATTACAATTTCTTATTGAAATATAACATAATATAACCAAAAAATAAACTATAAAATAAATTTTAATTATAGTAAATTTCTACAACTATCTGTACACGTACCTATAGGCCGGTGGCGGCGCTGTGACAACGTCTGACTGTAAGCGCGATCGGTTGTGGGCTCAATTCCCTTTCGTGGAAGTGATTATACTTAAATTATTATAATTTCCTCTCGGTTGTAAGTAAAAGCGCTGCGTTGAGTACAGCCACTCAAATTCGAATTGGCAGAAAGCGAAATACGGAGTTTCTTGACACTAGGTACTTCCTGTCTATCCTTTTATGCGGGATAAAAGCGTGAAGTTAAAAAAACATATTTATATCCCTACCTATATATTTATCCTCATAACAAAAAATATCTATACAGAAAATGGCAAGTATAAAAGGCACTTTAGTTGCTTACTATTTCAGGTTTTAAATGGTTTCAAACTACACTTTAACTAGCAGTCGACTTCGACTACGCCCGTCAAAGTATATTTTGCATAATTTGCGCTACAGTTATTAAGTGAAGTGTGTTTTTTATGGAAATATACCACACAATGTAGAATGATAAAAGTTTGAAAATGTGGTTTATATTCGTACATCCGCGATAGTTTGAGGTGCGATTTGATAAATGTAATACATTTATTAGACAAATATTTTAATTTCAATAATCTTGTTAGGATATGCGCAGCGTTGGGTTACGCCTACCAAAATTAAGAGTATTCAAGTCAATTAGATATATAGATATTAAAAAAAAAGAATATTTAATCAATTTTTAAAAGTTAAAGTTGAAGATATGTGGGTATGGGATTCTTCTGTGGGGTAACGTCATAACGAAACATCGTGGCATTTTGCCTGTGATGAGAGAATTGTGGTCTTGAAACACTCAACACGTAATGATCAACACGCAGACTTAACACGCAGACTCAACACGCACACAAACACTCAACACGCAAAAAATGGATAACGAAATGTCTTGGTATATTGGGTAATCTCTGACTACTTCTACTGGAAGAGATAAAGCCTTAGTCTATTATTCAAGAAGTAATGATCTGTAAAATTTCAATTTTCAAGTAAAGCACAAAACTTTATGTTATAAAACGTCGGCAACACCTTAAAAGTATCACAATGGCGCACACACAGTTTGTGTAGTTAGATGGAATTTAAGCTTAACTATAGGAACCATTCTGTCACTACTGGATAGTTTCAGATATTCTTATATATATATATATATATATATATATATATATATAACCCATTATTCCCACCTTATTCCCATGTATTGTGGCCATCGGCACAGCGGGACACTGTTTGACTGTAAATACGATTGGTTGTGGGTTTGATTCCCACTGGGGAGAATGAAAATTAATTTATAAAATATATTTCTACGTTCCGGTAGACAAAACGCGGTGTTAAGTTCGCCACTTAACACGTATTGTCTCAATTTCTGTATGACTACCCTGCTAATTCTATTTTTCCTCTTAATCCATTCTTCAACAAAGCCGTAACTGTGCGGGAATGCCTTAAGCAATATGCTCGCTTTTGTATACATTTTGTATACTTTACATATATGCTCTTGTTTTAGTGTTATACATTTATTTTGTATGTCATAAAGATAAATTTATTTTATCCTATCTTCCACATATAGCAGGCTAGGATGAAAGCCCTGTATCAAGATAGTCATTATATCCACATATGTAAGATAAAGCGGATGGTACCTCCCAACGCCTAGTTATGTCCTAAAATACCGGACATTGATATCATTTTATATATAAATATACCTCGTAGTACAGATCGGTCAACCATCACGTCCCAAATAGAATACTACATATCAATGTATCATCATTATATTGATACGTGAAAGAAAATTTTGTAGCGGTTATACAACAAATATATTGACAGAGATAAATAGAATTTGGCCGTTTTTTTACCAATTTTTTTTACAATAATATTTTAAATTATCAAATTAAATATTAGACATTGGTTGGTTGGTTCTTAGCTTATGGCGTTTAGATATAATTTAATATTAGACATTATACATCAAATTAAATATTAGACAAGTGACATATAAGTTGCTATGGTAACGCGAACTTATGACTGATGTATAAAGAGGTTATTATTTAGACATACAGTGGCATTGAGTTCGCTTTTTAGCACGTAGTTTTTTTTATAGAAAAAGGAAGCTAACGAGCAGAAGGGCTACCTGATGGTAAGTGGTCACCTTCGCCTATTGACATCTACAATATTAGAGTTGTAGGTGCGTTGCCAGCCTTGAGATATTAGGAAAGGCTGCCTTACATGATACTGAACCGGAAATCATTATCAGATATTTGGTAGATCGTTTTCGTCATGATAGTCGCCAGTCTGTCGGAGGATTAACCTCCTAATACTCAACTACTGGGATACCCGCCTCTTACGGGACGCTACCCAGCAGTGAGAGGGTATTCTACCTCTTCCCCCCACAGTGAAAAATGTGGCTGTCAATTGAGTGAGTTTTGGCACCAGATTACTTTAATGTTGTATTATAAGCCTTATTGATTTTTTAATACATGATTCAAGGTAGTTATATATTATCTAGTATCAGATACTTTGTCTTACATTTTACGCCCAAAATCAAGACATTGCGTGTTGACTGTTCACACTCTGTCTTTCTAAAGCTATATAAAGTTAAAAAAAATCATCCCCTCATCGCCCTTAGTCGAATTCACAACCACTCGTGTTTACATTTAGATGATGTTACATGGAGTGTACCGCCAGCAAAAATATATACTAAATGTAATATAATTTTCGTACCTGTAGTGCGAGTATAAGTCCAAAGTTAAGAAACTTTTAAAAGGAACAGTGGTCTCTAAGTCGTCTGTGGGACACTTTGTTGCTTGTTGAGTTAGTAGTTTTTAAAACCTAAACTTTTATATGGAAAATTTCATACACACAATATATAATATATATATATATATATATATATATATATATATATATATATATTGTATATCATATACATTATATCGTAATGGAAGTAGTGAAAATAATATAGTGACATAATAATAATGGCTAATATTTTCTCCCTTTATTTTTTTCCATATAGAAGGGCGATCAGAAAGCATCTGTGTAGTTTTAAAATACTTCTCTATTTTCCACCCGAAAACATAACGCTGCGTTTATGATTGGCAGAACTTAACGCCACGTTTTATCTGACCAGAAGGAAAAAAACTAAATAATAGGTAAAAATTAGTTCTATTGTTAGTAGAAATTAAAATTAATATTTTTTTAAAAACACTTAATTTCGTTTGAAATCTGAGTCTTTATTATAATTACGTCAGAGGAATGCTGACATCTAGTGAGCGTTGATTACACATTTTCAATAAATATCAGATATGTCAGTCACTTAAGAGCACACTAACGAAGTAATTGTTGGTCAGTCAGTCAATTTGGAAATGTCACTACGTTACTAGTACATTAAGAAAAGGTCATTATAGTTTTAAAATTCAAGCAAACCTTTCTTTAGCTTCACACGTTATCCTTGGGATAAAAGTAGATGGGGACAAAGAGAACGGAGTATATATCTTTCGCCTCGGTCACAGTCATTAATTTATTTATATGTGGCGTTACAAGCAATATCTTACTTAAAGAAAATTATGCAAACTCATACGTACTTTGATTCGCCTCCATAAAATATTCTGATCTGAAAAAGAAGAAAAATATATAAGATTTTCATTAAAAAACAGCGAGTTAAATGACATTTTTGAAAAAACGTATAAAATTCTTGTTTTTTTTTTAACGCAGCGGGATTCGATCCCGCGCTTCTTAGAAATCGTCCAAGAGCCGCAGATTTAAATCCCGCTGCGCTCACAATTTTATGCGTTTTTTATTATAATTTTATGCGTTTTAAAATGTCAAAAAACAATTAATTACTAAAAATTAGTTAATTTTATTAGAAAATAAAAACAGTATCGTTAAATTATTGAATATTTTTTATTCTATACGATTCTCTTATTATATATAATGAAATCTGGTACTAAGTCAAATAAAGTAGATATATCTATCTATCTATATATAATCTTTTATATATATATATATATATATATATATATATATATATATATATATATATATATATATATATATATATATATATATATATATATATATATATATATATATATATAAAATTGGACAAGTAATAAACTTCTATGTCATAGTAAATATCAACATTTTTCCAAATAAGATTCAACGTCAACTGACAGAAGACTCAGTTAATGACAGCAACCACTCGCAGGTTGGACAGTTCCGCCTTTTTATTTAAACGTGTTCATAAAATAATAATCTAAAACTTTCTTTAGCGAAACAGTTATATAGTGTCTAATTGTAGACAATGTTTACAGGTTCTATTCCACCTCCTCCATCACTAATTGACTGACCTTGATGTCTGTAGACAAAGATATAACAGCTTCAAGATCTTCCGTATATTAGCATAATAAGAGAAAAATGAAGACATTACTGTAATTACGGAACTGGACGCAGCGCTATATTTTAGAGAGAAGAAGAAGAAAAGAATATATATATATATATATATATATATATATATATAATAAAAGGCTTTACGCATCCTTTTTCGTTTTATACGGTAGAGCAACCCGAGGTTTTATACTTTTGTTGCCACACGATGCATAACTCATGTGAATAGCAAAAAAAAATTTCACTCGCAAACAGCATTATATTGTGTACGTATAAAGCGTACATGAAACTTTACTTAGTCCATTATAAAGGAAAAAATTATACAATACGATATGGAAACGTTTGTTTTGAAAACGCGGAACATGAGTGATTCTATTGAAATGTGTAATACGGTTTGTGTTATGTTTTCATGTTCTCTCTGCGCCTATTTCTCGTTGGATGGTCAGTCACTTAATAATTAATATGCAGATTATATAAAGAGGTCTTTGTGGCGCAGTGGTATAGCGGGTATTGGGTTTGATTCCAAACCGAGACAATGATTATATTTGAACTATTTTCATTTCTATGCTCTGGTAAGACAATTTGTGGAGTTTAATTCACCACTCAACTGTTTAGTGTTTTGAATTTCGGGTGAAGGGCGTTCAATGGAGTATCTTAACACTAGGTTGTTTGTAACATTGTACACGCTTTGTACACTTTGTACTTGACTACGGAGGTTTAAGATATAATTTAATATATTTATCCTAACTTTATAATATTTTGTAGTAAAAAAAATGTTTTATTTTCACTTATTATCCCTAATACTGTAGGCAACAGTGTCCATTTTATAGAAGCCTGGGTCTTCGCGTTTGGTATGTAAGCTTCCTAGAGTCTTAGATCTTTTTTATTTCTTCCTCATAATGTCGCAAGTTGTCGAATCATAGTAAGGAAACGATTATTTTAAATATAATGGTCCCCCCCGATTTGGATTCGAATGGTACTATCGTTTTTCATTCGTTAATAATGAATTTGGTAAAATCGTTGCATTTTATTGTACTGTCGAATTTTAAGAGATTATATGTTGAGTGATAAAACCCAAAATTGCTATTTCTAATACCAAATTAGGATAACATAATTTTGATATAGATATAGAAGTTACAGCCTTCGCGTATATAGTTGGATGTCGTTAGTACTGTCGATTTGTATTTTGCTATCACCAATTTCTAGCAAATGTTTTGAAAATTCATTGACGGCTGGATTATTTTGTAGGTAAATACGCATATTAATGTACAGTATCAATTTTTGTACGTATGTCCAAAGAACTGATGACTTGAAACAGGCATTTAGCTGGTATTTCAATTAGCAGGAGTGGATTGAGGACACAGGCAATGTTTTTCGTAAGAACCCTGACAGTAATAATAAAGCATCACCATGAACCTGATGATTACCACGTAAGCCTTGTATTGTTTGATTAAATAATTCTAGGATACTGATAGAAATCATGCTAACAAAATGTACCACTGAGCCACAGGGTCGTACTCGTGTATATGAATATTTAAACAACCACACAAGAAACCAAGTCTTATTATATACATTAATACATACAAATACATATATAAATGATATCATGTTTGACGTTTCAAGGCAAACATTTGGAGTAAAATAATATATTTGCAAGTTTAATATTTACTTCGTATGAGTTCCGTAGTGTTGAGCCTACTTGATACGAGACGTGGCTGCCTGTTACACTGTTACTGATTTAGCTACTATTTTTAAAGTGATATTCTACACTTAGGATTAGAAAAGCCAGTCAGAGCGCTTGGAAGGTATCCAAGAGGCGCGGATTCGAATCCCGCTGCGATCAAAATTTTTATACGTTTTTTTCTAAAAATGTTACTGATTTATTAAGACGTTTGAATTATTTAAGAAAAACTGCTTTTAAGTTAATTTATTAACAATCGTATTAACAAACGTATAAAAATTCTCTACAGAGATGCTAGCAACATAAATAAGTTGTAACAAAAATGTATAAGAATTTCGACGCAGCTGGTAGTAGAACGCATGGCTTAGCGGTCAGAGCGCTTGGACGGTATCCAAGAAGCGCGGGTTCGAATCCCGCTGCGTTCAAAATTTTTATACGTTTTTTCAAAAATGCTTTCTAATCCTAAGTGTGGAATAATACTTTAAAAATAGTAAATATTAACTATATATTTATTCAAAATATATTTTAATACTAATAATTTACAATAATACTAAAAGTATAAAATTGTAAACATAAAAAGCACTTAAAATGTACAGAGTACAAACTCACATAGAGTGATACGTCACTAAAATCTTAGGGAAGGAAATTACATAATAGAAGAGACGGTGTAATTGTAGTCCAAAAATGACAAGTATGGCCCCATACATTTCACTTTGTGGGTAGATAAAAAATACTTGCTCTGCTACCAATATATCACATTCCATTCAATATCGAATGCTTTCTTGTATTATTTCATATATTATATAACTTTATTTGATACCACAAAACGCGGCGTTGAATGCCGCCACTCTACATGCAATGTCTCGAATTTGGCAGAGAGAGGATCACACTAGGTACTTTTTGTACCTACCCTGCTGTATGACACTTTGTTGTCCTGTGCCCGTCTAATTCCGGGATAAGTGCGTGTTAAATGACGTAACACTGCGCCGCACATGGTAAAATTAATTGAATAATACATTGTATAATTTTGTATGATCAAAGTGTTATATTCAAATAAATTTTTGAACTTATACGTTTGTAACATAACGTTCACTTTATGAATAAAAAAGATTCTCGTTTTATACCGCATAGCAAATAAGTTTTAGACTACATAGAGTCAAGACACTCCGTTAAGTAATTAATCGCGAATTAAGTGTATCATGACACTGCAAATTATTTTACCATAGCGGCAGAAATGAGAATAAATTTCATAATTTCCCCCGGCGGAAATCGAACCCACAATCAAACGCATTTACAGTCAGATGTCACACTGCGATTCCATAGTCTTATACGTATAAGGAGTCCTGAATAAGTTTTAATTCCAAGCATATGCGCGAAGAATAATTTTACATTATATGTTCAGAGATGCAATCTTCCTTTATATATATAGTACATATTATTCCTCTGTTGCTCTGTACAAGTACGTCAGGAAGCGACATGTTACAGAAATGCTCAGATATGTCTTTCTTACTTTTAAAATGTGGAAAATATTTTAAAGTTTTATAATAGGTATATAGAAATATATAAGGCTTTTACCTTTTTGTTTACAATTTCAGGTTTTATCCTGCTTTGCAGGGTAACCTATTTGTAGTATTAAGACACTCCGTTTGCTGCTTTTTGCCTGAATTAGAGACATTTTGTGTTAAGAGGTGGAACTCAACGCCGCTCTTTGTCTTACCAGTGTAGAGTATAAAAATAATTTCAATACAACCGTTTCCTCTCTACATATCAAATTAACAATATTGCGTTTCCAATCACACTCTGCCACAGTTTTAATTTCAACTTTCAATTTCCTTCATATTTTTGTACCTTCTTCATATAAAAATTTCTTAAGTTCTTATAATCATTAATATAAAGAAACACGTATGTTTCTATACAGACGAGTGAATGTGTAATGTGTAAAAGCAATATAGTTGAGTGCACGGTAACGCTTCGTGTTTATCACTTGGCATGTCCCGTTTATACGGGAGCGCTACGTGAGTCTGTTTTAAGTAAATTTTTTTTACGTTTTTGTTGATAATGTGGATTTTTTTATTTGGATTTTGGATTGTTTTGGTATGGATTTCCATAGATTTAACTGAATTAAGATTTAAGAAAGATTTTCTTCTGGAGTATTTATACAATGGTTTGATATGTAATGTATACTTATATATAAAGAGTACAGTTTTTTGACTCACGAGAGCGCATCTGACTGTAAACGGGATCGGTTGTGCAGAAGTGATCCAATTTAAATTATTTCCAATTTCCTTGGTCTGGTAAGATGAAGCGCGGCGTTGGATTCCGCCACTCCACACGCAATGTCCTCTCCAGAGTGTCTTGACACTGGGTATTTCCTTACTACCCTGCTATGCGGGATAATAACATGAAGCTAAAAAATAAAATTATGACGCTAGTGCGTTGTACTACGTTTTTGTGCACATACACATTGCTATGGCATATGACAGGTTGCTATGACAACGCGCATTTTATGTGTCATTGGAACTTTTAGTTTAAACATGCTTCTGAAAATCAAATTGCCCTGAATGTTTTATAATTTTCTGTGGCCGAATATTTATATATTTATTTATATATTTAATTATATTCTTTTGTGATTCGAACCCATAACCAACGTCACGTAGTAATAAACTATACTATTATAAGCACTAATATACGCCAACTATAATTTAAAGCATTACTTATGATATTAAAACCTCTTTATATGACCTAAATCTAGATAGGCAACATGAGTGTCTAGATGATAATGATCTAGATGGTAGTCTTATCTTTTGCAGAAGAAAAATTAGCTTTAAAAGCTTATTTCAAGATTTATTAATGTTATGACCAACTTGGCGCAGTGGGACAGCGTCTATAAGCGCGGTTGACTTGTGGGTTCAATTCCAACTCCAGGAAACGATTATATTTAAAATTTACTTTAACTTCTTCATTATTCGCCATTTAACACGCAATATATCGATTCAGGTGGAAAGCAGTCAACGAAGTGTCTTGACACTAGGTTGACTCTGACCACCCTGCTATGCGGTATAAAGCTTGATTTCTCCATTTAGAGCTAAGAAGCTTCTGGTGGTGTAATTATATACGTGAGCTATGGATGTATGAACAGTTTAGATTTTGATATTTTAAAGCAAAGTGCGGCGTTAAGTTACACAACCAATATTGAAAGCTGTGGCTCAGTTAGTTTCTTATCAATATTTTTCCAGCCAATATAGCAGAAAGCGTAAAATATTAAACTTGTTTATTATAATTCATGACAATGAACATTTATTTTCGCTTCATTTAAAATTGACAAGCTGAAGTGAGCTGACTATTATTGGCATTAGGGAAATGAGTTTTACAGCAAAGGATTTTAAAGAAATGTCAATCTATATATAGAAATAAATTAAATTGGTGTGTTTGTTTGTAATATTAAAATAACTGCTTTTACTAAATGCATATGTATGTATACTTGATATGGTTTTGTCCGTCTGTGTGTTTGTTTTGGCGCATCTCTGGAATGGCTAGGCTGATTTTGGTGGGAACTGATTTTTATTTTAGAATTATAGAATAAAGTTTTAGACATGTCTAACTCCAAGAAGTCAGACAAGTACGTATATAATAAAAAATGAGATGTCATCGTAGCGTAGTAAGGAAGATTGATGGTTTGAGTCTTAAGGTAGACAGAATCTTAATAATAATTAAATTTTCTTCATCCAATAATATATATATATATATATATATATATATATATATATATATATATATTTTTTTTTTTTTTTTTTTAACTTCACAACTTTTTACCGCATAGGCTAGAAAGGAAGTACCTTGTGTCAAGACACTCCGTACTCCGTACACAAGGATCGTGGCACAGTGGGAAAGCGTCTGGCTGTAAACACGATCGGTTGAGAATTCGATTTCCGCTACAGAGAATGATTATATTTAATTTATATTAATTTCCTCGCTCTAATCAGACAAAGTGCGACGTTGAGTTCCGCCACTCAATACGCAACGGTTTTTAATTCGGTGGAAAACGGAGTAAATAAAAATTAATGTAATAATTTGTTCCAAGAATTCTGTAACAGCTTATGAAAACTTAATAAATAATTTGATTATGGAAGCCCTCGAACGTTTTCCTCAAATATCATAGGTTTAATTATTAGATCATCATATCGCAGTGGTACAGCATCTGTCTGTAAATGCTATTGGTTGATATTCGATTTTCAGTTAGGGAAATGAATATATAATTTTTTTTTATTCTTCAAATGTCTAAGAGTGAAGCTAAGTTCCTCCTCTCAACAATAACATCATTTTTAAAGGTTTTCTTTGACCACTTTTTATGCGGGAAAAAGTAAAACTGTATTTTTTTATAATAGTATGATTGATATATCAGTTTTATAAAGTCATGAGGATATCAGGCCGGTCGTGGCGCAATGGGACATCGTCTCACTATTATGGCGATCGGTTGTGGGTTCGATTTTCACTTGGATGAATGATTATATTTAAATTATCTTCCTTTCACTTCAGAAAATGAAAATACAGCGCAGCGTTGATGTCTTTAATTTAGCAGAAAGCACGGAGCGTCTTGACATTTGGTACTTCCCGTCTACCCTGCTATGCGGGATAATAGAGTGAAGTTAAAATATAAAATATCGATCTAAAAGCTCTCGCCAACATTTTTTGACCCATTTCTGTGCTGACTGAACGTTTTAGTTCAAATTGGCACATGTGTCCGGATTCCATAAAATTTTCTCATCTGGCGGTAAAAGATAGTGCAAGTTTATTTATAAGTGTTTTTATTATTTAAAAACAATATCATAATGGCAATATTATACTTACAATCTGTTACTCTTCCGCTTGGCCTCGATTGATACAAGTACATCTGCGAACAAAAATAATTAAATTTTAATTATTTTAAAATTGTATTGAATTTTAAATAATTGTAATAAAACAATATTACAATATGTACTACAATAAAATATATAAACACACCTTAGAATGTGATGTTTTTAATATTAAGTTAGAGCCCATCTTTGAAAAAACGTATAAAAATTTTGAACGCAGCGGGATACGAACCGTCCAAGAGGCGCGCGTTCGAATTCTGCTGCGTTCAAAATTTTTATACGTTTTTTCAAAAATGTTTTCTAATCCTAAGTGTGGAATAACACTTTAAAAATAGTAAATATTAAGTTAGAGCCGTTGTGACGCAGTGGTACAGGGTCCGACTGTAAAAGCGTTGGTTATTGATTTGTTTCCTATTCTGTTGATCGGAATGGTGTATGTATATTTAAATTTATGAATTGGTTAAGACGTAACGCGGTGTTGAGTTTCGCCTCTCAACACATATAGCTCAAATTCGACTGCGAAGTGTACAACGTAGTGTCTTGACACTATTTTTTGCGAAACGACATATTCAAAAAAATATAAACTTTATATTACCGTGAAAGGTTTTACATCCTAAAATATAAAAGAGTAATAAGCAAGTTGGATAGCTTCTAAACCAAATAAATTTCTGTTTTGCGAAAATCGAAGAGTATTCTGTTGGCGTAAATAAAATGTTTGAAGAGATTATTATTTCGTTGCTGTCTTTGTTTTCATGTTATATGAATTTGATTTTTGTTTTTTACAAATTTATATTACTTTTGTTTCTCAAGACATACTGCGGCGTTAAACTCTACCACTCAAAATATAGTGTCTCAAAAATAATAAAATAGAACGAACAGTGGAAAATGGAGTTTCTGTTATCGACAGACCGCTTCTATATATAGAAGCAGTATAGAGCATTTTTTTTCTGCATAGTAAAGTTGACAGAGAGAAACTTCTAAGTCTTCGGACTCGGAGTCCGTTACGGACGGACGGACTCCGTTAGTAGTAGTCCGTGATCACAGGTAAACTGACCACGAACTGATGTAAAGAATAAGTTTGTAAGCTGAATACCAAAATACACACGATAAATCCGTTTAAAACATTTTCATACAATATGTGTAAAAATCGCGAAATTCAAAGATTTTTTTGAAAAAACGTATAAAACATTTTTGAAAAAGTATTTTTGAAGTGTTATTCCATTCTTAGGATTAGAAAACATTTTTCAAAAACTTATAAAAATTTAAACGCAGTGACATTCGAACCCACGCCTCTTGGTTACGGTCCAAGTGCTCTGATCGCTAAACTATGTGTTCTATTATCAGCTGTGTCGAAATTCTTATACTTTTGCTACAACTTATTTATGTTGTTAGCATCTCTGTAGAGAGATTTTTACAAATTTCTACTACTTAAAGATTATTAAGAAATGATCATTTAACAAGAAAGATTGCTATTTTATTTTAATATTTACTATTTTTAAAATGTTATTCCACACTTAGATTAATGATTTGAACGCTGCGGGATTCGAACCGGCACCTATTATATATTAATGTAATGTATTAATGTATTTTTGTACCAAATATCTTATTAAAACATTTTATAGTTTAATAGCACAGTATCAAATGCGGTGTAATTCCCGCAACAAAACCAACCAACTTGGCATATTACTCCGGTATTGATGTAAATATTTGCTTTACAAGTTATTTGGCTACAGCTAACAGAGCGCCGGTTGTTCCCACCGGCGAATGTTCATACCTTTATTTAGATACAAGGAAATAATTGCACGTTATTATGTTTGTACAATGATAATGCAAGCTTGGTTCATTGGAACAGTGGTGTAAGGAATGGTCGGGGATTCATCGGTGTTTAGAGTTTTTTTTTATTTATTCATACTGATAAGACACGGCACGGAGTTAAGTTTCGCAACCAATAATCAATATTTTGAAATAACGTAGATAAATGATAGAGGTGAGGAGGATGGTGCTGATTCGATTATGGGGGCATGATTATTTTCATGTGTCCGGAAGACATACTCGGTGTTGAGATCTGCCAATCTATCCTAGTTGCAATTCATTTAAGGGGCGAAAAGTGGAGGAACGAGTGGCTGGAATATTCTCTGTTTCCTGTGCTATTTTGAAAAAGCGCGAAACTTAAAAAAAAGTATTTGAAAATATCTATAATAATTAAAAAAGCACCATCAGTGTAAGTGGCAAAAGCTTATCGCAACTTTTTCCTGCTGAAAGTTGCTGGTAAGCTCGGATGATATATTACTTAGAGTTAAGATGTGACGGCGCTATCTCTAAGCCATTTCTCAGAGCGTCCCGATATTAGGAAAACAAACTGAGGGAATGAGCGATATTTTTATTTACTACCTTTCCACTTCCGGTTCCGTCTGCATATTGTGTATGTAACATAGCCACATTCCAGGCTTTATATAAATTTTAATTTTCAGAAAATTAGATAATACATAAATTTACAAACGGAGCAAACAAACGGATACAAAAACATTATCGATATATATGAATAAAAATAATGTGTTATTAAACTATATTACCGTTAAGTTTCATACAAATCTGTTTAGTATTTTTTGCGAGAAACAGTAATGAATATCCAATCAACCGTTCTCTTTTTTATGTAAAAGTAAACAATAAATTATAGAAATTAAAAAGAAAGCATGAGACGAGTAGTGGCGCCATGGAGCAGCGTCTTACTTACGTAAATGCGACCGGTTGTGGGTTCGGTCTCCACTCGGGGGAGTTTATATTAATATTATTAAGAGATTATATTTATATTATTATTACTTCCTTGTTTTGGTAAGACTAAGTGCGGCGTTGAGTCCCACCATTCAACACGCAAATCTCACGCAATATGCGAGTTCAGTGGAAAGCGAAGTACGAAGTGTCTTGACACTACTATACTTTTTGTCTACCCTGCTATGCGGGATAAAAGCGTGAAGCTAAAAAAAAGAAATCGTTAAAACTTATTTTAGGAATATCTTATATGTTTTAGCAGGTGTACTAGATAATGGTATAAAAACATTGTCTTAGTATAAGATTCAGACACATGTGCATTTTTTTTATAAATTTAAGAATAAGTGCGTAAAAATCAAGATAGGATATACAGACAGACTGATGGATAGGCAGAAAACGGCTTCATTTTAATTTTGACTAACTACAACGTACAAATCTAAACAGTTGGTAATTTAAAAACAAACTGCAACTGTTTTTACATTTATAAAAAGCACCTTAACGTTCTACGTAAATAGGTAGAGTGCATAATGTCGAAACACTACACAGGCAACCTTCATTTGCTGGTCTATATTACCCATAGTCTATATACCCCGGCTGGTCTATCTACCCATATATATAGTCCCATATTACCCATCAGAATTCCCAATCGAGCGGGTAACGAATTTCTTCACCATAAAAAAGTGAAAAAGACTTCTATGTAATAAAATATATGTATAATAAAATATATGTATAATAAAATATATGTATAATAAAATATATGTATAATAAAATATATTTTTCTCATTTTAGCTTCACGCGTTATTCCGTTCAGAAGGTAAGACAGAAATATCTAGTGTAAAGACACTCTGTTCTCCGCTCTCCACCGAATTCAAGACATTGTCTGTAGAGAGGCGGAACTTAACGACGCGCTTTGTCTTACTAGAGCAAATGAAAGGAAAATAATTTAAATGAAATCTTTCCCCCAAGTGGGAGTCGAACACACAAGTCAGACGCTGTTCCACTACGCCACGACCGGCCTATAATACGAAATAAGATATATGTATATATATATATATATATATATATATATTTAGCTGGCAAGCTTTATTCATTGTTCTTTTGTAATCTGATCATTCAATGACAGACTGTTCGACTAAAGGTAGGAGTTACAAGCAAAAGTAAACACATAGTTAACTTTTCAACGTTAGCCGAAAAGCTCGCTTGTAAAATTCATCCCATAAACAAGAATAAAGCTCTGTTGAGAAGCTTGTAATGAGCTTTAAATTTAATGCTTCGACTTTAACTTTTTTATTTCCAATCTCTTCTTATATTTTTGTACCATTTTGAATATAACCATTTATGTATTGGACGTTATAATACTTCGTTATATATACCGGTCTATGTATTGTTGACTATAAGAGGAGTGTTTCTTTAAGAAATTGTATTTATTTTACCGTTGCCTAGATAGACAGAGTGCGGTATTAGGTTACGCAATTAAATATCTTATGTTTTTGTACGTTAATTGTTCCTTCGTTCATACAAAGTGTTTCGTTTACGTTATAAAAAAAAGATGACGACGATACATTTAAGACAAGATTATGACAATACACAGCGGTAAAGTAAATAACTAATCTAGTTTGAACCCATAACTACTGTTTGACTGTATGAAATACTTACTCTAGTCACTAAGCCTAATACTTTTGTCTCATACAATTTCAATTACATACAAACAAATAACATGTAATATTCAATATTAAAAAAAAGCAAAAAAAGGTTACCTTTTATAGCCGTTTTAAAAGAATTCTTCGGAGTAAACAAAAACGTTTCATTCAATAAAAATGCTTCGTTTCCATTCAATTTTCAGCTTTAACTCATCGTAATAAGATTTAAATTCGCCTTTAGTTTCTTACGAATTCTAGCTATCTATCCAGCAAGCTTATCCCAACTATTACGTATAAGATCAGCGAAACGAAATTTAAAGCATCTTCTCGAATTGAATCACGCCTTCGAACAATTTGAGATGACTCCGGCATTCACTTCAGCCTAAGATCGATGAACGAGCAATTCCTTTTTCCTAGAACTCCAATAAAAGTGTAAGGCGGTATTAGGACTCTGATAATAGAATAAAGACATTTTGAGCATAAAACTAATAAATTATTTTATTTATGTTTAGTTGATTAATTGACTCCATTAGATTTCAGGTTAATTTTGTTGCTCTTGTAACATGGAGTGCGGTGTTGTGTTCCGCGCTCAACTAATTCGAGAACCAGAAAGTGGAGAACGAAACTCCTGTACACTAGTGCTCTCTACTGTACTCTCTACTAATGTAGTTTAGTTTTTATCAATATTCAATTTATTAGAGACCGGTCATTGCGCAGTGGAACAAGCCGACTGTAAACGCGACATCTAGTGGGTTCAATCCCTACTCGGGGGAGTGAGTATACTCAAAATAATTTTCGCATCCTCGCACTAGTAAGATAAAGTGCAGCGTTGAGTTTCACCACGCAATGTCTCGAATTCGGAAAGTGGAAAGTGAAAAGTACGTTTCTTCCCTAGGTACTTTCTGTCCACCCTTGCTATGTGGGATAAAAGCGAGAAGCTAAAAAAATGATCAACGTACCCATTTTTTAGGCATTTCGTAAATAGGTTTATTAAAATTGATCATCCCAAATCAATGTCTTTTTGTTTACTATGACGAGAAACCAAAAATTAAAGAAGAACCGAATAACTCACTAATCATTATAAGAAAACGTATAAAATGTTGAACTTAGTGGGTTCAACATTTGAATCCCAACTCGTGTTTGCCTTTCTGGTAACTAAGGTATGCTCATTACATTAGTTGCCAGAGAAATTGAACGGTTTCTTCTCTGAAACTGTTGGCACAGGTTCTAATCCAGACGCGCTTAAATCTTTATTTGCTTTCTTAAATTTGTTTTTCTTAACCAAGTTTATGAATAACACTTTAAAAGATAACTATAAACGATGGTTTCATGGTTTATCCTCATATTTTGTTCTTTACCTTCACGCTTTAATCCCGCATAGCAGGGTAGACAGAAAGTATCTAGTGTCAAGATACTCCGTACTTCACTGTCCACCAAAGTCGAGACATTGCGTGTTGAGTGGTAGAACTCAACGCCGCACTTTGTCTTTACCAGAGCGAGGAAGTAAAAATAATTTGAATATAATCACTCCCCCGAGTGATGATCGAACCCATAACCGGTAGTGTTTACAGTTGGACGCTGTCACACTGCGCCACGACCGGCCTCATATATTCCTACAGATGTCCATACATTTTCTACTTAGGTGCAACACATAAGGTCAAGATAATCCACAGAAAATCAGTAGAAGCTATAAATTAATATTTCAACCTCATATAAGTCTATAATAATCCTAGTGACATTACGTCACACCCTCGTCACTTACGCTTATATTTGTTTTATTTGCCGTTTTCGGGTTAAACTGTGTTTTTATTATTATTATAATTTCAATCGAAATGAAAGCTGTTGGTTGAAAAACCTCCGTTTTTGCTTTAATACATGACAATACACTTAACAATGATTTAAATGTTCAAAATATAGAGACAGATTTTTACATGTAAATACATGTTCTAGTGAAATACATGTTATCTTGACAAACGTGCATATAGTTTAATAAAAACTTGTTTATTATTATTATTATAGAATTTAGACTCAATATTTGTCCTATGATTTTTAAATTTGAAATAATGATAATTAATTTATTTAGATTATGAAATGACGTTTCCGTTTTGTTAAGATTTCAATTTTATACTAAGTTATCAAAAATTAATACGAAAGAGAAAAAAAACCTGGAAAGCGCAGTGAGTACTGCCTGTCTACACTGCTATGTGGGATAAAAGTGTAAAGCTAAGAAACAAAAAAAAAGAAAATAAAGAACAAAATTAATAATTTCTTTTTTAGTTTCACACATAGCAGGGTAGACAGGAAGTACCACTTTCCATCTAAGTGGAGATATTCTGACAATTAGATTTCTCCTGTATACAGGAGTCTTTTCTTAAACCTAGCATTCACTTTCTCGGTATTGTGAATTATAGGATTGTGAGAAATGATAGGGCCTCCGCAGGGGGAGGTACTATGATTTATTACAATAAGAATTTACACTCTATACCACTAGATCCTCCGTCGTTTGCTAACATCGAAGCGTCATTGTGCCAGGTATTCATGACAGGCCTTCAGCCAATAGTCATAGCCTCCATCTTTCGCCAAATAAGGCAATTCTAGAAAGCTACATCAAGTCGCTTCCGACATGGGTGACTCAGTCTTTCTGACTGGGGATCTCAACTTTAAACATGTCAGCTGGAATTCGTCGAGAACTACTAAAAAAAGGTAAGATCTCGACGAAATAGCTGAGAAACATAACGCGGCCATTGGACCCTCCACTCCCTCCCGCTATGGCGACTTTGGCACCCTGGAGATATTAGATATAGCAATCCTTAAGAATGATACCCTCTGGCAACATTCTATTGAATCGCAACCGGAACTCCGGTCATAGACCTGTTTTAATTAAATTAGATATGGAACGCCCCTCTGGCCCTCCCACCAAAACAATAACAGATTGGTAGAAGATTTCTAAGCTTCTTCAAGTAAATAGTTTTCCGTTCAAGGAACTCATACAAGGTATCAATGACACGGTAGATTTAGCAATAGATGCGGCTAATAAATTCACAGATTACATCAAAGACGCAATCCTCAACTGTTCCAAAGTCGTTACAAACGTACCAGTAGGGCTATTTGAAATCTTAGAAAAACTTAGGAAATTAATAAGACGTAAAGACACCGCTGCTAGAAGACATGACTCCTACCAGACAGACAACAACCGTAGGAAAATCAATAGGCTGAGGAGAAGTGTTCAACATAAGTTAGACATACTCCGTGGCGAGTCCTGGGACAAAATGCTCGAGGGGCTCGCGTCTTCGCACCAGGTTTTCTGGGCGTTGTCGCGAGGCTTTCGGTCGTTGCCTTTCGGTCGGACGATCTCTTGACTATGCCACCTTTGATATGGTCCGATAATACTTTCGCAGCCGATGACACAGATAAAGCGGAATATTTAGCTGACAGCTTAGAGGTTCAATGCTTCCCCAGTGATTAGCCTTGAGCTCCCCGGACGAGGCAGCAACCTGGGCATCGTTACCCCCCTTGGGTAAACCATTTGGCCTGCCTCTGCCTTTGAGGTCCAAAACATTATTAAAAACTTACAAGACAGGAAGGCCCCGGGGCCCGATTGTCTTAATAATAGAACTTAATAATAGAACGTTAATGGCCCACTTCCTGTCCTTATTAGTGATCATATTTAATTGCCTCCTCAAATTGTGTAATGGAAGGAGGCAATAGTCATAGGTATCCAAAGCCCGGCAAGCTTAGTAACCTCCCCAGCAGCTATAGGCCTATCAGCCTGTTAAGTTGCTTAAGTAAAATTTATGGGAGTATAATTCTCCATAGGCTCTCTGGATTGATAGAAGCAAAATCGCTGATGTTAAACAAGCAAGCAAGGATTCCGCAAGGGCCACTCAGCCGTCCATCGGCTAGTGGAGCACATAGCCAGATTTAATATTAGAAATGGTGCCCCAGCTCCACCGTGGCATTTTTTATCGGTATAGCCAAAGTTTGGCTCAGCGGTTTATTTTACAAGCTTCGTAATGCTGACCTCCCAGTTAACTTATTTCCGATATAAAGTGGAAAGTACTCTCTTCTCTCTCCGCTTCATTAGCGCTGGAGTGCACCAGAGCTCTCCCTATCCCCTATTCGGTATGCACGGTACACCAGCGATATACTAATGGCTTATCCAGGCGCTACTATGAGCGAGCAGATACTCACGCGAATCTCCTCGCAGTACCGGCGAGTAATTACTCCCCGTCCACGCACCCTAAGCTCAGACGTTCGCGTAGCGTCCTAATAGACCCCGACGACGATTACGGTAAAATTGTAGGTAGGAAACACTCCACCTACACAACACACTCACACCGCCATCGACGGAAACAATGGCGTAGTTAAGCTTATTTACCCCTAACCGTTGACACGTCCGTGCGTTGGCGCGGCCGGGTCTAACGGTTAGGGACTGTTAGTCTCCATTAGTTTAGTCTAAATTGTTCCAGTCGCAACTTCACGCCGCGGCAGGTTAGTGTAGCATAGGGAAAATCTATAGCCCGTTCGCCGATCGCAAGCCAAGGTTCAAGCCCCGCAGGGGCACCCTTGCGTTCGTCGACTTCATCTCTTCCTCTCAAGCAGCCACGTCAGTGCTTGCTATTTTTCGCAGGGACAGAGCGCTCTCTTTCCTCCCCCTCCCGGTGTCACTGTAAAGACCAACAAGGTCAACAGCATGTACCTGTTTGACAGAAAAAAAAAATCTTCTGGTTTGGTAAGATAAAACGCAGCATTAAGCTCCCGTACTAAATACACCATGACTCTAAATTAAACAAGTGGAACGAAGCGTCCAGTTATTTCGGCCTAGCTAATATATGACTTTACTGGAGAGACATAAAATAAAACAACATAATTAGAAAACATTTTTCAAAAACGAATAAAAATTTGAATGCAGCGGAATTCAAAGCCACGACTCTTGGATACCGTCCAAGCGCTCTGACCGCTGAAGCCATGCGTTCTACTACCAGCTACGTCGAATTTTTTTTACGTTTGTTACAACTTATTTATGTTGTTAGCATCTCTGTAGAGATATTTTTACAAAGTTCTACTAAAGATTATTAAGAAATGATTGATGAAATCGAAATCGACGTAGCTGGTGTAGAACGTATGGTTTAGCGGCCAGAGCGCTTAGACTGTATCCAAGAGTCGTGGCTTTGAATTCCGCTGCGTTCAATTTATACGTTTTTCAAAAATGTTTTCTAATCCTAAGTGTGGAATAACACTTTTAAAAAGTAAATATTAAAACACCATAATATTTTTAAACAAATTGAATATACCAGTATTTGTAACCATCTCCAAAACCTTTCAAACCGTATAGATTTGCAGGAATTCTGTTGTTATTCTTTAAATCCAAGTGTAAGAATAACATTAGAAATATTTAAAACATTTTATTATATAGTTTTTCCATGTAAACTAGTATAAGCCACTGAAATACCTACGATGTGTAGCTTTAATCAATATGTAACGAATCTGGTTTATTTACTACCTTCCTCCTGTACGATATTCATGGTATGTAAAAGTCAATTCAATACAGACACACGGCTGAAGATGAAATTTATGTTAAAAGCGGGAAGCGGAAAGCGGATTTATTACAAGCTTTTTTAACGCGCAGTGCATGTATGTGTTCGGATCATATTATGCAATCAATTTTTGAAGCGGATATTTTAACCGATTGATCTCAAATTATACCCGTTTAGTTTGAATGGTTGTATGGTTGTATGTGTGACGTCATTCTAAATCCAACATGGTAGAACATCCAAGATGGTGGATTACTTATTTATAAAGCGATATTAGTGTCAAATAAAATGGTTTGTTGAAAATAACTTGAAATATTTAATTTATTTGAATCTATCCAAAAATAAGAGTCGCTCCTCACTATGGTACCGATCACGGTTTGTTTTGTGTCCTTTTACGACTAGCAATATTAAAAAGGAGCAAGGTATAAAATAGCAGAATTGTGTCCAGATATTTCGTTTGAATTCGAGACATTGCGTATTAAGTGGTGAAACTCAACGTTGTGGTTTATCGGTACTAATAGAATGGAAAAATTATTATTTTCACTTCCTCGCTCTGGTAAAAGATAAAGTGCGGCGTTGAGCTCCACCAATCAACACGCAATCTATTGAATTCGGTGGAAAGTGAATCACGGAGTGTCTTGGCACCAGGTACTTCTTGTCTACCCTGCTATGCGAGATAAAATAAAATAAATTTAAATATAATTATTACCTAGAGTGGAAATGGAACTTACTACCAATATCACTTAAAGTCAGGCCTATAACTCACAGAACTATACTCTTATATAGTAATCAAATATATATAAATATATTTAACCTAAAACATATCTACATGTGCCATGCTTCAAAATAATCACAAACATCAACATCCACAATAAAAAAAAAATTAAAATCGAACTCAAGCTCATTACTTAAGAAATGTAATGTAGCGGCCATTAGGCGTACCGCTCTTCCCTTGCACCAAACCGTAATACATAATTCACGGATAGCTTCTGCCTTCTAATGTATTAGACTGCTAAATATTTATGTGAACGCCCCCATCTCTTAATGAATTTTAGTTAGTAATTGTGTTCGTTATTAATGTCAATTGGGATAAGTTATAATTGTTAGTCTTTCTGTTATTTTCACGCTCCTGATATTTTTTTCTAAGGAAAAGAAAATATTTGAGATATAATTTCACATCATTGTTATGATACACTTTTAAAATACAAAAATTGATAATAGACAATAGTACCAACATTACCATTTATTTTTTTTTCCATATATATATATATATATATATATATATATATATATATATATATATATATATATATATATATATATATATATATATATATATATATATATATATATATATATATATATGTTCGTATTACCATACGAATAACAACTTATTAGCATTTCCTTGGTATTAGGATACTCTGTATTCCATTACAAATAAAGATGAGTGGAAATATAAAATTGGAAAAACAACTGTTGAACAGAAGTTTAGAAGAAGAAGGCAGTGAATTTAATTCTCAATTTAGGCAATGATTATATTTAATGAGAGTGCGGCGTTGAGTTCTGTCGCTCACCACACAATAACTCGAATCCGGAGAAAGAAATGACATATACCCATGTTTTCTAGTACTAAGCTATTTTTTACCCTGCCATCCTCTACCTAGACTCTAAAACCTAAATAGTGAGATTACATTAACTGATATTAGATAAAAAACGGAAAACTTCATATTGATTTGACATGATAATAGGCCATAATATTTCGTATCTTGGCTATTGATTCATTCTTACGACTGTTCTGTGCAGTGTGAAGCTGCATACTTCATACCAAATATTTCAGGCTTTTATCCCGCAGGGTAGACAGAAAGTACTTAGTATCAAGACACTCCGTACTTCACTTTTCACCGAATTCGAGACATTGCGTGTTGAGTGGTGGAACTCAACCACCTTGTCTTACCAGAGTGAGGAAGTAGAAATAATTTAATTATAATCGCTTCCCCAAGTGGGGATTGAACCCACAATCGATCACGTTTACAGTCTCTACCTTATTCTAATACAGATTTTTCTATATGTGTTATACTTTCAAAACGATGGTATCTATTGAATTTAAACAAACAATCACCAATACAGTACAATAATGAATTAAATTTTTAACTTACATATTGGAAAATATTTACAAATCTCTTTACACTAGAAGACCAGATATAATAGAGTGGGGATTTCCCTAATCTCTTTGGCCTCGTATATATTTTCGATATAAATTGGTATCGGCTATTTATAGAGCAAATGAGAATTGTGCTTTTAACTGATTACGTTGAATAAATAATAATTTGATCCAATTTCTTTACTATCTAAGTAAACAAGAGAGATACAGTATTAAGGTACCCCGCTTCCCATTTTTGGCGTGTCAGATCTCAATTTAAGTTCACGCTTTTATCCCGCGTAGCTGGGTAAATAAGATCCTCCGTAATCTGCCTTATGTTGATTTGAGACATTGTGGGTTGAGTGATGGAACTCAAAGCCGCGTGTTGCTTTGCCAGGATGATAAAATGAAAATAATTTAAATGTAATAATTTCCCTGAGTGGGAATCGAACTCACAGTCGATCTTGTTGACAGTCAGCCGCTATCTCATTGCACCACGACCGCGTAAACGTGGCGTTGAGTTCCGCCACTCATCAAGCAATGTCTCAAATTTAGTAAAGAGTGGTGTACGGAGTATCTTGACACTAGACTTGATAAAAAATATATATATTTAAATTTATTTTATTTGTAAAATATCTCTAAAACGCTAGGGAAGTAAAATAACTTATGTTCTCGAGAGCTCATAAAGCGCTTCCCTAATAGATCTACATTTGTCTTCAAGTCTGACAACTGTAGTAACGGTTATTGCTGTGGAAGATAAACTCCTAAAAATTTAGTGTTTATTTAATTTGCTTATCATTAATGAAAAGATTAGGGTTTTGAAAAATTACAGGCGCCACTTGACTGTAAAACCAGGTCGTATGACGTATGCCATGATGACGGATGACATGCCCATATAAAACTATCGTATCTACTGAGAGAGTTGCCATTTGGAATAATTCTATAAGGAATTTGGGAGCAAGCAAGCAAAGACAATAGAAAGTGTTCTGAAATTTTCAAGCAAAAAAAATATGGAGCTTTAAGTCGAAACTGGAAATTAGGTACTTACTTTCTTATACAATTATAATGACTCACCGTTGACGCGTAACCAACGCGTTGCCTTAGCAACGTGTACACATGTCAGACAAATGGTAGATACATGGTAGTTTGTTTCACATTTATTTTATTAATTTAATATATTTTTTTATTTTATTTAAAAATAATAAGCATTCATCATTCTTCTCATTTTTACATGCTCTTTGTAAAGGTTACAAAGGATTTACTTCACATATTAATACATTAGATAATAAGATCTTTGATTTTCGCGATTTTTATACATTTTAAATGAAACTATTTTAACCAGATTAATCGCGTACATTTTGGTATTCGAAAATACATTTTGGTAAACTGAGTCTACCTGTGACCACGGACTACTGTATAGTGTTCGAAAGGTCAGGTGTCCAAAATGTATTTTCGAATACCTAAATATACGCGATTAATCCGGTTAAAATAGTTTCATTTAAAATACATAGATAGTTAATATTAAACAAACCAATACTTGAACGTATGATCTGAACAACTGAGATACTAACAACAGTATAAATAATGCGACCAAATTCAAGACGTATCTGCTTTCATTAGTACTGCCTTCATTACGACGGACGCCTCATAAATATGCAAGCTTATGTAGCCAAGACTGACAGCATTCGTAATGTAGATGGGTTATACATATATGTTAGGAATTCGAGAACATTGAGTTAAGTGATACCTTTTGATGTGTAATAAAATGTCTTAACTATAAACGCGATGATCCCAATTTGAAGGAAGGTTAAAAATAAAACAAATAATTTTAAACTAAAGTGCGGCGTTAAATTCCGCTTAATAGAAAACGCATTATAATGTACTAGTTATCCTTTTACTTATGTTCCGTGATGGAGAAGTGCGGATACGAATTAAAAATAAGACACACAATTCTTTTTAACTGTTAGAAACTATGTTACTGGTACTCGGAGACAAAATAATTGATACAATAAAACTCAATATCTTACAGGTATGATACTTGTACAATCCGTTATTCATTTTAATAATAAACAATGACTGAAATATTTCGTATTGCGTATTAAGTGGCGATATTTAAATCTTTTTCCTTACTAGAGCATTTAATTAAAATCGACTAAATAATCACATTCAAATGCTACCCTTAGGCTAACATTGGGAATGAATAACTGCAATTATTTTAAATTAATTGTATAACTAGACCTTTGATCTTTGAAATTTTTACACAGAGTGGCGGACATCAACGCCGCGCTTATTCTTACCAGATCAACCAAAAGAAAATAATGAAGTCTAGTCATGCCAACCAGTATGACTGTGGTATATATAGTTTTATTTTAAAATAGACCAACCTCGCTGCCCCAAAAACTTATACGCCTTATTAATTATGTATTTATCACGCCAGCGACGGCGACAGCGACAAGGGCGACATTGTTCAGAATATACATGAATATGCAACGTTCAGATTTTTAATATCATATTTACTTTGGTATGGAAATTTTTGTTTTTAATATTAATTATATTTCTGAAGGTAAATTTTATATTGTTATATTATTGAGGCTATTGTGGCACAGTGGGACAGTGAGTGACTGTAAACGCTTCATTGAAGGTTCGATTCTCATTCGTGGGGAATGATTATAATTTAAATTTATTAATTACTCCACTCTGTCTGCATTAGACAAGGCGCGGTGTTGAGTTAAACTCTCAACGTGTAATGTCTTGATTTTGGACTTAAAGAAGCAGGAGTGTCTTGACAGTAGGTAGTTTTTGCTCCCACTTCTTTGCTAGAGCGTAACGATATATTCATGTGGTGTAAATGCAAAAACATATATCGATAAGGTAAGATAAGTTAGTGTCACGTCACTCCTATTTTTTTTAATCGATTCACTTGGAATATTTATATAAATACATTAATATTAACAATTTACATCTGTATGTGTTAATCTTGATAAAACCAGATCAATACACCAATACAAGAGTGATTAATGTGACACCAACAGCTGTATATTTATATAAGCATAGCTTTGTAACAGATCACACCAGTTAGAGGTGCAACTGAAAGCATCCGTTGCGAATTCGATTTTCACTTTGTAAAATATTTTGTTTTTAAATTATTTGCAATTCTACGGTCTCTACTGGCAAGGCAAGTTGAAGCGTTGGGTTTCGTTACTCAAAAATAAGTACATAATAAATCGTTATAAATGTATGTCAATAGTACAGTGTCTCGAATTCAGTAGAAAGCGAAGTACAGAGTGTCTTGACACTAGGTACTTTCTGTTTACCGTGCTACGCGGGATAAAAGCGTGAAGCTAAAATATATATATATATATATATATATATATATGTTTATATATATATATATATATATATATATATATATATATATATATATATATATATATATATATCGTTATATCAACACGTACAATGTTAGATAAATTGTATCTATATACAGAGATTAACTAGACTAATTGTTGCCCTGAGGTATCCGGATAATCGAAAACCTAGATAGAATAGAATAAAGAATAGCGTTTTTTGCATATTATTGAAATATATTTTGTATATACTTATTTAAAAAAAGATAAACAATAGTACCAACAAAAATCTATGTTTATCAAAACATTTTTGGAAGATGACATATTTTCTTAAATAATTAAAATACAGCATATTTAATCAGATATATGTTTAAATTCGGGGATTTATAGTCCGGATAATCACAAATCCGTTTAAATATGGGCCGTATAATCGAGCGTCAACAATGGTTTTAAAACTAAATGTTATTAATATTAAAGGTAGTTTAAATAAATAACTCCTTCTGAATATGATACTAAAAGTGTTAAAGTAAATTTTCTTTGTGGTTGAGAAATTGTGTAAAATGAAGTTGCTTCCGTTTCCTTTATCAAGAAATTTAACCAATAGCTGTCAACAACACCTCTTAGCTTCACCAAGTGCTTTATACTCTAATAACTTGTATCTTATTTTCCTATTGGAGTTTAAAAGTATGGTTTTAAATACTTAGGGTTAATAATATTTTCTAATTCTCCCACGCCAAACGATTATTTCTTGATAATCTTTGGGTGTTTAAATGAAACTATTTTAAACGGATTAATCGCGTATGTTTTAGTATTCGAAAATACATTTTTGGAAACCTGAACCTTTTTGAAATTTTTCAGTCGGTTGATATAAAAATTAATTATATTAAATAATTAATTTTTGTTTGTCGGTGTTGATACAAAAATTAATTATTTTCAAATAATTAAAAATTAATTATTTTAAAATAATTAAAAATTAATTATTTTAAAATAATTAAAAATTAATTATTTTAAAATAATTAAAAATTAATTATTTTCAAATAATTAAAAATTAATTATTTTAAAATAATTAAAAATTAATTATTTTAAAATAATTAAAAATTAATTATTTTAAAATAATTAAAAATTAATTTTTACTATTTTTAAAGTGTTTATTCCACATTTAGGATTAGAAAACATTATTGAAAAAACGTATAAAAATTTGAACGCAGCGGGATTCGAACCCGCGCCTCTTGGATACCGTCCAAGCGCTCTGACCGCCAAGCCATGCGTTCTACTACCAGCTGCGTCGAAATTCTTATACGTTTTTGTTACAACTTATTTATGTTGTTAGCAACTCTGTAGAGAGATTTTTACAAATTTCTGCTACTTAAAGATTACTAAGAAATAATCGTTTAACAAGAGAGATTGCTATTTTATTTTAATATTTACTATTTTTAAAGTGTTATTCCACACTTAGGATTAGAAAACATTATTGAAAAAACGTATAAAAATTTGAACGCAGCGGGATTCGAACCCGCGCCTCTTGGATACCGTCCAAGCGCTCTGACCGCCAAGCCATGCGTTCTACTACCAGCTGCGTCGAAATTCTTATACGTTTTTGTTACAACTTATTTATGTTGTTAGCAACTCTGTAGAGAGATTTTTACAAATTTCTACTACTTAAAGATTACTAAGAAATAATCGTTTAACAAGAGAGATTGCTATTTTATTTTAATATTTACTATTTTTAAAGTGTTATTCCACACTTAGGATTAGAAAACATTATTGAAAAAACGTATAAAAGTTGTAACAAAAACGTATAAGTTGTAACAAAAACGTATAAGAATTTCGACGCAGCTGGTAGTAGAACGCATGGCTTGGCGGCCAGAGCGCTTGGACGGTATCCAAGAGGCGCGGGTTCGAATCCCGCTGCGTTCAAATTTTTATACGTTTTTTCAATAATGTTTTCTAATCCTAAGTGTGGAATAACACTTTAAAAATAGTAAATATTAAAATAAAATAGCAATCTCTCTTGTTAAACGATTATTTCTTAGTAATCTTTAAGTAGTAGAAATTTGTAAAAATCTCTCTACAGAGTTGCTAACAACATAAATAAGTTGTAACAAAAACGTATAAGAATTTCGACGCAGCTGGTAGTAGAACGCATGGCTTGGCGGTCAGAGCGCTTGGACGGTATCCAAGAGGCGCGGGTTCGAATCCCGCTGCGTTCAAATTTTTATACGTTTTTTCAATAATGTTTTTCAAAAATTAATTATTTTAAAATAATTAAAAATTAATTATTTTAAAATAATTAAAAATTAATTATTTTAAAATAATTAAAAATTAATTATTTTCAAATAATTAAAAATTAATTATTTTCAAATAATTAATTTTAGTATCCACCGACAGACAAATGCCACCTCAGTCTACCTGTGACCACGGAGTACTGTAAAGTGTTCAAACGTCAGGTTTCCAAAAATGTATTATCAAATACGCGATTAATTCGTTTAAAATAATTTTATTTAAAATGTGTGAAAATCGCGAAAATTAAAATCTTCGGGTAGCAAAAATTTGTAAAAATCTCTCTACAGAGATGCTAGCAACGTAAATAAATTGTAACAAAACGTATAATAATTTCGGCGCAGCTGGTAGTCGAACGCATGGCTTAGCGGTCGGAGCACTTGGACGGTTTCCAAAAGGCTCGATTTCGAATTCCGCTGCTTTTCAAAATTTTTAAATTTATTTTATAATCATAATTGTGGAATAACACTTCAAAAATAGTAAAATAATATCTCTGATATTCACGATTTTTAAACATTTTAAATGAAACTATATTGAACGGATCAATCACGTATATTTTGGTATTTGAAATTACATTTTTCTAAACCTGACTGTATGAACACGTGACCTTTTATATTTAAATATTATATGTAAATAATTTAAAACAAACTAGACTAAAACTCAGTCAGAGTTTTAATCTAATTTATCTGTTTAAAATAATTTTCATTTAAACTGTCGCAAATTTCTTATATATCCGCATATTAATACTAGCGGATTAGACATAAAGAGTCCAGAACTAAAACCCACTAGTACCTAGTGGCAGTTGAAGCGCACCTTGAGTTTTGGTTGGCATCCTTCCTGCCTCCTATCTACCGACATGGAAGCCCTATATAACTCATTTCGGTCCCCAATCAAAGGAATACCAATAAAAGGATTTACTCACGAAAAAAATTATCTTATTATTGTAAAATATAAGCCCTCTATCTCTACCTAACGCGTAATCAGTGACAATTGCTATCTCAGGTGCAATGTACGTATTTGTGTTTATCTTGACAGATGCTTTGTGGGAGGTGACCTGTTTGGAAGATTATCTTGTAAGTCATGGTCTAGATTGTAACTAATGGTTGACTTTAATATTATGTGATATACATACAAGCTATGTTGTATATAGATTATATAATTTGTTTAAATTAAATCAAAATATATTTTATTTAAAGAGGTTATTACAAGTACTTTCGAGTCTTCAAATTAAAAAGTGTAAGTGCAGTTTCACTAGAAACTATCACTTTAATTCTAAAATATAGTATACGAGATCAGAAGGCGTCTGAGTGCATTTTATCCAAAATAGATACTCAAACCACAGTTAACATACGGAATGCAGCTACGCCCTTAATTTCAATTTTCACACAAAATATGATACAGGTGGATCAAAGAACCTTTTTTTTTGAATATGTAAAAATCAAAAATGAGCCCAGACACGTAGCTGCTGTCAACAACTAACTGAACATTCAAAGTGGCCGATCTTGTTGGTATAATTGGGAGACATAAGTACCAACGTAACGCTACAAAAAAAAAGAAATTCGGATATACTTGACCCGTGAAAAGTCAAAATTCGCGATACTTTGAACTATAGCTATATCTAAAATAAGGTTTAGGTCGTCGTGGAGCTATGGGACAGCCTAGTAAGGATCGATCTCACAGCCATCCCGCTAACATTGTCTCACTGAGTTACAATTTACCACAATATATGTTATATAACATTTCATAACATAAATTTTAAAAATATTGCAATATACAATGAAAAGTTTAAAAAAATAATTTATCTTTTAGAAGTAGAATTTAAAATTTGAATATTTAATATCGTTAGGGTACTTGTTAGCTTCTGTTGAGATATTTAATGCTTCAGAATTTTTGGTCCCTTCGGATAATATCCATGTTCTTTGGGAAATGTTTGTAGTAAAATCTAGGATCTCACCGCATTTTTCTTCATTTTCCACTAATTTTGGAATTACACTTAATAAATGATAAACAGAGTTTCCCAATAGGGATGATACGATTTTGATAGCCTCCATTTTGGTTATTTAACATTTAACATTTGTATTGTTTTATGTTCAATAATGTTTGCCATTTAATCATGAACAAGTTCACGTTACCTCAACATTTGGAAATTGTCCAAATTTTCTATCAAAATTCGAGAAGTATTGTCTCTACTCAAAGAGCATTTCGTGCTAAATATATTTAACACTCTTGGACTATTTTTTGTGGGGGTATGTTAAATCTCAAGTGTATGCCAATAAACCAGCTACGATTCAAGACCTTGAACGCATCATTTGAGCGACTATATCGGCCATACCAGCCGAAATGCTGCACCGAGTCATCGAAAATTGGACCGACCGTATTCACCAGTGCAAAAAAAGTCGTGGTGGTCATTTGAACGATATTTTGTTTAAATCATAAATAGCAGAAAATTTCCTATCAAATAAAGCATTGAGCCAAATCCATTGAGCACGAAATTCGAACATATATTACATGTTTTATTTCAATTTCAAAACATATCGTTCTTATTGGGAAACCTCATATATAGAGACCGGTCGTGGCTCAGTGGGACAGCGTCTGCGTTAGCCTCGTTAAATTATTTTCACTTCCTTGCTCTGGTAAGATAAAGTGCGGTGTTGAGTTTCACAACTCAACACACGATGTTTCGAATTCGGTAGAAAGCGATGTACGGAGTGTTTTGTCACTAGGTACTTTCTGTCTACTCTGCTTTGTGAGATAAATGCGTGAAGCTAAAAAAGAATATATAAATGATAGAGATTGGGTGTGCACTGAAGTTAATCGTTGCAAATGAGAAAATTGTAACCAACTAACTCCTTCCAATATCAGTTATTTGGAATAAAATATAACGGTGTTAAACTTCGTCCAAGCTGATGAAATTATAATAATTCATTACTACTAATCAAAAACTAGACAATAGGTAAAAATCCTTATTCAGGGATGATAACAACAAAAATAAGCTGTAACAAACGTATTAGAATTTCGTTCGACGGTCGCTTAGACGTTCAGAGCATTCAGACTATTTCCAAAAGTCGCAGGTTCCATTCTCATTGTGTTCAATTTTTTTTACGAACCCACAAAGTATTTATCCATTTACATATATATGACAACTGAGCTACAAAGGGGTCGTTAAGAAAATTGTATATTTACCTATAAATATGTGTGGAAATTTCCTTGCCACGTCGAATTTAATCAATTTAATATGCAAATTACGTACTAACTATATACACGAGAGGCACTGATTAGTTCGCAATGTGCTGGGATTTGTTTGGTATTAAGCAAATGTGACCGCATTGCTCTAGAATCATATTTTGAGGGTCGATTCAGTGAAATAATATTTCGATGTTTTCTTAATGTTAGTTTTGGTTTCAGTTTTCAGGAAGAACTTAGTGTTAAGGTGCTCCGTTTTCTACTTACCAGTGTGTTTTAAACGAAACTATTTTAACTGTTACTATCTCGGGTTAGCTTTGCGTTTTTTCCATACTTCGCCTCCCACCGAATTTGAGAGATTGCATTTTGAGTGTGAAGCTCAACGCTGAGCTTTATCTTAACAGTGCAAATGGAAATGAAAATAGTGTAAATATAAAATCACTCTCCCGAATGAGAATCGAATCCACAACCGTTGCGTTTACAGTCAGATGTTGTTCCTGCTGCGCCACGACCAGCCTCAAAATAAACATAGAAAAATTTAAACTTCTAAAAGATATCTCGAACTTGGGTAATAAGTGCAAAACGGTAAGTCTTGACGCGTTTCTGCAACGTGGAAAAAGGCGTTTTTAAAAATTGTATTGAATTGACGCATTTCTGAGAATCGGGAAAAGGTGTTTTAAAAAAATATATTACTAATATGTTTTATTTATATTTATTTTATCTAGATATCTAGACAACTATATTCAGAACTATTTTTAGATTTATTGTAGCAACTATAAATAGATATACTGGGCACGCGATGGCTTGAATTCATAAAAAGAAAAAAAAACAATCTATTGTATGAGAAAAATCATCTAAATAGTTTTCGTGATTCACAAAACTGGAATCTATATATTAATGTCTTAAATAAATCTATTTTACGAAAATTATAAGGTACATTCTAAATATTTTTTATAATATATAGAAATAGAGAAAACGTACAGATAGATTATACATTTTCTAATAATTTATAAGAAACACAATAATATATTACACACGACACAGTGTGTTTAAAATACACTTTTGTGTAAATTGGTAAATCTTTGTGTATTAAAGTTTGTGTAGTTATTAGTATATACTTCGAGTGATAATAGAATGAGTATGTGCGGCAAGCCTTGAAGTGCGTGACATTGCCGACCAGATGCAGAAAGGTAGACTGCGGTGGTATGGCCACGTAAAGAGGACATGTCTACATTGGTCATTGGTCAAATCTGGTACTAACACCTTAACATCTCTGATCGAACGCCAGTAGGTAGACCAAAGGTAAGGTAAGGAAACAAAGAACAAACACATGGTGTGTGTGTTACATTTATTTCATCAATTTAATGTATTTTTTATTTATTATTTTAACTAAATATTAGCATTCTGCACTCCATCCCTATATAAACTATAACTGTCCCAAAATTTCATATTTCTCTGTTTTCGTTATTTTCGTAAAAAAAAGTACAAAGATTTTGCTTCACGTATTAATATAAAGATGATTTAAAAAATTGAACCTGCACTAACCTTAGTACAAGCTATAACACAAACATTATCCATTTGTTTTTGCCAGTGTCCGGAATATTTGCCATCATATGTACATTTTGTAAGGCGATTACGGCAAATCTGGTTGCAAGTAAGCTTTAGATTTATGAACGCTCTCGCCACATCTTTGCTGCATATTTTGCTTGGAAATTGATATTTTGGAGGTATTTTTGTTATATAACTATAATATGTATATTATATAATTTACTAAATGAAGAGAGAGAGGCAGAGAGTAACAGAGAGAGACGGCGCGAGGGAAGACTTCTCTTTTTTTTAATTTTTACTAGTGTAAAAGTACTGCAATGTACGTGGCGACCGGTTGTGGGTTGGAACCACATTCGGGGGAGTGATTATATTTAAAATTATTTTCACCTTCTCGCTCTGGTAAGACAAAATGTAGCGTTGAGTTCCACCACTCAGCTCCTAATGTCTCGAATTCGGTGGAAAACGAAGTACGGAGTGTCTTGACATTAGATATTTTCTGTCTACCCTACTATACGGAATAAAAGCGTGAAGCTAAAAACAAAAATTCTGTCCGTTTTTAAAAACCGTTGAGTTCCAAAGTCGCCAATATTTTAATCAGATTAAGGGAAAAGTTATATCACAATTATAATACATAGTTTATGTTTCCTGCTAGTCGCTGTTCTATGTACTTTGCCTATATATATATATATATATATATATATATATGTGTGTGTAAATATACACTTAGATCTAAAATACGAAGGCAACCCATTACTAAGCTTTCACGTCAGGCCAGTCTGTCACAGAGGTATTTCGGTTAAAATTTACATCCAGTAATAGGTATAACAAAAGATATATCTTGAAGTATTAAGAAAATTTGTATATTTAAAAATGATACTGGATTTTTTTTTTTTGGTAACAGTTTTTTCTTTAATTATTTCTTTAAAGAGGTCATTGTGGATTTAAATTCCAGTTATGTCAGTTCTCAACAGATTGTTAAATTATATATGTAGTAGTTATGTTCAATCAAGAGGGAGACACCGCAGCGTTAAGTTTCGCCACTCAACTCAACCCTTATTACCTATGGTATCTAATACTCCTTATAAACTAATTATACGGAAGAAAACCTGTTTTTTTATTTAGGGAACTTTTCTCTTATTAACGTGCTTTTGTCAGCTATATCACAATCACCGAAACATATACTGCGGCTTTGACTTCGCCACTCAGCGTGTAATGTCTTGATGTTTTCAGACACTAGGTTTTTTGACACTAGGTTGTGTCTTTCTGACTATCCTGCTATGAGGGATAAAGACTGCTTTGCCGACCAGGACAGTAAAATATAATTGAAGTCTTGATTATTTTTGTGATTTTTTTTAATTTCACGCATAGCAGGGTGGACCGGAAGTACAAAGTGTCACGTCACTCAATATTCCGCTTTCGGCGAATTCTAGTCATTGCGTGTTAAGTGGCTGAACTTAACACTGCGCTTTGTCTTGCCAGAGTGGGAAAATGGAGAGAATTACTAATTTGACATTTACATATTATACATCATTATGTTATACACGACTGAAATGAAAAGTACTATTCAGCAAAGTGGAAAATTAATTTGGTGACTACCGACATCTTGTAATTCTAGTATACTTCAAACGTCCTACGCTAACGAACTTGGTTGGTCTGTCCTATCCTTTCCTTTCATTAATACAGTTCATTAAAAATTAATCACAAAGAAAAAAGCCTTGTTTTTTTAATTCAATCTTGTAGCTAGATTGAATTAAAATAAATCTAGATATTTTTTCTTTTTTATGTTTTTTTATAGATATTTTTCAAGATTTTTGAATATCCTATAATAGTGTGCTGGAGCGCACTTGCTATCTAAGTCATAATACGGAGAATGTATAAGTTAAATATAAAAAGTAGTTTTGTCTTTTATCTCGTATAACTGTCAGGGATAAGCTAGTGTCAAGACACTCACAGTGTCAAGACAGTCACAGTGTCAAGACACTCATAGTGTCAAGACATTCAGATGACAGAACAAAACGCCGCGCTTTGTTACTATATAAGCAAAATGAAAAAACATTTTTAATGTAATAATTTCCACGAGCGGGATTCAAGCTTACGACCAGTCGCGTTCAAAATCAGACGCTGTCTGCTTATAACTTTAAAATTTTGTTTGATTTTTAAGTAAACAATGTATGTATTTTATACAACAATTAATATTGTGAATAATTAATTTTGTAATTTACCTATATAAAATGGTCTTTTGTTTCAACTTCACGCTTTTAACCCGCTTAGCAGGGTAGATAGAAAACACCTAGTGTTAGGACACTTCGTACTAAGCTTTCCGCGGAATCCGAGACATTGCGTGTTGAGTGGCCTCAAGTTAACGCCGTACTATATCTTACCAGAGCGAGGTAATGAAAATATAATCATTCCCCTAAGTGGGAATCGAGCCCACAACCGGTAGCGCAAGGACCGGCCTCAATGCTGTCATTTGACTCTACTAATATACGATTCGAATGTGTTTCTAGTAGCCTATTTGAGTAGAGTGTTTTGATTTCAATTTTTTTTTAGGTATAAAATATACATTATTAAAAATTAAATTTTAAATTAAATTTTATTAAATATACATCGGCTTATTTTAACCGGGTCACGAACGAAAACGAACATAATTTCAATAATTTGATATTAAATTTAACCATCGTAAATGAGTTATAAGTTACCTTGATGGATATGAAATTGGAAATTTACGTTACGTAAAAGTGCTACGGAATGATATTATACAAAAATTTTACATTGAAATTATGTCAAAAATGTTCATTTAAAATAAATTAACTATTTTTTTTAAATAATATGTTTATTATTTGTTTTTGTTGTAAGTTATATAATATAATATTTGAAAAGATATTAAATATTACATGTACTCGTTACTTCATTTGCAAGAAATCAAACAACTCTGGATCTTTATTTTATAATTCTTAAATAAAACTTTTGTCTTTTAACTTAGTTAGTTAGTTAGTTAAAAACTTTATTTTACATTGATAAAATAGAACATAGGACAAAAAAGAACAATAAAATGCACAAAGGCGGCCTTATCACTGAGAGCGATCTCTTCCAGCTTCTAGTTCTGCTAGTGAAAGTCAAAATCGGTCCAACTGTTTTAGATATATTCCAGAACAAACAGACAGATGAAAATAGCAAAAAAACTTTATTTTGATATGAACTATTTATATAGAGATATAAATTTTGTATGAAGCGGTTATTTTAAGATTATAAACAAACAATCCAATTGTGTTCATTTGTATGGTGCGAGTAGATTAAGCGAAATGTCACTCATATTTTCTCTTAAAATATTATAAAATAAACAAAATTTATATTATAAAATAAAAAAAACACATTGTATTCAGGTTTACATTTATAAAATTCAGAAGTACTTAGCCATATTTATTTTAGTTATCAGTCTACTCGCTGTATTTTTTTTCGCTTTTCAGGATAGATATAATCTAGAGTCAAGAAGACAAGAAGATAGAAGAAAACTTAGTAATCTTCATAAAATCTAGATTTTTTAAAAATATATCTTGAAATTCTGACACTGGGTAACTGGAAAATGCAGTGGAAAGCTCTTATTTGTCATATAGCTTCCTAATTCCACGTAAATTACTCACATAATTTTAGCTAAAAACTAATCAATATTGTCTTAATATATATTATAATTATATAAATCAAAGAAATTACAAAACATTGTTATATTAAAATGCAAATCCACCTAACTAGGGTAAGCTCACTGATTGGCTGTGCGCCGGTTTTGGCTGAAATCCGGCTCGAAGCGGCTAAATCCGGATTTATGCAGTTCAACATAAATTCACGACTTAACTATAACCATTAGATTAGATATCGTTATAAGAGATATGGCTTAGAGTCATTAGTAATATGCTTCGTTAATAAACAGAATAGTTTAACACTGTACTGTCTTGTAGAACTGAAATCAAACACTACTTTCTTTTTTCTGGTTAAACCAAACGTGACATTGAGTGACACACAATGTCTTTTTTAATATATTGGAGCGATCTAGTGTCAAGACATTTCATAACACTGATTTTTTTACAGAAAAAATTAATTAATCTGTCAAGTTTTTCATAAAAAAACATCTAAGAAACAGTTTCACTGCAAATATAAATATGACTAACAGTGAAATAATATGCATATGTTTCTAAGGTAGAAATATTTTAACTTTCGTTTTCCGAAGGTCTCTACATTTCATTCCGTGAGTTTCATTTTGCAGATTGAATGTTTTACCCAATTCAATTCAATTTCGGGAATAGTTTATTTTGAAAAATGACGGGCGGACGTTGGAAATAGCGAGTGGAAAAAATACCGTTATTATTTTCATTTATAAATGAGAACATATATATATATATATATATATATATATATATATATATATATTCTTATATAATATGTATTATTTTTATTGTTAATACGAAATATTTGGTAACTATTCAAATGACCAGCTAGACTGTCATGACTGTACTCTCGATCGGTTGTGGGTTCGATCCCCACTCGGGGGAGTGATTATATTTTAATTATTTTCACTTCCTCGCTCTGGTATGACAATGTCTCTAATTTAGTGAAAAGCGAAGCAAGTGTCTCGACAAGAGGTACTTTCTTTCTACCATTCTCTCTTATGTGGATGCTATTCAAATAACTAATAAAAAGTCAAATCTGGTAAGACAAAGCGCAGCCAAGCTCGCAATTCAACATTCTAGCGATTTCGTGCAGAAAATAGTAAACGGAGTGTCTTGACACTAGATTACCTATGCGGGATAAACCATGAGGCCGTTTTTTTTAAATTAAATCTATATGAACTCTCTCAGATTACACCAAATTTCTCTGGGTCAGCGTACATTTTTTTTTTACAAAAAAATTGAAGACGTTCCATTGTTAATCCTATGTGTTTAGTTAAGCCCTATATAACTGTTTTGACTTGCTAACTATGCCTTATCTCTGCAATACTCACCTATTATCTAGATTAAGCCGATCTTGTATTACCCTGCCACCTTGTAAAGATATGTAAATCGCCTTGAATTGGGAATGGCCTCATTATAAATAAAATTAGCAGCTTAAAAGCTATTTACTAGATTTGGACGCGTTTTTTTTACTGTATGGATTTTTTATATCTACAAATGCCACAAATATAATTAGCGGTTAGAGCGCTTGGACGGTATCCAAGAGGCGCGGGTTCGAATCCCGCTGCGTTTAAATTTTTAGACGTTTTTTCAAAAATGTTTTCTAATCCTAAGTGTGGAATAACACTTTAAAAGTAGTAAATATTAAAATATAATATTAATAAAAATAAATGAGTTTTTATCTTGTAAAAGACGAAAAATTGTATTAAAAAAACAATATAAAGACGATATCTTCATGTCTTTATCTATTCTATAATAATTTATTATTTAATTTATTCTTTATACATTTAATAAAAATGTTGCTACATGAAAAATCTCGCTGTTTGTACATGAATGATATTTTAGAAAAACAATTATTTTCGGAAATTATAAATATAATTAAACCAACAAAATATTTTTTTATTATATTTTTTATCCGTTTATATATATGTTTGTCTGTGCGTTCATACAAGTAGTAATTTTTCTCTATCGTATTTTCTGTATGTATAAAAAAAATATATCAATGTAAATTGTTTTGTTCGTCAAAATTATTGCAAGAATAAGTAAGTCTACGCAAGCATAGTAATTGACATTCATTAGTAAGTCAATATATTTCAATTCTATAGTTTTCTTCTTAAAATTCTTGAGTCCACAGTCTCATGATTGTTCACTATTTTTTAAATGTTATTCCACACTTAGGATTAGATCAGATTTTTGAAAAAATGTATATAAGTTATTTGAAAAATATTTTCTAATACTATGTGTGGAATAGTTGTGGAAACACTTGAAAAATAGTAAACCATGAAAATAAAACAGCATTCTCTCTTGATAAACGATTGTTGATAGAAGGTCTTAGATACTTTTTACGTTCTGAATCTTAAATAAATAACTAAATTAAATAAATAACTTATTGTTACAACAAATGGGGAAACATGTTTCTGTCGTAGGAATTTAAATAAAGAAAAATAAATATTAAAGCGATACACTCTCTATTTTTGGTCCAATTTGGGTACATTACATAACGGGTCCCCGTTTCGTCTCGTTTGAACACAACATCGCATTGCCTAACCCCTGTGCCCTCTAAATCGAATTTAGTTATTATAACCTTTAGTTGAACTTGAATTATCATCCAAGATAAATATATTATATGGAATAAAATATTATTGTTTGTTTCATATAAAAACAAATATTTTTTCATAGTATATTGTATCTCTCTCTCTCTAAAAAAATTTCATTTATTTGATACCCATATTGGGTGTGTTGTGAAAAAATTTATCATCCGCCATTTTGTTGCGGCGGCCATTTTATGTTAGCACTATTGATTGTATATAATTTCATTGTCATTCAACTCAATTTGACACTGGGATGAAAGAATTTCGATGCATCTGGATAAGAACGTATGGCATAGTTCTTAGAGCTCTTCTAAGAGGCGTAGGTTCCCGCTGCGTTCAGTTTTTTAGATGTTTTCTAAGCACTACTAAAAAATAAGTTAAGTTATGTTTTCGTTAACATTTTTTTAGCGATTTCTAAATATGTTTTTATTATTCTAAATATGAATAACACATTACAGTAATCAAAATACCCAATTATTGTTATATTTGAATATTAAATCTGGCTTCAGTTTACTATTTTGTGTTAAAACATGATTTTATTAATTGTTTACGAAACGCTGATTGGTATTGTAAATATCAGGTAGCACAAACAAAACTAACGTATATTTTATTATATTCATATATATATGTGGTTCAGTAATTATATATTTTTTATAATTATATAATTACTGAAACTATCGTGGCGCAGTGGGGTACCGTCCGACTGTGAACGCGAACGGTTATGGGTTCCATCCCAACTCAGGGATCAATATCTCTCATATTTAAATATTTTCACTTCCTCGCTCCGGTAAGACAAAGTGCGGCGTTGAGTTCCACTACTCATGTCTCGAATTCAGTTCAGTAATCGAAGTACGGAGTGTCTTGACACTAGGTACAATCTGTGTCCTGCTATGCGGGATAAAAAACGTAAAGTGAAGAAAAAAATACTGAAACTAAGTTAACAGTACACAATTTTGTTGGTTCATTCTTTATGATTTTAATGGGGAAAGTAATTCATATAGAATTTTGTTTCATTTCCATATAATTAGATATAAAAGCATCTATCTGTCTACACTAATATTATAAATACAAAAGTAACTTTATCTGTCCGTCTGTGACGTTATCACGGACAAACGGCTAAACAGATTGTGATGAAATTTCATACAAACATATTTGAAGGTTTCGGGATAGACATAAGATATTTTTTTATTTTTTTTAATAATAATGAAGGTCACTCTGCTTAGTCCCCTAATTACGAGAACTTATTGTGATATTATAAATAATTTAAACCTCTTTACCAATTCATGGTATGTATGGTGCCCGAGCGTTGTAGTAGGTGGAGGTTGGTTGGTAGCAAGCCAAGTGTAACCTTTCTAAAAATACTTCTAATAGTTTATATTCAAGTGCAACCCTTAAAAATGGCTATGAAAATTTTGTTCTAACTCTCCCAATAATAAGACCTTTATTTCTCTAATTAAAAAAAGTATAATTCAATAAACGTCAAAATTCTCAATTCAGTTTTAGATATTTCCATCGTTTTTTTTCTATTATTTGGCAAACCAATAGAAGACGTTTAATGAAAATATTTAATTACCTTGATTCGTACCCAAGAATACACTTTGTAAGTGAAATTTTGTATAGAAAAGTTCGCAATTTTAACATTTTTTTTTTTATTATAATTCTTTGGATTTCCTAAAAAAATTTTAATTTGCATAACGAGGGGAAACCAATACAGCGCGGCTGATGATTTGCCTTTCAATTTCGCTTCAAACTCTGAAACTTTAATGAAAAATTCTCAACATTGCCATTTTATTGTGGCATACCAAATATTTAGCGTTTTGCAAATTTTTTTTATCTGTATAAAATGTATCATTTTTAAATAAACAATCTACATAGACATGTTAACAGTTTTCATAAAAAATCTATGATGGCAGTCGCGGCGCAGTGTGATAGCGTCTGACTTTAAACGCGATCGTTGTGGGTTTAATTCCCGCTCGAGAAAGTGATTATATTTTGAATATTTTTACTATCTCGCAATGGTAAGACAAAATGCGGCGTTAAGTTCCGCCATTCAACACGCAATGTCGCGAATTCGACGGAAAGGGAAGTATGGAGTGTTTTTACTCTAGGTGCTTTCTGTATATCTTGTTATGCGGGATAGAAGCGTAACGCTATAAAAAGAACCTAATTTTTCACTTCTTTCAAAGAATAAAACCTATATATATGTATATATATATATATATATATATATATATATATATATATATATATATATATATATATATATATATATATATATTATTTTACGACCAGACTAACTTTTACCCGCGACTTCGTTCCATATGATTCGGAATTGGCTTTTCAATTAAAATTATGAAAGTTTTAATATTGGAAAATATATTAATTGGAAGTATACGCGTCCAGATAACTCATTTTACCGGCGACCTCTTCGTAAAACAATGAAATTCATTGAAAAATTAATAGCCCTTTTTATTAATTAATAAAAGTAGCCTATGTTTCATCACAATCGGCTTAGCAGTTAGCCCGTGATGACGTCACAGACTAACTGACAGACAGTTACTTACACACTTATAATATTAGTATGAAATATTTTTAACATGTATATGTATTAAATATTATTTATTTAAAGCAACTTTATTTAACTTTATATAAGTTAGGTATTTTATTAATTCACAGGAACTAGTTAATATACAGATAGTTGTAAATAGTGGATCATTTATATGAAAATATGTTTTAAATTTATTTTATATACCTCTTTCTCTCTCAATATTTAAATAAAGAAATTAAGTATTAATTAAGTATTAATTATTAATTAAGAAGTATTAATTAAGTAATTAAGTACATTTAAAATATTTAGATTAAATTACATGACATACCTTTTTGGAGCGACGTGTCCATGTTGTGTGACCTGAAAATAGAAAATATGTTGTTTTAAACACAGATAACTTATATATTTTCAAATAATCGAGAGTCGTCTATTCGATTTTACCGACAGGGTTCGATGTTTATAACTTCACGCCGTAACCCGTATAGCAGTGCAGTCAGAGTGAACCTAATTTCAAAATATTCTATATATTGTGTGTTAACGGAACTCAACGCTGTGCTTTGTCTTACCAGAGCGGAGTAATTAATGAGAAATAACTACAATAATTTCTTCGAATGGGATTCGTACCCACCACCAATTACGCTTACACGTGACCTTCCGTTTACTTAAATATTTCTATGCTTTAATATCATTCTGTATATTAAGTCTTTTACTTGATGTATTACAGATTTTAACGCTGAGCATTATTCCCCAAGTCAATACCATCTAAGGACTTACTAGTAGCAAACGAATTTAGTATATAATATAATTAAGTATGCAAACACTACTTGACGCCGATCATGGCGCAATGGGACAGCGTCTGAAAGCAATCAGCTATCAGCTGTGAGTTCGATTCCACTCGGGGGAATAATTTTATTTTTATTTTCTTGCTCTGGTAAAGTAAAGCACGGCGTTGAGTTCCACCTGAATGACAGTATCAAGTTCAGCGTAAAGCAGAGTATGGAGTATCCTAAGACTAGATACTTACTGTCTACCTTACTATCCGTGTTAAAAGCGTGAAGCTAAATAAAATAACTCTACATGGCGATGTTCGGCTTATTAAGCAGTTGAGACAAGTATCAAATTATATAGGTTTTAGCAAAAAAATGATGACCATGATCTATGTTGAACACAAATCAAGTAAAAAAAACCCAAGAAGTCAATACATTTACATTTACTTTAATGCTATTTTTTTGTATTTAATCAAAATATATTTGGTCGAAAGGCAAGGAGACAAAGGAGGTCGAAAGGCATGTTATCTTAACACCCACCTAAATCTCATCTATATTAAATATTTAGTAAACACTGTAGTGTGGAATGTTTCTTGTCTCGAATAAAATGGATTAAAATGTAATCAGTTGAACTGTTCGAGGTAGTCTATATTTAATAGCAGGCTGTATTAGAGTAGGCAGAATTGTTAAGATATTCAGTTGTCCGCTTTCCGTTCAAATTTGTCAAATTTCGTATCAACTGACAGAATTGAAGCACTAAAAAAAATTTAAAAAAAAATAGAAAATAAATAAATAAATATTATCGTAAAAATTCATGGACACCATAAGTCCGTGGTTTGTATGCAATAAAAAACCACAAAAAATGCCGCGCTTTTTCTTTAGGATTGACACCACAAATATTAAGTTTTTCATATTGATGGATTTAGTAGTATTTCTTCTTAAAATTATTGAAACAAAGATTGCGTAATATTATATATATATATATATATATATATATATATATATATATATATATATATATATATATATATATATATATATATATATATATATATAATTAACTGACATTTGAACAAACGTTACGTTACGTTATTTTAAAATTGTAAGTACAACACTAAATAATCTCTAAATTATAATAAGTAAAATACTTTACAACTTTTTACCACTGACCCTGCTTGGCGGAATTCAACGCCGCGCATTGTTTTATCATAGGTAGTAATTTAAAAAACACTTCAATATAACTTAAAAAAAAAACCACTATTATTCCATTTCCCTCAAGAAATATTTACTAACGTTTAAACTTTACAAGCGTACTACAGAAAAATATTTCGAGAACACATAAAGACATCTACGAAATAAATTTGAAAAGTACAGTATTAGCGCGAAAAACAAGCATTTCGTTGGAATCACATCTTTGTAGTAAAATCCTATTAACCGACAGAGCCTGTAAGTTTTTCCAATCGGCTTACCTACTATCCTCTTGTACTGGGGACGTTTCACATAGTGGGGCAACATGTGTCTTAGTTTAAGCCGCTTAGAAGTTCTTTTGTATAAAGTTCTTTAAACAGGAAATAAATACTTTTCAAGATGTTTCACGAAAGCAGTTTCACGTTTCACCTAGTGTTAAAATACTCCGCACGCCGCTTTTCTTCTAAAGACATAGTGTATTTAAATGCGGAACTCAACGCCGCACTCCTTCTTCCACAAACAATTGCAATTGCAGTACATTTGCAATTGCACTTGCAGTACATAGTTACATATATACATATGTAATCATATATATTATAATTTTGCCTAACATATTTTCCTATAGATAAATAATAAAAAAATCACTACAATTATAATAGTTTTCGTATATCGAAAGATACACAAGTAAAAGTTTATTTGTATGTAAAATAAGATTAGTTACGCAATGTACAGCGTTGAGTTACGCGATCTTTTTAATATTTATAGAGAATAGAAAAACTGGTAACTTCGTTTTAAATGTTCGCTAGGAGTTGATATAGAAACAAAACAAAAATATATTTAAATCGTCCATACTGTGCGAGAGGATCTCTTCCAAAGGCTCGCCAGTTGTTAAGTCCGTCTTAGAGGTTCTATATTCTATTCGACGTCGCAAAGGATTTAGATTCCTCGTGTATCGATAAGCTTTGCGAATATTTTACCAAAACAATATGGGATTATGATAAAAAACGACATTTTTACATGATATCTCTGGCATAATGGGAATAATTCGTTTGTGTAATAAAACAAATTATCACATTTATAAGAAATGTTTATAAATGTGATAATTTGTTTTATTTTTTAATATTTTCGTTTTTCGATCCTGTTTATCGAGAGATGGCGAGCGGAGAGAAATATCACTATTGTGTGTCTATGTATTTAAGTTTTTTACTTACGAGATGCGTTGGGAAAACGTTCGTTGTGGATTTGATTCCCATATGGGGGATGATTATTTTCATTTTCTCGCCGTGGTAGAATTAATTTAGGCGTTGAATGTCTTCTTTTATCATACTATGTTTTCTCTTATTACTGAGTTCTTTCTGCCTACAGTTCTATGTAGAAAAAACGTTATACATATAGCATATATTTTTAGAGTTGCAGTTGATGGAATTATTTAATTGGGGATTAAATATAATGTATACAAAACATTTTCAAATTAAGCACACACATTTTCATTTTTCACAGTTTTATATACATTTAATGAAATGTTTAAACACAATAATTGTATTAGCAATAGAAAATATAAAATTCAAAATTTTATACTACTTTGTTAAGATTTTGTATATAAAATTGTATTCTTCATTATGGGAACAATAGTAGTTTTCAGATTTTTGTATCAAATAAAATTTTGTAATATATGCAATTTTATTTTATTTGTTTCCTATAGGTATCAGAAATATTTAACTATATAGAGTAAAATTTTTAACACAATTTTCTCAAAATTCAAATTTCCATCTATTTCATATCTTTAATTGGCAAAAACGTCAGCCTAGCTTCATCAATATCCTACACTATTCGAATCTTTTATACAAAGTTTAAATATTATGGACTATTTTCAACTCTAGACGCTGAGAGAGATGCGTGGAACTGAAAAGATGAATGCTATGTTTAGTTTGAAAAATGACATTCGTTGTATCTAACATATTTGTATAACGGCATCATGAGACATAAAAGAAAACATTCCATTTAAAAATCCAGTGAAATCTTTTACATGCAGCTTCCTATTCTGTCAGTATCATTATAATATCGAAACTACTGAATTGTAAATCCTAAAATAAATCTTTTCCTTTTGGGATAAGGTTGAGATTAGAATGGAGGGATATAAGTTTCTTTTGTTGAATTGGGTTAAATTTGGCGATAGAAAAATTTTAAGAAAATTCAACTCTTAAATATACTACTTAAGGTTCAGTTTAGATTGGTTTAAAATATTTTTGAATGAGCTGCGATTTACGAAACAGCTGTACACGAAATTGATCTTTAATACACATCGTTAAGGTTTAATTTGACTTACGTTTTTCCAAAATTCTCCCTCGCATGGTCTCCTACAATGCTATTGTAGACTCCGAGAGCATCTGCGAACAAACAATACGTATTAGAACTTAGTAATTACATTGTTCGTAACATTTTAGTTACTATTTCAATAGCGATTGTGACCAGAATTCCTTGTACTTTTAAATTTTTAAAATATTTTTCATGTTCAACACTGTATAATCTTTTCAATATAATACGTCATAGAAAGTAAATATGTTTAAATGAATGCTGTACATTCCAGGACTCTTTCTATCAGGTATGTGTATACGAGATGTTTTGTATGGATCATACATTTTTACTTCATTTCAAAACATTTTTAAAATAAAACGTTTTGGTTCTGTTATATAGAATACAAGTTATAAAAACTCAGAGAAACTTGCTTGTTCGAATTGAGACTGAGCGTGACGCTTAGTTTAAAAAAAACTGTAGGTTTTTTTAACTTAACGCTTTTATCCCGCATAGCAGGGTAGACAGAAAGTGTTTAGTGTCAAGACACTCCGTACTTGGCTTTCCACCGAATTCGAGATATTGAGCTATGAGTGGTGGAACTCAACGTCACACTTTGTCTTTACCAGAGCGAGGAAGTTAAAATAATTTAAATATAATCACACCCCCGAGTAGGGATCGAACCCACAACCGATCGCATTTACAGTCAGACGCTGTCACACTGCGCCATGAACGGTCTCATGATCTGTTTGGAAATTAAGTCGTAAATATAACCTAGTAGCGAATACGTGCAAGGCTATGGTAAGCAAGCTCTACCAGATGGATATTTTGATTAATATCACCTGAAGCCACTGGGTGCAGGCAACATAAGGCGTCGTGTGGCTAAAAGTAGTGTGAGTATTATAATAGAACCTTATACAATGGAAATGGTGAAAATATAAAGATATTTATGTATAAAAAGAAAAGGCTCCAGGATCTGGAAGGTATATAAGAAATGGTGTGACTGTAAATGAGGTGAGAGGAGTATGCAGGGACTGTAACGTCTGGCGCTCTATTTTCTCTGACTTAAAATTTTGCTAAAAATGATTCGTAACAATGATTTAATTTAAAATAACCGAAGTAAGACACAACGTAAGCTTAGAAAATATTTTTGAAATAAACGTATAAAAATTTGAACACAGCAGGATTCGAACCTGCGCCTCTTGGATACCGCCCAAGCTCTCTGACCGCTAAGCCATGTGGTCTACTACCAGCTGGGTCGAAATTCTTATACGTTTGTTACAACTTATTTATGTTGTTAGCATCTCTGTAGAGAGATTTTTACAAATTTCTACTACTTAAAGATTATTAAGAAATAATCATTTAACTAGAGAGATTGCTATTTTATTCGCTATTTTTAAAGTGTTATTCCACACTTAGGATTAGAAAACATTATTGAAAAAACGTATAAATTTTTTTTTCTTAGCGTAGAGCGCTTGGACGGTGTCCAATCGGCGCGGGTTCGAATCCCGTTGCGTTCAAATTTTTATACGTTTTTTCAAATATATTTTCTAATTCTAAGTGAGGAATAACACTCTTAAAATAGTAAATATTATAAGTAAGTTTTTATTTTATTTATATATTATTTTAATTTTCAATCAAGTAAAGAGAGGTGACAGTATGAGATCCAAACTTCTAAACTATATTTTATAAATCCATTTGCAAAATCGTTTATCCCCTGAATAATAAAAGTGCTACAGGTGAAGTTTATTAATTTTGCACAAACTCCGCTTGTTAGAGTTAGTAATGACGACAGGCGATATAAAACTCGTCAATAGAACGGCCGAGTGTCAAAAGTTAGGGAAAACTTTTGAACGAAACAAAACTAATTAAACTGTAGATAACTACATAACTGTAGATAACTGTAGATTCTATAGTTTTTTTTTTGTTTAATTGAAATGTATCTTTATGTATACAAATAAATAAAATTTAATTGTCTGTTTGTAATATAACAATCATCGATTTTTACTAAATGTTTATATAGGCTGTTCGTGGCGCAGTGTGACCATAGAGGCGCAGTGTCTGACCGTAAACGCGATCGGTTGTGGGTTCGATCTCCACTTGGGGGATTGTATTTGAATTATTTTAACATCTCCTCGCTCTGGTAAAGACAAAGAGCAGTGTTGAGTTCCATCACTCAACACGCAATGTCTCGAATTCAGTGGAAAGCGAAGTACAGAGTGTCTTTACACTAGGTACTCTCTGTCTACCGTACTATGCGGGATAAAAGCGTAAAGCTATACAAAAAAACTTATTTAGATCATAATTCAAAAGCTTTTCTAAAAATGTTAATATAAAAAATCAGTTCATTTCAGTTAAGCTCTTTACCAGCTATACAAGCTGTCAGTCACATTAATAGATACATGAAAGAACAAAACAAAATATTTTCAAATACAAAAATCGATTTGAAGCCAGTTGTGATGCAGCGGGATAGCGTCTAGCTGTAAACGGGAGCGGTTGTGGGTTCGATTCCCACTCGGGGAGTGATTATATTTAAATTTTTTTCACTTCCTCGTTATGGTAAGACAAAGTGCAGCGTTGAGCTCCACCACACTACATACTTTCTGTTTGTCTACTCTGCTATGTGGGATAAAAGCGAGAAGCTAAAAAAAAGAACAAAAAAATCAGTAACCATGGTGAGAGATTGCAAGCGCACAATTTCTGGCTGAACAAACAAAGTCATTAAACACGAATTTTTAGTTTACTTTAAAAAAAAACAATACGTATAAATGAAGTTGAGATGATAGGTATAGATAGAGAATATAGGCGACCCAAACAGTGACTTTTTGGGTAAACTGATACTGCAAAGAAAATATGTCAATAGTATAATGTGTCAATCTCTCCCCTTACAACGTGCGAGCTTCGGTGAAAAGTAGTTTACTAGGTTGAAACCCGAATACACTAAGTATAATGACAATATCACGCCGAATTTTAATTAAAAGTAAAAAATATGTACATAGGGTATTTTTGAATTATGTCAGTATATAATACTATAATATATTTAAAATCAAAAGGAAAAATAATCTTTTCTAATTAATAAGAATTAGTAAATATAACATACTTTAAGGGTCACAACTTTATTGAGGGGAAATTGATTATATTTAAAATTGTTTTCACTTCCTCACTCTGGTAAGACAAAATGCGGCGTTGAGTTCCACCACTCAACATGCAATACCGCGAATTCGGCGGAAAGCTAAATACGGTCGTGTATTGACACTGAGTGCTTTCTGTCTATCCTGCTATGCGGGATAAAAAAACGTGAAGCTGAAAAAAATCATTTATATACATTTTTAGATGCCAAAATTACTATGGCAAATCTTCGCTTTAAAAAACTAGTGTAAATTTCCCTTTAGAAAACATTTTTTGTTTTATTAATAATAATTTTATATACATAGTCTTGAAAATTGGGAGAAATGGAGGTTAATTAAAAAAAAGTTTAACTTTTTTTATTATTTGACTGTCTACGATAGTACGAGCTATATATATATATACATATATATATATATAAACCTCAGTATAATATCTAATATTAAATGGCATCTCCTGCAACCAACTCAAGATGTATTGAAAGTGAACCCAAATAAAAAGTTATACGACGTGACTCAAATAAAAATGTAACATTTTAAGACTTCATTGTAAAGCGTTAAGGAAATATCTGATTGTACAGGCGATGATTTCGAGGTCGAATCCTACTCCACTGGCCTTAAGCACTTTAAAGTATTTAAACATCATATTTATAAACAAAACAAAAAAACTTGCGTAAATAAATGAATAAATAAATAAAATTGGATGTTTTTTTAACTCCAAATGTAATTCCAATTTAAATGTATATATTTCAAGGAACTTTGTTCCAATAATATAATACTAGAAGTAACGAATTTGGTCTCTGGATCGACTTCAGGGATAAAAATGTTAAAAATATTTTTTTATGATCAGGCGTGAAACAGTTGTTCCAGACCTGATCAGTTACTTACAACAGGTTTGCAAACTTTAAAATGTCCAATTCACTCTTATATTTGCACACAAGTCCACAAAAAGTGGGGAAAAATATCGTATAATTAATAGTTCTTACAATACCCCATTGTATTGAATGATAGAAATATAACTCAAAGACTTATAATTGGAATTATGATCATGTATCATATACACTAGAAATTCATACCACTGTTCCAAATTTACCTACTGCTTCTTTGTGTTCTTCCTACTATATATGACACTCGCAGGTTATTTTGCACTAATGAAGCAAATAAATATTTAAAAAATATGTAAACAAGTCATTTTCATGTCTTCATAGTTTCCACTACTTGTATAAAAGTTCCAGAATGTCCCAAAATCCTGTGTTAATGCTTCTGATTACTTCATATTTAACTTAAATGTTACGTTACAATTTTCTACGCCTAGCAATTTTTTCGGTCACTCAATGTGTGACAAAATTTTCTTTTTCTTATAGTTTTATACCTTATCCCGTATAAGAGGCTAGCAAAAAACCTAGTGTCAAAACACTGGTTCCCATTCTAATTTGTGTGTTAGATGGCGGAACTCAACATCGCGCTTTGGCTTACCAAATTGGAAAAAAAATATTTAACAGAATATATGATTCTAGATTCAGTTTTGATCAATGTAAAATTCAACTCACATTCACTCGCAAATACGTGATTCTAAAACATTTTATCAATGCGTCAGAGCGTTTTGTTTGTGGATATAAAATAAAATAGTTTCGGTTAAAGGATTCAAAATGTAAATTGATAAATTCAATGAATTTGCACAGATTTCCATCTATTTTGAATATTTTTTAAACCTGTATAAACTAATATTTTTTTATTATCTATGTGTAAAGTTTTTGTTTACATACCCTATTCTCTTAGTTTTGGGAAAATGTAGGTGTAGGGAGGTATGGGCATTCATCATATTTATGTTTGATCTTAGACGAGTAAAAACAAATAATTTCATTTTAAATCATATGGATTTTAATCCCAGTATAGTGTAAAACTGTATTTGTAGTGGATTGATTTTATTAAAACAATTTTTACATATTTTTTTTGAAATTGTCACAAACGAATTAATCGCGTATATTTTAGTATTAGAAAATACATTTTATTTATTTCGCTGCTGTAAGAGTAGAGTTGTGTTCATTATTCAATTCTGGGCTTGTTATTATTTACTTTTGGTGAAGATTGCATTTCTGTTTAAGTGACTAACTACTAAACTAACTTGTATTAACAAGATGTTATTAAACATCTTTCATTTTTGTGATTTTTCCAAATTTCAAACGAAATTATTTTACACGGATTAATAGTATATATTTTCAAAACGTAAGGTATCCAAAAATGAATTTTCAAATACCCAAATATACGCGATTAATCGTTTTATCGTTCGTTCGTTTCTAAGTTACGTTTAAAATAATTATTAATATATACTGACAACAAAATATTGATTACTTATTATTTTTTTATTTTATATATAAAAAAAATTAAATACTTTCCAATGAAAATAATATGTAGTAAATAAAGCAAAATATAAAATTGAATGTAGTAACTAAAAAATACATCTAAAACATAAACTGCCATACATTTAGATGAAATTTCAAAGAGAGCCGGACTTCAAACGTTGTCATTTGTAACACAAAGAGTATTTCAAACATTTTTTTTCACATTTGAAATAAAAATTTCGACGTATGCAGTCCGGTGTTTGTAGATTCATTAAAATGCATGAAAGAATTTTAAACGAAATAGAGTTTTGTGCCTTAAATAAACTTGTCTCTCTGAGGTTAAATTGTTATTCATTACTATGTTTTTTCTAGATATATTTGCTATTATTGAAAGTCTTTTTTTAGATTTTGTACTTTTATATATATATATATATATATATATATATATATATATATATATATATATATATATATATATATATATAACATGTATAAATGGTAATAAAATAATATGTAAATTGTTACCAAAACGTACACAATTAATCCGTTTAAAAATTGAAATAATTTTATTGAAAATGTATAAAATAGATTTTACTTGTTGTTTGAAAAATTGTTTGACAAATTACAATGTTAGTCCTGATTATATTGGGAAATTATTTTTTTTCACGAGAAACGGTTTTTTTTCATATAAAAGGCGTTATAGGTTATAAGACCCGTGCAAAGAGTTCACACGTTTCAAATATATAGATCTTTGCGAGTGTCATGTATCAAAATGTAGATGCAAAGTGTAATTAAGTTATACAATATTAATAACAGTAAAATATCTTATTTCACGATGAGAACGTAACGCGATGTAAGTCGCTATAACGCCATCTATGAGCAGGCTTCAAAATATGAATGAGAATATATTTTAAAAACATTAATAATTTATGATATTAATGCCTTCGTGGTTCAGTGGGACATTATTTGGTTGTAGATATAATAAAAGTAGATTCGATTCCCGCTGCGTAGAATAAGTTTAAATAATTTTAATTATCTTGTCTAAGATACAGTGCGCTGAATTACAATATTTAATAAAGAATATCGTTGAAATAGGCGATAAAAAAGAACAGAGTCCATCTTTCTCCGCCTACCTTGCTAAAAATATATTCATATAAAATGAAAGATTTTATCATTGCGGGTATGTGTACAAAAAATCAAAAAATTGTTTTATACTTGTAACTTATTAACTTAAAGTTTGTATTTTCCACTGCAAATCAAAGATAAGGTTACCATACTGCGTTTTAACTTGCTACAACGCCATCTTTTATTTCACATCTGAGAACATGCGATTTAATAAAACGATATAAAAAATAGTTTTAAGTAATTTTTTTTAGCTCTATTTTAAGTCTGTCTAATAAAAATTGTATAATTTACTTTCGTATATGGAAACATATAAGATGTGATTTTTTTTTCCTAAAAATCATATAATAATGCAATATCAAAGGTCATCACATTACAATTATGACGATGCTTATGAAATTATAATTGGGGTACTACATGATGATTAAGATATAATTTTGTATTTAACTTATAGGTATATATTATTAATCTGAAAATCATTTTTTTAATATTTTTAAAGTGTTATTAACGTAACGGTCAATAAAAATATATTTAGAATAGAAATTTAATATTTGAAAACGCTTAGGTGTACAATAGGATATTATCCTCGCTCTGGTAAAAGACAAGGTGCGGCGTTAAAATTCCACCACTCAACACGCAATGTCTTGAATTCGGCGGAAAGTGAAGTACGGAGTGACTTGACACTAGGTTCTTCGTATCTACCCTGCTATGTCGGATAGCAAGAAGTTTATAATAGGAGCAGGTTCCATTTAACACTCCTTTTAAAATTTCTTACGTTTTCTAAACTATATGTTGCATTTTGAAATGATATATTAAAATTACTGAAATAACAGCAATAGCGCCTAAAAATAACTATTTTGTTCTATTTTTTATTATACCTAAATTGTAGTATAATATAAAGCGGAATATTTTATTTGTTTGTTTATACACACTAATCTACGAAACTACTGTATCGACTTTGATAAATTCTGTCTAATTAAGATAGATAGTGTGATGAGGAAGGCTATATAAAAATAAATTGAAAAAGTAAGCCCGACTAGTCATAGACAAGCTCTAAAATGTATGAAATAAGATAATAATAAGTAAACTAAAAAAACAGTTATTAGTACACGCCGTTACATAGTTTATAACCAGCGGACAACGGACAATCGAGATTATGCTTCTAACGATAAGTCATTTTATTTTTAAATACTAACAAGTATTTAAGAAGCTATAAGAGAACAAATGAACATACATACATATATATATGGCTAAGATCACAAACCTCATTTATTACTTCGCCGTAGTCGGATAAAAAGGAACGACCGATAAGAGTTGAACATTTATGAATGTGGTTAAAATTAAATTCGAACCCACACCTTCTGTTTACTGTCCAAGTGCTCTGACCGCTAAGCCATACGTTCTCTATCGAACTGAGTTGAAACTTTTATATGCTTGTTACAATTTACTATTGTTGTTAGACAGTTAGATACAAACAAACAAGTGGTCCATAAGATATTTTACAAAAATAAATACTTAAAAGTTTTAAGTATATTTTTTGAATTTTGGATGTTTCTAATATATTAATGTTAAAAAATCTTCAAAAAAAATGTTACTCTTTTATTTTATAACGCGATACGCTACAGTGATGCAACAGTGGAATTCAGCGAACATTCCTGCCCTCATTCCACGCGGACATGCTTTTACAGTTCTAGCTAAATATTGTGCTTTCTGTTAAGAGGTACGTATATTAATAAAATAAAATATACTTTAAAAGATTTTGCCTGGGAATAAATGGTTATTGTGGCTATGGTGTGGCAGTGGACCAGTGTCTGTAAAAGCCATGGATGTGAGTTCGATTCTAGCTTGTTGAAATAGTTATGTCAAAATTATATTTGCTTCCGTGCTTTGTTAAAACAAACTGCAGCTTTTAGTTCCGCCAAAAAATAGATTAACAACAAGTTTATTTGTGCACCCCGCTTGCATGATAACGCTCTGAAAATCAGTTTGACAACTGATAAGCACATATTCTTAAGTATACATTTATACATATATATAGTACTTTATTGATAAATAGAACAAATATCTCACAAAGTATGTTCATTGAACTAGAATCGAATCTATTACCAGCTCTAATCACTAACTACTGCACCGTTTGGACGGTTAGAAGACTTGAAAACACCGTCTTTTGATGCTCACCAACTTTTAAGTAGAAAACGTCAAAGTAAAATATCACCTTATACTCATGTGCTCTTTAACTAATTTAAGTTAGTTTGTAAGTTAGTTTAACTAATCTAATTTCCAGTTTATTCCCGACGGATTTCATACGGCTAGTTCACATGTGAATGTGTTGAATTTCTATCCGTTTTCGCTCTATAGTTGCCTTTTAGCTACAATTTCTGTTGCGCGTGATGCTTGGTGGTTCAAGATACATGTGGAGTAATTTTTAACACGCCTTTACTAGCTTTAACTGAAATCTGATCGGTATTTTTAAATCACTCAACGTTTCTTTCATTTATATCTTATATACGGAGAGTACTAAAACGCTTTATTCTGATTTCTTCGCTGTAGCAAGAAAAAACGCGAAGTTGAGTTTCGCAAATCAATATGCAATGCTTGGAATACAACAGAAAGTGGAGCTTAGTTCTTGTCTACCCTGCGATACGGGATAAATGTTTGAAACTAAAAAAAACGACAGCGTCTGATTGTAAACGCGACCAGTTGTCGGTTCGATCCCCACTTGGGGGAGTGATTATATTTAAATTATTTTCACTTCCTCGCTCTGGTAAAGACAAAGTGCGGTGTTGGATTCCACCACTCAACACGTATTGGCTCGACTTCGGTGGAGAGCGAAGTGCGGAGTGTTTTGACACTAGATACTTTCTGTCTACCCTGCTATGCGGGATAAAAGCGTGAATCTAAAAAAAAACAACAAATCACAATTCCTTAAAAGAAGCCTTAGGCAAAAATATGCTAATTCCACCAACGCCATATAGGTGTGTGATAAATGCTTACATCTTGGTGCTTCTTGGTTTGACGTTGACACATTGGTCCATATATTTCGCCGACGCCATGTATTCCCCGTTAATCGAATATAAAGCCATGTTATTGATATGGCGTTTAACATAATGCAGCTTTTATAGCGGCTTTATGTTATGTGAATGGCTTCCACATAATACGTTTGATTTATGGTGTGTAATATAGACGTGATGGATACGATGTAGAGTATTTACTTGCTAAGGTATAATCTTTATGAAATTAAATTATTGAATTTTTTCGCTTTTTAATCATATAGCGCGATGTCAGGGAGCTTAGTGTCGATACACTCCGCTGTCTCATATAAATTGACAGTACATTCTGTTTTTCTTATGGTTTTTTTTATTTATGTTAATGTATACTCTATTTACCTTGAAAGATTAAATTTAGTTTGAAATTTTCAAATTGTATTTCCTCTTGTTCATTGTTTAATGTAATTATATAAATAAATAAAATAAAAAATCATATTATTATGTAAGGATATATATATATATATATATATATATATATATATATATATATATATATATATATATATATATATATATATATATATATATATATTAAACACGTCACTATGTTCCGTCCATCACGTGGTAACAGACACTTGAGTTGAAAGCGCCACACATTATGTTACTCTGGTAACACTTATTATACGCGTCTTCTCTGTATCGTATCCCGATTGTCATTTAATTATTTTATAGTCTGTACATATAAGGAAATCATAAAAATAAAACTAAAACTGTGCTATAGATATTAACGCCCTCCACCCTCCTCTAGAACGTGGTAATAACAATTCCAAATAAAAAAAAGCAATATAAAGAATAAATAATTACGAAAATATAAATGAATAAAATGTACATGTGTTAGTGAGTGTAGTGCATGTGTGTGTATGTGTGTGTGTGTGTGTATTATATATAAGTCACACTAACACATAGAAGGAAATAAAAAACATTCCATAGAATAGATTGTGACAGCGTCTGACTGTCAATTCAATTGATTGTGGGATCAATTCTCACTCGAAGGATGGTTGTATTAAAAAATATTCTCATTTCTTCAGTCAACGGTCTTGACATTATGTTTTTCCGAAAACCCCAGTTAAATAAAACTAATATACATATATATATATTGACCACCGTGCATATTGACATTTTATGTGCGGGAAATTTTATTTGTAATTAACATACATACATCCCCAATAAGATAAAACAAACAACACAAAAATGTATTACGTAATACAAAACAATTTCCTAGTGGTAACGGTTCTCACGAGCCAAAGTGACCTAAATGCTTGACTCGACGTCAGTTTTGGAAGCGTCTGCCTTTTGATGGATTGATATCGATTCTATTTCACTGGAGCTTTTTCAGTCGGATGCTGGGTAATGGATCAAATAAGAAGTAAATTTTACTGTAAAAAAATGAAAGTTAGATTAGGTAGAGGTATTTTGCGTTTCGTTAAACCAGTCGGAGAACGGAGTGTCTTAACACTAGGTACCTGTCTTCTCTGTTATGGTCGATAAAAGCGTTAAGCTTAAAAAATGTGAGATTAACATTTTGTATTAATTATAGTTTACAATCAGAAAAAGCAGATTGAATGGCGGAACTCGACGCCGCTTTGTGTTACCAGATAGTGGAAATAATAATAATTAAATTAATACGTACAAAAGGTATTCGATCGTGAGCACAATCGTGGCGTTGATTTCCGCCCCTCATACTTAGTGGAAAGCGGAGATGTGTATATATGTATATATACAGCATTAACCTAGCTTTTAAGCCTCTAGTGACCGAATATGATGGACGTATAGATATGTACGAAAGCGATCGCTTCCTCCAAGGCCTTTGTTTAGTTTGAGGCCAACACGTTATTAATTAATAAACTTAATTATAACACATCAAACGTTCTGGATCCTTTAAGCCATAGAAGGCGACGCACACTCATATTTTGTGAATGGAGCATGATTTTCAATTTCAAATATTATTAATCATTTAGATAACGGGTAAATTAACATGTAAATTTATATCTGTATAGCGTAAATGGGTGAACAAATTGAATATAATAGCTTGTGTGGGAACGAATTTATTTGAATAAAACTATAGTATTGAAAACTTTAAAATATCTTAATATATATTTTCTCACTTATATTAGACTACCATTATCTATTCAAAATATTATATGTTTTATGTGTATCTTACAGTTAAAGTACCTAATGTCAACACACTCCGTACTTCGCTTCCCATCGAATTCAAGACATTGTATGTTGAGTGGTGGAACTCAACGCCGCTCTTTGTACTTTTACCAGAGCGAGGAAGTGAAAATAATTTAAATATATTCACTCCCCCGAGTAGGGATAGAACCCATAACCGATTGCATTTACAGTCAGACGCTGTCACATTGCGTCATGACCGTCCTCAGTTAAAACCCGTAAGAAACATCTAAGGAAAACACGACTTCAATAAGTCTTTGACTACTATGAAAGTAGAGTGATTAACTTAATTGCATATGTTTTATATTTGTCATAGTTAAAATCAGTTTCCAGATAAAACGCATTTTTACTAGTTAGAACTAATATTAACTACTAACTTAATACCATTGTTAAAACTAAAATTACCTAGTCAAAACTATTTACCTCTGATATGTTTAATTTTCAAATAGCTAACCTAACCAGCCCTTTTATTTTGAATTTAATCTAACAAAGTAATCAGAATAAATGATAATAAATTTTAACTGAATGTCCTTGGAAAAACAATATCTTGAGCATCAGGTACTTCTTATTTTAACACGGGCAATTTAATAAAGCGAAGTACGGAGTGTTCTTACACTACGTATTTTCTGTCCTCCCTACTATGCGGGATAAAATCGTGAAGCTATACAGAAAGTTGTAAAATGAAATGAAAATGAGACCTATACTGGCGTATAAGACAGCGTCTGATTGTTAACGTGTTCGGTTATGGGTTTGATTTTTACTCGAGGTAGTGATTATATGTAAATTATTTTTATTTACTGGTTCTGGTGGAAAACGTAGTATGGAGTGTCTTTCTACTTACTAGGTACTTTCTGTCTACCCTGATGTCTGGAATAAAAGCGTAATATTACAAAAAAATAGTAAAGTAATAACTCCAACAAGGGAAAACGCGTTCTATCTAAAATCTAGTTTGAACTGTGACTTAACTAACACGTAGTAAACTATATAAAGAATCATTCTATTTTCAGGCACTTAAAGACTTATAGAAATCGTATTTTTTTAAATATTTGATGCCAAAACAGTTTGACAATTTTACTTGTAAAAATAAACTATAATAGCTCTGATAGTCGAGGAGGATAGACTTTGTCCATAGCAAGTCCAAAAGGCTATTATCTGCGTGTATACTATAAATAATATTATTTTTCCTACAAGAATTTGAAATAATTACACTTGTGTTTAAATTCGTATATGTTCTAACGGATTCACTAAAGCTTTCTTACACGAGTGAATAAGGATAGTCGATGTCGGGTCTTGGCATCTGGAGATCTGGTAGAATCAGAACCATATGAGCAGAAGCAGCAGTGACAGTCTCGTCTAGCAATACGATCTGCCGGCCAGAGGACGATAGAGGCCATTCGTCTAGTTTTCCGCCAGCTGTCAGCAAGACACAAACCGGAGTTTGAAGGCAAAAAGCGACTCAGCGCCGTGCCTCGCAAGTTTTCACCGCCGGGGTCCTCGGAAGATGGGGATAGTTCCTCAGTTAGGGCATGAGGAACGCGGATGAGAAAGTATCCCTGTAAGATTTTATTGGATCTGCGTCCATCTTCCGGCTTAGGAGTCCCACATAGCTCTATTCCCCATGCGGGCGGGTACTCGTAAAGGAACTTGCTCTCGATAAAAATAGACAATTTTGTATAGATATACATAAAATATGTTATACATAACAGATAGTATCATGATATAGTGAAAAAGCGTATTGTACACTCTATTGACTGTAGGTTTGATCCCCGTTTCTTCGCTTCATAATTTATATTACAAAACGCGACATTAAGATCACCATGTAATGACTTATATTTAGTCGTAAAGCAATCAACGGAGTGCCTTGACACTAGGTTATCTCTGACTACTTTGTTATACAGGGTAAATCGTGAAATAGACATAAATATAGATATTTTAACTTTAACAACTACTAAGAGGCCGGTCGTGGCGCAGTATGACAGCATCTGACTGTAAATGCGATCGGTTGTGGGTTCGATCCCCACTCAGGGAAGTGATTATATTTGAAATTATTTTCTCTTCCTCGCTCTAGTAAAGACAAAGAGCGCCGTTGAGTTCCACCACTCAACACGCAATGTCTCGAATTCGATGGAAAACGAAGAACGGATTGTGTTGACACTAGGTACTTTCTGTTTACCCTGCTATGCGGGATAAAAGCGTGAAGCTAAAAAAAAGAAAAACTACTAATAATATAAAAATTATAATTATTTTTTTTGAAACTTTACTGATAAATAATATAATTCATTTCAGTAATCAGTCCATTCTGTCGAAGAATTCAGAACTAAACACTTTGCGCCTTTTTGAAATAGTCGACCTCCATAAGTTCTTTTCTATTATAAAAAGTTCGTCTAAAATAATGACATTATGCCAAAGCTTAAATACTGTTTTTAATGGTATGCTAAAATACTGATTTTCCTTTGAAAAATTGTTATTAAAACTTTTTAAGACATCAAAAATCAAACAAAGCGCGACGTTGAGTTTCGCAACTTAACGTGCAATGTTTGAATTCGAATTCGGGTGGAAACCAGCAAACGGAGTGTCTTGACACTAGGTTCTCTCTGAAAGTACTTGTAAAAACTTATTTGGATAAAGAATTTTTTTTAATTCTGGGGCCGGTCGTGGTGCACGGTGGTGGATCTTGGTGCGTGGGACAGCGTCTGACTATAATCGAAATCGGTTGTGGATTCAATTCCCACTCGTGGTAATGATTATATTTCAATTTTCATTTTCTCCTAAGAAGATATATCGAATTTAGCGGAAAGTGGAGTACGGAGTGTCTTGACACTAAGTATTTCTTATTTCTATAATATATACGCGTGAAGATTAAAAAAGTATTTTGAATTTATCATTAAGTTTTATTTTAAAGCATAAGTGAAAAGATATACTTTTTAAAATGTTTACATTCACATGTAATGTATATTTATTTTCAGCGGACATTTGCTTTTAAATTAAACGAGTTGCCCTCAACTTCCTGTTTGTACTGTGTCTTCTATACTATTTTCATTTCTATCTTTGGTACAATCGACCTTAAAATGTAAAATCTCATCTCTTCCCATTATCGACGGGATCTCTCTATTTCTCTCTATCTCTCTTCTTCGTATTATACTAAGCAGCGGTGCAGTGTCCATATAAAAACAAAAACTATTGGGTTATATTTTGCACTTTTAATAAACTAATTAATTAACAAAAATTCGAATTTGATTCGATTCGAATTTTCACTCATAATATATAAAATATTTTTAATTTTAAATATTTACGAACAACATTGGCTTACCTTTGTAAAACTTCTACGTACAGTAGTTACGTCTGTGCGCTGTCATGATACTTAGAGTGTAACGGAAAAGTTTTATATATATTGTGTTAATGTTTATAAAGCACTCATTTCTATACTTTCTGTCCATTTGACGTAAGTGCAATTTAGAAGCAAACCGTAGCGCAGTGGGACAGCGTGACAGATATATATATATATATATATATATATATATATATATATATATATATATATATATATATCCTTCCAGCTCACATGAGCGACTTGCAACGATGTGTTAGACATTTTGACATATACCTTTATACGCTTTAATAAAAAAAGAATCAGTTTTTCTATACTAAATTTACATCTTGCAGTGACCTACATATGAAATACAGATGACTGTATGTCATGAACAAATAACGGAGTAGCAATTATGACATCTTTAATACGATCTATGTTACATTATATTTTCCACTTTTTAAATCATCTGCTGTGGAGAATGTCGAATTGAATACATAGAAGAAGAAGAAGAAATACGAGGATATAGGGCAGCATTGTGATAGCGTAATGTAGTGTAAATGCGATAGTTTGTGGATACGATTCCTACTCAGGGATCTCATTCTTATTCCTCTGCTCTGGTGTTAAGACGAAGCGCGGCGTTGAGCTCGGAAAATCGTAACACTAAGTTGTCTGTCCACCCTGCTACGCGTATAGTATAATTAAGTATTAAATAACAGAGAGTAAATAATAAAACTAAAAAAAAAAAAATATAAAGTAAATAAAAAAAACCTCTTTTTCACTCTTTCTCAACTCTCTGCTCTCCTCGAACAAAGAAGAACAATGTGCCAAGAATAAAAATGAAAACGAATATCAAAACATTCCGCAAGCAACTGCAAAAAGCTATACAGTACACGATTAAATATTGTTCTCATTTTGCTGATGCTTGAATCGCAAACTTCCTTGCCAGAGCAGGACTACAAAAACCGAAGCTTTGTTTACAACTCCACTTCGGAACGCATTGGATCGTATAAATTTTAATGAGTCCACCTTCTGTTCAGAATTTTTTATCTAGACATTTTTCACCAGAAAAATTATATCAGGATGCCTGGATAGTCAAAGGATTTTTATATGGGCGTCATTTAAGTAAATTTGAACTTTATTTTCATACAAAAAAAGTTCTATATACAATGTGTTTGTGAAAAATTATAATATTATAACATTCGGGAGCGATTTTTGGACGTAAATAGGGCTTCAAAATATAACAATGTTTTCGCTATAGCCTTTTGATCCTCATTTTTTTTTGCAAATGATGGCATAAAGTTGTCATTGAATGTGGGACCTCTTTGTAGACTTACAGGCTTACCAGTTCAATTGGAATTCGAAAACATCAAAAATGGGATCATATTGTGTGTAATGAACTGATTGATACACGTGGATTCGTCTAGTTTTTTTTAATATTGCTTAAAAATTTACATGTATATTTTCTAGTATATGTAGTAGGGAAATGAAATTATCATAAGTGGGTATCGAACCTAAAACCACCGTGTTTATAGTCACAGGTTGTTCCATTGTACAAAGCTCGCTATAATATCTATACAAATAAATAAAATTGGAGTGTCTGTCTGTGGATTTGTAATATTAAAATAGCTGTTTTTTTACTTAATGCATATGTATGTATTTGTATACATGGAACATATACCAACAAAACATTTTTACAATTTTTGTATGTCTGTTTGTTCTAGCTTATCTCTGAACGACCGATTTTGACGAAACTTTCACTGGCAGGTAGATGATGTATGAATATAATGAGTAAGAAGTAATTTAAGCTATTGTTATTTTAAACATGAATACCTGTTAAATTCTACGCGGATAATGTCCGGACACAGCTGGTTTAATATATATGAACATACGTACTACTGTATAATAATATTTTTTTAGTTTAACGCTTTTATCCCACACATCGGGGTCGACAGAAAGTACCTAGTGTCAAGACACTCCGTACTTCGCTTTCCATCGAATTCGAGACATTGCGTGTTGAGTAGTACAACTCAATGTCGCACTTTGTTTTACCAGAACGAGGAAGTGATAAACATTTAAATACAATCACTCCCCCGAGTGGGTATCGAACCCACAACCGATCGCGTTTACAGTCGGACTCTGTCCCACTGTGCCACGACGGGCCTCATAGTAATTTTGCACGTAATAGAATTAGAAGAATAGAAAAAAAGTACAATACGCTTCTTGTGCTGATAAAGGGAAAGAATAGGCTGCTAGCTGAAGCCGTTCACAAAATTTATCTCCGAAAATCGCTTCAGTATGCCGTTAGGATTCGGATTTTGCCATTCGATAGCTATTGTCTCTAAAAATCTATTATTTTCACAAATTTCAGTCGTCATTTCTGTTCAATTAATTTGTGAAGTATGAACATTTTGTATTTTGTAATTAACCGTTAAAGTATTGTTATGTTTTGTATGGTGAGGCCATGGTGGCGCAATGGGACTGCGTCTCACTGTAAATATAGTTGGCTGTGGGTTTGATTCCTACATTGGGTAATGGATTACATTTCATTTTTATTTTCCCGCTCTGCTAAGAGCTCGATACGTCTCGAGTTACGCCACTTAACGCGCAATTTTAAATGCTAGCTGAAAATCAAAGAACGGAGTATCTTAGCAATAAGTTCTTTTGTTTACCCTACAATACGAAAAAAAACCTTTAAGCTGTTTTAAAGAAGAAAATTAAGTTGGCATGGAAATACCAAAAATCCTTTGGAAATTCCAAAGTGAATCAATTATAATATGAAATAGTAAAAGGAATTATGCCACATCGCTGCTTATCTCAAATTGTATAATGGAAATTCTGTACCAAATTGGTTTATAATCTTGATTATATTAAAACACGCCATTATTGTGTAGTGGAAAAAGTATATAAATAGATACAGAGGTTGGGGGTTGTATTCTAATATGTATTAATAAGAAAAGCAAAAATGTAGTACCTTTTTGATACAGTTATATTTTATATATAGATAAAGTGCACAAAAAATATTTAAAAAAATGACAATACACACATAATAATAACACACACCTAATACTAATTTAACTATCATATTTTACGATTCTTACCTTCATATAATTAATATATTTCTAGTTAGAAAACACGTTTATATTTTATTTCTTATGTTTCTTTTCTACAATCTCACTAAATTCTTAAGTCACTGAACACGCTCACTATAAAAAATATGATAAAATACTTTATTTCTAGGGTGACCCTTTTGCAAGAAGTATCTAGTGTCAAAACACTCCGCAATCCGCTTTGAGCCAAATATGAGACATTGCGTGTTGAGTATAAACTCAACGCTGTGTTTTATCTTAACAGAATAGTGAAATGGGAATAATTTAAATATAGAACTATCTCGAGCGGAAATCGAACCCATAATCGATCACGTCAGACGCTGTCCCACTGCACTCAAACGGCGCTCATTTTTTCATTAAAAAATAAAAGCAATAAAACAGATGTATCAACTATTCAACAGACTTTACCATACTAGACCGTTAGATCCAAAAGCCACAATGCTATACAATTTGGTGTGAGCAAAGTTTTAATTACGTGACGAAATTAATTTGAGATTAACTTCTGCAATTTATGTTTTCGTGAGCACTGAACACTGCCCGTGTTTTATGAAGTTATTATTATGATAGTAGTACCGTTATACTGTATATTGTTTAACATATAAGTCACCAAAACCAAAAGGTAGTATATATAAATACTCTTTCATTAGTCCCGCATAGCAGGGTAAATAGAAAGTATCTAGTGTCAAGACAATTCGAGACATTGCGCGTTGATTGGTGGAACTCAGCGCCGCAATCTGCCTTACCAGAGTGAGGAAGTGAAAATAATTGAAATACAATCATACATCCCCCGATTGGGAATCGAACTCATGACCGATCGCGTTTGCTGTCAAATGCTGTAACACTGCGACACGACCGGGCTTAAAGTTTAAATACACTACGATACTCTAGACTTGGTATTTGTATTTCTTTTTCTTGTGTTATATATTCTATTTCCATTCAGAGGTGTGATTATATTTAAATTTATTTCTATCTCTTCGTTGTGGTGAGACTTAAAGGCGGCGTTATGTTCCACCACTCACTATACAACGTCTCGAGAGCGGAGAACAGTGTCCTGATACTGGGTAATCTCTAATTATTTTATACGGGATAAAAGCTAAAAATATAGGTGTAAATTTCTTACATTACTTAATGAGTGCTTGAGAGATAAGCTGCTAGACGAAGAAACCCTATAATGGGCATACAGTGATCTGAAGAAATATAAAAGGGAATTCCTTTTATAATTTCTGAGAAATAAATATAAAAATTGGAAAATATAGAAGTTTATGTTCTAAGCGAAAATAGGTTATATAGGCAATATTAAGATTCATTCAATATTTGCTTGGGATAAAATATATCCTGACAAAATAATATGTCTGGTTCAAATCTCACAGTATATTATTTATTGTAAATATTATTTATTTAAACAATATCTAGAGTGTACTAAAAATATTTGCCTTTTCTTGGTCTGATAGCGATAAATGTGGCGTTAAGAACCGCTTTTACCTATTTACGAGAGATCGGTCATGGCGCAGTGGGACAGCCAGAATATTCGTAAAAACCAATCAATCAATCAATCAATCCTATTACCAATCCTTGATTATGATGATTGTTGTTACCTCGACTTAAAAGAGGAATAGTTAAATAAGCTCCTTCAAAATCTCTGTATTAGGGTCATTTTTGTACTACGCAAGTACGATCATGTCTCTGAATTTCGTAAAATGCTCAAGTGGCTTCCTATTCGACTTCGCAGGAATACTCACGTTCTTTGTCTTTTGTATTATGTCCTTTTCAATCCATCGTCCCCTCCATATCTCAAAGAACGATTTAAGTTTTTGTGTGAATCACATAATTTCTCCCTCCGCTCCAAGTTAACCTTATCTCCTAAATTTCCTTGCCACTCCTCTTTCTTCTATTCCTATAAATTCCTTTACAATGAAGTCTGTCCGTGTCTTGTGGAACTCCTTACCCGTAACAGTCAGGCAAGCAAAAACGTTACTTATTTTTAAAAAATGTTCTCCTGTAAATGTTTTAATCGGTGTATAATAACGAATATTTTCATTTCATTTCCTTTTCATAAACAACAAAAATAAAAATTTTCAAAATAAATAATAATTCAAAACAGCATAGCTTGATAAATTGTTTGTTATCCATCTGTTTTAGGGCAATATGCGGCGTCGAGTTCCGCCACTTAACATGCAATATCTCGAATTCGGTTGAATGAGAAGTAAGGAGTATCTTAGGACTTTAGGTATTTTCTGTTTATCCTGCTATGCGGAGTAAGAGCGTGAAGCGACACCAACCAATAAAGCAATATTGAATGATGATATATTATATTTATTATGGGCTTACTGTAATGTTCTACTGTTACAAAAGTTTTTTTTAAATAATTCAGTTTCAATGTAAAACCATTGTGGCACAATGAGACTGTGTCTGATTATGAACACCATTGGCTGTAGGTTGGATTCCTACTTGGGGCATGATTGTGTTTAAAATTAAACGTTTTTTTCTTCGCTCCAAGAAGACAAAGAGTAATGTTCCGCTCGCCACTTAACACGCAACGTCTCTATTTTGGGTGGACTCAGGGTCAATAGGGTGTCTCGATACTTGGTTGTCCTTGAATACCTTGCTATACGGGATAAAACGTGAAGCTGCTGCTGCTTATAAAAACTAAAAATCTTCAAAAACTATATGAATTATAGAAAAAAATATAGAAACGTGAAAGTTGTTTTGTAAAAGCATTTGAGATTAGATTAACAAAGGAATCAAAACTTTATCGTCCTTATTAAATTTCAGAAACATCTCTAAGAACACTTTTACTTTAAAAGCAATATTTTCTTTCAAACTGCCATTGTCATTTTGTTTGGAATGATTTTTATAGCCAACAAGTTTTAGTCCATTACTTCGTTTGTGTGGCCTTTAATATAGCAGCTTCATGCTCTATCCCGCATAGCAGGGTAGAGCAGAGAATCTAGTGTCAAGACACTTCGTAAAATGCTTTCCGCTCAAAATAGAAAGAAACATACACGCAATGTTTCTTTCTATTCTATTTCATATAATCGTATTTCTATCCCTGCAGGAATTTCAGGAAATCTTCTCTAAGAGCCACTTGTGCTTATCTCCACTCAGATATATAGGAATTTTCTAATTCAAATTCTCTTCAAATTTTCACATTCTCCCAGTTCGTTTAGTTATTCATTGTCTGTCAGTAATATAAAATTTTAAAATTCGTAGCAAAGTTTTATCCCGCCACATCAAGAAATATCTGTTTTAGGCTTATAAGCAATATCTCTAATGAGTTTAGTACTTGCACCAAACATTACGGTAAAATCTTTGTTGAAAGCTATTTACTAGTTAATTTACATTTAGGATATGACTCAGAGAGAATTTACTATTTTTCCACTTTCGTAGCGTAACTAAACGCCGCACTTTGTCTTGCTAATTTTAATTATCATCAAACGCCCCACTTTGCCTCATTTTAAATTTTATTTTATTAGAGTATCTTAACACCAGCTTGTTTATGCCTACTAAATATGTTCTAGAGGTATTAATCTAAAAGAAATGTTCCGCACGTTTCAATTTTAAGCAAAACTCGAATTTCATTACAGACTATTTGGAAATATTTTTGAAAACCCGACGCCCATTTTATATTAGTCCGAGCTCACAGGTACAGTGTTCCTTAACATATGAATACCAAGATATGCGAAATTAATATTTAATATTTTTAAAGTGTTATTCCACACTAAGGATTAGAAAACATTTTTGAAAAAACGTATAAAAATTTGAACGCAGCGGGATTCGAACTCTTGAACCTTGGACCCTTGGACGGTATCCAAGAGGCGCGGGTTCGAATCCCGCTGCGTTCAAATTTTTATACGTTTTTTCAAAAAGATATGCGAAATTAATCAGCTTAAAACAGTTTCATTTAAAATGTGTAAAAATGCCAAGAATCAAAGATCTTATTAGTATTTAAGTATTTAGTAACATATGCAATATTATAACAGTGTTTCCAATATCAAGAAGCTGATCGTTTCTCACTTGGCCTAAAATAAAATAATATTAATATTCTAAATAGACTGCTTTTTCCCAAAAAAAATCGCACTACCCCATAATATTTCACCCGTCTCTATAGTAGAGACAATATGCTAAAGTACTGCTGCGAGGTCAATCACCCCCACTAAGTTTTTATCTTTCCTCTTAAGCTTGAAGTAACGTCGTAAATGGGATTCACGATCTTTTTATGTTAAGTTTGTACCTTTACTTTTGAATTTATATGTATCGATGTTTCATTGAAAATAGTGGCATAAACAGATACTTATTTTTTACTATTTTTAAAGTGTTATTCCACGCTTAGGATTTGGAAATATTTTTAAAAAACGTCTAACCCACATGGATGGTTTCCAAGAGGCACGGGTTCGAATCCCGCTGCGTTGATTTTTTTATACAAATACCTTAGATCAATTATTATAGCTACTTATATATATATATATATGTATATATATATATATATATATGTATATATATATATATATATATATATATATATATATATATGTATATATATATATATATATATATATATATATATATATATATATATGTATATATATATATATATATATATATATATATATATATATATATATATATATATATATATATATTTAAAAAACGTCTAACCAACATGGATGGTTTCCAAGAGGCACGGGTTCGAATCCCGCTGCGTCGATTTTTTTATACAAATACCTTAGATCAATTATTATAGCTACTTATATATATATATATATATATATATATATAGGTTCCATTTTTAGACGAAGGAATCTTAAAATAAGTATAGGCAGTTAAATAAACGAAAGTAGTTTCGTTACGTTATATCGGTATTCAATAGTTACTTTATGTTAAAATTGAAAATCAGAACAAAGGTTTCATTTTAATTTCTCACCCTAATGTGATATTTTAATAAACTTTTCCTTACTACTCAGTTTAAGAATTGTCCTGTTGATACTAATATTACAGTATGCTTAATAATGAATATTATAATAGCCTTAATGTCCACTGTTATACAAAAACTTTGTGACTATTATATTATAGTAAATAAATAAATTAAAAAATAATGTTAGAATAAAAAAAAATGGATTGAAACACTTTTTGGTATTCGAGAATACAGCAGACTGACTTAGTCTACCTGTGACCACGGACTACTGTAAAGTGTTCGAAACGTCAGGTTTCCAAAAATGTTTTTTTTTTAACTTCACCCTTTATCCCTTGCGGGGTAGTCAGAGAGTACGGAGCGCCAAACGCTTCGGTCCCTACATACTTCTTTCGCCTCGTCCACAGTCATTATCTTATTCATACATGTCCTTCGGGAGGTCCTCATGCTTTTTACGTGACTTTCCTCCAGTATCTTCGATATTGTGTTTTCGATGGTCAACCGAGGTTTCCCCCGACCTCTCGTACCCATCACCTTGGCTTCATAAATCTTTCTTACCATTCTTTCATCGCTCATTCTTTCAACGTGCCCAAACCACCTGAGCACGTTCTTCTTCATTCTTACTGTGACATTCACGCTTACACCTGCCATTCTGCGTATCTCCTCGCTGCATATACAGTCAGCTAAGCTGACTCCGTATATCCGACGAAGTGACCACATCTCTACTGCATTTATCTTTCTTTCATTCTTCTTTTGACACACCCACGTTTCGGTCCGTATAATAACGTCGGTGTCAGTACTGCATTGTGAACGGCAACACGTGCAGGTACACTTACGATTTGCCGTCACATCAATGCAGCAAGAGCACTGTTAACCTTGTTACCGGCAGCAATACGCCTTTTCATATCGATTTCGTAACTTTTACCGCTCCTAAATATACTTCCTAGATATATAACCTCATTCACTTGTTCTAATATCTTTCTATCTATCCTAATCTTACATTCCGTTCTTTTTCGTCCATACTAGAATCATAGTTTACTCGTATTCAGATTTAGACCATTATTTTCACACCCTTCTTTCAGAGTGGTGACCAATGCCTGTAACTCGCATTCTGATGATGCAATTAGCACTGCATATCAAACTGAGGCGACATGCCAGCTCCTACTCGTACACAGGCTGAGTGATCTCATTAAAGAAATTTTACAGCCTGTAACAAGGGTCCGTTCACATCGTACCGGGGCAGTATCTCCCATAACTTCTTACTTATAACCCTGTCAAATACCTTTTCTAAATCCACAAAAGCACAGAAAATTTTCTGATTTACAGCCAAAAACTTTTCATTATGCGGAGAGAAAAGACCTGATCCATGCACCTTCTTCCAGGTCTAAAGCCTCCTTGGGCCTCCCATAAAAGTCTTTCGGATCTCTCTTGCATTCTTCTCGCTAGAATTTAGGCATAAATTTTATTGCCCATGCTAATCAAACTGATAGCTCTATAGCTTGCACAGTTTATCTGTGAACATTTGCCTTTATACAAAGGCACGATAACTGCGCCTCGCCAGTCATCCGGTACCTCTCCCTTTTTCCAGCATAAATTGCATAGAAAAAAGGAACAGGCCTGATGCGCGGTCCACCATATTTGATCATCTCTGCAGTAGCTCCATCTGTTCCCGCTGCCTCACCACATTTCAGACTTCTTCATCACATTCATACATCTCCTTATAGAATACCACCCATCGTTGCAAAATGTGTGTTCTTTCCGTAAGTATTTCACCGTCTTCAGAAACCCCCATTCATTCTACTGGTTGGCGAAAAACGCCGAGAATCAGTAACTTCTCGCCAGAAAAGCTTCATGTTTTCCCGGAAATTATTTGTCCCGGAATACCGAATGTATTTTCAATTACCAAATTATATGCGATTAATCTCGAAAATTTTATTAAATTTATTTAATTTACCGGGATAGTAAAAATCTTCTATTAAAATTTTAGGTCAAAATTTGAGTCCAGTCGGGGCACACTGTGACAGAGTCTGACTGCAAACGCAACCGGTTGTAGATTCGATCCTCACTTTTATATTTAAAATTATTTTAATTTCCTCGCTCTGGTAAAACAAAATGTTGGCGTTGAGTTCCACCACTCAACACGTAATATTTCGAATTCATTGGAAAGCGAATTGGTAGCGTAGCGCTAAAAAGAATATAATTTTAACATTGTTTTTTCTCTAGGATGATTTTTCAGTACTAACTTTTCTTACTCCAATTGTCTTAAGACTATAACGCAACTGAATGCACTTGTCACAATATTTTATCTATTTTTATTTGTTTTAGTAACACAAAGTACAGCGTTGAGTTCCGCTGGTCAATATACACCAATTGAAAGTAGATGAAAAGTGAGATGATCTCAACACTCAATTCTTTCTGCGTACTTTACTATGAATATAAAATTAAACACGAGTAAGCTACCATCCAATTACTATGAAATTGCCAAAATAATTGTCCTATATTACAATATCAATTCATACAATAGTACTTGAACATCAAAATTACTTACCAATGTTCAGTGCTGATATAGACGCCAATAGAATGAGAGCCCTTCCCATCATTTTGATTGGTTTTTCAATTTTCTGCAACAAATGAATAAAATGTACATAAAAGTATGTATTTTTTTTCGTCCTATCAATGAATGTATGAAAATTATTTTTTTCGCTCACATTGTGTAGGTTTAATTTTTGAAAATGTTGATATATTATAAGTTATCTGGTTATTAGTGTTCTGAGCGACTAACAAAATGGTTTTAGAATATATTGGAATATTGATGTTTATTTTGTTCGAGACATAAATAATATGAATGAATAGAGGAGGTTGGGGTGTTTTTTTGTAATTGAAATCTTACAGAGGCCGGTTGTGGACAGTGGAACAGCGTCTGACTGTAAAGGGTAGACTGTACGTTCGGTCGTGGGTTCGATCCCCACTCGGAGAAGTTCTTAGATTATATTTAAATTATTTTTACTTCCTCACTCTGGTAATAGAAAGTGCGGCGCTGAGTTCCACCACTCAATATGCAATGTCTTGAATTCGGTGGAAAGCAAAGTATGGAGTGGCATGGCACTGGGTACTTTCTGTCTACCCTAATATGCGGGATAAAAAGCGTATACCTACAAAAAAATTTTACAATTAATTTTGCGATTCATAAAAAAATCCAATTATGAAGTTCCACGCACTTCTGGGGCTATAGAGATTATTTATAATATAGGTTTCTTACAAATAAACATCACCCACCCCACACCAACTTCCTTTACTTTCTTTTAATAATACATAATATTGATATGAATATTTCCGAAAATTTGATTTTCGGATCACATGATATATTTAATTTTGACATATTCTGCAGCCTCTAACTCAGCATCCTTCTTATTTGTTATTCCCTAACAGCTTGCTCTTATTACTTGTTAATAACTTTAATATATCCAGAAATAATATTACTTCAACGGAATTCCCTTCATTTTCACTATGAAATTGTTAGATAAATTAAAAAAAAATCTTTCATCTCATTTCTATTGAAAAATAGGTAAGAAATTTTAAAAAAAACTTATAGTATTAGCGTACCCTTGGACCAGGACTAAGTTCTGTAATATCGCGATAATCCCTCAAAGGGCTCTTCGGAAACGCCAAGTCGCAAAGTAAACAAACATTTTAAGACTTAAAAAGACGGTACTTAGAACGGAAACGTGCACTCGAGTGAGACCCTCCCTTTGACATTATATATTTAAAAACATGGCTTTAAATTTTGTAAAAAATATAATACATTTTGTTTTTATTAAATATTTATATTTAGATGTACGTTCTGTTTTGATTTATCATAGATGATTTATTAAAGTTAAGGTTTTAAATACTTTAAATCAGTGACTTCAATTAAATTTAATGCTCTACAGACTGGGTCCTGTACCTTTTGTCTTTATTGTTATTTATTTTTAATTTACATATAATTATAATCTGCTACTTAGAACTAAAAATCTATATCTAAATTTAAGCGAATTTTTGACAAAATTAAATTATTTTAATTTTACGAAAAAAAAATAGAGTTAAAACACTCCACTTCTAGTTTGCCGTTTAAATTTAAAATATTTTGTAGCTTAACACCGTGTTTTTTTGTAATATATATATTACATGTTTACATATTTGATGTAAATTTTTTTATTTGAAATTTATGTACATATACTTGTTTATGTCTTTGAATATCAATAATTTATAATCGTAAATTGATTTTTTAAATATAATTAGATTAAATATATATATTTTTTTTATAAATAGCCAATAGGTATTACGTAAATCATAACCTTAGTTGGAGTCTAACAGCTCAATATGAGTTAACTTAATATTTGTTTTTATTGTCTTTATATATCTAACACACGTCAATAGCTATATTATATTAATTTAGTCCCTTTTACATACAAATTCAGCTAAAAATTTCAACTGAACTCCACCTAAATGTATATTCATATAATATCAATCTCATTATATACAACACATATTTTAAACATAAAAAAGAAATTTGATACGGTCATATATTCCTGTTTTTATACTACATTCAAAAACATAATAAATCCTTATCACAAAACCGTAACAAGGTGTGGTATAAAAAAGAGCATTTATTGAAGTTACGAACATATATGAGTATCTCGTGAGCTATATTAAAAAAATATATATTTTTAGGTACCATTAATTTAATTTTAATATTTTAAAAGTAGTTATCTACATATAGAATAAGAAAACACTTTAAGAAAATGAATAAAAAATTTGTTGCAGTAGGATATGAACCGGCATCTGATGGAAACAATCCAAGTACTCTGACCGCTAAGCAAGGCGTTAGTGCGTTCCGAAACGGTTTTCGGAGACGAATTTTTAACTATTATTTTAACATGCTATTTGATTGCAATACATCTTAATATTATTATTAAAACCTCAACTTTTCAGAAAATAATATACTTAAGTTATCTGCTTGTATTTCTAGAAATCATTTTTTATGGAACGTATAAAAATTTGAACGCAGTGGGATTCGAACCAACGCCTCTTGGAAACCGTCCTTGGACTCGCGTCTTGGACACAGTCTTTGGACGGGACAAGAGGTGCAGGTTTGAATCCCATTGCGTTCCAATTTTATGCGTTTTTTCTAAAATATTTTCTAATCCTAAAAGTGGAATAATACTTTAAAAATACTAAACTAATTCTATTTAAGTTACAAAGCAGCCGACGTTGTGTTTTGACCCACATTGTGTCTCACTACTATTCTACTAGCATATGATATACTTCTATGAAAGCTTCTATGAAATCATTAAGCAAATTACACTTTGTATGTATTAATGTCATTCTCAAATAATCCTCACTAATCTAACGTCTATATACATAAGACCTATCTATATATACCGTCTTATTGCGCCACAAGGGCCTTTTTTCCATTAGATTTTTTTTTAGCTTCACGCTTTTATCCCGCATAGCAGGGTAGGCAGAAAGTA